>VDFB02193867.1:23019669-23575729 GCA_007258455.2 Sequoia sempervirens
AAAAACCAACATTATGATAATACGAGCACATTTTTAAGAAGTAGATAAATAACCATTCTAGAAAGAGATAACACACTTGTGTTATAACGTGAGTGTGTTATAGCTTGCACTAAAAATGCTAAAAAAAACAATATACCTGTGATGTTGGACCACATTTTGCATATTCTCCTAGTTCTACGTGTGCTCTGACAAAAAAGTAGTTTTTTAATGATTGAGTGAAGTGTCCATGCATGATTTTTAGATTCCACCACCTTTGCATGAAATAGTAGAGTTTTCACATTGAAGACATATAATATCAATTCAATTTTGAATTTTAGTGATAACTGATATACAAATGAAGTTTGGAGGGGAACAAGCTTTTGAATTTAAGCCAAATTGTTGAGGAATTTGAGGAAAGAAGAACCAAAGGCTACATAATTGGGTAGAACTCCTCCATTTGAAACTCTGGTTTTTTAGGTATGTGAAGTCTTTGTACATTTTTTTTCATTCTATTATGGCTTGCTTTCATTTTTGTTGTTTTGCATATTCCATGTTGATCATTGTTTGTTTGTCATGTTACAACCTTAGGTTGTCAATGGACATTTTAAATTACACAATTCTATACACTTTCCAATTACATTTTTAAACCACATCTCTTTGAGGAATTTTTTTATTTAACAATTGACATACTTTGTGTATGATTTTAATGCTTTCATTGAGGTATTTTGTCAAACAATTATACAAACTAGTTGATTGCCTTTTCTATGCTACCAAATTTTCCATACATGTCTCTAAAAAATTTGAATATACTCCTAATGCAATAGGGGGAGGCCTACAACACAAAAACACACAACTCCAATCTACAAACACAATTTTCAATTTACATTTTCATTAGGACCTCTTCATTCAACATATTCACACTGTCCCTTGTAGCATATCAAAGTCACTCAATCAAGTATAATTCCACTCACATGCTACAAAAGATGGATCTCAAGCAAAAAGGTGTGATTTGGTTATTGAGAAGATTCCAATGTATCAATTTATGTCCATGTTTCATGAGAATCTAGTGTATGAGTATACAAGGAATACCCATACAACCCAATGGCTCGAAACACAATTCAAGTTATGCAAGGAAACCTTTCCAATTGGCAACATAGTATCAGTGGTTGACTTTGCAGAGAACTACATTCTATAGCCCTAGTGTGAGGTGCAGTCATAGTATTACAACTCCACATAGGTTTTGATATCTGTGCACATAGCATTCATTCATGCAACTGATAGTACAGAGGACCAAATGAAGGTATTCAAGGATTATAACTTTTATATTAGTGATGATCACAAAAATTTTATAGAGTTTGTGCAAGGTTGCTTCCGAATGTTCTATAGTGATTTGGATCAGAGGGGCATAGCATATGGTTGAGATATAATATGGTCGGATAACTGTGCAACACAGTTCAATAAAACGTGCATGTTATACTAGTTGTGCAGGATGCATCTCACTATAGGTGTTCAACATATGTGGAACTTTTGTGAGGCTGAGCATGGAAAGGGGGAGCATGTGTGAAAAGAGAATTAGCATGAGAAGAGTTAAAGTATAAAGATAGTGCAAAGTTGATAGATGCAAGATCAATCGTCTAGTGATCTAATGCTTCGATGGGTCTAGGTAATGAAGGTACGTCTTCAGTTTATAGATTTTTTTTTTTATGGATAATACTAACATTGTACCATATGAGGATTGTTGTAGACTAATAGGATTGAGTGAGCTACACTCTTTCCTTAGCTCAAATGTAGGTTTATGGAGTATCAATACATGTAAGATGGCATGCTTTTGTTCTTCAGGTACAATGCAAGCCTGGAATGATTGTGAGTCAAGGGGGTGGGTTGAAAAATGGTTGAAAATTTATCTTAGCTCACTTCACACATATCGCCCTTCGATGGCATTGGAACTAACACAAATGGAATCATCGGTTGACTTTGACCACGTATCAGATCTAGTTTAACTAGGTAATATATCTACTTGCTTAGTTTTTGAAATTCCATATTGTTATCTTACTTTGTACTATATTCATAATGTTGACTAATTTGAATAGATATGCCACACATATCTATGTAGGGCATGTTTATGTAGTTATTGTAGATGAAGAGAATGAAGAGGGAATAAACTATTACTTGTGTCATTGTGTTGAGGCCAAAAAAAAATTAGAAGGCCCAGTTATAGATGGAGAAAACATCAAATACTCTATAGGCTCAGGTGTTGTTACTATAACGTGGCTTAGAAGGTACCCACATAAGAGTGTTAAACATTGGTTGTTTCAGGACTTTGACACGCATCGTAATATTATTCATTAGTCAAAACTTGTTGTGGAATCCAATGTTCATTTGACCAAATATGGGGGTAGACCTTTGAAAAATACCTTGTGGAAGGTCTGTGAGTCTGACCATGAGGCAATACTTGACACAATAAAGAGTAGAGTAGACCCGAATGGTTCATTGGATTAATTTGTAAGTATATGTACAATGGCTATTATTAATTTATATTTGTATCCATGTTAATTTTTTTGATGCCAATGCTATCATCTTATTTTACTTTGCATATTTGTAAGTAACCCGATAAACATTGATTGATGTCCCCTTGTAGAAAATGTAGATTTATGAGCCATCGAAGAGAATCTCAGGAAGAAAAGCAATGCAACATCCCTATTTTGATGATCTTGTCAAATCTTAATTATGATTAAATAATCCGTTATAAAAGTGTGTGCGAAGCTTGGTGATGGAATTTCAAGTTAACCTTATCATGAACACCTATGATGTAGAAATTATAAGAGCGACTCAAATTTCAAGATATTCTACTCATGAGAGGTGTTGTGTGCAATAGGTATCTTGAAATTCCTAGTGAAGATGTATGGCCAGGAGTGACTAAGTTGAGAGTCTTCCATGCCTATCTGTAAGTGCCTTCCATCTATTTTCATTTCATTTCCATTTTGGATGAGTTATTTCTTTTTATTCTTTTACTTTGTGTATCTGTAACTGAACTAGTAAAAATTGATTAGTCTCTCCTTGCAGAAAATGTTGATTTTGGAGTCATCAAAGAGAATCTCAACGAAAAAATCAATGCAACATCCTTATTTTGATGATCTTGACAAATCTCAATTATGATTTGAATCCATTATAAAAGAGTGTGTGAAGCTTTGCGAGGGAATCTCAATTTTCTCATTTGAAGTTAACCTATAAATGAGAACCTATGATGTAGACATTATAAGAGAATCTTGAATGTATGAGTGACATTGTAAAATATCTGTGAGAACAAAGTACCTAAGGAATTGTAATGAGATTTAATGTAATGAAATTTACTGAAATAATGAAATTTGGTGCAGGGGCACCAAGGTTATTGAGCAAATTTGGTTCACGAAAGTCTTTTAAGTTAGTTTTGTGTTTTTAGTTTTGTCAATTGAATAAGGTCATAACACATCCACAATTGATTTATAATGTAATAAGTCATGTTAGTTACAAAAAGAATAGTTAGGAATGATTGGAAAGATGTAGAATCATTTGTAAAGGCTATTTAAGTCAATATTTGAATTTGTAGCCTTTTGAAGGAAAATCTTTGAATATGGTTGTAAATGTACTATTAGTGAGATTGAGATTGTTAACCTTCAGAGAGTAGCAATATTTATGTTGATGAAATTTAATTTAGATGAAAGGATTCAAAGAACATCAACCATGTGGTACAAATGATTAAATCCCAGAGACGATCTGTAGCAATGAAAGAGTCTGAAAAGGAAGAGAGAGCTACACTGGTGACTTGGGAGAAACTTTAGCTTTAAAAAAAAAATTCAATTAGGTTGGTAGACGTGTGGATTGGGCCAACATTTGGTGGAAGAGGAAGAAAGATGACTGGAACTCTAGAGGCCCACCATACTATATTTCAGTATTCAACCATGAGAGTAGAAGAGAGAGCTGATATCATGTATCAAAACATTAAGCATGCATTCTTCCAACCAACGGAGAAGGAAATGATTACTTTGCTTCATTTGCATTTGCATAACCATATCAAGGCGTGGAAACCAAGAAGACCAAGGATCTCCAGTTTTATGTGGAGGTAATGGATGTGGTCCAAACTTTAGGAGGGGAAAGAAGGTCAATGTATGTTCTTGATGAAATTTTGGAAGAACAACAAGAGAGGGACAAGAAAAATAAAATCAATATAGAGTTTCAAGGATTTTTCAAGCAAGTAAGAGAGCTATGGGAGAAGCCTCATCTAAAATATTTTGAACTATATTTTGCTATACCATTTAGAGAGATTTGTTTTCATGGATTTCCTTTCAAAGCCTCTTCTTTTATTATTCCTATGGTAAACTGTTTGGTAGAATTGGTGGAATTACCTTTCTTAGTAATTGCTATTAGTGAGATTGAGATTGAGATTGTTAACCTTGAGAGAGTAGTACTTGGGAAAAAGGAATTTGATATGGCTATTTCTTTCAAATACTTCAAGTGAGATGTACTCCACATTGACACCATTCCTCAATATTCACTTGATGGCATCAAGGAATGGTTGAACTCCATGGTTATAAAGTATTATGAAAGAAGAATGAACTTGTACTAGTGGCCAATTTTGAAGACTATTACTGATGATCCAAATAAATTTATTGAAGATGTTGGTTAGGAATTTTTGAATATGGAAGCTAGTAATTTTGATTTTGATAATTCAGAAGAGCCAAATCAAGGATATGAACCCTCTAATGTAGAAGAGGAATCAAAATCACTCTTCATGTTGCAAGTACCAACTTTAATACCAACTACAATGGCAACATTGAAATTCCCTAGTAGTATTTATGTAAAGGAAATTTCCTTTGGATGCAAGGATTCAAAGCACATCAACCATGTGGTATAGATGATTAAATACTAGAGACGATTTGTAGCAATGAAAGAGTCTGAAAAGGTAGAGAGAGATACATTGGTGACTTAGGAGAAACTTTAACTTTCAAAAACAAATCCAATTAGGTTGGGAGACGTGTGGATTAGGCCAACATTTGGTGGAAGAGGAAGAAAGATGATTGGAACTCTGGAGGCCCACCATTCTGGATTTCAATATTCAGCCATGAGAGTAGAAGAGAGAGTTGATATAATGTATCAAAACATTAAGCATGCATTCTTCCAGCCAGTGGAGAAGGAAATGATTACTTTGCTTCATTTTCATTTGCATAACCATATCAAGGCGTGGGAACCAAGAAGACCAAGGATGTCAAGTTTTATGTGGAGGTAATGGATGTGGTCCAAAATTTAGGAGGGGAAATAAGGTAAATGTATGATCCTAATGAAATTGAGGAAGAACAACAAGAGAGGGACAAGAAAAATAAAATCAATACAGAGTTTTAGGGATTTTTCAAGCGAGTAAGAGAGCTATGGGATCATCTAAGAGATTTTGAACTAGATTTTGATATACCATTTAGAGAGCTTGGTTTTCATAGAGTTCCTTTCAAAGCCTCTAATTTTATTGTTCCTATGGTAAATATGTATAATAACCTTCAATTCCTCAAAGGAGCGGTTGTTGGTTGATTTGTAACTCATTTTTTATCAAGAAGAAAGTTATTTTTAAGAAATTTACTAGTTTTTCTCACCTTTATTGTTGTTGTATGCCCTGTACAAACACTAAGATGATTTGAAACCTATTGTATGTTGTAGATTGATGAGTTATATTTCATTTGCACCTATTTAGAGGTTCTAACTCTTTGCATAGTGAAAATTATCTTGTTTTTATTGCAGCTACCTACTTTCACAGTGTTCTTGGACTGAAATGTTTCATGATGTAATTCGACCCATTCCACTTTTTGTGCCTACTATAACTTGTGGAATGGGTCCTCTAAATTGTAAAATAAATGCATAACCTATTTAGAATGTTGTGGAGTCAAGGTTGAGTGTTTGGGATGATGTTCTAGGGCTGTAGTAGGGTATTTTCATGATGAAAATGAGGGTTTCAAGTGGTGTTTTGACAAAATGTGGGAAGGACTGTCCATGTAATGTATTATTCACCATGTGTAGGGTTTGGTAAGTGTGTTTGGTGATTTTTTTGGGTATGGAACGTGTGGGAGACAGGAGTTTCATTAAAACCCAAAGTATTTTGCTTCAAATAGAGGGTTTGGTGTATTAGGGGTCTAGAGGTCTTGGATCTAGAAAAAAATCATGGAATTGGAGGTTTTGACACATAAAATACTATTGTTTGAGGAGTTTGAGTGAAGATATAGTGTTTAAAAGGCCGTCTCTTTGTAAATAGGGCTAATTTAGTAGCCTTTATGCAAGGTGGTCTATTGGATCTTAATGATGGTACAAAGAAACATGGTATGATCTCTTGGGAATTTGTCTTAGGGTATGTGTTAATGCTTGATTGATGTTTGGTTGGCCATTGGATGACCTTATCTAAAAGATAAGCCCATTTGATGAAATTTGGAGACTATAAGTTAGGCAAGGGTTTATTGAAAACCCATACTCAAAACCTTCCCACTACCAACCAAAGCCTAAAAACCTTCAAAAAGGTTTGCACAAGCTTAAAAGTTCAAGAGATATCACTATCCCCAAATATTTCTTCAAACCATAGTAGTAAACCACCATTTTCCACTAAAAAATGCACCATTTGAAATCTAGGGAATCACCTAAAAACCATCTATTCACCTCCCTTGTGCACAAAACTTTGCACATATTTTTTATTACCATAACTAAGCCTTTCCATTGAGTTATAGAAGTAGTGGGTGAAAGGCTTAATATGACGCTTTAATGCACTCAAAACCCTTAAAATAGGGTATACAAACCAGCCCTTAGTAATTAGCTTCTAAAATGCACAAAACCACTTGAAATCCAACCAAACCAAAGCTAAAATAGAGTTAAATTTTCTACCCACTGAATTCCATTGAAAAGAGAGCATAATCACCTTGTACGAAACCATATAGCTCAATGAAACATCAAATCCCAAAGTGAAAAAGGGTATAAATCTTTGATGGGTTATTAACCGGATACCATGGCACTTAAAAAATTATCCATATAAACCTATGGGATTGTGTTGGGGCCATCTACAATAACATCTCTCAGTTTTTGTTATCTTGGAGTGATTTTCTCGTGGTTTCCAGTTTTCAGTTGATGGAAAAAGTGTCAAATGCAAGCAGTGGAAAGTTGCAAAGTGGTGCAACTTTCATTCTACAACTCATATGACCAAAAAAAATGTTCCAATGCATCTGAATATGCTAGGAATGGTACTCTTTCACACCCAAACACACTGAATCACTCCGAGCTACGTTCAACCGAATCGATCCCTTAAGGGTCCAAAGTGCAAAATGGCTGCAAACTTCAACATGCTGCTACTTAGATACCATGATGCTTAGAATTTTTTTGTATGATTCTATGGGATCATGTTGGGCTTCTCTACAATAAACTTTCTTGGTTTTTGTTATCTTAGAATGGTTTTCCTATGGTCTCCAGTTTTCAATTGATGGAAAAAGTGTTAAATGGAAGTAGTAGAAAGTTGTAAAGTGGTACAACTTTCGTTCTACAACTCGTGTGACCAAATGAACTATTCCAATTCATCCAAATAGCTATTTTTACACTATGAATGAAACTCTTTCATACCCAAACATGCAGAATCACTCTGAGCTATGTTCAACCAGATCGATTCCTTAATGGTCCAAAGTCCAAAATGGCTGCAAACTTCAACATGTTGTTACTCTGATACCGCGACACTTAGAAACTTCTCGTCTAATCCTATGGGATCATGTTGGACCCCTCTCCAATAACCTCTCTCAATTTTTGTTATCTCAGAGTGGTTTTCCCGTGGTGTCCAATTTTTAGTTGATCGAAAAAGTGTCAAATGCAAGTAGTGGAAAGTTGCAAAGTGGTACAACTTTTGTTCTGCAACTCGTGTGACCAAAAAAACTATTCCAACACATCTAAAACATCTGTACGAGGTTCAAATAGTAAATAGATTGATGAAAGATAGAGGAATTAAAGAGATATTTGGATGTAGTTGGATTGAAGGCTGTAAACTGGTACATGTTTTTTGTGTAGGAGTCATATCATATCCACAAACATGGCAGAGCTATGCAAAGCAGGAGAAATTGGCTTGGAAAATGAAGGCATCAGGGTATAAAGAATCATTTTACTACCACCATAGTGAAAATTTAGCACTTTCTTTCATGTTTGCATATTGGTTTGATGCTTCAAATGATGCATTTCTTATATTCAAAATTTCATTACCTTATTGAGCTTCTCTTTGTTTCGAGAATAGTTTAATATTCTCTACTTATTAGGGCCAACCACGTGATGGTGGAAGCTCATTCCCCCCCACCTCACATCACTCTCAATTCCCCATACCCGATCATATAACATTAATCATTCATTCATCCATTAATAACATATAAAATTCATTCATTCATCCATTAATAACATATACCATTCATTCATTATCATATAACATTCATTCATTAACATATAACATTCATTCATTAACATATAACTTTCATTCATTAACATTAGAGTGGTTATCTTTACCTGATGGGGCCACATCATGTTATTGATCTTCTCTTATAGCCTCATGCTCAACATGTTGAACACCCTCTAAATTGTGATCTAGAGTTGAAACATGAAAGGTTACATTAATTAATACACCAATTGCAATTAAATATGTTTAAAAGAACATTAGAGTGGTTCTCTTTACCTAATGGGGCCACATCATGTTCTTGATGTTCTCTAGCCTTATCATGCTCAACATGTTGATCACACTCTACATGCTCTAAAGTTGAAACACAAAAGTTTACATTAATTAATACACCAATTGAAATTAAAGATGTTTAATTGTATTAATCCATACTACGTTTTGTATAGTGCATGAATACATCCAGTACCAGGATGCACACCATGACCTTTATCTGTAGGTTGTTCTCCACCTTCACCAGGCTGCATTCCAATGTCATGTGCAGTATTATCATTGCTTGTCTATTTAAAAAAAATAGGCACATAATTACTTTATGGTGGAAATTAATATTGAATAGATTGCACAAGTATTCAATTTTAAATAAACTTTATTGATTTTATTTACCTGTGTCGGATGTAGTGGAAGATTGTGTTTTCCTAGTCAAGACTCTTAGGATTCAACCATGGCTCCATAGCCTTGCTAGAAGGAAATATTTAGGTCCTCTTCTATGGGCACTCTATTGAATTTAGAGCCCTGCATTTTTGCATAAGATCATGAATTTTACTTCTATGGTGTGATAAAACCAAAATTGTTTGTAATTTATTATTTGGATGCCATATTTCATTTATTGATACTTACAATTCATGCGACTAATTTCATATAACCACTAGAGCCAAGTTTGTGCTGCCCATGTTTTTCTAGTCTTGCCTTTGTTTCCTTTGATGTGTCAGGAAGCCTATGAAAAGTTTGAAATATGCTAGATTATGTAAAAAGAAAGAGTAATCAGTATATAATTACATTGTTGATAGTATTAGATACCTTCCTTGGCTCGGTGGTGTCTTTCCTTTTTTCTTTTAAGCCTTCTCCTTTCCATCCAACACCGGGTCCTTCCATTCCCTCTCTGGAATCATGGGGGGATGCTCGTACTTTTTTTTCTTCTCTAAATGTGACCTATATTGGTCCCTCACATACTTTAGATAGGTACCAACTTTCTTAAGGACATTTTTCAGTTGAATGTTTTATCACCAAATAACACAACTAAATGGTTAATTATCTCATCTTTTAAATCTTTATTTTGGGCATTCCACCATGTACATATGGTGGGCCTGAAGAGTTCCAATGTAATATCACTTAGATGTTTATAAAAAACATCATTTCCTACAAAATGATCATGGGATCATTAGTCTAAAAAGAGTGATCAATAAGTAAATTTCAATTGGATTATATACAGTAATAATTAAAACATTTTAAAATACCTGGGACCTTCTCTATCTTTATGGGAACAAAATCCTCAGTCACCACAAATGTGACCGGCAATGTTCTTGTACTAGTAATATGGGAAGATCCAAGAAATGCTGCTAAAACATCACCAGTACTAGTTGTGGCCTCTGCATCTCTAGGTACATGTCTTGATGCATGTTTTGGCATGTGTTTGTTGTGAGAGGGTGCACTACCCGATGCCTGCATGTTATGTTTTCTTGAGATTGAGACGGAAATGTAGGAATGAATGATGAGGTCATATGATATGATGCATGTGCAGGAAGATTAGGAACGACACTTGTACCAACCCCTACTCCTCTGGCAACACCTGCAATACCCTGATCATGACCAACAACATCATAAGGATGCAAATAATCTTATAAAAACAACACATATTTTAGTTCATGACATAAAAGAGTACAAAATATAAAGCCATGAATGAACTTATGTTATAATTAAAGACCTCATGACAACTTACAAGTTTTGTGCTCTCTCAGTCGATATTTTAACCCTCTCTCTTATCTCATCTATTTGAGGCACTATGAATATCAACTTAAGGATTTCTTCATTGCATTTTTTTGGGTCTTCCTTAACATATCTAGAGGGCTTGTTGAATATGTGATGTCATCATCACATAATATTGACTGCACCTCCCTATGGATGTTCTCCTCTACTGCTGGTTCCTTTCCCTGATCAACCGACTACATCAAGAATATTAAAAACATTATTGAAATTAACCCAAGGAACTTATGAAAAAAACATAAAAATAAAAAAAATTGCTCGTATCTAATTTGTACAATTACAATGAGGTAAACCTATTGGGTAGAAGTGGCTAAAGATGCATCATGATCTATGCTCTGGGTTGAATCCTTCCCCGTATGACAATGTTTTGCTGTGACAAAAATTAAATATAAAAAAGCATTATTGAAATGAAACCAATCGGCTTACGAAAAAAAACATAAGAATAAAATGGTATATTGGAGTCATTAATTGGAGGTTGGGTAAAATGGTACATAGTATGTACCACCCCCATAGTAACTATGTTTGTAACTAAGAGATTCAAATTGTAATCAATTAGAAACTCTTCCCTTGCAGTTATTGATTTTATCGCACATACGAATACACGATTTCCCTCGCACACCTCAAATATGCAATTGGGTTGCTTATTTGTTCACCTAGGTCATGTACTATTTATAAACCCTACAATATTCCATGATGCTTTTGGCCTTCTGTCAATATACATAGCCACTCCTTTATTTTGACCCTTATATTTTAGCTGTATATAATTTGTTGATAGTGCATACCTACGCATACTTCGTGTATATCGAACTAGCTACATCCAATCTTTGTAACTGTAACAGGGTCTGACATACCCCATCAACTCAGTAACTTTGTCATAATAGACCTTTATGTTGTCCATGCAAAATAAGCCCAAACCATGTAATGGCAGTGATATGTGATATATCCTCTCGTTGACACAAAAATTAGTGTTTATTGGAGGAAGTTCCTTTGGTACCCATTTTTTTCGTAGATGTTTGTACCTAAAGGGAACCTCGATTTCACCTATGCTCTCATCATCATAAGTATATGAGCCCCATTCAGCAAGAAAAAATTCCATGCATTGACAAAATTTTCTTCTAATCTTTTGACCTCTAGTTGATCTCACTTTTTTAGACCTACTACATGTCTCGCTTTCCTCTTCTCTTCCTGAATATCCCTTGCTCGAGGAAGATAGATCTAAAAAATACCTATTTGGTGGTACCTGCACTCATACAGATGTTCGATGAAGTTCTTTCATGGTGATATGATCCCAAGGTGATATTATGATAAATCTATCATTTCATCGCTAGAATTTGACAGGTTATAAGGTAATCAAGTCTTGATAGATTGCAATTTATTATTACTAATATCTAAAAGTTTCCATCACAAATCAAATCTACTTAGCATTTTAACTCTCAAAATTTCTAACAAGTGCTAAATGTGACTATGGTCCACCAGTTACACAACCAAGGCCTCAAATGTATTTTGTAATTTTAATCAAAGGACTTTTTCTCTTCATTCAAGTAAATAAACTTGAAGGGAAACACCACCAAGTGGTTTATTGGACACCTATATGACTAAAAATAGCAGAAAAATTACATTTAATTCCTATATGTCTAAGTGGTTAATGGGGAGGGAGTGTGTACTAGGCCTAGTTAAGTCATCATAAGTTTATGCTTTGGAAATAAAAATTGTTTAAGTCATCTTAAATCTTCCTATGTCTAATTCCTAGGAGACTTTTGGTATGTTTTAAGGTAGGATGAGTGTTTGCATCAATGTTCTAGTTCTCTATGACAAGCTTTCAACATCTTCAAATAGTGAAGGTTAGTGCTCATAGTCATTTGAAAAAACAACATTTTCATTATGTATGATGGTAGGATTTGATAACTTAAAAGAATTGGCTACCCAAAAAACTTAAAGTTAAAAGAAATTTTTTTAGTTTAAGGGATTAGCACTTACTTTCATCTTTTCATATTGGTTTGATGCTTCAAATGATGCATTTCTTATCCCACTTCTATCATATTGTATTCCCATCCTATTGCAATTGTTGATACCGAAATTTAATATCAAATACCATGTTCTTGAAGCAATTTTCTGTGTTTTTACTATTTTTCTAAAGTTATTTTGTGTTGTATGGATTCAAAAAAGCTTGAAATTCTCTAGGATCATTGGTGTAGATAAATATATGTGTTCATACAAGCTTGATATGATCTGAGATCATTGTCTTGTGGGAGAAAACAATCAAATACATAGATTTCCCTATTTTTCCTGTGTAAGGGTTTGAGGGCTAAATAGAAATGGCATCCACCAATCCACCCATTGTCTTGGAGTTGTAACTCAATTGATTGGTGTGAAACATGGTATGATAGAGGTTCATTGCATTTAGGTTTCTATTAAAGTAAGAAACTTGGCATTGAATTGATGCCCTAGGGCTGACAAGAGCAATTTTCTTGTGAAATTGTGGTTGTTAAGTCAGGGTTTGTCAATTTGATGGATATATTGGTAGAGTCATGGTGACACTATTTGATGGTCCAATCTCTACTTCAAAGAAAAAATATCTCTAACAACTCTAAGAGCTATAATGGGATGGCCACCATCCTAGGAAAGATTCTTCATTCTCACTTTTAGGTGTTAAAATTTTACAATACCTTTATTGATGAAAGAGCCCAAAGAGACTTTCTCCATGGTATCCAAGTACACATAGTAGTGGTCTTCTCTTATACGGTTGGACATGATTTAAAAAACTTAGCTAGGAATTTTTTATTTAACCTAAGGTTTTCTCATAATGCCATCATTGGAAAAGTATGATCAAATTATTCTATTATGAAGAATTGGTCTATGTGCCTCTAGTAATCACTATAGATGTTTGTAAGGATAAAATGACTAATTGCATCAGGTAGGAGAGAATCAAATTTGAGTTCTTCAAATATTATATTCCTCTATTCATAATTTTTAAAGGTTGTGTGTGGAGGAAGTTATCACTACCAAGAAGGGAGGAGACCTTTCCTTGCATATGTTTGTGGTGGAGGTATTAAAGAAGAATTGTATGCCTCTATTTCCATTCATTATATCTAGCTTAGCCTAGCATATACTTGGACTAAGTATACAATTTCCTTAGAATCATATGAGGAAGGATATGTGTGATGAAATCCTAGACCTTTGGGGGTGTAATGTATGAGAAGATCTTTGGAATCTAGGCATGAAAATTGCAAGTTAAAGAGAATGGGGGTGCCAAACTTACAGTACTCATTGTCCCTTGGTCATTGATTTTACCTGAGTTCCCTCAACCTCATCCTTGGTGCTAGTATTGACCTTATTTTCACTCCTCCAAACTCTTCCTCAGCGCTAGTATTGACCTTGTTTTCACCCCTTTGCTCTTCGTCAATGTTGGTATTCACCTTATTTTAACTCCAAACTCTTCCTCGGTGCTGATATTGACCTTGTTTTCACTCATCCAAAATCTTCCTCAGTGCTGGTATTGACCTTTCACTTCTCCAATTTGACGAGCTGCAACCTGGTTTCGTTAAGTTTTAGATTATGTTTATTAAATTGAAAATTATGGCACCATTTAGCTAGGTTTTAATATTCCACAATATAGTTAAATATATATTAGTTAAATATATATTACCTATATTAGATTTATATTTTGTAGCTCATTCATCTAGATTAATAATAGACATTCATGTTCTTTCTTCATGAAAGTATATATTCTAAATTTTCCTTGGTTTTATCCCAATGCAAAATATAATTAATTTAATATATATTTAATATAATAGTAATATTAGATTAAATTATATATAATATAATTATATTTATTATTATATAATAGTATATATAGGCTTTTACCTGATACTTTAGAGGATTTTACCATTACACTACACCTAGTTTACCATTAAATGGAAATTGAAACTTGTTTTCCAATGACACAATAGTGGTTTCCAAGCATGAGATTTGTTTCAAGCTCAAATATCACAATATATGTAGTCTATTATCTAATAGAAAGAGATAGAGAATGAGAGAAAGAGATGAACTTAGATAGATAGGGGGAGAGAGAGAGAGAGAATGAGAGAGAATGAGAGAGAGAAATATAAGAGATACAAAGGAAAAGAGAGAGAGGGAAAAGAGAAACAAAGAGATAGAGAGAGTTAGAGAGATAAAGAGATAAGGATGAATAGATAGACATATTGGGAGCGTGATTGATATATCTCTCCTTATTTCTCTCTATCTCTCTAAAACCTAAACCCTCTTCTCTATCTCTCCTCCTATACCTATCTATATCCCTTTCTCTCCATCCCCCTCTATCTCCCCCTCTCTATCTCTCACCATCTCTAGTCCCTCCCTATCCCCCCTATCCATCGACTCTCTATCAGGTAAAAGCACAAAGCTGCATCACACTTTATAAAGGAAATGGCTAATGCTAATCCAACTTTTAAACTTGAATCACTAAAAAGTGGCATATATGTTTTGAATTTTTAAATGATGTAAACTAGTAAAATATGTATTTTTTAGTATATTTTATGTTTTTATTTTTTAAAAAAATATTAAAAATTATTTTAAACTAGTTTTGAATAAATTAAAACTATAATTTAGTTGCTGATAAAATGCTGAAAAATGAAGTTGCATGGGACGTCAAACTTTTTATAGTAATTTTTTTTTTATTTCAAATTTTTTGTGTGTATTTATAACTTGAAATTTTAGTGCATGGATATTTTTTTTTCCAATTTTGATAAATATATATTTTTAAATAAATATTAAAATGTGTGTGAATCAAAAAGCAATTGTTTTCATTGGACGTCAACTTTCATATTAAATATTTATCTAACATGCAAACAAAATTATACCATCTTAAAATAGATTCTTTTATCTAGTGCATCATATTTTTTCAATTTTTTTTAATAAGTTTTAGTATTTTTCCTTGGCATAGTAATCAACCTAATATTTTGTGCTGAAAACCTACTTTTAGTAAAAATAAAATATAAAATATAAAAAATAATTAAACTATTAAAATAAATATATTTTTGAAAACTACACTTATGGATCTACAAAAGGGTATTTTTATATTTTAAAAAAAATGTTGTTTACATTAGCAAGAGTTATTGAAACTTCAAGTTTTTCAAATAATTTAATATTTTTGGTAAATTGGACTCAAAGTGGTGCTCCATACATTTTTAGCCAACAATTTTAGTTGAAAAATTTGTGGAAGCATGTAAATTAGCTAGAATGAATCTTACTAGATCATATGTTTCACCAAAATTAATTTTTAGTTAGAAATACTTAAATTCAGTTGTGCTGATAAGTTGGCTGAAAGTGTGACACAAATTTGTGCTTTTACCCTATCACGATCTCTCTATCTCTTTCACCATCGCCCTCTATCTCTCTCTATATCACACTCTTTTCCATCTCTCCCCCTTTTATCTATCTTTCCTCCTCTACCTATCTATATCCCTTTGTCTCCCCCCCTCTCTATCTCCCCCTCTCTATATAAAGACAATGACACAATAGTGGTTTCCAGGCATGAGATTTGTTTCAAGCTCAAATCTCAAAATATGTAGCCTATTAGCTAATAGAAAGAGATATAGAAACTAAAAAGATAGAGAATGAGAGGAATAGATGAGCTTAGATAGATAGGGAGAGAGAGAGGTGAGAGAGAGAGAGAGCATGAGAGAGAGAAATATAAGAGATACAAAGGAAAAGAGAGAGAGGGAAAAGAGAAACTAAATTTTGATTGGTTATTTCATGTCAAAAATCCAAAGATGACATGTGTCTTTGGGGATTTATGCTCAAGGTAGCATGCCATTTGATTGATATTGGGAAGAAAATATAGGAGAGGGAGATAATGAGAAACATACAAATAGAAAGATAAGGATGAATAGATAGAGATATAGGGAGTGTGATTGATATATCTCTCCCTATTTCTCTCTATCTCCCTAAACCCTAAACCCTCTTCTCTATCTCTCCCCCTCTTCTCTATCTCTCCTCCTATACCTATCTATATCCCTTTCTCTCACTCCCCCTATCTATCTCTCATCATCTTTAGTCCCTCCCTATCCCCCCTATCCATCAGATATTTATCTCCATCTCTCTTCCTTTCTCTTCCCATATATCTCCATCTCTCTTTCTCTTCCCATAGATCTCTATCATTATCTATCTATATATCCCACTATCTATGTCACTCCCTCTTCCCCCCTCTATCTATTGAGCTATCTATCCCTCTCCCCCCTTTCTATTTTATTCACTCCATCTCTCCCTAGCTCCATCTCTCCTAATCCATATCTCTATCTCTATTTCTCTTTTTTATCTTCCTCTCAATCCTTTCTCTATCTCTTTCTATCAAAATATTTCTCTACCTCTATCACAATCTCTCTATCTCTTTCACCATCCCCCTCTATCTCTCTATATCACACTCTTCTCTATCTCTCCTCCTCTACCTATCTATATCCCTTTGTGTCCCTCCCCATCTCTATCTCTCACCATCTCTCCCTCCCTATCCCCCCTATCCATCAACTCTCTATCTCCATCTCTCTTCCTTTCTTCAATGATTTCACTATATTAGCAAGGGATGGATATGATATGGTTCTAAACAAATTGCTGCAATACAACATGAAGAAGGGTCTGTTGGAACTATAATTTTTTTCAAAATTTTATAATGATTTACTCGTGTAAATTTGTCAATAATAATTAACTACATTTTGAGTTAGAAAAGGATGTAATTGGACCTATAGACTATAATTCCCATGGTCACCTTGTTATACTCCTAAAAATCCTTCTGATCAAAGATATTGTGGCAAAAAAATCACATTGGCATGAGGTGGTATGGGTCTTCCCAACCTATTATGGGTTACAAGAAATTTTTAGCACATCGATGAGACGTCAAAATTGTTGTAGTGATCAGGATTACTAAAGAAGACATATTGGGGAGATTGGATTATGGTATCATCGATGAAGATAATCTATCAGCAATACAAGTCATCTCGGCATGAAAAATATATACTGCCCTAACTGTTTAAGTCTCATTGATGAAGTTTCATCAGCGAGACCATCATTTCTTTCATTTATAGGAACACTGGGAATATATCGGCAAGACATGTGCATTCAGTGTAAATCCTCAATGTTCGACCAACCAGCTAAGTTACACCAACAAGAGGATATCGGTAGGAGTTCTTGCGACATATTCAAGACCAAAATAAAAGATATCGGTGAGACTTATAACATCAGAGGAACCATTGAATGTGTTAGCAATACTAAAAGTTAGGCCAATGAAGAAACAAATGAACCAAAATGATTTTCAGGGTGACTCTTGGTGATGTATACAAGACAAATGTTCACATCGATTAGATGTGTAGAGTGTTACCCCAATCAACAGAGCATTTAGTGAATGTTGGTTGGGGCCTAGTGTATAGATTGCCCAAATTTTGAAGGTGTCTTGCCAACTAATTCATTTGATGTGTTATCGGTGAGACTTATAACATTAGAGGAATCACTGAATGTGTTAGTGATACTAAAAGTTAGGCAGATGAAGAAACAAATGAACCAAAATGATTTTCGGGGTGACTCTTGGCGATGTATACATGACAAATGTTAACATTGGTAAGATGTGTAGAGTGTTACCCCGATCAACAAAGTATTCAGTGAACATTGGTTGGGGCCTAATGTATAGATCTCCCAAAGTTTGAAGATGTCTTGCCAACCAGTACATTTGATGTGTTATCAGTGAGACTTATAACATCGGAGGAACCACTGAATGTGTTAGAGATACTAAAAGTTAGGATGATGAAGAAAAAAATGAACCAAAATGATTTTCGGGGTGACTCTTGGAGATGTATATGGGACAAATGTTAACATCAGTCAAATGTGTAGATTATTACCCCGATCAACAAAGTATTCAGTGAACATTGGTTGGGGCCTAATGTATAGATCGCCCAAAGTTTGAAGGTGTCTTGTTGACTAGTTCATTTGATGTGTTATCGGCAAGACTTATAACATCGGAGGAACCACTGAATGCGTTAGCGATACTAAAATTCAGTCCGATGAAGAAACAAATGAACCAAAATGATTTTCGAGGTTACTCTTGGTGATGTTTAAAAGACAAATTTTAACATTGGTCAAATGTGTAGAGTGTTACCCCGATTAGCAGAGTATTCAATGAACATTGGTTGGGAACTAATGTATAGAAAGCCCAAATTTTGAAGGTGTCTTGCTGACCAGTTCATTTGATGTGTTATTGGTGAGACTTATAACATTAGAGGAACCACTGAATGTGTTAGCAATACTAAAAGTTAGGCTGATGAAGAAAAAAATGAACCAAAATGATTGTTGGGGTGACTCTTGGCAATGTATACAGGAAAAATGTTAACATCGGTCATATGTGTAGAGTGTTACCCCGATCAATAGATTATTCAATGAATGTTGGTTGGGGCCTAATGTATAGATCGCCCAAATTTTGAAGGTGTCTTTCTGACCAATTCATTTGATGTGACAATAAGGAATTCAAAAATTTGTTACATTCATCGCTGGAGTTAAAACATTAATGGCACCACAGAGTACAAGTAATTTCATAAATTGAAAGGAAATCATTGCAAAATGAACATTGTTGTGAATTGGTAGTGAAGGAAATGAGGAGACAAACAAAGGGCTAGAGAATTTTTTTAGTTGAAAGACCTCAATCAAAACCAGTAAGTCCTCTGCATTTTAACTTTTTCATTTCTTCAATTTTAAGCGAGTAATATGGAAGCCACTAGCTCAGGGAAGTTGAAAGGTAGAAAACAAAGTGAGAGCAGTCACCCTAAGAGTAAGAAGCAAAAAGTTGAGTCTAGAATTGAGTCAGAGGGTGTTGAAGGAAAGCTGAATCAAGATTTAATTGACCAATTGCCTGGCTCTGGGCCCAGAGGTAGGCGCTCTATGCAACTGAGGGCGAAAGTGGAAAAATTGGATGACAAATTCAAGAACATAGGAGACATTTGGACCCTAATAAGAGGCTATGAATTGTTTAGATTCCACTTTCACCGAAGATATCATTTTTATCCAATTTGTAATCTGTGACATCTAAATTTGGGAAAGATGGTTTTCCCTAATGTGTTTTTTCAATACAAAGCTGGTAAAATTGTTGGCCACCCACTATGACTCAAAAATTAAGTCCATATGCGGACCAGCTGGGAAACCCTTCATATACATATTCGAGGCTTCAATAAGTGAAGTTTTTAGGTTGGAAGGGTGGAGTAATGAGAAAATTGTGAATGAAGAGTTGGAAAAGGAGTTTTGGAGAATGAACACCACTTACAAGGGTTGGAGGTTGCCCTTACATAGAATTAAACAAGATGGTAAAACTGTCCCACTTGACAATGGCAATGGGCCTCCATTCCATGTGGAATTATTCAAGCCCTATATGAGATATACCTATTTCTCGGTAGGACAAGAGTTGGGTATGGAAGTTCCTGAGTATATGTCCATTGTTACCATGGTAATTGCAGCTGACATTCAATGTCATAATTCTAGGTTTTTTGACTATGCTTCATTTATCTCCAAGGAACTTGACTTAGCATTGATGGCAATCAAGAATAAATCCCCTATTCTACACCTTAGGCATTATTCTCTTTTAATGCATCTAGTATTTTATTTCAGACAAGAGTTAGGGATTTGGCCAGAAAATTTGAAGGTTTCATAGTTTGATAGAGAGGGAAAATTGTTACCCATTCAATTATGGACTGCCATTTGGGATAGTATGTTTTCTAATTCTTGTTACCTGTATTTTGAAGAATATTTTGTAAAGCCAGTATATGAATTCTACAATCATACTTGTGCACACTCATTGTCTGATGAAATAAAATGCTTCCTCAGACCTAAGGACTTTAATGGACCAATTGATCACAATTGGGGAGATTGGTATTGCTTGGAAGATGCTACTATTGTAAGTGTGTTTGCTTTTGAGGATTCTAAAATTCATTTTGCCTAAAATAGTCTTGGCTAGGATTGCATATTTGGAAATTGTAAGACAAATGGATTTTTCTAGTTTCATGAATTTTGGTTCATTCAAGAAATAGGCATTTATGCCTAGTACTCTATGCTTTGGTGATTTTACTATGCTTGCAAAGGAAGGATATGATTTGATCCTTGAAAAATTAATGTAGTATAATATGAATAAGGGTCCACCAAGAAAATGTTTTGATCCAGAGGGATATATCATTTTTTCTAGACAAAGGATAAAATTTGGAGGATATGATCATGTGCCTTATCAGTTTGATGACATGATTGGAAATTTGGAGGTAGAGGAAGCATAGAGAGTGGTGGAGAAATCCAACCAAGGGTTGTTGGATACATGGTTCTCTTTTTCTAGAGATAAGGAATCTGGAGAAGATATGTCGTGCGAGACCTACCAAGTAGGATTTCTAGATTAAAAACTCAAGATTACAACTGCCCTCCTAGAGAACCAAGTGTTGAAGAGAGCCAAGATACAATCACCAAAGAGATGGCATATAGGTCATTTGTAGCAAACAATGAATTTGTGAATTCTTCAAAATTTAGATCTTTCTTGTATAAACAAAAGGGCAAGGAGATAAGGGAGACAGTTGATAATATTACACCAAGCAATGAGGAGAAACTACTAAATAATTTTAAATTAATCGTGGATAGAGAAATGGCTATTATGACCCCCACTAAAAGAAGGAAAATGTTAGAGGATGCTGGATTTATGATCTTTCTAGGGATATATTTGAATTCTGCATTGGTCTTTGATAGCTTCTTAAAGGATTATAGTGCCACACACAAGCTTAGTCCAGAGGGGGTGATAGAAATATATGTTGGATTCAAATATAACCCGAATGAAGGAACACTCATGATATGGGACTTGTATCCACCTCATAGAAAATTAGTGGTGATTGATACTGAGAAAGAATTTGGACATTTCATGAATCTAAAGGTTGGAGAGGTAATCCTATGGCGACTACAGACATTGGGATTAATGTGGAAAAACTAAATAAAGCCCAAATACAAATGTTTATCAAAGAAAAGGAAATATACAAAATGAGTAATGAAAGGATCATGAGAGAAAATGATCATTTGAAGGACATGTTAGGAGTCACAATGGGGCCTCCTAAATTAATAACACATGGTGAAAGCTCATAGGTAAAAGATCATTGGGATGAGACAACTAAATACTCACAAAGTAAATATGATACACTCACTGCAATAATTAGAAAAAGGCAGGTCAACTTAATGATTTGGTTGAATAAGCTATGGGGAGCATATTCAAAGAACCATGTTACATGGCAGGAACACAAGAGAATTGATGGAAGGATTCAAGAAAATATCTGAGAATTAAATGAAAGAGATGTTCTTCATAGTGTTCCATTGGTATGGGTGACCATATTATAAAGAAACATAGGGGTATGTGCAAGAGCATCATGGAAAAAACATACCCTTAAGTGGCAAAAAATTTAGAAAAATCAGAGTTAGGAAACCAAGTGATGTAAAAATTTGAATGAGTCATCTATATTATTTAAAAAATATGTAACAATAGAATCTGTAGAAAATTGAATGTAGTTTCTAAACTACTAGGTTTGTTAAAAAAAAAAGAAAAATCTATTTGGTGAAAATTTGAAATTTCAATGCAATAGTACTTAAATTTCAGGGAAAAAATAAGAAGTAGGTGTTTGTTTGACCACCTAATCACAATAAAAGATAATATTTTTAAATAAGATTTTAGATATAAGTAGAGGACTAGTGGTCTCGATGTGATGCATATTTTTGTAATTTTTTTCCAAGTAAATAATTAATTATGAATTTTTTATTACAACTTTTAAAAAATATAAAAAAATTGTATGTCTAACCACCTTAACTTGGTCAAAACTTCATGAAATTTAATATTTATTTTTTTTAATCCTATAGTATGAAAAACATAGAATGTGACGCATTGTTTGGATTCAAAAAATGTGATAACGTTTGAAAGCTATAAATTTTTTGAATCAGCTCCTATCAATTAGAACTTTAGTCGTAATTTGAATAGAAAAGGAATAATAATTACTTATTAAATTCAAAGTAAAGAATTATTTATATTGGTGGAAAGCTAAGAATCTCTTTTAAAAACCCTTTCGTTTCATCAATTTTGGGTAAAAACAATGTCACTAACCACATACCCATCATATTGCCACTTTTTGGCCCATCATGATCCTACACATACCCATAGGGACCTTTATGAGGAACTGTGAGAAGATGCAAATAGGATGGTTGATGTTACGAATATGGGACTACCTACACTATTTGAAGATGGAGAAAAGTTGAAAGAGAAAGCCAAGTGGATCAAAGAATGTGAATTGATGTTGTAGAGAATTCTAGAAAATTCTACAAGGAAGGATTCGACATTGGACAAGAGCTGTGAGTAGAACAAAAGGATGATAAAGGTGGAAATATCGACTAGGAATGCATTAGGAGATGTTGATACTCATCAACAACAAGATTATATACATCATTTATCAAATGTTCATCTATGGCTAAATAGATCCCAATCTCTTGTTTTAATTAGTTAAGTAAAATAAAACATTTGTAAAGGGACGCGTCCCTTCCAAGTTTTGATGTATTTATATTTGTTCCATAGTAATGCAACAAATATAGGTGCTAGGAGATATTTAGTAGATAGCTTTCTAGCAAAATGATTTCATATATAGAGACTCAGATGCATGTATTTTGATGTAGTAAATGAAGATATATAAGTCATAGATTAAGATTTTGGTATCAAGGTATGTGCAGGATCATGATGGGCCAAAAAGTGGCAATATAATGGGTATGTGTAGGGTATGTGGCTGGCGACTTTTTTTTTACCCAAAATTAATGAAATGAAAAGGATTTTTAAAGGAGATTCTCAGATTTCCACCAATATAAATTATGATATATTTTGAATTTAATAAATAATTATTATTAATTTTGATTTGAATTATGACTAAAGTCTGATTGATAGGTTGATTGAAAACAACTATATCTTTCAAACACACCTTTTGAATCTAAAATATGTGTCACATTCTATGCTTTGCATACTATAGGATTAAAAATGAAAAAATTGAATTTCATGAAGTTTTGACCAAGTTAAGGTGGTTAGACATAATGAAGTTTTATATTTTTTAAAATTTGTAATAAAATTTCATAATTAATTATTTACTTGAAAAAATTACAAAAAATATGCATCACATCTGGACATGAGTCCTCTACTTATATTTAAAATCTTGTAAGAAAATATTATCATTTTATTTTGGTTAGGGTGGTCAGACAGACACCTAATTCTTATTTTTTCCTTGAAATTTAAGTACTACTGCATTGAAATTTCAAATTTTCACTAAATAGATTTTTTCATTTTTTAAATAAATCTAGTAGTTTAGAAACTACATTCAATTTGCTATAGATTCTATTCTTACATATCTTTGAAATAATATAGATAACTTGTTCAATTTTTTCTAAATTTTTTGCCACATAAGGACCTATTTTTTCCATGATGATCCTGCACATACCCATCAACTGTTTGTTAAATTTATGTAGTTATTTGATTGTCTCCATTCTAATGCTTCTGTATTGTTTAAATTGATATAGCAAGTTTATACTCTATTTATCATTGTACATTTTCTATATATGTGTGATTTGGTTATTTGGTTCTCTCAAGTAGGGATTAAAATATTTGAATCAATCACAACAATTGGTAAGTGTTAGTTGGTTTAATCAGAAGAATCACATAACTAGAATTGCCATTCTATCTCAAGAAGAGTTTGTCAATTATTCATGTGCATGTTTACAAAAGTTGTAAACAATTTATGTGCCTGATAGTTTTAAATTATATGTGTTGAAGACTTTAGAATTTCAATTACATTAATTTATGGATATGTTGTATCTATAACATTACAGAACCATATGCTCTTTGCATTTACACTTGTATTTAGAAATACACATTTATATACATAGATATAAATTTCTTTAATGATATGTTGCATTTATTGTTCTAGGAGAGCATCTAGTAATTGCATTTACATTTACATTTTCAAATACATATACATACACACATACATACATACATACATAGATACATATATACATATATGTATATATGTGTGTGTGTGTATCATTTATACTCAGTGTTCAGACACAACCCATTAGGTCTACACATGAATAAAAAATCATAAAATCAGATCTCCCATAAGTCAAATATAATTCTATCAAGAAATTAATATCAAATAGATAATATAATCACATAATTCATACATTTCAATGTCATTGATCTTCTTCTTCATCCAACTCTTTGTCTGTATCATCCGATCCAGATTCGACATTGTAAGTGTTGGTCATATTATCATCGTCGTCATTGATATCAGTTTTAATAATGTCATCATCCACACGAATATCATCTTCATGAAAATTAACTCCTACATCATCATGATCTAGTTCCTCCTCTTCGACATCTTCGTCAGGCACATCATCAACTAACTGTTGATCCTAATCATCATCTACATCATCTTCTAGTTCGTCGGTATCTTCTTCTTCCACCACATTATACTTTACCAACCTTCCTCTTGGATCATGTCTAACAACAAATGACCAACTTGGTTTACCTAAAACCTCTAAGTAAAATACCTACTCACATTGGCTTGGAAGAACATATGGCTCATTTCTATCTCACTTGATTGACCTTGTATTAATCATGGTAAATCCATTATCATGTTCAATAACAGTTCTCTCGGGATCATTTTCATTTAATCATACCTTATACCATAGGACAATGAACAAAACTAATTTGAAGGACTTAAATTCACACTCAAGTATATCATCCAAAATCCAATAGTATCAATTTTCTGAGACTTCTAGATGTATGTCGCTTCTAGATGAACCATTAGTCACCTGAAAGACTGAAGTTATACCTGAATCACAAGTTTTCTTCGTGTCATCCAACTTTATGATTCAAAATTTATGACCATTTCATCACATAGCCTTGTGGTGTTTCACTTGTAATATTTCAAACATGTAAAAATTATTGCAATATCATCAGTTGATAAACATATTTATTCTTGGCCGAATGTATGCAAAGAAAAAAATATCAACATATATATTAGCGTAGGAGCACCTAGATCTTGTAAATTCCTTCAAAAGGATAATATGTTAAATTTACATGTTCAAGTCTAAATTTTTGTGTCAAGGCCATGAAAAGGATAATTTGAATGTAATCAAATCATAAAAGAAGTCACTAGGAGGTGAAAATGCAAAAAAAATGCAAATAATGTAATATTATGTAAACAAAAAGGCATAAATCAATAATATTAGGAGATAAAAGGTGGTTTGAACCGATGAGAAGTTATAAAATGTGGTTATTAAGAGGGAAAAATTTATAAAAAGAATGGAAAGGCATGGAAGAGTAGAATCTTGAAATTCTTGTAACAAAATCTTGAATAAAAGCCCTATTTTTCTGAGTTATCAAGCATTCTTTCTATTTCTCCTAACTTGTATTGCAAAATCCAAGAGTTAGTTCTTGTGTAATATCATTTGAGAAATTTTCATTTTCAAAGAGTCGGAAAGTTAGTTTTAAGCAACAAAAGAATCAAAGACAATCCTGTGTCTCAGGCAGAGTTAGTTTCACTGTGATTTTGAGAATCCCCAAAGAAGTTTAAGGCCCATCCCACCGATGTAAGCCTAGTATAAATGATGGGATGGGATAAGTAGGGTTTCCTTTATGTTATTTTTTTTGTGTGAGTGCAGGGTATCAAGAATATGGTGCTGTGTTGCTGATTTAAAGTTAATTTTTTGAGTTTTCCTCTTGAAAATGAAGGTTTCCAGCAAGGTATTGGAGAAATAACATATTCATGTCCAAGGATATGTTTCTAAGGGAATTTTTATACATAATGGAGAATGTTTCAATGGTTTTCTAGAGTATTGGAGGCTTGTAAGGGTGATAATCACAAAACCCTCACTGTTTTGGGTGTTTCCAGCCTAAAATTAAGGGTTTGTTAATACACTTTCTAAATGGGTCTTTAAATATTTGAAAGTGGATAAATTTGGTGTTTTGTGACCTTTAATTTGAATTTTTGAATTTTTCTAACAATTTGGTGTTGGAAAAAAGGTGGATGCTTTGTAAAATAACCCTATTCTAGTAGCCTTTCTTGGGCGTACAACATGAAATCTGCTAGTTTCTCCAATATAAATCATTTCAAGTTTTTGATATGATGATATGGGTATTAAGAGGTCTCTAAATGTGCCTTTGGATCCTGGTTTTGAACCTAGTGTGAGTGGTTCACCCGATCTAGGGTATGGAGGTCTATTGCTAATTAATGTTTAGATTTCATGGACAATGGAAATTTGTGTCTACAGGGAAGTGAGTGACCTTAAATTCTTGAACATTTTCATTTGGATGGAGTTACAATAGAATTTATGCTTGAATAAGGTTGTAAAGGTAGTGCATATATTTTTGAGAATGATGATTCTATTGTGTGTCTTGGTATCTTTACAGAGTAGGTAGATCTGATATTTATACACTGATGTATTGAATTGATTTCTCTCAAAACATGATGAATCTTGTGTCTTGAAGGACTAATTAACTAGTTGATAGTAATAAGGATTGGTATTTGTTAGTTTTCCTTGTAAGGAAAATGAATTGGTGCTATTTGAGAAGTTTAGAATGTTTTCAATGATTGAAGTTTGGTTATTGACATTTTGGAATCTGGTATAAAATAAGTTTTTTGTTTCCTTGAGGATATGATGTATACAAGAATTTGAGGGATTGGTAATTGGTTGTGTAGCAAGTGAGCATAATTTGTTGCCTTATGAAAGGCTAAGAGAATGTATAGATTTTGATATGGTGGTTGAGAATGATGTGAATCTGATTGATTGAGTCAAAGTTTCCTAATATGGTTTTTGCTTTGAATGAGTCAATTTGAATATTGATAATGACATATGATTTGTTGAAATTGGAGTTATAACTTGTTTCCTTGAAGTCTTATATAGAATTAAAGAATCAAAATAATTTCTATGCATTTTGAGGAAAAAGAAAGTGAATTAATAATTTGATCTTCTCCTGATTTTGATTGGGTTTGATTTACCCTCATGAAATGATGTTGGTGTTGTTGTTGGATATTCTACATCATATATACATCAATATAATTGAAAATAATTAAATAATATGGGTGATTAATATATTTATGCGTACATATTTATCTCTTAAACCTTATGTTAAATCGATTTCCCTTTGTGTAACATTGGAATCTCCATTATGATGAGATTCTTTAACCAATGAAGCCACACCTTCCCATGTTAATTCAGAACCAAATTGTTGACATCATTCAATCCATACTGTCATCCAATCAAGATTGTTTGCAATGTACAAATGTAGTGCATCCCACTCTCGACCAACTCTATAAAAAAATTTGAAATTCACAAACGACATATAATTAGTTAATTACCATAGTATACGACCTTAATTTATAATTGATGTATATTGAAGATTAATAATTAAATAAGTACAATATACATAAAAATCATATGTAAAATTTATTCTAATTAATCTCCATAACCATCTTATAATTACCTCTCACTTTCCTCAATCTACCTTTCCCCATCAGGTATTCCCCTTCGAATTTGTTAATGGAGTTGGGATCACAAATGCGATCTACATGGATCTTTGCAGCAAACTTAGGAAGATATTCACTAATGTAAACCATGGTTTGGTATGCCATATATCCCTCCACCCTAGAACCCTCAGGATGTGCTCTTTTTCTAACCAAATCCTTCAAAAATTTCAAGTGCCTCTCAACCATACACATTGACCTTGTGTGTACAAATCCACACAATTCAATCTCCTCTCCTCAACTTGGTGTATGAGGTAGTGTTCTTGTGCATTGAAAAATGTCGAAGGTAGACACTTTTTTATTTCACACATTAGACGAGAAATTTTTCTCTTCCAATAATTTATATTTTCTTTATGGATTTCTTTAGATGAAAACCATCTACAAGTGATTCAAGGCGCAAATATATTATAGAGATTTATAAAAAATATACAATATATTACATAAAAGGTAAACCTAATGGCAATTATAAGATCTATGCAATGAATTGAACAAATATCACTACTTACCTCATGTATTTTCCAAGATCATATATAAATTTCTTGACATTGTTGTTGAAGTTGTTTAGGAGAGATAGAGGTAGAACATATTGCAACAATTATAAAATGATCTTTTCATTATTTTTCCAAAAGTAATAAACATAATATACTGAAAAATACATGCAATATACAAGTGTATATAATATACCAGAATAATTACCTTAATGAAGGTATGTCAATCATGCATTTTCATCCCTAACCCAAATTCACCTTTCTTTGTTATGATATTGTTTATGTTCACAGCAAATCCTGTGGGAAATCAAATTTTTCATATGACTTCTTTTATAGCATTGCTTTGTTGCTCTATTAATAACCAAGGAAGAGCACTTGTATTAATTTGGTCTCCATTGCTATTCAATTGAATGACATTTTTCATTGCATGATTGGCTTATTGAATGTCACTACAATTTTTGATAACTTTTTTCTTTTCATGCCTTCCATCTAATATTTTCCATAATGTTTTTGTTATATTCTTTCTGATATGCATTGTATCAAAAAAATGCACAATTTGTAGCTGGTCATAGTAGGGAAACCTACTAAATTGTCTGGGATAAATTTTCAGTCCTTGTGGAAGCCGGCCATTAATGCCTTGATGACCTTCATGAAGCATATAAGTTAAAAAAATTAACAATGACAATCATTTTCAATTACAACATGAGTAAACACAACACAATATAAAAATCTAAATTCCAAACATATCATATATGATAGATAAACAATTTGATCTGATGTATAATCTTGACGATTAATTCTATTATATTCCAACTTCCATAGGCAAGGTGTCATTTTTTGTGGCTTTGATGTAGTCTCTTCTTTCCCATTGAAAAAATGTTTTTCATTAGTTCGATACCTATGATTTCTATGGAGGAAGTGCCCATACTCATCAAACACCTGGGTATGTGCAGGATCATCATGGAAAAAATAGGCCCTTAAGTGGCAAAAAATTTAGAAAAATTAGAGTTAGGAAACTTGACGTAAAATTTTGAATAACTTATCTATATTATTTGAAAAATATGTAAGAATAGAATATGTAGCAAATTGAATGTAGCTTCTAAACTAACATTTTTATTTAAAAATAATAAAATCTATTTGGTGAAAAATTTGAAATTTCACTAAGTAGTACTTAAATTTTAGGGAAAATAAGAAGTAGGTGTCCTGCTTGACTCAAATCTCCAATCCACAATAAATGATAATATTTTTAAGATTTTAGATATAAGTAGAGCACTCATGTCCTCATGTGATGGTATATATTTTTATAATTTTTTCCAAGTAAATAAATTAATTATATTTTTATTACAAATTTTAAAAAATATAAAAAACTCGTATCTCTGACCACCTTAATTTGGTAAAAAATTCATGAAATTCAATTTTTTTTTTTTTTATACCATGCAAAGCATAGAATTTGACACATGTTTTGGATTCAAAAAATATGATATCATTTGAAAACTATAGATTTTTTTCAATCAACCTATCAATTAGGACTTTAGTTGTAATTCAAATAGAAAATGAATAATAATTATTTATTAAATTCAAAATAAAGCATAATTTATATTGTTGTAAAGTTGAGAATCTCCTTTAAAAACCCTTTTTGTTTCATCATTTTTGGGTAAAAAAAATGTCGTCAGCCACATACCCACCATATCACCACTTTTTGGCTCATCATGATCTTGCACATACCCATCTACTTTCCTAAACTTGTTGAGCGACAAGATTTCATCTTTGGACCACAAATTGGACATGCAAATTTTCCCTTTATTTGAAGACCTACAAGATCATATATAATTGGATTAAATATTCCAATTTTTATAATTATATATAATGAATAGATTATTTAAAAAATATGCATGATATCTACTTCATAAAATTAAATATCGTTAAAGTGCATTTGAATGTTATAACATACCACCACAAAGTGTAAGCCTTGGGGCATCATGAATTATCCATACAAGCATTGCATGGAATTGACATTGTATTTTTCCTATTGGTCTAGAGACGTCATACATAGTGACGCCATTCCATAACTTTAGTAACTTGTCGATAAGAGGCTCGATATATACATTCATATCTTTAACTTGGTACTTACCTAGTTGAATGAACATAAACATTACATAATTATTATATCCATTTTACTGCAATATATATAAATTAATGTACATTACTATTAAATGAAAAAAATATAAGTCATTATGCAACAAATAAGACAAATGAGATGCTACTACGTTAAAAAAAATTGATGTAAAAAAAATACCTAGAACAATAATTGAAAAAATTATGTGCTCCCTCTTTATTGACATCCATGGAGGAATGTTATTGTTGATAAGAAAAATAGGCCACACCGAGTAAATAGATCTCAACTCTCCAAATGGATTGACACCGTCCACTGCCAATGAAAGCCTAAGATTATGAGGTTCTTCTTTAAAGTGTGGCCATTTTTCCTCCATGTCCCTAAATGCAGAACCATTCGCAGGCATTCAAAGAATGTCATCTCCACTTCTGTTTTGTGCATGGTAATCCATAAATTGTGCTAAGCTGTCACACCTAAATAATCATTGCATAAGTGGAACAATGGGAATATAACGAACAACCTTACGAGACACCTTTTTTGTTAGTTGATCTATTCGACATCTACTGATATGAAATTCTAGGAATTATGTTGCAAATTCATATTGTTTATGATATATAATATGATCATTGGGACATGCATCTATTGCTTGATATCCCATTCCAATATCTTTCATAATTCCAAATAAATCTCAGTATGAGCGAGGTAAAATATTTGATGGTGGTAATAAAAATTCACCAATCAATCTACAACAAAAAATTAATTTGTTAATATAAAGAATATTAATGGTACATATTTCATCCTTTTTTTAGTAGTGATGAACTAACAACAATTAAAATAGATGAAAAAAAATGACATAGATGACATACCTTAACATCCATGAGATTGTTATGTTAGATAAACCATTCATAACCTTCAAGTTCACCATCAACAATACAGTAGAGAGAAGATTTTTTGGGAGCCTTCATAAAGGGGCTCGTATGCCTTCTCAAGTACAGGTAAATCATGAACTTCATCAAAGTCATCTCAATCATCATGATTAGCTATGCCACTAAATGTGTCATGGATCAATGTATTTGTACCATCATCTTCAACTATTTTTTCTGGTGCATGATCATCTTCTTCCATAGGATCATTAACTTCATCTTTGATATTCATAGCTCCATGTTCCTCCACTTGCAAAACCACATTCTCTAGGCCGTGATAATCCATATCATGTTCCCTAGGGAACCCCACCTTTATAATAATGATAGACACAAATAAACCATGATCATGATCAAGTGATTTTTTATATATATTAAAATTTTTAAAACAATATAAACATTTACAAATTCAATCAATATAAACACATATAATGAACAACTTACCAATGGACGATAATCATGCTCCCCTTCAATGTGACCATGCTTCTTACAATGTTTCTCAGTTGTTGTGATTAAAAGTCTTCTTGTATTTAAGCCCTTGCAATTATTACAAGGACAATAACATTTCCCATCACACTTTCTTTTTAATCTAGCAACTGTCTCTTCATTTTTTTCTAGACTAATATTATTTGACATGATTTTACTTTACCAAGTTTGAATATTTAGATCTTCAAAAAATATCAAACTCACACTCCAATAATTTTTAATCATAGAAAGATAACAAAATCTAATAATTTTGATACTTTAAACCAAAAAAATTTGGCATGCAACCACCCCTACAAAATAGAAGATAACCTAAAGTTAATGACCCCAAAAAACACTTTAAAATGGTAATTCCAAAACTTATTAAATTCTTATTTTACTATGATTTCCAACCGTTAGACTCCTAAAATCAAAATATGGAACTTGCACAACAAAATTTGGAAATGAAATTCTCAAAATACACGTCTAAAAATGAAATCTGATGACATGTTGCTTTAAAATATGATTTTCAAACCTGGAAGTACAAATTTGACTTCACAAATGAATTCTAGAAGAAGAAAATGACCACCCTCAACTTGGCGATATCTTCTTGAATTTTTTCTAATTTGTTCCAAGAAAATCATCCTTAGTTCTCCACAAACTTTCCCAAGTAGAGAAAATTTGCAAGTAGAGAAAATTCAAAAGTATAGAAAAACACTGTTGCAATAAATAGGAAAACTCACTTTTATTTATGTCGACCACAAATTCATTTTTTTCTGATTTTGAATGTTCATTGAAATTTTGATGAGACTATGTGTCAAACTTTCAATGAAACCCAAGTTCGTCAAAATTTCGATGAACGTTGGGGATAAAAAAATTTTAAATGAAAATTACACATTAAATCCCAACAATACATAAAATTATACATCTTTCGTCAAAATTTTTTGTTGAATTTTGTAGTAAAATGAGTTAGTGTCATAAGGGTCCAAAGTGCAAAAAGGCTGCAAATTTTAGCATGTTGTTACTCGGATACCATGATGCTTAGAAACTTCTCGTCTAATCCTATGAGATTGTGTTGGGGCCCTATACAATAACCTCTCTTGGTTTTTGTTATCTCATAGTGGTTTTTCCATGGTGTCCAATTTTTAGTTGATGGAAAAAGTGTCAAATGCAAGTAGTGGAAAGTTGCAAAGTGGTGCAACCTTTGTTTTGCAACTTGTGTGACCAAAAAAACTATTCCAACACATTCAAATAGGTATTTTTATGCTAGGTATAGTCCTTTTTCACACCCAAACATGTGGAATTGCTTTAAGCTATGTTCAACTGGATCGATCCCTTAAGGGTCCAAAGTGCAAGATGGCTGCAAACTTCATCATGATGTTACTCGGATATCGTGATGCTTAGAAACTTCTCATCTAATCCTATGGGATCATGTTGGGCCCCTATACAATAACCTCTCTCACTTTTTGTTATCTCAGAGTGGTTTTCTTATGGTGTCCAGTTTTTAGTTGATGGAAAAAGTGTCAAATGGAAGCAGTGGAAAGTTGCAAAGTGGTGCAACTTTCGTTCTGCAACTCGTGTGACCAAAAAAACTATTCCAATGCAACTGGATATGTATTTTTACACTAGGCATGGTCTTTTTTCACACCCAAACACACGAAATTACTCTGGGCTACGTTCAACCAGATCGATCCCTTAAAGGTCCAAAGTGCAAAATGGCTACAAACTTCAGCATGTTGGTACCTAGATACCATGATGCTTAAAAAATTCTCATCTAATCCTATGGGATCGTGTTGGGCCCCTCTAAAATAACCTCTCTCTATTTTTGTTATCTCAAAGTGGTTTTCCTGTGGTGTCTAGTTTTCAATTGATGGAAAAAGTGTCAAATGCAAGTAGTAGAAAGTTGCAAAGTGGTACAACTTTCATTCTTCAACTTGTGTGAAAAAATGAACTATTCCAACACATTTGAATAGGTATTTTTACGCTAGTAATGGTCCTCTTGTTCACCCAAACATGTGGAATCGCTCTGAGCTATGTTCAATCAGATCGATCCCTTAAGGGTCCAAAGTGTAAAATGGCTACAATCTTCAACATGTTGTTACTTGGCTACCGTGATGCTTAAAAAATTATTGTTTGATCCTATGGCATCATGTTGGACCCCTCTACAATACCCTCTCTCATTTTTTTTGAGCTTAGAGTGGTTTTCCTGTGGTGTCTAGTTATTAGTTGATGGAAAAAGTGTCAAATGCAAGTAGTGAAAAGTTGCAAATTGGTGCAACTTTCGTTCTACAACTTGTGTGACCAAATAGACTATTCCAACGTGTCCAAATAGGTATGTTTACGCTAGGCATGGTCCTCTTTTCCACCCAAACAAACAGAATCACTCTGAGCTACGTTCAATCAAATCGATCCCTTAAGGGTTCAAGTGTAATATGTTGAAATAGGCCATTCCACCTATTGTTTAGGTTGTGTCTCGATGATATGGGCCTGATGTAAGTAGGATAAGGAGTAGGAATAAGAAAATAGCATTGGTAAAGGCATTGGAAGATATTACTAATGTTTCCCCTGTTCAAAATTCAAAATTGATGCCCCTTAAAAGCAAGGCTAGAAGAGGTGAAAAGAAGAAATTGCTTGAAAATAAGTTAGAATAGGTTGGAAATAGGGTGAGGTTGTGTTTGATGTGTTAAAAATGTATGCAAGCATAGGGGAGGTCAAAAGTATGTTATGGCATGATGCCCTACTTAGGAAAACAAGGGATTTGAATGAAAAAGAGATGTTTGAGGGAGTAAAAGTGGGTAAAGTGAAGAGACAACATATTTTGGTGGTCAATTAAGTTTGTGTAGGTAGAATGAAGAGTGTTAGAATAGGTTTTCAACTTTGGGTTTAGGTTTGAGGGTTTAGTCCGCCAGTTAGGTCAAATTTTTTGGAGCGGGGTTCAATTCATTTTGGGTTCATTGGTACAAAAATCATGTTAAAAAAACATATAAATATATATGCAGCCTTAAAGCATGCATTAGGATTAGAATATCACATAACATAATATAAACAAAAAAACCACTAAAAACTTGAATGTCATTTAAAACATGCATGATAAATATTCATCTTTGAAACTTATATTTTGGTAGCTTGATAAATAGAGTCCATTGATGCTAGGGTTCAATTTGTATGATTTAAAAAAAAAAGCCAACTAAGTAGAGTTATCAACATTCTTCATAAATCATAAGAATTTGTTTAGTACACTAGCCATTTTGATGTCTTCTTGTAGTCTCAAACATTATTTTGTATCATTGTTACATTGGCCTTGAGATTGGTAGCTTAATATAGCTCCACAATACAAAATTTGGTTTACATGTGCAGTGTAACAATGGCATAGGAAGATTTTTCTTTCAAAGAACCATAGGGTGAGTGCACATTGAAGTGTATAAAAACATATCTTTTTATAATATCAATGATACTTTTTGAAACTTCCATGCATTGCTACTCTAAAATTAAAAGTCTTATGCACATATCCTTTGCTTAATTGAGTTGTTCCAATCAAAGGATTAAATATATTGGAATCTTTTTATCAATCATTTCATAGAATACCAATTGAAAACATGTTTTTTTCTGTTAGATAAAGTTGTTTACCATCAATCAATCAATTATTCAAGACAAACCATGAAGGACAACAATAATCAATGCTATGGCTAACCAATTAATAAGTATACACATGAATAAGTCAAGCATGTACATGTGAATAAGGGAAGCACAAGTAGTCACAAACACATATGCCTTGAAGTATACACACAAATACATAGTATACACAACTTAAGACAATGTATATGCACGAATACAAGGTATACACATGAAAACGCATAAGTTGCAAGTGCTAGAAGAATGAAGAGTGGTGGAATAGGTTTTAAGGTTCGGGTTTGGGTTCGGTAGTTCGGTTCGCTAGTTAGGCAAAAAAAATTTGGAGGGGGGTTGGGTTTGTTTTGGGTTCGTTGGTACAAAAATCATGTAAAAACAAAATATAAGTATATATGCAACCTAGAAGCATGCATTAGGATTAGAATATCACATAACATCATATAAACAACAAAACCACCATCAACTTGATTGCCATTTAAAAAATGCATGATAAATATTCATCTTTGAAACTTGAATTTTGGTAGCTTGATATACAGAGTCTATTGATGCTAGGGTTCAATTTGTATGATTTTGATAAAAGAAGCCAACTGAGTAGAGTTATCATCGTTCTTCATAAATCATAAGAATTTGTTTAGTACACTAGCCATTTTGATGTCTTATTGTAGTCTCAAACATTATTTTGTATCATTGTTACATTGGTCTTGAGATTGGTAGCTTAATATAGCTCCACAATACAAAATTTGGTTTACTTTTGCAGTGTAACAATGACATAGGCAGATTTTTCTTTCAAAGAAACAAAGGGTGAGTGCACAATTGAAGTGTATAAACACATATCTTTTTGTAATATGAAGGATACTTTTTGAAACTTCCATGCATTACTAATCTAAAGGAAAATTCTTATGTACATATCCTTTGCTTAATTGAGTTGTTCCAATCAAATGATTAAATATATTGGAATATTTTTATCAATCATTTCATAGAATACCAATTGAAAACATGTTTTTTTCTTTTAGATAAAGTTGTTTACCATCAATCAATTAATTTATTCAAGACAAACCATGAAGGACAACAATGATCAATGATGTGGCTAACCAATTAATAAGTATACACATGAATAAGTCAAGCATGTACATGTGAATAAGGGAAGCACGAGTAGTCACAAACACATATGCCTTAAAGTATACACATGAATACATAGTATACACAACTTGAAACAAAGTATATGTACAAATACAAGGTATATGCATGAAAACGCATAAGTCGCAAGTGCAGGCAGAATGAAGAGTGTTGGAATAGGTTTTGAGGTTTGGGTTCAGGTTCAGGGGTTTGGTTCGCTAGTTAGGCTAAAAAAATTTGGAGGGGGGTTTGGTTTGTTTTGGGTTCGTTGGTACAAAAATCCATGTAAAAACAAAATATAAATATATATGTAGCCTAGAAGCATGCATTAGTATTAGAATATCACATAACATCATATAAACAACAAAACCACCATAAAATTGAATATCATTTAAAACATACATGATAAATATTCATCTTTGAAACTTGAATTGTGGTAGCTTGATATATAGAGTCTATTGATGCTAGGGTTCATTTTTTATGATTTTGAAAAAAGAAGCCAATTGAGTAGAGTTATCAACGTTCTTCATAAATCATAAGAATTTGTTTAGTACACTAGCCATTTTGATGTCTTCTTGCAGTCTCAAACATTATTTTATATCATTGTTACATTGGTCTTGAGATTGGTAGCTTAATATAGCTCCACAATACAAAATCTGGTCTACCTGTGCAGTGTAACAATGGCATAGGCAGATTTTTCTTTCAAAGAACCAAAGGGTGAGTGCACAATTGAAGTGTATAAACACATATCTTTTTGTAATATCAAGGATACTTTTTGAAACTTTCGTGCATTGCTCATCTAAAAGGAAAAGTCTTATGTACATTTCCTTTGCTTAATTGAGTTGTTCCAATCAAAGGATTAAATATATTGGAATCTTATTATCAATCATTTCATAGAATACCAATTTAAAATGTGTTTTTTTCTTTTAGATAAAGTTGTTTACCATCGATCAATTAATTTATTCAAGACAAACCATGAAGGACAACAATGATCAATGTTATTGATTCAATGTTGGTCATGATATACCGTGAATAGTCCGGCATGGCACACGCTGAACCAGGAAGCATGAAATGGTCGAAACATGTGCGCCAGGTAGCCACATGAGATCACGTAGTATGCCACAATTCAAGAACAAGTATATGAGAACAAATACAGAGATATACGCTTCGAGAAATAGGAGTAAATTATGATGGTTTCAAGGAAACCATACGGGTGGAACGTATAGTCTGAGAAATCACGTATGCGTTATTCCCAAAATGAAAAGAACACTTCAATACCACGCCAACTCATATCCCTATTCAGACCATGATTACTTAACGTGATATGTACAATGGAATAAAAATCATTTGCCGTATTAACCAAATAGCCATGTACACATACATCAATATATGTTGATATAAGTATAAAATATAGGTATAAAATAGCCATATAGGCTTATGAGAATGCCATATAGGCATACAATGTCAAATATATCCAATAAAAAATATGTACAAAACTGCCATGTAGGCATACAACAAAGGGCTTTGGAATCAAAAGTCATTGCTCTCTAGGCTCTTGAAATAAACTTTTTCCCTTTGCTGGTCAATTGGATGGCGATAGGTCTGTCACTCATTTCTGCTGCACTTGAGGAGTGCTCCTGTTGCTCCTCCTACTACTGTTAAGTTCTTGGTGAAGTTTTAACTGTTACAATAAGAAGTAAAGACATTAATATATAGAAATTACATTATAAAAAATGATATATTTAAAAAAAATATCACTTACGGCCATCTCACGATCACTCTCCTTGAGGGAAATATTTGCATGCCGATTCTGAGGTGCGCTCAAGCCTTGTATAAACCATCCAAAGAGAAATTAGACTACGAATCAATAATTTGGTTTGATTTTTCACTCGAACTAACATCTATAACAACGAATGTAAATTGAAATTTAGTAATTTTCCTCATACCTCCCCTGTCAGCCATCAAGGATTGTATAGCGGATGAAACACCGATATCCATTGCTATCGTAACATTTGGAGGTGTTTCCACAACCAACATCTGAAAATAAAACAACAAATTATTTAATCACAAAAAAGTTACAATAGCGATGGACATGTCATGACTTATAGTGTATGAGATGTAATGAACAAAATTTTGAGTACTTATTAAACTATATATTTCTGATTATCATGCTTACTATTTTCCCTATCCATATCTTGTTCGAAAGGACATGTTTTTAGGGTTTTACCCATAGCATCAAGTCACTGAATCGTTTGATTAAATGCTTTCATAGACATGCACGATAACTGTGGTGGCATAGATAAGGTAGTGAACTGTTTGAAAAAATGCCTCAAAAGAAATGGGGTCTCGTGGTGATGGAACGCCATTACAAATAAATGCACGTCTTGGCATTCCATCACCATAAAAACACATTTCTTTCAGGCATTTTTTCAAAAATTTCAATTCCTTCTCTATGACCAGTATTATTGCTTACTAGATTGTATCTTGTGTGTAAATGCAATCCTAGTGTTCTTTAGTCTAATATTTCAAATTTATTCTAAAAATTCTCCTTTTGCTTAAGGTATCCCACTACTATTTTACATGATTATGTCTTGTGTTTTATTTTGGTTGTGTATTGCATGCTCTTTTATTCTATCTAAGGGATGCATTTGGCATTATCCTCATAAGTTCCTTGAAGGAATACCAAGGTTTTGTTTGTTTCTTAGTTGTTATATGTATTTCAAAGCCTTATGAGCATATATATGAGGTTCCTTATGATACATTTGAGAAATATTGTGGAATAACCCTTTCTAAGGAATAAGGAGTGTCTCCTCTAAAAAAGGAAGAAACTACTTGACCAAGCCAAATGAAGAGACAAATACTAATGTATATGTGTAGGGGGTGAAAACTAGGATTGGAGATATTTCTATTTAGAATATATTATATTTAGTTTTGTGATACTTGTTTCCACTTGGATTAGCATAAGGTAGAGTTTAATTGCTCAGTTGTATCAATTTACTAGCACAAGTGAATTGAGATGGTTCAAATGCAAGCCTATTCCCCATAAAATTTATTTTCTAGAAAACTTATGTAACCAATTTTCTTATGCAACCAATTTTATTGGTTTCTTTTGTATTTAGTTCAAAGGATTAGATTGTTATATTAATATTCTTTGATAAATATTTTTCCAAGCACCTATTTTAGGATTTTATCCATAGCAACAAGGAAGAACGAGTAGTTTGATAAAATGCTTTGGTGCACATGTATGAAAAATCTGGTATCATAGAGAAGGTGGTGAGAATTTTGAAGAAATTCCTTGAAGAAATGTGGTCTCATGGTGATGGAATGGAATTCCATCACCATGAGACCACATTTCTTCGAGACATTTTTTGAAACTACTAACTACCTTGTCTATTTTATTGCTTACTATTATGGTTTCATATATTTTTTCCAAGCATCCATAGTTTGTGAAGATGCGGTGCACAACCTTGCAAGCACATGCCTCCATGTGAAGTAATTGCATCACTACTAATGTTGACTTTCTAAACAACTATATATTGTAGTTGAAATTTTGTCATCTATCAACATCTAGTTATAATTAGTTATGGAATGAGAAGTAATGCTTTGAGTTTGAATGATGTGCAATGCAACATAACCAATGATATGAATATAAAATACACAAATCTATTGGTATAGTTCATTAGTTAAACTCTTTATTCTATTGCGTGTGAGAGGTTTGAGTAAATCCTTGGGAGGTGTTCAAAACCTCAATGTTACCCTATTCAGTATAAAATCACATATTAAAATTGCCATTCATAAAACAATGCTATTAGCATTATGGCCAAGTGATCCAAGAAATAGTGGTTTCATTTTTATTAGTAATTTGATGAAATAATTTTTTTTAACTAAATCTTCACTTCGGGAACCTATAGCGGCTAAACCATGAGAATTTGAAGATGATGTAAGCTAGAGTTTTAAGTGACATTTTGTCGGCGATTAAATATATTTTTCAAAATTTTGGAATTATCACTGTAACCTTTTCCATCTCCACCAAAATAGTTTTTTGAAACAACGTTTTTTTTTTAAAAGTGATCTTTCACTTAGAGTATAACACAATTTTTTTCATGAAGGGATAAAATTATAATTATTTCTAATTTAGATTTGTATCTCTGATATCTAGTGCTTCCACTTGGTTAGATATTTTTTATTGAATATTTTTTATTTAATCAAGAGTTTAGTCGAACCAATTACAATTCAAACTTGTCGATGCTGACCATATAACACAACTTTTTTATACATCGAAATTCAATTTTATTTTTTTGTTGGATCAAGGACTTGATGCTCGAATTACGCCCATATTTTTCAAAAAAAAAATTGATAATATTCTATTTTTCCACATGTGCAGAATAGAGAGCTTGATTTTCGGTGAAAAACCTTCATTCACAAGAAGTAAAAAATAAATATAATAATAAAATTAAATTTATTTAAAATTATACTTTTTGGGAAGCTTATAATAAATACTACATACTTACAAACAATAAATTTTAAATTAATTCATTTGATCCCCCAAAATGTAAATCAAAAGTGGTTTTTTATCAACATTTTGATAGTGGCTTTTTATCAACATTTTGATAGGTGTAAAGGAGACTCTATTATAGGTATGGTTTAAAACTAGTGGGGTTCTATCCAAGGGGGTTTGATCTAAGGTAGTTTGATCAAACACTCTTCAATTGAAATGCTTTAAATGAAAATTTTAAAGGCTTAAATCATTACATTTTTTAAAAATATATGATTTTAGCAAAAATCAGAATCTCCTAGAAATTGTAAACTAGCTTTATGGGATCACCGAATAAACTTATAATTGTTTACTAGTTACATACCCTGTCGATAGGTGTACTATAGAAATAAGTAGGTGGAGGGCCAGTGTATCTAGTCTCAACGTTGTGACCCTACAATTTTATTAAAATCATAAAACTAAATTAGTTAATCTTGCATTTCAAAATCAAATTTTAATAAATTAAATTCAATGAACATGCTAACTTTTACCCGAGTATCAATTCCATACATATCATCCAAAATTTCAGCCACCCTCTCCATCTCTATAGCTGCATAAGGATCCTCTACAGCAGCCTCCTAAGTGTCGGTGGGGTCATATGAACAAGTCACTTTGCAAGATTGACAAACATGGATTCAAAGGCCACCACTCGAAGACTCCCCTAGATGGCATTGTAGAATAGGGCTAGTATGATGGATGCCACTCTGGATCAAAGTGTTGATCACCTACAATGTCTCTATGTTTGCACTCTCCTTCGCGACTGTAGGCATAACAACATGCTCACGAGGCGGCCTAATGAGAGCTCGTCTCCCTTGTCACGTAGGATTAAGTTGTGCACCAAACCTATCATGATCTGACCCCCCACCTCTCCCCTAGAAGTCCCTCATATTGAAATCACTGTATAGTTTCCTAAGAAAATATCGGGGGACTTCATAATTGTTGCACGGTCGGTCATCAAAGACCATGTACCACCTATCATAAAAATGGTTCCTAATCTCTTGGCGGTGGCACCAATGAATAGGAAACCTCTTCGCATTGAGGCTCAGATTTTGATTTGTACGTGGGTCAGTGAATAATGATCACAAATCACCTTTTGTAATTTTTAAATCCTTTACTTGTTTATATGATAGTTTATCTGCATAATATGCCCTAGCCGCGTACCTCCTATCTTGCCATCCGGTTATTTGTTTCCTAATTGAATCTACATTTTTTAACATATCTTTCAATGAATTTACGAGGGTCATTCTTTCTATGGTTGAACCATTTGGATCACTCAACCTACTAATAAAATCCTCAATTTATTTTTTGTTGTTCTCAATCTCACTCATTAAATTTTGTTGAGTGCTAGGAGGGTGTTGAGGGATTGGTGGAGGAGGTTGTCGTTGAGGTTGATTTTCTTGTTGAGGATTTTGTTCTTCAGGATTTGGTTGCTCTTCTTCTTGAGGATTTTGTGGGTTTGCAGGTTCATTTGCATCTCCTACAAATTCAAAAATTTATATATCAAATTTAACCTAAAACTAACAAAATCAACCTAAAACTAATAAATTAAAAATAAACAATAAACAATACTTACCTCTCCCACCTCTTTGTCATCGTGGTGCCATCCTTGCAAAGAAATAGAAACTCTTGTTGAAGATTTGTGCCCAATACCTCCTCCTAGAACATGAGCACAAAATTTGGGGGTTTTGGCCACGAGCAGAAGAAGAAAAAGGATGATGTGAAAATGAATACTTTCACTCTTTTTTTTCTTTTAACGTGCTATAACATGAGTGCACTATAACACACTCATGTTATAGCATTTTCAAACTTTTTTTAGAAAGTGGCCATGAAATTGGTATCCAACTTCATGCACCTGACTTGATGGTAATTTTTTAAAGGTAAGATGATAAACGAAGGACACAATATCATGGTGTGAATATAGTTGATCAAAGTCTCATATTTTATCTAGTGAAGATCACAAATGGCTAAGCCTATGTAAACAGGGTTTCACCTGTGAACTGACATAGAGGAGAGAATTAAATGATCTTCCTACATCAACAATAGATGTAATGAGATTTGATGCACAAAGTAGCAACACAAATGGCTATAGATGCAAGGATCAAGATCAGATTGAATGATCAAAAGGATGCATTAAATGTATATCTAATCTTAGGGTTTGACAAAGAGAGATTGAAATTCTCTGCAACAAAATTTATTGTTGTGTGGCTCAATGCAGGAGTTTAGCAGCATAAAAGTTTTCTTAGAACCCTAACATAAGATCCATAGGAGATGGATAATCCTGAGGCAATCATCATTGGCTAGTATCTACACAAAACATATGATGAGAAATTGTCCAAGTAATGTGACAATATGCAACAGAGTGCAGTAAGTAGTGTAGAGTGTGCATAGAAGAGAAGTGATTCCAATATCTTGAGGCAGACATAGAATACACTAAAAATAAAAGGAGAGAGTTGTAGAAGGTGTTTGAGAGTTCATTAAGGTAGAGTGAGAATGCACTAAAGAAGAGGGAGAAGAAAAGAGTTGAATTAGTGGGGTGCAAAGAAAAGAAGAGAAAGTTGTTATGGAAGCAACAAAAAACTTGAGTAGTTGTAGAGTAAGTTGTAACTTTGAATTGTGTTCTTAATGAACTAATTGTAATAATCATTTATATTGTAAATATGATAGGTTGGTGTCATCATATAATTGAGTTGGTGCTCATTTTAGGGGATTGGTGTCTCCTTAGGGTTGGTTCCCTTAAAAGTTGTAACGGACGGCTTCCTTGTGAGTTTGGATTAGGACAATAGCTCCTAGCAACACTTTCTCACCGTGGTTTTTCCCATCTTGAATTTTACATGTATATTGTGTGTTATGTGATGTTTCTTGTGTTCTTTTTTATACTTTGTAATTCATGTTTCAATCTACACACTAAGGGTCTTAGATTAAAGGGTTAAAATTTTAGTATCTACTAATTCACCCCCCTCTCAGTAGATTGTTGTGTTGCAACACTACTTCACCTCCATCAATAACCTATCTTGCAAAATGATATTTAATTGCAATATCCTTAGTTCTACTATGATAAGTTGGATTTTTAGTTAGATGTATAGCATTGTGACTATCATAAAATACAATCACCCTATCTTGCACTTTTCCAAACTCGCCCAAAATACCCTTCAACAAAATTGCCTCTTTGCAAGCATGTGAGATAGCCATATACTCTGCCTCAGTATTGTATAAAACAACTATTTCTTGAAGCTTTGGCATAGAAAAAATAGGTCCTCCCACAACAGTAAAGAAATAACCTAATGTAGATCTCCTTTTGTCCAAATCACCTGCAAAATCTTAATCAACATAACCACAAACTAAACCACTACTACCATCAAAGGTGATACAATAATCACTTATGCCTCTAAGATACTAAAGCACCCATTTCATTGCTGCCCAATGCTCTTTACCTGTATTTTCCATGAATCTACTGACAACAAAAACTGCATGTGAAAAATCTAGTCTTGTACATACCATCACATACATTAAACTTCCTACTGCATTAGCATACGATACATGAGACATATAATCCTTTTCTTCTTTATTACTAGGACATAAACTTGAATAAATCTTAAAATGAGAAGCTAAAGGGATATTTATTGGTTTCACAATTTTCATATCGAATCTTATGAGGATCCTCTCCACATACTTCTATTGTGATAACCAAAGCTTACCATCTTCCCTTTCTTTGTGTATTTCCATGCCCAAAATTTGTTTTTTGCTCCTAGATCCTTCATATCAAAAGTCCTAGCCATCTGATCCTTTAACCCATTGATCTCAACTATTCTTTTTCTTGCTACAAGCATATTGTCAACATATAATACCATGATAATGAATAAACCATTTTTCAAAATTTTGAAGTAAACAAAATGGTCATACTCACTTCTTATAAAGTTTTGGTTCACTATGAAGGAATCAAACTTCTTGCACCATTACCTAGGAGACTACTTCAAGGCATACAATGATTTCTTGAGTTTGCAAACAAATTTCCTATTGTGATCTTGAGAAAAGCCTTCTTGTTGTTCCATATATATCTCCTCATCCAAATCTCCATGTAAAAATGTTGTTTTAACATCTAATTGCTCCAATTCAAGATCAAATAAAGCAACAAGTGCTAAAACAACCTGAATAGAAACTAGCTTAACAACTGGTGAAAAAATTTCATGAAAATCAATACCTTCCTTTTGAGAATACCTTTTTGCTACCAGTCTTGCTTTGTACCTTTTAACTTTATCATCAACACCCTTCTTCAATTTGAAGACCCATTTGCAACCAACAACTTTCCTACCCTTTGGAATTTCTACTAGGTCCAATGTTTTATTCATCTCCAAGGCATCCATTTCTTCTTTCATTTCTATTTTTCATCTAGCATTTTCAACACTATCCATTGATTCCTAATAACAACTAGGTTCCCCATCATTTGAAATCAAAGAAATATATGAAACATAATCATCATACCTTTTGGTGGATTTTTGACCCGTGTAGATCTTCTTAGATCTAGTTATGGAATTTCCACATTTTCTTGTAGATTTTCTACATCCTCACCATCTTCTTCTTCATAATCTTCTTCTTGCTCCCTATTTTTTGTAGATGGATGAGTTTCCAATTGAATTTTTTTATGTTAAGGTACTTATTCCTATTTCAAATCAACTTCTACAATATCTAATTTTATGAGAGAAGATTCATCAAATACTACACCTCTATTAATAATGACTTTGTGGGTAATAGGATCCCACAATCTACATCCCTTAATTATGCCACCATGACCAACAAAGATATATTTCTTAGATTTGGGATCTAATTTACAACATTGATATTTTGCAATAAGAGCATATGCATAACAACCAAAAAAAAATAGATTTGAATAATCACAAGAATGACATGTCCATATCTCTTCAGGAATATTACAATCTATTGCAACTAATGGTGATCGATTTACCAAATAACAAGCTGTAGAGACTGCTTCTACCCATAACTCTTGCTAAAAATTACCATTACTAAGCATTCTCCTTGCTCTCTATAGAAGATTCACGCATTTAGCAACACCATTTTGTTGAAGAGTATGAATAGTGGTTTTATGCCTTTCGATCGTAGCTTCCTTACAATAATTTTCAAACTCCAAATATGTGAACTCACCTCCATTATCTATTTTTAAACACTTGATTGATCTTATAGTTTTCTTTTCAACCAAAACTCTAAATTTCTTAAATACATTTAACACATTAGATTTTCTTTTAAGAATATAGACCCACACCTTTCTATATTAATCATTTATAAATGTCACAAAATATGATGATCCTCCAAAATAAACTGTAAGGGATGGTCCCCAAACATCTAAATGAATATAATCTAGAGTACGCTTACTTGTATGAATCCCTTCTTTAAAATTCTATCTAGATTTCTTCCCATAAACATAATGCTTGTATAAATTCAAATTCAAAGATTTTAGATTTGGAAGTAACTTGTGGTTTAAGAGTACCTTCAATCCTTTCTTTCTCATATCACCCATTCACTAATGCCATAAACAAGTAGATTCATTTTATTCCTTAGATACCTCGTTCACTTCATTTATTACCATACTCCCTTCAAGCTTAGAAAGGTTTCTCACATTTGTAGCCTTCATGACCATCAAAATGCCCTTTGACACTTTCAGTAATCCACCTTGACTTATAAATTTATAACCTCCAGAATCCAAAACTCCCAAGGAAATTAAATTCTTTTGAAGTTTAGAAACATGTCTTACCTCCGTTAATGTCCATACAACACCATCAAACAACTTAATCTTAATGCTTCCAATCCCAATAGTCTTACAAGAAACATGATTTCCCATAAGAACAACACCACCATAAATAGCTTGGTAAGAAGAAAACCAATTATTATGTGGAAACATGCAATTAGAAGCACAAAAATCTAATAAACGTTCTTCATGATACTATAAGGAATTACAAATAGATAAAACTTCATCAACCGTACTTGAACTTGTCTCAACTAGATTTGCTTCCTTTTTAGATTTATCATTATCTTCTTTCCTCTTCCAACATTCTTTCTTGAGATGTCCTAATTTATTGCAATACCAACATTTTCCCTTACCCTTTCTGTCTTTTGACATAGATCTGGATGTACCTCTCAAATCTTCCCCTTTTTTCGTGGATCAACCTCTAACCACCATTGCTTTGGCTATGGATGTTTCTATGTTAGATTTCCTCCGCACCTCTTCAGAAAACAAAGCTCCCACAAAAAAATAAAATTCAAGGGTGTCGGTTGTGCTAAAGCTAATAGAAGTGACTAAGTGATTCCAAGATTTAGGCAATGAACATAATAACGTAACTTTCTTGTCTTCATCTTTTACTTTTACAAACATACTAGCTAATTGACATATAAGAGTATTGAAAATATTTAAATGATCAAATATTTTTATACCTTATTTCATTTGCAAACTATACAATTGCCTCTTCAAGTAGATCTGATTTGTCAAGGACTTTTTCATATAAAGACTCTCTATTTTACTCCATAAGCATATAGTCATATCCTCTCCAACAATATTAAAAATAAAATCATCTGCTAAACATAACCGAATTGTGCTCAGAGCTCTTCTATCAAGATCCTCCCAATCTTCATCAGTCATATTTGTAAGTTTCTTTAAATTTCCAATTAATTCTTTGTGCAATCCTTGTTGCACTAACAAATCACACATCTTAAGCTTCCATAGCTCAAAATTATTCTTCCCATTGAATTTCTCCACCTTGAACCTTTCATTTGAAACCTTTGTCATCCAATGCTACAAAATAAACACCAAATCATAACATAGATGTTGCAAAATAATTGCTCTGATACCACTTGTTGTGCAAACAAAAACATAAAACCCAAAAAACCAATAATAATTGCAACACAAGTTAGATGCAAAGAAATAAAGAAGATAACTAAATGGAATCACAAAACAATAGAGAAGAAACATATTTACGTGGTAAAAACTTGACAATATGCCAAGGAAACATCCATGGGGAAAAGTATCGGTATTATTATTGCTCATAGAAAATGATTACAACTTTCACATAGTTGTTGCTCTCTTCAATTACTATTAATTACAATAATAATTTATCCTTGAAGACAACAAAATATAAATAATATCTTCAACCTTTGTTACACATAGAAAAAACTAGTTTTGTTTTTATTGCTTTGTTTTCTTTTGTTTTTATTGATTTTGAATATTTATCTTTTTCCAAGATAAGATTATCATCCATTCTTTATTTCATTTATTTTTTCCAAAGAAAAAACTCCACTTAATTTCTAATTTTATTGTTGTCATAATCCAACACTTTTTTTCAATTCTTAACTATAGACATGCAAATTTGACATCATGCATCTAATCTAGATTCACTAATTCTATTTCGTCATTAATCATCCCATTATCATCATTTCCCCTTTTTAATTAAATAAATCATCTTTTGTTTAATTATATCCCGAGTCCTACTCCTTAAATTAAGTAAATCAATTTTATTTAATTATCTTCAAATGTTCCTCATTTAATTAAATAAATCAAATTTATTTATTTAAATTACTAATGCATCATTTTTCTCCCATTTGATTTAAATAAATCCAAGTATCTAAGTCAAAATTCAAAATCAACTAATCTTCACTTAAATTAATCGAACCATGATTAATTCTAATCCTAATCCTCTTTTCTCTAGATTTTGCAGCTTGTGCTCATAAATCAATTTAATTGATTTATTAATTCATTAGTTACATTCAAAATGGCATCTTTGAGGGAATATTCTTCCAATTTGATTTTTCCCTCCCACATGACTTGTCCCTTCCAACATAGCATTAACTCCCCTCTTACATGTCCCCCACTTCGCATTTAAGACTTTTCTTCTCCCTCCAACAAGCCATCTTTTGAATTTAAAATCTCCCCCTCTTTGGAACATTGACCAATATGTGCACAACCTTCATCCTATCACATCTTAACAAATGGCATATTGTCATTGGTTTTTCTTTTGTCCCACATTCTTCATATCTTGCATTTTTCTATCATTCTATTCTATAAATAGAGACCCTATCTATAGATTTAATCCTCCACAACTCCACGATCTTAGGAAATTTGATACACATTCGTCTTGTAGTTCATCTTGGTCATCATCTTGCATCTTTTTCATCATTTCATCTAGAAGCATATCAAGGATTGGGAAAGGGATTCTTCCCACATCAAAGAAGCACCAATCCACTATGAGATAGGGGTTTGATCATGTTTTCATATGCTTGCAATTAGTTGTTTTTGTTCTATTTAGTTTGCATATCTTAGCATGGTTAAGTATTTCATAGGAATCTTAGGTTTTCTTATTTTGAATTGACTAACTAAGATAATTGTGGTCATTGTTTAAAGTAGACTATAGATTTAAGGTTCACATTTTGGCACCCACCGTCCTCAGAGGCATTAAGTATGGCGCTAGAGATTCTTTGCTATCGATCTTCACGTTGATAGAAATAATGTTAATAATGTTATTTCTGTAGAGTCTTCTTCTCTTCTTCAAAATTATTTCCATTATGGGTATCTCCATTGTGCAGCTCTTTAGAATCCTTTTCACACATTTAAGCCATGCATCATCGATGTAACAAATCATAAGGTAAAAAAGTGTAAGTGCTTTTTGTAGTATCATCTTCTTTTCATGTTGTATACTTTGCTTTTTTATAGCACTTTGAAGTCCATGACAGACAAACACGTTGTCTTTTGGGTAAGCGCATCTTGGGGCAGCAGTATTGACAAAGAATAAAAAATTGAATTTCCTACGCTTATTTTCAACTCTTTAATGCTGCTACACTACCATAAATGGTTGTAGGTCTTTATTGTGTATATGGAAGCAATAGTGACAAAGAATAAAAAATAGAATTTTGTGCGCTTATTTCCAACTCTTTAATGCTGCTATCATTGTTCCCTTAACTTGTGTAAATTCCACCATTGCTGCAAAGACATGGTATTCCTTTGAGATCAGATCTTGTGCCAAATCAAATCTTCAGGAAGATATTTCTAGTTGACAATAAATAATGAGATGCACTGGTACACTATTGACTTCTCACAAGATTTTCTGCTTTTCTTATTTGCCAACTATTTTGATGTAGCTAATAATGTGCTAAATATTGTTCTCATTTGACTTTGCCAAAACTAGATGGTCTGAATGATTTGCAGCATGACTTGACTTCATGGTTTTCGAGATTGAGCTTCTCTAGTGTGTTTCTTTTCTCTTAATATATTTATAACACCATAGGAGAGTGTGACTATGTCTTAATGATTATCTTAGAAAGCTAATAAGATGTGGGCAACAACAACAAGTAATTTCATTTGTTTTGAATAGTTGCATTAAATCACTACTATAGCCTTTAATATTTCTTGGTTCTTTGTATGAAGCAATTTTAGACTTACTCTTGGTTCAAGTATTTTGTTGCTATACGATTGGTGACCATTTTGTATTTCTAGACTTAAATGCTCTGCCCTTTCAGAATGATCACACATCAAATGGGGCTACATTAGTTGACATTTTCTTAATATTCATATGATTAATGTCATGATTTTCTTGCACACTAAATCATCTGTTGATTTTCACTTCGATTGAGTTGGTACACATCATCAACCATAGGGAAGTGCCCTTGGTGAGCTTTCAAATAAAATTTATGGCATACCAAATGCATTCACTTGAAAGTTTCCTTTAAGTTCACTCGTCGTGCTTTCTTTTCTTATTTCCATTGCTTTCAAATGAACTTCTTTTGATTAAACTAGCAATGGTGGTTATGAAAGGGCGAACCTTCAAGCAATTAGTTCTGCCATATTGAGGCTTCTTTACCATGTGGTAGTCATAACAATGCAAACCCTTTCATATTAAGGCAATGGTTGTTAATCGTTCATTCCTTCTACCGTTGGTTTTGGAGAAATTTTGCATAAGTAAATGTTACTTTCCAAAGTGTCTAGAACCTTTACATTAAATCCATTTTACACATACCCTACAATCATGGTAAGGAAAATGCTTGAATAGTGGAGGGGCACAACTTTACACCATCCAATTGCACTTGCTTGAAGGCCATTCATTCATTGTTGCATTAGCTTAAAAGCTTCTAAAGCCTTTTCAACTAGCCCATTTTGTGCACTTTACACCGACCAATTGCAGTAGCTTGAATGATTCTAAAAATCCCTTCATTCACCAAGTGTTTCATCTGCCAACTACATTAATTTGGAACTACTCATTCGCTACAATTGCATTAGTTCCAAAGTTTCTGAAAAAGCTACTCAGTCCACCAGTTTCAGCGTTCCAATTAGCAGTGTTTTATGTGTTTTGGTTATCTCTATGGTGCTTGTTTTTATCAAAAATACCCCTCTACATTCTAGAAGAGGAGCCCCATCAATACATACTCTATTACCTGCCAGACCTTTCTTACATGCTAGGACACTCATATCAATGGTACGAAACAAATGGTTAGGAGAGAAAATTAAGTTTTTCATGTAAGTGAATTTTGATTTAATGTTGCTTCTTACCTACAACCATAGCTACAGAGCTATAATTCTAAGAGGCACTATGTGAAACTGTTCATTTTCCTTTTCCATGCGTCCCTGTTTTAGCTTGCATTTTTACTAGGGTAGCTCACATCTGCAACATCTTACAAAGTATATTTATTATGTATGTCTTAGTGGATGTCCTTACCCTATTCAAAAGCTCCCTTTATGGCATAGGCAGAGAATGAGCTAGCAAAGGTTTCAAATTCCTATCTCGATCGTAAGAGTTTACTAGCTGTAGAAGATCTCATTTAATTTGTCTTTCTTGTGTGGGTATGATTCGGTGCTGATGTGAATTTATTCCTCCAATCAATGCTATATTTTATTTTTATTTACCTGTGAAGGCGTGATGCTTGCTCAAATGGTACATAATCTGCATTAATCGAGTGTGATTAGGTAGTTTATTCTTGATGTCATTAATGGTCATTGATAAACAAAGACTAGTTGGTAATCGTGAAAGGTAAGGGAAATCCTTTGAATGAATCATTAACTAAAGGTAAGTGGTAGAATAATCTTTACTTCCAAAATAACTTTCATTATATGCTCACCTTTCGGTTGGTTATTGATTGATCTTAAGCGAAACAAGATTGTGAATTTATAGCAGATCTGTTTTCTTTAAATAACAACTAACGAAAATTATTTTATTACAAGATTAATATTCTTATTTTGTTTCCATGTATCATTGTCAGTATGCTTCCATAGGAAAAACACCGACAAGCATTTGGAAAACATTAAGAAAATGGTTGGCATCAGGAAACAACACTGGTTTGTTCTCACATAAGAATCAAACAGTAATCAGATTTGAGTTGGAGAAGTGCTTATAAAACTTGAAAAAGAATTTTTAAATACTTATTGAAATAGCCTACAACATTCATTTGCTACCTTTTTTTTCTGTTTTAGGCCAACACACTTTAAATTTGGGTTTAAAATCAATCCTTGTGTAAGGCCCCACCTTGCATGTGATTAGTAAATCCCTAATATGTCTTATTTGATCCTAAATAGATGGTAAGATGTATTATGGATGACAAATAGTGTGATTATTTGATAATACTCTTGCTTATGCTATCATGAATGTAAGACCCCATTTTGTATCCCCCATTTTATTTCAATCGAACAAGTATTTAGATGATAATTATGATGAAATGAATGATAAAAATCTTTTTAGGGTTCATGGGCATTAACCTTGATTTAATTATGATAGATGCACATGTGAATTGTTGGATATAACTTGAAAGTGCTGGGTTATTTGGCATATTAAATTTTGGTAAATAGTTCATCGTTAATGTTATTGGAGTTTAAAATGAATTACTAAGGTGGTAAACAAAATGATGGAGTGACTATTTCATTGACTATATTCTTGTATTGGAGTAAGTGTGTATTTCCTTTGATTATAATGAAAATTGAATCATTAGGTTCATTTGATGTATCAATGAGTAAATAGTTCATGAGTGAAAATTATGTGAATTGGATTAGCTAATAATATTGAGAGATATATGATCTAATCATGCTGACCTTGGTAATGTGTAGGAATCAAATATGCAAATAGGAGGATAGATAAATGTTGGAATCAAATCAAATACATCTTTGGGAAGTTCTAAGTGTAGCCCTATTTGACTTAGAAGGGTTTGAGGTTTTATTATTGGCCGGGTGATTGAGTAGAATCCAATTGTAGGACATGTGATGTGAGTTTGGTTGGGGTTGGAACCCTTGGTTAAGATCAAAATTCGTATGGATTTTTGTGTGGGTTTTAAAAAGGGATTACTAAATCAATTTCCTTGGTTTTTGAACAAGAATAGACCCCTAGGACCTATACCTATGGGTTTGGAATCTTTTTACACATGTGAACTTGTCCTTGGAGTGTGAAAAGACCCCTCAAAAGTCCACATTCATGAATGTGACAAATTCAAAAAGTGTCGAGGCTTGGGAAGAGTGACTTGTCACTCTCAACCTTCTACTCCCCAAAAGTTCTTGAAATTGGAACAAGACTCACACATGTGTGAGCACTTGAAGGAAAGAGTGTAGGTTTGGAGGATCCCTATATATCTCAGAAAGATGAAAGATCTGGGCATTACCCACTTCTCCTTTGGAGAATTCTACTTGAGATTGGAGAGAAGATGAGAGAGGAGAGGAGCTCTTCCATTTGGAGAAGACAATGCTTCATTTGGCTTGGTTGGAGAGGAGAGAAAAAGGAAGAGTTTAATCCCCTCCCATAAAGAAAAGAGATAAATTTTTTTTTCCTTATTTCCATTTTTTTTTCCCTTTGTTTATTTGTTGAAACAAAGTGATATGTTGCATGGATTATGGTTGAAACAAAGAGTAGAGGAACTAGATGCATGAAATTAGATGCCATGTTATTCCTTTTTCTTTGTAAATGTTTTAAAAGGCTCCACTCATCATCTTGGAGTTAAGAGACTTCCTTGCTCGGGGGTATGGCTAGAGCCCATGAGGCTCCATGATGCCATTACGGTAGGGTGGAGAGAAAGCCCTTGTCCATTGGTTTGTTGTTCATTTATTGTTATGTGTAGATGTAATGAGGAAAAATTAAAAATAAAAATACTCCGTGAATTTGAAGTGTTTGAAACAAAATGTTGTTTTCATTTAGACATTTGAATGAAACACCATATAGACTTATATGTAGTTTCTTTGAAACTTGAATGAACATTCCAAGCTCTTTTGGAGAAGTTAATTTGTACATTATAAATATAAGTGTGGTTCTTTTCTTTGTAAAAAGGGAATCAAAAGGTTAATACACCTCACAAGAGGGATATTCAATTATGTTGCAAATTGAAGATGTATCAAAAGATTACGTTCCAAATCATATGGAAACAATGAAATGATATATAAACAAGATATTGTTCAAACTCTTATATTAAATGAAAACTGAACACACTTGTATGAAATTTCATTCGCTCCTATCCTTATCAATATGAAAGTATATAATGTTAATATAGGAATTAAAATGTATATATTTTCTCTTAAATCTCCACTTGACAATCGGGAAATGCAGACCATTCTGTAATGGAAAAGAAGAATTTAGTTAGCAAAAAGCCGAATAAACATACCTGTAGCAAATAGCTGAATCAAATGTAAAAACAATGAGTAGTTATAGCAATAAAAGTAATATATATATATGGATTGATATGGACTGATCCTTATCTCTATTCGAGTGAGATTGATTTAATTTCTATGGAAAATGAGAAGGTATTTGTGAAAGAAAATATATATTTTTTTAAAACAAAATATAACCAAAAAGGGAAAAAAAAAAAACAAAAGAGAGAGAGAGTGTGCATAGTTCTTCTTTGAAGTTCTAGTTGTAACAAGCAAGATAGGAAGTAAATAGATAAATAAATTTATAGATGGTTATTTATTTGTCCTGGCAATGACAAGGGAGGGGGCTTCAATTCGATTCTCTAAACCATCCCTTTGAGGAAGTTTCATTACTGACTATGAGCACAGGGTAGTAGAATTTCCTAGATAAAAAAAGAAAGAATAGGAGAAGCAACCCACAATGTCCTCCATTTCACCCTACATGCCTCAGCTTAAAGTTAGTGTAATTCGAGTGCCATATGAGGAAAAGAAAAAGAGGGGGAAGCCCAAATCTTACTCAAAGAAAACTGATTTAGAATAAGCTTTCTATTCTATCATAGGTATGTTCCTGCTCATCATTTCGTTGCCATATTTCCTTGGCTTCTAGCATCTATTAGAGAGAATGTTTGGGGTCCCCACATGATCAACCATATTCTTGCAAAATACAAAGACAATGATCAGCTTCCACTCGAGTGGATGATTTTTGTATAACTTGTTGATCTTGCCTTTAGGCGGAAATCATTATATTTGAAGTCTCCCCCTCTGCAATGCTTCATCTTGGGCTCTATGGTAAAGAGTTAAAGCATGCCTACTGGTTGTATCTTGCCTGCAAATAATGATTAAACAAATAGCTGATAATAAATTAGAAGGTCATTTATGTTTCTAAAAGAGAATAATATAAGATTTAGTGGCATATCATCAACAGTAGCAGTAGACTACAATTAAAGATTGATATATTTTGTTATTAGTTAGTTGTGGATGAAGTCTAGTTCAAGTTTTATGGTGAATCTAAACTCCAAGTAATTTAGGCTTTTGTATTAACGTCAAGAGAGAGAGTATCTCAATATCTACAATTATTATTTTTAGATATTAATATCAGTGCAATAATGAATAAGTATTGGTGTGGTGAGATGTACTCTTAGTAGATTAATTAAATAAGAGTGGTAGAATTAAATTCCTGTCACACCGGGTCACTGTTGCTGACCTTGGGAAGCGATTCAAGTTAGCGTGTAGGAGAAGCTTTGTTGGTATTCAGAACCTACTTCTGCCTCCCTAACCCTCTCATGTACTTAGTGCTCAGTGCTTTAGGAAGGGACAGTTGCAAAATTAATTTCTGCTAGGCAGGCATGGTTGGCATGTTGACTTGGGGAAGGAATAAAATAGCTTGTAGCAACCGTGTTTTCCAAGCTTTCTATCTTGGTGTCAGGAAAAAAATAAAAATAAAATATATATACAATATTAATGAACTTGGACTTGAATTCATTAGTAAATGTCTGGTCAATTTGAATTTATGTACTGGCATTAATATCAACAACTACTTGAGTGGGGAGACAACTCTGTGAGCAGCAATGCTATACTGGGAACAATAATTTAAGTTCACTCAATAAACCATGTGCTAAAATCGATATCATTTTCTTGAAGCACAATATGTATAAATATCAATATTATTGATTAAAATGGAAGTATTCTGCAATAATTTTCATTATCTTGAAGCACACCAAAATGGTATAAATATCAATACTATTGGGTAAAAATGATAATGCGTATATTCTTGAATTTAATAAGGAGAGTAAAATGGTAAATCTATTATATTTGGCCAGCATCAATAGTTTCTCATTCAACTTCAATAATTGTTATTAGATTAAACAGTGAATAAAATAGTGCTATTCCGGTTTCAAAGATAATATGTATATGTAAAAGAATTAAATTATATTTATTTCTTAATTTTATCTGAGTAAATAAAATGGAGGTTTAGTAATTAACTTCATGGGTAAATAAAATAAAGATTTTGTAATTGACCTTATTAGTAAATAGAATAAAGATTTAGTAATTTTTATGAGTAAATAAAATAAAGATTTAGTAATTAACTTTACGAGTAAACATAATGGATATTTAGTAATTAAATTGTGAGGAAATAGAATAGAGATTATGTAAAAGAATTAAAATATATTTATTTATAATCCTTATTTCTTAATTTTATAGCTTTTAAATTTATTTGATAGAGCAGGTGTATAATTTTAAATAATTAAATTAATGAGAAAATAGAATGGAGATTTAGTAATTAACTTGTGAATTCTAAATATCCTATATAACTTAAATTTTGAGGTGATATATTATAAAAAAAAAGTATTTGGGACTATTGACTAAATTAATGTTCCATTAAATGATGAAAGGGTGGAAAATAATTTTAGTAAGGATTGGTTGGGAATTTAAATAATAATTGTATTAATATTGGGGTTAATAGTATTATTATTGCTTTATTTAATGATAATAATATGACTAATAGTAGTGGAGTTTAAACATTATTACTATAATTTTGATTTCAGATCATGATTGAGTCTATTATCTATTGTCAATATTACTATTTAATGAAGTCTAACAAAGATAGTGTTTAATTTTAATGTTTATTATTATCAGTTTAATTATGGTCGTATTATTGCTTTAATAACAAAATTGATATCTAGGTTTAATCATAAATCCATTAGCAAGTAACTAATGAATAATGGACATAAATTCAATAAAGAGGATAATAGTAATATTAATGGGTAAGTCAAAGGATAGTTTAATCCTGGCTTGTTGTTTTAACTTGATGATAACAATATTGTATCAATTGCATACCAATTAATTGATGGCCGCTTAATAAAAGTTAAAATTGTTTGTAGGACTAATTTTAGTAACTCCCCTTTAGCCCAATGTATATCATGGTTAGTGTACCCCTAAAATACTAGGAGTGGTTAATTAGCATAATGTATGGTTTAAAAAAAAAAAAAAATTGTTGGGTTTTTCTTGCGAAAATTTTAGGCATGACACCTTGTTTCAATTTTTTTGAAGTTGGGCTAAAAATGAACATTAGAAACTGACTAGACTTTGATTTTGGATTAAAATTGAGCAAACAAACTTCACATTTGATTTTTGGTGCTTAAAATGAACTCATCTTTGCTTTGAGGTTAAAATAAGCAAGTGCTTGAATTGTGTGATCTTTTCTTTGGTGCATTTTGAGTACGTATCCTCTCCCCTTGCACTTCGTGCAATCTTGGGTGTAAGAGAAACACTCAAAATGCATTTTATTGCTTTGAGTCACCTTTAAGAGAGGGATTACAATGAGACACACCACATAACAGGAAACTCATAGGCAAGTTCTTGCAATCACATTTACTAGTGGGCTATATCAAAGGGTGTGAAATCATGAGAAATTAACATCATTCTATGCCAACAATAGACTACACCTAATCACATGCCTTAAGTGGAATGGGAATGGTTGAAGAGCCTTAAGTGTCCAAGTGAGTGAGTGTTGGTTCCAATGTTCATGGTTTTTTGTAATTAAGAACCTTGTCTATAGTAACCAACTAGTCCATCCAATGAGTTTATCAAATTGGTGCATTGGAAATTAGATTCCAAGAATTTACTTGCCATGTCTGATCTTGGTTAAAATATAGAGGTTAAGACTTCATTCTTAACATACCTTTATAGTTTTTCCTTGGTTGCATGTAAAATCATCTCTTCTACTACAAAGGGCATGAGGCAAGCCCACCAGGAAAAATGTACCAATTGAACTAGGATATTATATTGCTTGTGAGCCAGTTTGAAAACATAGTGCTTGGATCCAAAGCATTGACAGAAACATTAAACAAATCGTTTAAATTTCAAACTCTTTAGAAGAGAAACTATCTTTGACAAAATTAAAGTTCTATTGCTTTCCCTAGGGATCCTATCATAGAGGCTTCTAAGTATTTGGATCCATATCTCAAATTTCTTTTCCTAAAGTTAGCATTAGGGAACTATCGCCTTGATTTTCTCAATTTCCACATAATGGACTTTGTGGGATGAAAAGAAATTAAGACATAGACATTCATTTTGAAATCTAAAACAAGAAGTGTGTTTTTGGTAAAAGTAATTCATTAAACAAGATTAAATTAATTGGACCCCACACATGTGCTTGTTTATCTTGTCTTATGGTTTGAAGTACTCTTAGGGAAAAGCATGTTCTTTAATATCTTGGTCTAGTAAACAAGTCCTTCTTAGGTTCATTTAGGATCAAATCAAACACTTCATCCATTCCAAAAATTTATCATCTCCATCCCACAAACAACTTTAAAGCTTTGGAAACATCATTCTAGACTTGGGTAAATCATCAAAATCAAAATCACCTTGTTAGTTAGGAGTATGGGAATGCATCCTTTCTCATACCTCTAGTTAAATCAGCACACCTTTGAACAATTTTATCCTAAATATCACATCTAACATCTTAGGGTTTACAAGCTCATTATCCAATCAAAACCAAACCAATCAAAATCAAATCCTAAAGTATAGCATTGATCCAAAGTTCCTAAAAGTTCAACACCCATATCATTCACCCCTTTCATCCTTCATCTCATCATTGGTCCTAAAAACCTTAGAGGTCACTTTTGCAACAAGGTCAAAACACAAGAAGAACATGGAATATAAACTTGTTCCATACATCATGAGTGATATAAGTCAACCAAACTATCAAGGCCTTACAATGTTGATTGATTATCAAATCTTAGATTTATACAATCTATACATAGGATCATTATCTACTACAAACCTCAATGGTACAACAAATGTGAGTATGCCCAATCTAAATTTTGGAACACCTTTCCCTATTATAAATTTATATCAAAGTCAGAAAATACAAATCTATCAACCAAACAATCAATTCATGAGTCTTAAACAAAACAACATTATCCCACCAAATCCATGCATGCCAAATGTGAATATACCAAGTACAAGTTTACCAAGCATGAACGTTTCAAATCCACACTTGGAAAAATTTGGGGTAAATATGTTTTCGAATCATACAAATGTTGTTCAAAGTCCAAACAAGATGATAACAGCTCCATGTATTGATCCAAGTCAAGGTAACACCATGCAAAATAAAAGTTACCTAAATCAAGGAAATATGTTTTCCAACCACAATAATGTTCAAATGCCAAATCTAAGCATCATCCCAAATTAGAACAGTGTCCAAAATCAACTTGTTCATGATCCCATACAAACACCACAAGTACACATTCCAAATCTACTTGAACAAAAGCCAAATCAGCTATATCAAGGGTGTCAAAATTAAAATCGGGATCAATTTTTTCTAGATCAACTTGCTTCAATTTCCAAATTAGTTGATTCATTGCACCAAGATCAATCATCACATCTTCAAAATCAATAATCACAAGGTCAATTTAAGGTAAAAATCTCACAAGGTAACAAACAAAAATACACACTACTTGGGAGATCAATCAAATAAGTCTTGCAACAATTGGTACAAGAAAATATCATCAAGCTCCTTGTCTATGGGAACTATCAAGAACCCCTAGTTAAACCACCAAGGTATAATGAGGAGCACCATTGTGATTTTCATAAAACAAAGGGACACACAACATCAAATTGCATTCAACTCAAAAATTTCATCCAAGATTTGATTGATGGAAAGGTAACAACTATTGGGGACAATGATGAAGATTCAACCACTAGTGATAGCATTGACAATCTCCCCACCACAATTGTTGAAAACATTGATCAAAACCTATCCATCAATGAGCACATTAAAGATGTTTCCACCTCATCCAATGACCAACTCACCATACATCAAGAGCCACTTTTTATTCATCTATTTCAAAGAGTGTTAGACTTATTTGATCCTATTGACATAATCTACAATCCATTGAGCAATGATCACATTGAAAATGTCTCTACATCACCTTATGAGTTAGACGACATATCTCAAGAATTTATTCCAAAGCATGATCAAAATATTTCACCAAGGTCTAGCAATGGTCCTTTCCAAGACATGTTGACCCCCTTTGACCTCATGGTTACAAATACTGAAGGAATCCTCAACTCGACACTTGATCCAAGTCCACTCAAAGATCAAGAGGATATTGAGCCACTTCCCATGAATAATGATGATTCCCAAGAATCCTTCGTAAGTAATCCATTTTTTGAAACTGACCCATGCCAAGAACTTGATCCAAAGCATGTCGAAAGGAATTCTGAAGTTATTCAAGATCAAGAATTCATATATCCAAGATACTACAATGATCTAATGGAAACTATCCTATCTATACAAAATGTCACAAATGATGATCACATCCACATAACACATACTCCTTCATCTACCCATGAGATTCTTTCTTTGGATGGACACGTAGATGATCTTCATTCAGAACAAGATTCCTTTACTCTTGACATTATTACACAAAAGAGCAGGTTATTGATTCCTACATTCAAATTGAGTTTTCAATATTACGGTCAGATATATCCCAAATTTAGACTGAGGAAATCATGTATGAAGATATCCAGCATTATCCACTCAAGGAAACATGTCAAACAAAATGGGATATTCCAAAGTCAACATAACAACAAATTCCAATAACATCATCTGCATTGGTCATTTATTAGAAAATTCATTCTAAACAAGAGTTCTCAGAACATGAAGAATCAGAGCATGAATGTGCTACTACCACCATACTTGGGGCAACTATGTCTCAAGCAAACATCAACATAGGAGGCATGAAGATTCCTTATGATGAAACTGATGCTAATAATACAACCGGCCACATCATGAATCTTCATCCACCCATCACCTCATCCAAAAATTGGGACCAACATCAAAAGAAATATTTTAATCAAAGTACAAAGAATGTTATCAAAGCAAAAGAAATTGGAAAGCATAATGGAAAAATCAAATGGATACCAAAAAGTACAAAGAAAGACTATCTCTATCAAACTCCATTAGTCAAAGAAACTATGGGGAAAAATAAAAAAGAGAAAAGTATTCATCCGAGATTTCCACAAAGGAAAAAGAAAGCTTCCCATAAACATACAAAGTATATCAAGCAGTTGGTCCTAATTCCATGCACACTTCTGTAACCACCCATAATTGCTCATCTTCCCAAGTTTGGAGAGTCAAAGGTTCCAAACTATCAACCAATCCATCTTTTATCCCTAAACACACTCCATCCACACCTCCACACATGATATATAATTCTCACATTGACCATGTATTGGCAACCACCCTTCATCATAAGAATTCAAAACGCACTCTATTACGATGTGCATATAGAGATAGAGTTAACTTCAGTATGAATAAATCAGATCAGGAATCTCAAAAGTTGCATTCAAGTGCATGTATCTTGGAAAAGTAGCTTCTTCAAGTAGGAAATCAATCACACACTGTGATAGAAAATTCTACATCGACACCACCAAATGGTTCAGCATGAACTTCAAATCTTGCAAAAAATACAGAAAAAATATAAAATATAAAAAATCCAAAAAAAAAAATTAGAAAAAAGTATTGAAAACAATAAAGAAAAAAATCATCCTTTAGTGAAAACCACTATGGTGGCGCTTTGGACAGTTACCATAATGAAAACCTGGCAAACATGCATCGTGTGTACAATCAAGCATCTACGTACGCCAATTCAGGTGGAAGCATATCATCCCATCCATAATAAATCTGACATTCCATCCATTTCATCCACAATAAATCCATTCATCCATGAACCATTTATCCAATCCATTTTCATCCATCTACATCCATAGTCCAAATTATCTTGAACTTGACAAACTTTGATGTACACTTTACACTTGCTTATGGTAAACATCTTGACATGAGTCATTTTCATTGATACTATCCTATGCAACATTATCTATGCCATGAAGCATTATCCAAATGAGCATTATTTATTCGAATACCTTATCTTATCACAAGATAATCCTTGGCATCCTTTGCGTTCTTACCCTATCCGTCCATCCATACATCTATCCAAGCATCCTTCCATGGCATTCCAGACATTGCTAGACACTGGGGCAGGTATTTACATCTTGCTTCAGGAATAAATCTTGATCTATATCCTCCAACTTATGTGGTGATCCAAACATTGGAAAACATGAAATCAATTTGGTCAGGCATTTGTGAGCCAAAATCCAAATCACTAGCCCATGGCATATTTTGACAAGAAGACATTCCTTATCAATCTTCATCTTTTATCGAACATCAATCCAAACAATAAATATCAGTCACATCTAATTTGCACATCAACATCACATCAAATCATTCAAAATATATTTTTTTCCAAACCAAGCTTCAAAATCATGATCAATCAAATCCAGTCAATCCATTATCATCTCGGGATATGCCTCCCAGTCCTTGTGTTGACTAACACTATACTTCCATTGATTTGGATCCTCAACAATGTTATCATCATCAAAATCCAATCAATCCTTCATCATCTTGGGATATCCATCTTAATCCTTGTGTTGCTTAACTATATCCTTGCATTGTTGTGTATCCTCAACAATGTTATCATCATTAATCCATCGATCTGATCAATCAACCTTAGCTTGGTTTTCAAAAAAATCTCAAAATAGAGCACTGATATCATGTCCATATCAAAATTGTCAAAATCATGCAAAAAATCCAAAAAACCTTCAAAAAACCAAGAAAATCCAAAAATATCCAAAACATAAGAAAATCCAAAAACAGGTCAAAAAAAGCAAAAAACATCAAAAACATGGTATCCAAACTACATCGTCTCTGAGCTTAAACATAAGAAAGGCTCATCTTTGGTCAGCCCCCAAGAAACAAAAACACAAAAAGATTCAAAAAACACAAAATCCAAAAATATTCAAAAATCTCAGAAAACAACAAAAAATATTTGGAAAATTAAAAAATCAAAACATTTGCAACATCTTGAAAATACCAAAAACAGCCTCAAAATATTTCAAAAAAATCCAAATATTTGAAAAAATCCATACATCCTATTTTGATTTAACCCGAAATAATCTCATCCATAATGAACAAATCGTCACACTCACCCTTTGGCAAAACAAACTTCAAACACAAACTCAAAATTGAAACAACAAACTTTTAAATGCAAAATAAAACTCTTGATCATTCACAAACATGTCAATCGACCTTATATCAATAACCTTTTCAAATTCAACCTATCAACTTGCCACAATCCACTAACATGTCCTAGGATGTATCCTTCCTACAATGGACATTATCTATTGGAAAAACATTTTGGATAAACAAAACAACGTGTCACCATCCACTAACATGTCCTAGGATATATCCTTCCTACAATTGGCATTATCTTTTGGCAATCATTTCGGTTCTTATCCTAAAAAAAGAAAATCTCTTTGGCTAGAAGTATGAAGAACATTGACTTGTTTGTGTTCTTGATATGTTCTTTTTGATTTATCTTATTGTGCTCATTCCAATGACCTCTCGATGATATCTAATCAAAGCGATTTAGAGCGAAAGAAATGGGGCATCGATCATTATCTTTTTGTCTACTGTGCTTGTTGGATATTCTTGTAATATAACTTGGTGAATACTTGCTTTGTTAGGTGCATCTTAGCAAGGTTTCCGTATGTCAAGTGTGAAGAAGAATACCCCTATCTGTTTGTTGAGTCAAAGTCCATCACACTAGATGCAACACCATCTTGGTTCTTTATACCTTGATGCATCATATCGATGTGTGTTATCAAACATAAGGTAAGTAGCCCTTTTAAAGTCCCAATTCCTGATAAGCAAATCGTCATCATCTTATTTCTTCTTTTATGTGCTAACATCATACTGAGATAGTTAATCATCATCACCAATGCATCCATCCTGCATCCACAAATCATTAGCACACATAAATCTCATAATCATAGCATATCACATCATCCATCTCGTCCATCTAATTTGCATCATCATAACCATCCATACGTCCATCTTGTACCTCTCTGTCGCAAGATCCACCCTCAAATCGAATCTTTTTGCTTGATCTCTGTAGGGGGCAATGTACGAGTGTACTTTCCACTGGGGCATTTGAAAAAATCTATTTTTTTTTTAATTTTGATTGCAGAAAGTTTATTCTTTGAACCAACGTAGCACGTGCATTGCTTCAAAGAGGGGAAAAATGTAGACATGCAAAATTGACATCATGCATCTAATATGGATTCACTAATTCCATGTCATCCTTAATCATCCCATTATCATCATTTCCCCTTTTTAATTAAATAAATCATCTTTTGTTTAAAATTAAATCCCGAGTCATACTCCTTAAGTTAAATAAATCAATTTTATTTAATTATCTTCAAATGTTCCTCATTTAATTAAATAAATCAAATTTATTTAATTAAATTACTAATGCATCAATTTCCTCCCATTTGATTTAAATAAATCCAAGTATCTAACTCAAAATTCAAAATTACCTAATCTTCACTTAAACTAATCAAACCATGATTAATGCTAATCCTAATCCTCTTTTCTCTAGATTTTGCAACTTGTGCTCATAAATCAATTTAATTGATTTATTAATTCATCATTTTCATTCAAAATGGCATCTTTGAGGGAATATTCTTCCAATTTGAATTTTCCCTTCCACATGGCTTGTCCCTTCCAACATAGCATTAACTCCCCTCTTACATGTCCCCCACTTGGCATTTAAGACTTTTCTTCTCCCTCCAACAAGCCATCTTTTGAATTTCAAATCTCCCCCTCTTTGGTACATTGACCAAGATGTGCACAACCATCATCCTATCACATCTTGACAAATGACATCTTGTCATTAGTTTGTCTTTTGTCCCACATTCTTCATATCTTGCATTTTTCTATCATTCTATTCTATAAATAGAGACCCTTTCTATTGATTTAATCCTCCACAACTCCACAATCTTAGGCAACTTGATACACATTTATCTTGGTCATCATCTTGCATCTTTTTCATCATTTCATCTAGGAGCATATCAAGGATTGGGAAAGGGCTTCTTTCCACATCAAAGAAGCACCAATCCACTATGAGATAGGGGTTTGATCATGTTTTCATATGCTTGCAATTAGTTGATTTTGTTCTATTTAGTTTGCATATCTTAGCATGGTTAAGTATTTCGTAGGAATCTCAGGTTTGCTTACTTTGAATTGACTAAGATAATTATGTTCATTGTTTAAAGTAGACTGCAGATTTAAGGTTCACATTAACAAAACCATAGTTAATGACTAAGGAAAAAAGAGCCTACCTTTCCTTTCCTTTTCTTCATTATAGTTAAACCATTTTGACAGGCTATCAAAATTGAAAATATTAATGGGAGTTTATAAGGTCTCTATATTTCTTAGATATTTGATTATTTTACACATATTTAATTTGTCAATAATACAATCATATTTGGAGAGGCGAGTCTTAAGAGGACACGAAGCATGAAAAATGTGTCACAATTTTATGAAATGGCTTCTCAACATTTTTCTGAGAAGAGTAAGTCAAGTTTCTTTAAAGATTACCTATGGTAATAATTCATCTAATCTATGTAGAATTTGGGAATTTCAACATGCCTAGCTCTCTTACCTAGGAATGCCTTTGATTAGAAAGAGGAACTCCATGAATGATTCAAAACTAATTACTTACTAGATTTAAAATAAACTAGTTATGTCGTCGTTATTAAAATATCTATCTCGACAATTCGTATATATGTTATGTCCATTTTTTAAAATCCCAAGCAAGATTGTTAAGCCATCATAAATTTGTGGATGAATTGCTTATCAAGTGATACAAAAGGTTAAAGGAAATTCAATTTGGTCAAGTTGAGGTTGTCATGCAAAACTCTTTTTTCAATTCTTAACAAAACTAAGATCATGAAAAATGGTAAGGTCGAAATGTAGGTCCCACCATATTAGCTCAGAATTCAACATGGGTCCTATCAACAAAAATTGACAAGATTGACACATGAAAATTACTGACTAGGGGAGAGGACCCAATAGTGGTGCACCCTAATTTTATGGGTCAACATAGTAATGAACATACAACATTGACATTAAAAAATATATCCCTAAGTGACCAGGAATGCAGAAAATTCAAATATTTCGTTTCACCTGCATAGACCGAGAAAAAATGTGTCATCAACATGCTTTTTGTTGAGGGGTTATAATAGACCCCCCAAAAAAGTTAGACCAATAGTGGTGCATTAAGTCATGTTTTTTAGTGCATCAATGTGGCCATCATATGATCTGTTGCTTTTTGAATGTAATGGGCATATTTTGTTCAACTATTGGGTCCTCTCTTACAATTACTAGTTCCATACTTTTAAAATATTGGGCTTTGAATGTACATGTACTATGAAAACTATTGGTACCCGCACCACTATTGGACCCTCCCCCTATTATAGATCCCATCAACGCTGTCAGTTCTCAAGCCAATGTTAAAATGATGATACGATGGGCTGTACATGTAATTTTGTATTATATGCTATGTCCAGCCCTTGGCGGCGCTAGAATTTAATTGGAATTCTTACCACATAATTCCAAAATTTACAACGTAACACACAACATGGAGAAGAACCTTTTACAGTCTCTGATTAAGAATGACAGATTTTTACTACATGTGTCAATCGGGCTTTATAGAATACACTGCAATGAAATGGACATGCCAACTGCTTTCAACGGGATTAAGAGAAATCTGTGAAGAAAATTGGTCTCCATTTCCAAAATGTCTATGTCAGCTTTTAAGACCTTGCAGTGAAGAGGACTGCCAATGACATCAAGGAAATGGAAACGGGACTTCTTTTCAAAGACAATGTTTAGTGTTCCAGTTATGGCCTTCAAAGTGTTGTTCCTTATCATGCAAGTAACGGTCTTCAACAACTTTGGATTGTTTCCACAAAGAATATAATCTACTTATGTACATTGTTGTTTTTAAAAAGCATTCAAATATAGAGAAAACTCTTCATTTTCTCAAAAACAGACCCATTTCTTAGGACTAGGGTGTATTTTGAATAATGTGTACATTAATGTGGCTATGTATTTCTACAGACAAAGTGGGGCATACCAACTGAGAACAATAAATTCTCCTTGACTGACTTAAAAAAATACCTTGCATTCACACCAACTAAATTTTCCATCTTATAAATAGTATTATCATGAAAAATCCATTACAACGACCTTTCTCCCTTTGTTTTCTCATCCAACTTCGTCTAGAATCAAAATTCACATCTGGTAAAGAGAATAATATTTACAAAATCAAAATACAATACAGAATCTCTCACTTTGATGTTTCCACTATGCCACGATTGGATACAATTTTCTCTTTGATAAGATAGAACAAAGGAAGAAAAATATGCTTTTCGCCGACTTAAAGTATCTGGACCTTATACACGCCATTAACAAGCACTTGCATTGGGGAATGTAATTTTTATCATTCGCTTTGTACTTGTTTTTTAATTTATATAAACTAGCAAAACAATGGGTACACCAAAGATTTGTGGAAGGTAGAAAAGGGATAAATGTGGTGTAGTGAGAATTTTACATCCAACAAAACATTTTTTGCATGTTGTAAATGATTTGAATATTTAATATTTGTATATTAAAGGAAATGGAAAAAGTAGTAGTATTGAATAATATTATTAACAATAACAAAATTCAATTCTAAATTGTGTACAAATTGGTTATGGCAATTGGTATATGCTGACCCTGTATCAATTGAAGGGATCTCATTTAGAAACAGTTATAAATAAATTCTTTGAAAGAGTGGATAGTAATTTTCATTTCTTGGTTCCAATTTGTGGCATAATTCCTTGAGACAATAGTTCAATTGGAATATAATGACCTCTACAAAACCTACCCCACCTCTTCCTCGAGAAAATCCACTTTCACTTGAAAACCTGGATGAATTTGAACAAGTAGCAAAGTCAATCCACAATTCAGAAGTTGTCCATAATTTATGATATTCTTAGAGAAGTAGTTAGGAATTAGAATGTAGAGATTTAAATGACAACATATATAGAAATTAAAAATGTATCAAGCAACATAGAGAGTCATCCTTGCTGATGGAAAGAAATATAAATTATGGATGTGTAGCTAATTTTGAAGTTTTCAATTACAATATATATCATGAGAGATTAGCATTGATTTCATTATAGAAGGTATGTTAATATATTCAATGGAATTTTGGGAACGAATATTTTATCTTAAAGAAATAATTGTGATTTCAATATATCTTAAATAATAAAAATTCAGTTTTAACTTTCTATGTAAATATCTTAAAAAGTAAAAATCCAATCAACCGTTATGCAAGCATCTTTGACTTTGACTAATATTTTTAGTCTCTAATAAATTTTGACAATGTGATGTACATTACATTGATCATGTTGATTCTAAACATTACAAGCCTTCCATTATGTTCTAAATCTACCTTCCCAACCAAAATGATGAAGAAGATAAGCAAGGTAGTTTGGAGCATAGTTTCCCTTCTAATTGCAGTAAACACATAAAAATACTTCCCTATAAATGTCAAATTTTTCCCTTAAATATTCTCAATTCGTTCCCTCTAAAAAATTGATTCGTATTCAATTTTTTTTGTGTTAAGTATTGATTCATACAAACTTAGATAAAATTCATGTACATTGTGATTACAATATATGGAAATAGAAGCCCATATAAGTTATGTTGCAATTGTCTTATAGGGGGAAATATTGTTTGAATTTTAGACAAATCATGATTTAGTTGTGACTTTTTTTGTGTCTATTTAAAAAGAATCTTGTGTAAGTTGTACAATTATTGGAAGCCATTTATAACCTTAGATAGGGGTGTTGCAGAGGAAGCTACTCTTCTAAAATCCAAGCACATAGTTATATAAAATATGATTACGTTGTAAATTATAACCATAAATTTTTCCCCACATTATTTGTAAGGAAGGATAAAGGGCCCTTCTCTATAGATAATAATACTCTAAACCCCACCCAGAAACTCCAAATTTGTGCTCTAAATATATTTGAAAATCAAATAATATATAATTGGGAAAGCACACTATAGTAAATTGCAAGAAATTTTAGTGTTTGGAATCAAGCGGAGGTATGTATATAAGCTAGGCAAAGAAACTAAAACAACATTCACCAAATTATAGTAGAAAAATAATAATGTTCAAATGGATTCAACAACTATTTTTGTCAAAAATTTGAATCTAATACTAAAATTAGTTTGACCTAAGAAGCAAAAGAGCCCAAGAAGAGATGGATAAGCCAGATGGATAAACCCTACATAAATCATTATGTACGAAGACATATGGTAAAAGAATAATCCTCTGATGAATGTTCCATGTAAGGAGAAATATTCTTAACTCAAATAGAGGAAAAATTTTCCAAGCAAAGGTCGGCAATATGATAAAGTGGTTATGTTAAAGTGGGCTACCTAACAACACAACAGTCTTAAGGCAAACACTATAATGAAGCAGTTGTGATAAAATGGACTGTAAAGAGCTGGAAATCGCACAGTCAATAGAGGGCTATTTAACATTAAACAATAAATGTTGCAAGATCCAACATAAAAGTGCATTTCTTAGCCAAAGAATTGAAAAAAATGAGCATTTATAGGGAAGTATTTTTATGCATTTAACTTTATCTCTAAAAGAATGGCTATTGAACTTAGCCATACCCTACGGAAAAGAAAAAAATTAGCATTCAAACATGAATGTTACTATAACAACTATTCAAAGGCAATCATCTCTGTAGATTTTGAAATAGTAAATTTCCAAATGAAATATATATAAATGCAACATCATCATTCTATTTCAAGTAGCGTTCAATCGAGAAAAAATGAGAGAAAAAATCAAGGAATTGGATTTCTAGAAATTTCTGACCACAAATTCTAGTGATTAATAATAGGGGCACGCAAGGATTTGTAATATAAACTATAAGAAGCCTCCATTATAAGCATAAAAGAAATTATTTTTACTACATTTAAGGAAAATCAACATCTAGAATCATTTGGTTCAAGAAAAATAATTACTTACAAACCAGAGTAGCAAGGGGAAAAAATAATGCTAAAGTAAAAGGTTCTCATCTTCATAAGCAACACAACACAACACACTTTATCTTTGTATGTGTCAAAAAATTTGAAACCCTACAAACCCTATCGTAAATCATGCCATGAGAAAGACGAAGAACAAATAAGTTCATCTGGAAGATTTATGAGACACAAAGATCTTAGTAAACAAAAAATTTAGTGAGAAGTTGGTTTTCTCAGTTTTTTTTTGGTTATATATACAATGAATATACTCCAATGACCCCACGGGTTGAAAGCATAGCAAACGTGCTAAATTGGGGTGAGGGATTTTTATTTTTGTTAGATATAATACAATAATGTGTACATATATCTAGATCCAAAACTCGGCTTCAACCAACTGCTTGGTAAATCATCACGTAGATAAGGAATTTTACCTTATTTTTATTGGCTTAAATAGTCATAGTTTTAATCACTTATTTTTTGTGGCTTAAATGCTCTCAATTTTTTTTCACCCGTTGAGATACTAGTAATGGTTGGATCTATGATTCTGAGTATTAGGGTTTGTATTTAACAAAGGATGGGGATTTTTTTCAGGGTTTGTATTAGTTGATGGTGAGCTTGGTGTGCACGAGAGGGGGAGATAATGAGGATTTAAATATACAGATAAAGAACAATGGCAGGGTAGGGTCATCGCCGCCCAGAATGGAACCCTTTTCACATCATACAACTCATAATCCTAAGGTGTTAAAACCCTGGTTGGAGGCACCAAAGGAAACCCAGCTAGCATAGAGGGAAACACTAGAAATTGATGTCATGTCATCTCATTCATAGGATAGAGTTGATGCCATGCTATCCAAGCAGTCACATATGAAGTACGAGCACCTAAAATTTCTTTGTATATATATCAAATTACACCTTTAAACAAAAAAAAATGTATATAACATTCAATGAGCTCACACAAAATTAAAAAGCCACTATTCTTGCAGAGGGATTACCTACTTGTTAAATAATAGCGAACGGTGACTAACATACCTTTAAAGCAGTTGGATACAAACATTGGAAAACCCTTGAGTACAAGCAAGAAATGTATCACTTCAGAGCAATTGAGAGAGAAACACCATGACACAAAGATGATAAGTTTACACACAAAAACTCAAATCGAAGTATATTGATGAATGCATTTATGACAACTCGCATCGATAGTAAATGTATCAACAAGGTGGCAAACCAATTGCCAATGTAACGGGAAATATTATCTGATGGTCTTGCATCTTTTTTCCCGCGTTTCTAATTGTCCATAGACAAAATCAATTCGGAAAACTTCTTTGAGGAAACGCTAATCAACGGTTGACAATGACCACACTCTCAACCAATCCCTTTTGCTGCATTTAAACCGCTGAAGAAAAAATTGAGCTCCCAAAGCTCAAATAAAGACATGTCTTCGGCGTAATTAATTTTAAATAAAATTATCAATTAATTAAAAAAATAAATTAAATTTTAATTATTTTTTATTTATTTGATAATTGTTTTTATTTAAGAATTATTTTACTTTACTTTTATTAAATTTTTTTTTTTTTATTGTAATTGTTATCATTCACTTTGCACTCATTTTTTAATTTATATAAATTAATTTTACCATAGAAAAATGGATCTTTGGACATTTTCATGGTCATTTAGGTCTTTTTCCTGTGATGCTTGGTTTATTCTGCTTAGATTTAATGTTGTAATGTGACTTATACATTCACATTAGGTCTTGAATATTCAAATTATTAAGATTTTATGATGTCTTGTGAAGGTGTTGTGAAGTGTTGTAACACATATCTACACTTTTATAGACTCGTCTTATTATAATTAATCTAAATATTCCCTTTTTATCCCTTACCAAGTCTTATTTTAAAGTGTTGTAAAGTTTGGTAACAAACTTTCACACTTTTCTAGGATGTTCATCAACAAATACACCTTTCTTATGCTTTATTTGGCCCCTTTATGCACTTATAGGCCTTAATTAAGTGTGTTTTTTAATATAAACTTGACAAACAACATTAAATGCAACTTAATCCTTGACACCCACTTGCTTGCCTTGAGTGGAACCCATTCGCCATGGGTGGTGAATGAGTCCCTCTTGGCACAAAATTCAAAATAAATTCAAATTTCTTTCAGGTTTTAATTCATTAAGACCTTAGATCAGCCTGTGATGTATTTTTAGGAAATTAGGGCACAAGTGTGTATAAATATGTGATTTTCTATCCATTTTAACCCCCATTCATTCATGCATTCAATCCATAATAGAATTCAAGTATCCTAGCATCCTTAATCATTCAATCAAGCAATTATCAAGCATCTTGGAGCAATCATTGACATATCTTTAGACATTAACAACAAGGGTTTGGTGATTTCATGACACTTGCATGTTATTTTTTGATCATTCCTTTCTCATTTCATTTCTTTATCAAGGCCCCTATACTCTAACCCTTAACCATTTTCCCCCTCTTTGCATGTGTGTTTGCAGGTCTTGTAGATAGATTTGTCAAAGAGATAGGTGTTGAAAAGTGGTCAACAAGTCATCAAAGCTAGTCAAGTCAACAAAGACCTAATTCAAGCTTGGAGACATCATTCAACCCATTTTTTGCAATTTTAGTTTTGTAGCTGGACTGATTTACCATTAGTGGTGAATGAGTCCCACTGCCAGGATGGAGAAAGTGTTTTATGAGGTTTTTAGTTTCCAGCATCCTGAAACCTATTTCAACAGAATTTACCAGAAGGAGGACTAATTTACCATATGTGGCAAATCAGTCCCAGTGGTCATCAATAGTGATTTATAAGACATTCCAAAACCTTCCAGCATCGTAATTCTACCTCTAGGTGCACTCCATTCAATTTCATTAAGTTATGTTTTCATTTGCTTATGTTTCTAGTTCATTTCTTCATATCACATTATGTTTTCAAACATTTCATATTTCTTAGGTTTTGTATAAATAATCAATCCATTTTATCTTGCATTTAGGTCATTGCGTTTAGGCATATTTTTATTGTACTTAAATTAGTTTGAGTGAACCACCTAGATTTTGTGCGGGGTCTATCTCTCTCCTTTAGGTGAAAAACCCTAATTGAGCAAGAGAGTCATAGCATCCTAAACCACAAAAATCTATGGTTCAATAATGTAAATAAAAAATAAAATAAAATAAATTTAATTATTTTATATTTATTTAATTATTTTATATTTAAGAATTATTTTAATTTTCTTAAAAATTGTTTAAGATTTATCTATTTTTATTTATTTCATTTTTGTTTTTATTTAATATTTTTTTAATTTAATATGTTTTTTCATAAAAAAGTTTTATTTTATTTTAGTTTAAAATTATTTTATCTTATTTATATTATTTACTTTATTATTATTGTTGTTGTTGTCGTTGTTATTATTATTATTATTATTATTTTGATACATATGGTAAATTCTATTAATTATAAGCATTAATTAAAATCATCTGTAGTGCAAGAACCATAGAAAACCAATACAAAATTTTTGGACCCATCCACTTCTAGTCATCGTCCCAAACCCAAACACCAGCCACCCATAAAAAAAGATCATACAAACTAGCCAGCATGTGACTCTGATTCGGCACCGAGTGATATGAAAACATCAAACTCAGCTCCCAGCCAGATCCATACATAATTTTAGTATGTTAATTATGAACAAAAAAACTAAGACAACAACTAGTATATTAATTATATCTACAAACTCCTAACCCTAAATTTCCTAACCACCACCTAAAAACCATTCCTTTTTGTAAATTGATCAAAGTTAGGGACCAAATTGAAGTCATTCATAGGCTCGAGCATCAACTTCTTCTCAAGGAAGCTCACCCCATATGCCGCTATTTTCTAGTGCCTAACCAGAGCCATTCCTTTTAGCTCCAGAAGTAGTGGATAGACTTTGACAACCTCACCAGGTACCTTTACCAGTGGAAGATAACAATGCTAAGGCATGCCATGTCCTAGGAATGTTGCATGCAAGGTCTCGTCCAACCCACCTAGAAGCTCTTTCTTGAAGAGTTTATAAAATATCACCTTTTCTTCTACTTTTGGTGTGTGAACATCAAGCATAGAAGCCAAGAACATAGAGACAATGTGGTTGTTAACTCATAATGTCTCCAAGTTCAATAAATGTCCCTTTCCTAGTATCATTTTGGACCACCACTACCATATGATGATTTATCCTAAGCATTATCCTCTTTAATTGTTGATCAATAGTCACCCTAAAAGTAGTCTACTAAACTTTACATTCTAGATGGATAGGGGTGTCGAGACCCAAGCTTACAAGCAACTATGTATAAATCTCCACTATTAACTTGGATGTTTCTACCATACCCACAAACAAAATGTAAACCAAGAAAATGAAGCCAAACTTTGTTGAAACTGTGCACCCCTCCATTTATTTATTGTTCTTGATATGTCAAAGATTTTTTCACTTACAACACTATGCAAAAGTGTGTGTGCCAGCCAATTTTTCTTGTGCTCCTACTACCTGATGACTAGCATACATGATGAGGAGTCATGAGACGCCAACAAGGAGGCACTCTATATCTTCTCTGATTGCCCATATATTTACCTCTTAATGCCATTTTTAGCATTAGAAAAAATGGCACAATAGATAAGATGCATTAATTAAAACATTGTATTGCCAACCATCAAATAACCCAACTTGCTCAATCATCATTTTGAAAAGGAATCCCTGTGAAAATACTCCCCCCTACCACATCGGATTGGTAGTGCGACATGCCAACTATTATTTCCAACTTTCTCTTCAAGAACCCAACCTTTCCACAAGAAATCTATGGAAAGGCGCCTGCCCAACCTCCCATGAGTTCCTTGTCTTCCTATTATAACAACTCTTTTAGTGATTTCTCATCAGCTCGTAGATTGGATAAGCGATCCACTTTAATGTTACCTTCACAGAGGATGTGGGATATAGAAGCCAATTCAAAACTATACATTAGGTTTAAAGCCTCTTCCAGTCTAGCCTCCAATTTCAAATTTACCACCTTTCACAGTCTAAGACCGTTGATTATCAGTGATGAATCTCCTTCAATGGCTAAATTTTTTAGTTTCAAATCCTGACACAGCTTCAATCTAAGGATCATTGCTTGCATTTCCACCATATTATTTGTCCCCTTTGGAAAAGGCTCAACTAACTAACCTACCACCTTCCCATGCCAATCTCTAAGTATACAACCTACCCGAGATTCTCTCGAGTTTTCGTGCAAGGCACCATAAAAATTGATCTTGTACCATCTTAACTCTAGGGGTGACAATTGTATGGTCTTCCTCATTTCCAGAGTTTTTGAGCCACCTTCCCCAATGATAGGTGGTACCCACAAGTCATTTTGACTACATCACAACCTTGCATCACATTTAGTGAACGTACTCTTCCTGGGGTTGATCTCCCTCACTCTAGAGTTCACTAGCTCAACTAGGAAGGCCTTAATCTTGTTTTGTAGTGATTGGGGTGACAATTATTTCTCCTAAAAAATGTGCCTATTCCTTTCTTTCTAGACTTCCCATATCATTAATGATGGGATAGCAATCCATACACATCTGGATAAGGGTATGTGCAGGATCATGAGGGGCCAAAAAGTAGCAATATTATGGGTATTTGTAGGGTATGTGGCTGAAAGCCTTTTTTTTACCCAAAATTGATGAAATGAAAAGGGTTTTTAGAGGAGATTCTTAGCTTTCCACCAATATAAATTATGCTTTAATTTTAATTTAATATATAATTATTATTCATTTTTTATTAGAATTACAACTAAAGTCCTGATCGATAGGTTGATTGAAAAACACCTATAACTTTCAAACAGTATCACATTTTTTGAATCCAAAACATGCGTCACATTCTATGATTCACATAATATAGGATTAAAAAAAGAAAAATTAAATTTCATGAAGTTTTGACCAAGTTAAGGTGGTCAGACATACAATTTTTTATATTTTTTAAAAGTTGTAATAAAAAATTCATAATTAATTATTTACTTGGAAAAAAATTACAAAAAAATATGCATCACATCTGGACATGAGTCCTCTACTTATATATAAAATCTTATAAAAAAATATTGTCATTTTATTATGGTTAGGGTGGTTAGAAAGGTAGCTACTTCTTATTTTTTCCCTAAAATTTAAGTACTACTTCATTGAAATTTCAAATTTTCACCAAATAGATTTTATTTATTTTTAAATAAACCAAGTAGTTTAGAAACTACATTCAATTTTCTATAGATTCTTTTCTTACATATTTTTGAAATAATATAGATAACTTATTCAAATTTTTACGTCAAGTTGCCTAACACTGATTTTTCTAAATTTTTTGCCACTTAAGGGCCTGTTTTTTCCATGATGATCCTGCACATACCCATAATGCCTATTTATGCAAAGATGGCTAGCTCAGTAGAACATCCAAAAGTTTATTTGACATAATATCTTGCCAATTCAACTTAGTTAGCAAACACTACCAACAACTTTGAGTGTAGGGACAATTAAGAAGAAGGGGGTCACCAGTTTCTTCATTTCACTTACACAGGAAATACATGGATGGGCCAGAAAAACCTAAGTTGGAAAATCTATCCACCATGAGTACTTGTCTCTGGGCTGTCACCTAGGTAAAATTCCCAGCCTTAGGAAAACACGTCTTGTTCCAACATAGATTGTTGGGGAACCTACTTTCTCTAGTGCTTGCCACAATCCTATTATAACCTTCTTTCACATTGTATTCCCCATTCAGGGTAGCTCCCCATCTTAGAATATCTGAGCCAACCCTCTAGTAGATATTATGATCCTTCATCACACCTTCGTAGAAAGCTAATTCCTTAGGATCTAGACCTATACCCTAAACACTCTTCCACTCAACCTTAGGCTGACCATCTTCCATTATGACCAACAGGTAGTCTATTACCGTATCCCCTCATTCCTACTTAGTTACAATCCTTACATTCCCAAGCTCACCCAAACTAGACAATTTGGGAAAACCTTCCCATGAATCCTCCTAGAAGGAGGCACCACTTCCATCTCTAATTTCCCAAGTTAGAAATTCCAAACTCCCTTCCCTACAACTACATATGAAATTCCAAATCCTAGAGCCCGTGGGAAGGTTCTTGGAAATAAAAAATGTTGTGCTCCTCTATATCTAGATGCTTCGACTTTAAAATATTTTTCCCACTTAGAATTTTTCATAGTGTGTAGCACCCGAACTATTTTGGAACCTAATGCTTTTTTTTGGTAGAGGAGATTCTTCATACCAACCCCATCCCTTTCTTTTATTTCACACACTTTCTCCCACTTAACCAAAGGAAATTCCTGATGCTCACAGTTTCCCCACCAAAAAAATCCTCCATTTTCTTATTTAGAATCTTGCTTGCCCTTAGCGAGCATGGGGAGGCAAGATGGCATATATGATGGCAAGGAAAAAATCATAGATTTTAGTTTTGTTAGGAATTCATCCTAAGAAAACCACCTACACTTACATGAGGTGAATGTATCCTTCACCTTTTTTACCACATTTTCCCATAATTTTCCTAATTGTACCCCCTTATCAAGTGGGAGACTATGGTATTTACATGGTAGCTTCCCTCTCTTGAATTTTAGGATTCTTATAATCTGATCCTCCTTACACATGGGGGTGTTGAAGAGGAAAACCTTAGTTTAGCTAGACTTACCTCCTAGCCTAAGGAAAGGGAGTATTTCTCCAAATTTTCCTTGAAGCACCTTTCCTCTCACACATGAGCCCAAACAAATAACATATTATCATCAACAAACTATTAATGAGTGATTGTCGACATTCCACAAGTGATTTTCACCCCTTCCACCCTACCAAAACTCCAAGCTCTAGTGATGCATCTTCCAAGGGCTTCGGTCATTATAATAAATAGAAAGGGGGACCAGGGATCCCCTTGGCGAAGCCCCCAAGAGGCATGGAAAAATCTTCAAGGGACCCATTCAAAAGAAAAAAGAATCTTGGGTAGGCATTCCATACAAAGATCTAGTCCAACATTACATCATTTGCACAATCTTATAACATGATAACCAACTTTAATTTCTCTTTCTCAGTAGTTCATAGTCAGGACCGGCAATGCATAACCTTGGTTCAATTGATCCTTACAAAGTACAGAAGCCCAACACAGGATTTTACAAATAGGAAGGGATTATTAGCATACAGATAGTAAACACATTCAAGCATAGCTAGTACAACACAATACAAATCAAAGGATAGAGCTATATCATCCTATACAATCTACGAAACTGAGCTAAATCCCTCTTGATAGCAGTCAAGTCTACGATCCATTAAAAACTCAAATCAACTCAAAATCCAAATACATCAAAAATTGATTTTAGATTTGACCCTTGACTACTCAGAAACATTGGCAAAATTGACTCAAAAATTCACAAAATGCAAAACAAACAAATGGCTTCCTTAAAAACCCTCTTTTCGACATACCTGATTACAGTCAAACATCAAAATGAGAAACCAAACATATATTAGCATTTCATCACTTGAAAGAAACACTTAAAAATATTAAAATAACCTATTCTATAACATCCATATAAATCTATATGAATTTGAAACACAAAATTAAAAATTACTTGTATAGAACCAACCTCAAACCATGAAAAATTTGAATGCAAGAAGCTGAAAATTGAAGAAGTTGTCCAAACCCGAATCTCTAAACCAAAACACGATCATAAATCAGAATTCCACACAATCTAGCAGTAAATCCATTCCCTTAAAACCATAATTGAAATAAAATTCACTCTCCTCTAAATTTCAATTCAAAACCACTCAAACTTTCCCAAAAACCTTTGAAAAATTACTTCAAAACCATGTAAAATCTCTCCATTTCCTCTCCATTCTCAAACCCTCAAACATGAATAATTTCTCATCCCCAATCCACATAGAAGAAAAATCCTTTTTCAAAAATCACAACTCTTTCATCCCCCTTTTTTCCATTTTGACACACAACTCCTAGCTAAAAGGGAAACTTGAAATGAGATGTCACTCCCACAAGAGTTTCAAAAATAATTAATTAATAAATAAATACCAATTCCAAATTCCTTTTCAATCAAATAAACACTAATTAATTTTTAATTCCATTTCTCAATAAAGTAAACATTATTCAATAAAACACAATTAAATAATCAAATGGTCATTTTTCAAAAATCAATAAACAATAGTTCATAATGATAATAAACATAACAAGAAACAATAGTGAACATAATGATATGCACATACTAGCATAACAACTAATTAATATTAACACTTAGTAATAGTAAATAATACCCTTACATAAATAATAATAATAATCCAATATCCCCTCACACCAATAATAATAACATACATAGTGACATTATAGCACATAGTCTACACACATTAACATAATACCTTATTGGTGCAAACCCATGAAAATATTAAATCACCTCCTTCACACATATAATCATAATAATATCAATAACCAATATTCACACACACCAAAGAATAACCATAGCAATAGATATACATAAATGATATAATAACATTAAATCACACTTTAACACACGTGAAAATTATAGTTACCATCAACATATCTGACCTAGAAGCTAGATTAACTTAAATAGATCACAATCAGAGACTAAGCATAAAACAAAAAATAAATTCTTACTGAAAGGAGACATTCACATCAAAACATAAATAATGAGAATGATCACAACAGTGACTAACTTGACTTACTGAAGGACTTAGCACCATTTGAACTGAATCCATACTCAAAGCTAGACATTGGAGTCACATAGTCACATAACCCAATAGAAACATTCACACAAGTGTAACACTCCAACAATAGGGTATAGGAGATTAGGCATTGTCCCATGACAACCTGAAAAGGTGGTCACACACTAAATCATTTGTCCCTAATTGGGGACAATGGCTAGGGTTAGGGTATAACTTGGGCCTAGATGTTATCTCCTCAACTACCATTGGGATTAGAGGCATGCTCAGACCTACTAATTCAGTTGGAGATGTAGCCTAGTACTTGTTCACTCAAGTATACAAGTTAGAGCACATATTCATAATAGTTTAAGCACTACGAAAGGAACTCTAGCAATTGTATCTTATTCCTATATGTCCCCCATACATCCAAAGGTACAATTTTTCCTTTTCCAATTATCCTAACAACATACTACTACATCACCTAACTATCCAAATAAATCTTTGCATAATAAAAATACCATAACAATATGCATCATACTCACAAAAGTACTAATAGAAGCTCATGTTCCATCTGCAACTACAACACTTGAACACAAGTCAGTACGTCTTCATGATAATAAATATAAACATAATCAAAATCATAATATCATACCATCATGATAATAATATGTCAGAATCATGTGAAAATACTAAAGATAACCAAAGCACTTCCATAGCACAAATATGCCCATGGCTTGCATCCTAGTAACGAACATGTATAAACACACACATAGTCCATAAGTTCACAATGTACAACATCAAATCTCTAACATAATTAATGCATACCCTAAATATCCCTATTATTTTGCCTTCATCTTCAGGTTCGTTAGCCTGACTACCTGCACATCCAAAGTGAGAATGGAGGGGAACTACATCCTCCCCCCCTAAAACTTGACTTACTCCTGGAAATCACAAACTAGGGTGGAAACATAACACATTAGTACTGCAAATTTCTATTACCAACATCAAAGATGATTCATTACATCAAAAAAATATAGACTAGTTTTTCCTATGAAAATAATGCATCTCACAAGGATATGTACTTATATAGTCCAGTTCAAACATTACCTATCCATTTAGTTTTCAATGTTACAATAATAACACAATCAAGACATGCATTTCAAAAAAGATTCCATAGTACATAAACCACTCAAAATTATTACATATTAGCATTAACACCCATTAATTTCTTTTAGGACAAGGAAAACATTACACCCTTTTAATCCTAACTAGCAAAATTTCTCATAATAGAAACATATAAAAGTATTCAATTTCAAATGCATTACCATTTCATTTTCTTTACCCTTAAATTACAATTCCTCATCCAATACACTGATAAGTAGTCAATACATCAGAATGCTACACTTCCATAAAACACAAATAATTATACACACAAAGCACACATTTTTCATTAAATAGCCATCATTTACAAACAAGACATTCCACTTTATTCATTTTAGAACACTATATCTCATAACATATTCAACAAAAGATCATGATTTTACACCTTTTTAGAAGCATGGAAACATAATTTATCATTTCATAAGTTCTATATTCATGATTTAACATACATTCTTCACATACACACAAATTCACATCACAAGGCTACACAAGGTTCCATCTAGAAACTGGGAAGCAACATACTAATCCATGATACATAATCCATGAGCCAAGAGCCAATATCTATCTCACATTTAATCCATACCTCTCACTTAGTTGCTTGATGGTGTTAGGCCACACACACATGGTGAGACCATTCAAACAAGACAATAATGACCTATCTCTTATTGTATAAGGTGGTTAGCCTCCAAGTGATAGTCATCACACATAGGTGGGTAGTGGGTCCTAGTTGTATAACAACCTCACATACCCCCATCCTCAGGGATCCCTACATCTGCTTCCTTGGATACACTCACCAAGTCTACCTCAAAGGAATCACAATATGACACATGGTTGACATCGAAAACAATAAGGATAAACTAGTTTAGCTACTAGAGTTATAAATAAATATCAAATAAAGATTCAATTTTAGAAATAAAGCAAGAAATGTGTGTAATTTCAGCACTGGATCAAATTTAACTAGGAGACCTACATGCAAATAAGATCACAAGGTGTGGAAAAACCATCAAAATCAAACATAAACAAAATTTTGACCTTCAAAGTTAATACAAAATCATCAATACCATAAAGAAAATACACAATCTTTGAAACTACACTATACAACACTACATAACTAGATACTAGCCACCAAACAAGGAAGGAGGGAACAATGTCAGGCTATAGGAGTAGCCTTGATGTGGTGTGGAGTGAGCACGTCATCCACATGGCTCAGAGTGTACTCCTTGAATACACCCTATGCCATGTCATCACGCGACATGGACTAACCAAGTGGCCCACACACTCCTTGGCTTCCCACATGGGATGTACACCTTAGCCACATCCCACATTGCATCTTAGTATGGCATGGTCATAAGCCAGTCGAAGAAGGCACGTACTAGTCATATACCGAATGGCAGTGTGTTTGTGGCTCCGTGGAAGCAGGCATGCACAAAGCACACCCCACATAGCAATACCCTGTGGAGAAGGCACACACAAGTACTTGTTGTAGCTAGAGGTAGACATGGCTAGGACATACCCATATGCTAATTGACCCAAACACTATTGAAAGAAAAAATGAATATCCCTCTACAAGTGTACGAGGCCCCATTACATCACACAAGTAGGCTATCATAACACAATCTCATAGTGCACCTTCATGTCTCTATGCATGTGGAATTGTGTCCTCGAGAATAGCTCGCTACCATCAGCAACACGACATCATCACCAGCACTGTGTCAGAACATCAGTGGGGTGTGGCATCATATTCATCAAGCATCATGTTGGAACATGTGTAGATACAATATATATATAATGCATATATGTGTATATCAATATGGGGCTACTCGAGCTTTACCGCTCATATGACTAAGGTTGACTCGCTAATGCTAGCTCAATGCCCCTATGGGCAGCTAGGGAATGCCAACTCAATGTCCCTAGGAATGACTAGGCATATACTAACAAATCAATGCTGCTAAACTCAAAACTGTGGGGACTAGGCTAGCACATATGGATCAAGTACCTTGATCCATCATAAGGGGAAGTAGTGAGTACTTTCCTTAGGATCAGTTAAGCTGAGACTGCTCTATGCCATAATATGTGTATGTTGCACACCCTACCCAAGGAACTTTGTGGCTGATACTACCTCGTCATGGACTAAGAGACAAGAGAACCAGAAGAAGAGAATCTATGAAACTAACTTTTGGCTACTCTTATATATAAAAATTTCAACCACATGTGGGTTGGACCTCAATCAAGTAACAAACATACAAGCACACATAATGATGTGGTCAATCCCACACCTAAAATACAACATATTCCCCATGGATGGATACACTGTATCACCATCCCATGGGCACAAAAACCAAGTATAGGGTATTCACAACACTCAACTAATGCACAGTTACTGGTTTCTCACATTTACAGGGGGTTACATTTACATCCTCAATTCCATTACTACTCAAGGATCATTTACCATAAGTACATTTATTTCCATAACCAAAGTAATTCCATTTCCAAAATCATATCATTACCTATTATCCATAACCCTTTACCAATTTTCTTTCACTCTACTCTTTTCCATATATCACATGATGCTAAATGTCCATGCCATGATCATCATGATCACTTAACAACTCCAATTAACAATTCACATTCACTTTTATTCATTTGGTATAACATTCTATCCTCATAACATATGCATATGCAAACTAACTTTTCTTTCACACAATAAGAATTTTACATAAGCACCATGAATTTCTAAATGCATCCAAGAATCATTAATACTTTCACATCAAAATTCATGCATCCAGAGTTCAACAAATTATACAAAAGTTCCATATTCACAAAAGAAAAATAATGATACTCTACTTAACTCTTACTACTTCATGTAGGTCTTTCCTAAACAAAAACAACTCTTACTTCATCACATGATATTCAAATTTTCATAGAATAAAAGAATTCACATATTTGTTCCCAAAACACAATCCCACATTCTCTCAAACTTTATCCCAAGCCATTACAAGTAACACTAAATCTTTACATAGTGATTATGCCTACTCAAACATCCCTATCCCATACCTAAGCTTAATTAATTCACATGTTAACCCCCTCATAACAATTCAACATGCAAGACATCCAATGCATAAAAATTTTCTATTTATACAATAGTAAGAAAAGAGAAAGATATTACATCATAGGTTTTAGCTACACATACCAAACAATATTTTCAAATACCAATATAGTCATCATAATTTCTCAAAATAGAAACCTAATTCTATGCACTAGCATCTTATTTATTCCAAAAAAGTAGTCCTTTACAATAAAAACATATCACATCATGTAATGCAAAACTTAGTCACATAAATTTACTTCCAAATGCATAGATTAAATACCCAACAAATACACTTAGTATCATTCATAATCTCTCTTTTATGCATAAACCAAAAGTAAGGAGTGTAGTTTTAGGAGAACATAAGATCCGTCACTCAAGTAATTTCAGACATAATTTCTTTGATTCACAATCAAGGTTTAAGCATACAATTTTAAGGCCTAAATGATTTTCTATTATAATGTGGTTTAAGACTAATTCTCTTTATTAACTATATGTGGGTTAAGAGAAAGAGGAAACAAGATAACTTAATTCAATGCAAGAAACTTACAAACACACCCTTTCCAAATAAAACACCTATATGAAGGAAAATTAAGTCACACTTTCTACCCAAATCTTAACTACCACCCATAGGTAGGTTTTTCCAATTCTAATCATAACTAAACACATGATCAAGATTCCATTACACCACCTTGCATATATTATAACAATCATGAAAATACTAAACGATAATTCATTTAATAACTACCTACATGATTTTCCTTAGTCTAATCAAGCAACCCCTTTTACATGCAGCATATTCTCACCATTATGAAAATGCATTCAACCACATATGGATGTAGACATTGCTACCAACCAGGAAAACACATGAAGGGATGACACACTTAGGCCAAGACTTTCTTTTAAAAAATAATAACATTCCCACTTGCATAGAACCACATAACTAACCTAGAATTATACAAAATAACATCTTATCCTAATGCACCTTTATTTAATCAAAATAAATACACATGGAAAATTTGTCAGCAATTAATTTGAACCCACACATGCATTCCAAAACTAAATTTGCACTTTTAAGGAACTAGAAGTCATGGAAATGAATCAAGGCTAGACAAGGAGAATCAACTATTTTGTGCATCCGAGGGATCACACAAAACAAGAGAATACACAAGGAATCTAATAATCTATCTAACATATCAAGTTGGGTGTTTAGATTAAAACATGGTATCTGAAAGAACCATGAGACAGAGATATTTGACAAGCACATTGGAGATAGAATGCATAAACTCAACCTCATATTATTAGACAGTCAAGGGTCTCCTTATAAAGGAGAAATATCCAAGAGCTCGAAAAAATATCAAGAAAAATATCTAGAGGGAAAAATATCAGGTAAATATCTAGAAAATATCTAGTCTATGTCAATGAGTCATACAACAATAAATGCCTAAGTAGGCTTAGGTCAACCTATGTGTATGCAAGCATTTAAGGTATACAATGACACCCCCCCTTAAGCATAACTTAGGTGGTTATGGATAAAATGTGTCCCGACTACTAGCCTAGTGAGGTACCCATGTACAAAGTAATCTCACATGAAATGGAGAAAAGTAGAAAACCTTGTGGGAAAAAACTACCCTCCAAAAGAGAGAAAATATGCATGAAAATTATACACATGTAGAAGTACTACTTCTTTCACTCTGTACAATATATGATTTCCTCCATAAGAGAGAAAATGATAGAATGTCTATGGGACCCCCCATAATACATGTCCTACTACATTAAAGTTGGATAGCATGAATAGAGGATGCATATGTAGTTCCAAGAACGCTTCACAATGTTCCTTCCCTTGGGAAGAAATGAAACCAACTGAAGATGCAAGATATCTTCCCATGTGAGAAGATGTATGTATGATTTTGAATAGAGTTCAAGCTCATCAAAGAATGATGATGATGGTTCCCATGATGTCTTCAAATGTTGCTCAGAAATCTCCAAGCCAATGCTGACATGTGACGAATATTGATGGAATGAATCAAGTATCATAGAAGATTCTATAATAGGGGCCACAAGAACCATAGATGTATGGGAATAATTGGAACCATAAGAATCTAATACTATCACTATAGAAGTTGATGTAGGTGAAGGAAGAGAAATCATATCTGAAGAAGACAAGGCTGATGCAACTTTATTGAAGTTGTCATAAAAAAGAAGACTGATGTCCTTAATGTGTGCTTCCATGTCAGCAATGCGGGACTCTACAAAAATACATGAAATTTCGGGTTGATATGCATCCCAATCAACAATGCTAGGAAGACAAATATCCTATTGCAAAGAAGTGTTGGGAGCTCTTGGAGAAATGACTCTAAAATTCGATGAAGCAACAAGAGGAGGTGGAGGAATGATAATTTCCTCTATGTCAAATAGACACTCTGTATCTGAATCATGATGTAGGATGTGAGTTGTTATCATAGCAAGATCATGCAAGAAGGGAGAAACATTGGAGTCTCCATATATTTCCCAAATTTTGATCCATAATGCATGTGGACATTCAATATCCATGATGACATACAAAGAGTCATCTGGAATATGTAAACCAATTAATCCATGAATATGATCATGAATATTAAACCATTTATCCTTCTGAGTTTGTTTACCTGGTTCAGGGATAAGTCCATACAAATATGGCATGAGATTATGGAACCTGAGATGTTTTAGGATTCCTTCACACCAAGAATTATAGTTTCTCAATTTTAGGTTGATTATAGAAGAGTGGGTTTCATATCCCATGATTACAAACATGCTAATTCCTTAAGACAATAGAAAATCAATAGATTAAGAACCCCCCCAAATTAGATGACCCCCATTTTTAATATTTTTGATTTCCCCTTTTTTTGGCACTTTATTTTAGTGCATATATTTACATACAAGAATGATGGTGAAAAAAGGCACTTTATATTCAGTGTGAAATCACCATCATTGAATAGAGTTTGAAAATATAATTTCACTCTATTGCAAATTTACACCAATAAACGTTTGCATTTACAAAATTGAGAAAAAAAAATTTAAAAGAAAGCTAGAGAGAGAATTTTACAAACCCCATATGATCCTCCTTTTTTCAAAACTCATTGCAAAAGAACAAAATGAGTGTTCTTTTAAAAACATTTAACAATGGTAAAAAAAACCCGCTTTGTGTATAAGAAAATGTTTGATGGTTAATATTAACCACAAATAGTTTAGAATAATTTTATAAGGGTAACAATAAATGTTAGAAGAAAACTTTACTAAATAATATCAAAAAAATGTTAAGGAAATTTGAAGTGGACTTGACTAAGTCCAATGAGTAGACCAAGCGAAACCACCAAACTACGTGGGAGTTTGGCCAAATCTATGAAAGAAGCAGTCGTTGAAGAGAATCACCAAGTGGAGGTTGAACTTTTTGACCATGAAAGAATGTTGCAGAGGCATGGGAGAGTTTGGCAAGTCATGGCTTTATGGAAGTCATTGAAGATCTTGTGTTGGTGTAGGAATTTGTCAAATACATAGCAGGTAGCTTCTGTGCATCGACAACCACACTAGATCTACAAATCATGCCTAATGCAAATGTGTCACCTCTACTCAAATGGCTGATTTTAGGTTGCATTTCACATGGCCTCCCAATGGTATAGATATGATACCTTCACTTTCATGCAAACAAATCATAGATCTCCAGCTAGGAAAGCACAACCCACCAAAGTATGGCAGCCTGCTATGTATCACAACCTCTGCTAGCAAAGGAAAACACCCAAGTCTAGTCAACTGCACCCTCCAATTTGAATTATTGATTTTCCATGCCTGACTCCACCCTCCCTCTTTTCCAATTTGAGAAACTAGTCTGAGATGAGTCCCAGCCTCCCCAAACTATTCAAAACCCTTGCATATAGTTGCACGGACTATGAGAGGATCGTGTGGACTATGTGAGAGCTACGTAGGGCCTCTTTTGTTGACTATCAATTATTTGAATTTCACTGCCAATGATGAACACAACAACCCTTCTAATCTCTCTTTTCTTAGATCTGCACTTATCACATATGGAGAAAATCATTCCTCTACCCACATATTCAATGAATTCAGTTATTAAGACAACAATTTTGAATGCCCAAATAGATATTTTAATCACTCAAAAGGATATTTTAATTTTTGGGTTGAAGACTTTGTCTACAGCTTGAAATTATGTCAAAAAGGCTATGATACCATGAAAGAACTAGGAGATAGAGATATTTTACAAGCATAGTGGAGATAGAATGCATAAACTCAAGCTCATATTATTAGACAGTCAAGGGTCTCCTTATAAAGGAGAAATATCCAAGAGCTAGATAAAATATCAAGAAAATATTAGGAGGGAAAAACATCAAGTAAATATCTAGAAAATATCTAGTCTATGTCAATGAGTCATACAACAATAAATTCCTAAGTAGGCTTAGGTCAACCTATGTGTATGAAATAATTTAAGGTATACATTGATAGTATCTAACACAAGGGTCCATATGATCATCTAGCCACCCAACAGACATCCAAGAACACATGCATAAGAAAAGTTATTATAACTAGACATGGATGACAACATTAACCAGAGATCCCAGTGCTACAACACTAGCTCTGATACTAGATGTAATGCCCCACTAAGGGACCTAGTGTATTAACACAAAATACCTCAAACATCATGCCAATAAATTTTTTTTAAAGAAACTAAAGTGACACTAACTAATGCAACTCAGAAAATTTATATGGATAACATAATTACATTAACATCATATCATAATCACATTATGACCTAAAACTAACATTAATCATAGCCCACTTACACACCTATCCACCATGGTCCCCTAACGTCGCTACTACTAGACATCAACGCTAATTAAACATATAGAAAGACATATGATACACTAAGAACACATCCAGTCAATTCTTTGAATGTAAATTAAATCTCATACATCAAATTACATATAACATAACTTAATTATAATTAAACCTCATATAACACTATGTGATTATGAACCTAATCCTAATCAAAACCATGAAAGAGGTACATAAAGATATATCACATCTACTACTAGATTAATTTCAGATGCATCATAAATACAACATTCCTATGTTAACCTTTACCTTACATAATAAACAACAATAAATACATCTTCAAGATTACATCAATTCATTTAAATTTCCTATGGAAGAATGCTACAATGTACAAGATTCATTCATATGAGAGGTACATATATATAAAATACATATTGGAAAATTTTTTCTTAGAAATATCATCTACACCATAAAACTATCTTTGGAATGATGTGGAAGGAAAGACTCTCCATGATGCACACAAACTGTACCACCTAAACCCCAATGGATGGCTGGAAAATACCACCCTACCACGTGGAACCCTGAGGCTCACTCCCACCATGCTAGAAAAAAAAAATAGGCCCCACACATAAGAAAGCAATAGAAACAACAAGTGGTTGACACTAAACATCCAAAGGAGACTACCTAAAACAAGAATCATCCAAAAATCACAAGGACTTTCACAAAGACTTTCAGATACTTCTAAAGGCCCAACACATAACACAAATGGATATGAAATCCAAAAGCTGATCATTATACCACAACACATACAATGAAGCACATTACATCATTTGTGTAATCTTATAACATGATAGCCAACTTTAATTTCTCTTTTTGAGTAGTTCATAATTAGGACCAGTAATGCATAACCTTGGTACAATTGATCCTTACACAATATAAAAACCCAACACAAGATTTTAAAAATGGGAAGGGATTATCAACATACAAATAGGAAACACATTCAAGAATAGATGGTACAACACAATACAGATGAAAGGATAGAGCTATATCCTCTTTCACAACCTTTAGAACTGAGCTAAATCCCTCTTCATAGTAGTAAAGTTTGTCAGCCATAAATAGTCAAATCAACTTGAAATCCAAATCTGTCAAAAATCAATTTCATATTTGACCCTCAAATACTCAGAAATATGGGTGAAATTAACCAAAAATGACTAAAAATTTCACAAAATGTGAAACAAACAAATGGATCCCTTAAACACCCTCTTTTCAACAATACTCGATTACAGTCAAACATCAAAATGAGAAACCCAACATATAGCAGCATTTCAACACTTGAAAGAAACACTTCAAAACATTAAAATAACCCATTCTATAACATCCATATAAATATCTATGAATTTAAAACAAAAAATTATATTTAAGTATAGAACCTACCTCAAAACATGAAGAATTTCAATGCGAGAAGATGAAAATTGAAGAAACTTTCGAAACAAGAATCTCTAATCCAAAGCACGATTAAAAATCAGAATTCCACACAATCTAGCAGAAAATCCATTCCCATCAAACCATAAATGAAATAAAATTCACTCTCTTCCAAATTTCAATTCAAAACCACTCAAACTTTCCCAAAAACATTTGAAAAATTACTTCAAAACCATTGAAAATATCTCCATTTTCTCTCCATTCTCAAACTCCCAAAAATGCATAATTTCTTGCCCCCAATCCACACAGAAGAAAATTCCTTTGTCACAAACTCACAACTCTTTCACCCCCCTTTTTACATTTCAACACACAAGTCCCAACTAAAAAGGAAACCCGAAATGAGATTTCATTCACACAAGAGTTTCAAAAATAATTAATTAATAAATAAATACCAATTCCAAATTCCTTTTCAATCAAATAAACACTAATTAGTTTTTAATTCCATTTCCCAATAAAATAAACATTATTCAATAAACTACAATTAAATAATCAAGTGGTCATTTTTCTAAAATCAATAAACAATAATATAATGATAATAAACATAACAAGCAACAATAATGAACAAAATGATATGCACATACTAACATAACAACTAATTAATATTTACACTTAGCAATAGTAAATAATACCCTTACATAAATAATAATAATAGTAATAATAATAATAATAATAATAATAGCACACTCACATCAAGCAACAAATATATACTCTTGAGTGGATATCTTTCTCCTATAAGAAACAAATAACTTAGTAGAAGTATTTGAATCCTCAATCCAGAAATGGGAAAGATGGGCCTCAATGCATTCTCCAGCTCAAGAGGCAATTGGAGGCCTAGTGACTTTATGGAACCCAAAGACTGTAAAAGTGAAGACTTACAAAAATGAGAACTGCTGGTAGCTTGTAGAGGTGACAAAGTTTGAATTACATTTTTGGCTTCTAAATGTTTATGGTCCTAAGTTAACTATAGATAAGAAGAATCTCTAGGATGAAATCACAAGGAAAATTGGTTTTTTAGACAATGTGAAAGTTGTGATAGTAGAGGATTTTAATGCAATAACCTCTTTGCAAGAAAATAGTGGAGGAATAAGCCCACCACCAACGGCAATGCCATATTTTAGCATGTTTATCTTGGCTAATGCATTAAAAGATCTTGTAGCGGTTAAAGGTAAATATACCTAGACCAATAAGAGGAAAGGTTTTCTCTAGATAGTTGAAAGATTGGATAGGTTATTGGTCTCACCTAATTGGCTCACCTCATCACACAATATAAATTCTAAAATCTTGCCATATTTTGGGTCTGGTCACTATGTAATTTGTCTTAACATCTCAAATATCACCATTCCAAAAGAAAAATCTTCTTTCAAGTTTCAAAGTATGTAGTTCAGACACCCTCAGTTCATGGACCTTTTGAAGCAGTGGTGGATAAATACTCCATATGAACAAGGCACCATGATGTTCTAGCTTAGCAGAAAGTTGAAGCATGTGAAACAAAAAATAAGAAATTGGAACAAACAAGTTTTTTAGAACATTTTTCAGCAAAAAGATTTAGTTTTTAAAGAGTTAACAATATTCCGTGAGAATATCATCCAAAACGGATTAGATGCTACTATTTATGAAAAATAGAAGAGACTACAAGAAGAATGGGAGGAGTTATGTGCACAATAAGAGGTTTATTGGAGAAAAAAGTCTTGTGAATTATGTTTAAAGGAGGTAAATTGTAATAAAAAGTTTTTTCATGCTTCTATATAGATTAAGAAGGAAACAAAATCAATTCAAGTAATTCAAGAATTTTCCACAAAAAATTGGCTCACAAGGGAAGAAGACATCAATAAGGAAGGAGTCATGTTTTTTTTGGAACTTCCATCAGCTCCCAAATTATAGATGTCAAAAGAATAAATGATGAAAATGGATTGTTAGAAACAATCCCTCAACTTAGCATTAATGAAGATAATACTTTGCTAATGAAACCTTTCACTATGGAGGAGCTAAAACATATAGTATTTTCATTCCCACCAGACAAGGCCCCTAGTCCTAATGGATTCATAGCCCCTTTTTTCAAAAATGTTGGGACTTTTTTGTGTTATGAGCTCTTGTGGGCACTGGAAGAATCCAGGAGAATAGGGACAATTTTTAGGAATTTTAATGTAACTAATATAACAATTTTTCCGAAGGTAAAATTTCCCAAAACATTTGCAAAGTACAAGACTATTTCATTATGTAACACAATCTACAAGATATTCACTAAAGCGGTCTATTTAAGATTGTAACCACTCATACCAAATATTATCTCTTAGGAGCAAGGAGGTTTTGTTCCAAGGAGGGAGACTTATGAGGGGTCGATTGTTGCACATTAAGTGCTTCACACAATAACTACATCAAAGCTACCCTCATTTATTCTGAAACTAGACATGATGAAAGCCTATGGCAAGGTAGATTGGAAGTTCCTTAATAAAATATTGGAAAATTTTGGCTTTTTCTCACAAGGGCGTAGGTGGATAATGTCTTGCTTATCTACAACAAATTTTTCAGTAATTATCAATGGGAGTCCTATAGGATTTTTTAGTGCAACACAAGGTGTTAGGAAAGAAGATTTTCTATCACCTTTTTTATTCATCATTATAGTAGAGGCCCTAAGTAGATTCATTCATCTAAAGCACATTCAGGGCCTATGGCATGAAGTGAAGATAACAAATTCTAACATCTCAGTCACAAACTCTCTTTTTGTTGATGACACACTTCTTTTTGGTAATTCCACATTGTATGAAGCTAAACAACTTAAAAAAGGCCTGGAAAAATATTCATTAGCCTCTAGGAAAAATATTAATGCAACAAAATCCAAAATATATATATATTAAATATTTCTAATGAAGTGAAGAAGAAAATAGTGAAGCTTTTGGGTTTTGAGGAAGTTTCCATGTACTTACTTAGTGATTCCTTTCTTCAAGGGTTCAAATAATGCTTAGTATTGGGACAAGGTAATTAACAAACTTAAGTCAAGAATCCTAATATGGAGAGTTAGGTGGTTATCATTATTATGGAGAATTCTTCTCATAAAATTAGTTTTATCATCAATTCCAAATTATTTTCTGGCTATCCTCAAAGCTCCCTCACCTATAATATTTGAAATTGAGAAAAATATAAGATCCTTTATTTGGAAAGGAAATATTAATGAGCATAAAAATGTACCTCTCATTTCCTTAGAAGTTTTGGAAAAAGGGAAGAAACAATGGGGGCCTAGAATTATGAATATCTTGTGGACAAATAAAGTTTTTGGGGCTAAACTAGCATGGAAGATGTATTCCAATCCATATTGGTGCAAGAGCACCCATATATCACCATAGGTTGTTTAGAAGGTCTGTCTAGGACAACTAAGCAATCAAATTTAGTTCATTTGGATGTAAGCCTTAATGGAATTTTTGGTTGGTTTTTGATTAGATGAAGGTCATCTTGACCATAGAATATGTATCATTAGGTTCTAGCTCAAAATAAGGTTTTGGATTTTTAGGAATTCTTGCAAAATATTTGCAAATGTTGCTCAATTGGAGATACAAGTGGCCAAGAAGAGCCCAAGGAAGAGGATAACTGTCTTAGGGACCCTATTCATGGAATGCCTCAACATTGGAGTAGGGTTGGAAGCATTTGTTATGTTTTGAAGTTTTGTGAATTCAAGAAAAGCAATTGTGTTTGCAAGAGAATTTTTTGATTTTTGCATTGAAGTGAGGTTTGAAAGGATTGATCGTGGCCCTATAATTTATGTAGGATGTAGTATATTTGTTCTTCAAGCATTGTGTGGTTTTATATAGGTTCTTTACTCAGTTTCAAGCAGTGTTTTGTAATTAGTTTGTTTTTATACTGTTGCTAGTCTGAACCAGACAGTTTTGTGTAAATGGAGTGTTAGTTCACTTTCCCACCATACAAATTGTATGGCCCTTTGGAAATAGTGACTAGACTTCATTTATGTACATATGGTAGGGTTTAGAGCTTTTGAAAACATAGGAGCTACTGTGGAAGTCTTGCCCTAGGAGAGCTAGGAAGAGTCTGACTAGGGAAGAAAAAAAGTGCAAAGCACTTGATTTGTAGGGGTGTCCATTTCCTGACAAGTCAGTGTGGAGAGGGCAGGTAAGTACCTTGCCAAGACATATCATGGAGGAGGAAGCTCCATCAATCCATCTGGTGTGAGGAATACCTAATAGTTTGTAGTGAAGTCAGGCAAGGGTTTGAAGGCCTAATTTTGCCAAATTATGGGTTAAGCTTTTGTATGGACAGTTGAGACCCAAGACCCCAAAAATATTTGAGAGGTGTGCATATGAACTAGGAATCCCAAGAAAATATTGGGGTGTTCTTTGAAAATATTAGGAAACAAACTTGATTTCTTGGAGAAGGAGGCCTAATTGGGGCTCCTAGGGCTAGTAGAAGCGACTAGGAAATGGAGTCAAGTGGAACCTTAAGAACCAAGGTAGGATGGATTGAAGTCATTAGAAACACCTCCACACCCCTGCAAAGCTAAATTCAAGATTTGGAGGATTTGTAGCCTTTAGGGTGGATTAAGGGCTAAAGCAAGGGTTTCAAGAATGCACCAAGACTTGACTTGGTAGGAGAATCTTTATTGATAGTTGGGTTGGAAAATAGAAACCAGGGGACCCTAAGAAGGAAATAGGTGCTATAGGTTGCAAGTGGTGGAGTGAAACACCGTAGAAGTCTTCCAAGCAAGACCCAAAGCATGAAACAATGATTGTTTCATCCAACCTCTCTATTAGATTGGTATCAGAGCAACAAAAGATCTGGGATAGAATAATATATGTCAGAGATTGAGTCTAGTGGTTCTAGAGACATGGTGACAAATGCAGAATTGGACATGAAGGTCGAAGAATAGGAGGAAGACAATGGGCTATTGAGGGAAAGAATAGCTCAACTTGAGCAAGCAATGGATAATATGCAAACCAAGACCGATGAGGTTAGTGATAGGTTGGAAGGCAGGGTACCCAAGAGAGAAGAGGTGGCAGAGGAAGACAAGATCCCTAAACCTAGCCCTGTTTTGCAAGAAGAGCCTTTGTTGAAGGCATTGAAGGCTTTGAGTGGAAAAGCACTTGAAGGCATACCACTGTTTAGTGGGAAAATGGAAGCTGATTTAGTCATGGATTGGATAGAGGGAATGGACAACCACTCTGAGTGTGATGGAGTCACTGAAGCACATAAGGTAAAGGTGGCCAAATCAAGATTGAGAGGTTCTGCTTTGACATGGTGGAAGTTCATTCAGATAGAGAGGGAAAAGGAAGGCAAGAAACCTATTTCTACTTAGAAGGGAATGGTTGCCAAAGTGAGAGAAGCATACATGCTAGATGATTATGAAATTCAGTTGCACAAGAAAAGACAGAGCTTGAGACAAAGATACCAAGATGTAAATTCCTATACAGAGGAGTTTCAAAAACTTTGCATGAGGTCTAATGTTTCAGAGGATGAAAGTCTTACGGTGGCTAGGTACCTTAATGACTTGAAGTGGAACATTCAAGAGGAGATGACTCTTCTAAGTCCCAAAACAATGCACCAATGCTATCAATTGGCTATAAATATTGAAGAGAGGAGTAAGAGGAAACAAGACCAGGCTTTTAAGAGCAGAGGTAAAGGCAGAGATCAAAGAGGACATAGAGGTGGATACCAAGGTAGAGGGACTAAACAAAGAAGTTAGGGAAAGTCTAAACTCATAGAGCATGGCAGTGAAACAACTTCTAGAGGAGGTTATGGAAGAGGTAGAGGACATCAAGGAGGTTCAAATAGAGGAAGAGGAGCAGGCAGAAGTAACTCATACTTTGCTAGTATGAAGTGTTGCAATTGTGGTCAAGTAGGACATCCAACTTGTAGGTGCCCAGAGAAAGCATCTTATTCAAATACATAAAAGAGAGTAGCATATGCTCAAGAAGACACTATGAGTGTCAAGTCACCTGAGGTTAGTCACATTGAGTCAGAAATGGGGGAGAACTTGATGTTTAGCAGGGTTCTAATCAGACAACCAATCAAAGAAGAGCCAAAGCAAAGGAAAGCCTTATTCAGGGCAAGATGCAAAATACTTGGAAAGGTGTGCAAGGTTATAGTGGATTCAGTGTCTACTGATAACATTATCTCTGAGGAGGTAGTGAGGAAATTAAAATTGGAGAAGGTACCCCACACTAATCCCTACAAGGTGACATGGCTGAACAAAGGGCAAAGTGTTCTTATAAATGAGCAGAAAACAGTGGAGTTCTCCATTGGGGGGTACAAGGACAAGTTGATCTGTGATGTGTTTCCCATGGATGCATACCATCTTCTATTGGGCAGACAATGGGAGTGCGACAGAGGAGCCATCTATGATGGAAAGGAGAACACTATCTCATTCAAGAAGGATGGAAAGACATTCAAACTGCAGTCACTGTCAGATGAGGAAGAAGGACAGTCAAAGACCCCTAGTGTCTTGTTAAGTAGTGGCAAGGAGTTTATCAACACTCTACAATAAGGAGTGGAAGGATATGTGGTCATGGTGCAACCCAAGGAGGAAGATAAGACTAAGAAAATAGTCATACCCGGAGCAGTCCAGAAGTTGCTTGAACAGTTCAAAGATATAGTTAGTGATGGAACACCAACAACCTTACCTCCAAAGAGAGCCATTAGTCATCAAATTGACTTCATACTGGGGCTTCATTTCCAAACAAAGCAGCTTACAAGCTTACACCAGATTAGAACCTAGAAGTAGCTAGACAAGTGTAGGAGTTGTTAGACCAAGGACTAATTAGGAAGAGCATCAATCCATGTGTAGTACCAGTGGTCTTAGCAACCAAGAAAGGTGGTAAGTGGAGACTTTCCACTGAATCTATGGCTATAAATAGAATTACAATTAGATATAGGTTCCCTATTCCTACGATTGAGGATTTGATGGATTGTCTTGGAGGAGCTCAGTATTTCACTAAGTTAGATCTCAAGAGTGGATAGCATCATATCAGAATCAAAGATGGGGATGAGTGGAAGATAGCCTTTAAGACAACTGATGGGTTATATGAGTGGAGAGTTATGCCATTTGGCCTCTCAAATTCCCCTAGCACATTCATGAGGCTCATGAATGAAGTGCTTAACAACTTCATAGGGTTATTTGTGGTGGTATATCTAGATGATATACTCATCTTTAGCAAGAAAACAAAATAACATCTAAAGCATGTGGAGTTGGTACTTAAAAGATTGCAGGAGGAGAGGTTAGCCATTAACCTAGAAAAATATGAGTTCTTTAAATAAGAGATTTTGTATTTGGGGCTTGTATTATCCCATGGATCATTGAAGATGGACCCAAGCAAGGTGGAAGCTATCCTAAATTGGCCTACACCAACCACCGGGATAGAGGTAAGAATTTTTCATGGGTTAGCTTAGTTTTATAGGAAGTTTATAAGGAACTTTAGTGGCATATGTGCACCAATACTTGATACAATCAAAGGTGGCCTAAAAACTAAGTTCAAATGGACTCTTGAAGCAGAGAAGGGTTTTGAGAAACTGAAACAAGAAGTGGCAACTCAACCCATCCTTTTGTTACCTAGTTTTGATAAGTTATTTACTGTGGAATGTGATGCCAGTGGAATTTTAGTAGGAGTACTAAGCCAAGAAGGCAGAACTATAGCTTTCTTTAGTGAAAAGCTCAATGAAGCTAAGACAAAGTATTCTACCTATGACCTAGAACTATATGCCCTAGTACAGTCACTTAGAAAGTGGAGGCACTATCTCCTACCTAAAGAGTTTGTAGTGTTTACTGATAACCAGACACTTAGCTACATCAACACACAAGAGAAGTTGAGCAATATACATTTGAAATGGATGGAATACCTCCAAGCCTTCACATTTACCATCAAGCACAAGAAGCGACAGTTGAACAAGGTGGCAGATGCATTAAGTAGGAGGTTGATGACAGTGCAAGAGATACAAATAAAGAGCATTGGGATAGAAAGTTTCAAGGATCTATATGGACAAGATGAAGACTTCTCGGAGGCATATAAGGTATGTTCTGATTTTGAGAATCACTTTCATAGTCAATTCTCAGAGTATACATTGCAGAGTGGACTTTTGTTCAAGGGGAATCAGTTATGTGTTCCAAAAGGTTCAATGAGATAGAATCTTATCCAGGACAAGCACAATGGTAGTCTTAGTGGTCATTTTGGTATCAAGAAGACAATGGAACTAGTGCAGAGGTTCTATTATTGGCCCAAGTTTCCAAGGGATGTCAGAAGGTATGTGGAATAGTGTGTAGTTTGTATGAAAGCCAAGGGGGAGCTAGCAATGCAGTTTTGTATCAACCTCTACCTATTCCCAATAGACCATGGGAATGTATTAGCATGGACTTTGTGGTGGTAGATAGGTTCAGTAAGACGAGTCACTTTGTTCCTTGCAAGACCACCCATGATGCTAGATATATTGCTCATCTCTTCTTCAAAGAGATTGTGAGGATCCATGGATTTCGATTGACCATTGTCTCAGACATGGATGTGAAGTTCATGAGTCATATTTGGAAAACTCTATGGAGCAGATTAGGTACTAACTTGTCTTTTGGATCAGCTTACCATCCTTAGACTAATGGAAAAACTGAGGTGGTTAATAGAGTGTTAGGTAACCTTCTAAGGTGCCTCACCAAGGAGTATGGACAGACATGGGACTTGGTCATATCACAAGCTGAATATGCCTACAATGACAGTGTGAATCAGACCACAGGAAGAAATCCTTTTGAAATAGTGTATGGAATGCACCCAAGAGGTGTGTGTGAACTTAGATATTTAGGAGCTATGGAGCATAGGAGTGGCCATATTGAGGATTTCTCTCAGACCATGAAGGATATTCAGGAGCAAGTGAAGAAGACAATTGCAGAGGCTACTCACAAGCTAAAAGCTAAGGTGGATATGTCTAGAAAAGATCTCCAATTTGCAGTAGGGGACTATGTCATGGCCCATCTCAACAAATCTAGATTGCAGAAAGGACCATCAACCAAGTTGTAGATGAAGAGAGTGGGACCATGTAAGGTGTTAGCTAAGTATGGAATGAATGATTACAAGGTGGAGCTACCTAGAGACTTAGGCATTTCACCAGTGTTTAATGTGGCTGATTTGATCAGGTATAAAGGACCAGTCACTGACTTGGATCAAAAAAGTGTGGATGTCTTGAAGGATGTGAGTAACATAGCCTTACCTCCTAAAGACAAGCTGCAAGCAGAGAGGATCTTGGAATCAAGGGTGAAGAAGTCTACCCGGCATAAGGAATACATGAAACATCTCATCAAATGGAAGAACAAACTAGAATCTGAGGGTACTTGGGTGGATGAAGCTCAGTTCAAGAAGTAGGGTATTGATTTATCTCTAATCTCTCCCCACATTCCTTGGTGTTTGTGCAGAGGGGGGGAGAATGGTGCATGAGCACCCATAGATCACCATAGGTTGTTTAGAAGGTTTGTCTAGGATAGTCTTGTCTAGGACAACTAAACAATCAAATTTAGTTCATTTGGATGTAAGCCTTAATGGAATTTTTAGTTGGGTTTTGATCAGATGAAGGTCATGTTGACCATATAATAGGTATCATTAGGTTCTAGCTCAAAATAAGGTTTTGGATTTTTAGGAGTTCTTGCAAAATATTTGCAAATGTTGCTCAATTGGAGCTACAAGTAGCCAAGAAGTGCCCAAGGAAGAGGATAATTATCTTAGGGACCCTATTTATGGAATTCCTCGGCATTGGAGTAGGGTTGGAAGCATTTGTTATGTTTTGAAGTTTTGTGAATTCAAGAAAAGCAATTGTGTTTGAAAGAGAATTTTCTGATTTTTGCATTGAAGTGAGGTTTGAAAGGATTGATCATGGCCTTGTAATTTATGTAGGATGTATTGTATTTGTTCTTCAAGCATTATGTGGTTTTAGATAGGTTCTTTACTCAGTTTCAAGTAGTGTTTTGTAATTAGTTTGTTTTTATACTATTGCTGGTTTGAACCAGACAATTTTGTGACAATGGAGTGTTAGTTCACTTTCCTACTGTACAAATTGTATGACCCTTTTGGAATAGTGACTAGACTCCATGTATGTACATATAGTAGGGTTTAGGGCTTTTGAAAACATAGGAGATACTATGGAAGTCTTTCCCTAGGAAAGCCAGGAAGAGTCTAACTAGGGAAGAGAAAAAGTGCAGAGCACTTGATTTGCAGGGGTGTCCATTCCCTGAAAATTCACACTGTGGAGAGGGCAAGTAAGTACCTTTCCAAGACATAGCATGGAGGAGGAAGCTCCATCAATCCATCCGGTATGAGGAATACCTAACAGTTTGTAGGGAAGTAAGGGAAGGGTTTGTAAAGGCCTAATTTTGCCAAATTGTGGGTTAAGCCTTTGTACAGATAGTTGAGACCCAAGACCCCCAAAATATTTGAGAGGTGTGCATTTGAACCAGAAATCCCAAGAAAATATTGGGGTGTTCTTTAAAAGTATTAGGAAACAAACCTGATTTCTCAGAGAAGGAGGCGTAATTGGGGCTCCTAGGGCTAGTAGAAATGACTAGGAAATGGAGTCAAGTGGACCCTCAAGAACCAAGGTAGGATGGATTGAAGTCATTAGAAACACCTCCACACCCTTGCAAAGCTAAATTCAAGATTTGGAGGATTTGTAGCCTTTAGGGTGGATTAAGGGCTAAAGCAAGGGTTTCAAGAATGCACCAAGACTTGACTTGGTAGGAGAATCTTTATTGATAGTTGGGTTGTAAAATAGAAACCAGGGGACCCTAAGAAGAAAATAGATCCTATAGGTTGCAAGTGGTGGAGTGAAACACCCTAGAAGTATTCCAAGCAAGACCCAAATCATGAAACAGTGATTGTTTCATCCAATCTCCCTATCACGTATTCTAAATGGAGTAGAATAATACAAGCCAAGTACTTAGATAATAAAAACCTATCAAGAGCCCTAACAGTGGTTGATCCTCTAAAGGGATCTGCCATTTTGAATTTTATTCTTAATAGTCAGAACCTCATTACTAAGTTTTCTTCATGGGAAGTTAATGATGGAAAAAGTGTAAAGTCCTAGTTAGATTCATGCAATGGGAAACCTCCATTGTCAGAAAATTTGGATCTATAGGATATAAGAGCAATTTTATCTATAGCTTAGGGTGAAAGGTTGATAGATTATGTGCAATCTTCAAACTCCCTAATAGGGAAATTTGTGTGGAAAAAACCTTCAAACGACCTACTCAATGCTCAGTAGTCTAATGTTTTTCATAATGTGATGAAGGAAAGAGTAGTCTACCAATCAACAAAACTAGATAAAGTTATATGGTAAGCTTCAAAGGCTCGGATATATTTAGTAAAGGAAGGGTATGAAGTTTTAAGTCAAGCCAAGCATAATTCACAACTGCAATGAGCATTTTATTTCTATTGTAATAATAAAGTTTTACCCAAGGAAGGAAGTTTTGCTTGGCTTGCTATACAAAAAATAATTCTAAGAAGTGACCGTTGAGTGAAATTAAAGATAGCGGACCCATTTAAGTGTCCATTATGTGAAGAAGAAATTGAAACAACATATCACTTACTCTTGCAATGTAATTTTTACCAACAATGTTGGAATTTTATTAAAAGTAAGTTAGATCTTTCCATCCCCCTTCCAAATACACTTTAGGATCTATTTCAAAGTTGGCCAATATTATACCAATCCTCATTCTTTGCATGTATTTGGTATGTGATTCTCGTGTGTGTTATTTGGAATATACAGTGGGAGTGTAACTTGGGAATCTTTAGAAAGATAAAATCCCTAATTGAGCTGACAAATAAGAAAATTGAAAAGGCTATTTCTGAGGGGGTCAACTCATGTGTTCAAAGAGAAAAAATGACCAATTCAATGTCCACGGATTGGGATAGCTACTTATTGAAGAATTGGAAGGGAATCAAGTTGCCATTTGATGGTAGTTTGCTCAAAAGCAGTATTCCAAAAGTTGATAGAAGTTCAGTTAAATGGAAGCCTCCTCAAGTTGACTTTGCAAAACTAAACTTTGATGGAGCATCAAAGGGTAACCCGAGAAATTCAGGGGTATGCATTTGCATCATAAATTCATTGTGGAAAGTATTGGTAGCATCTTTGATTCATTTACAACAAGGCACAAATAATAGTGTAGAAGCCCAAGCTTTATTGTTAGGTTTGGAGTTAGCATTGTAACTGGGAATTTAAAATCTTCATATAGAAGAGGAATCAATGATAATTGTTAATGCATGCAGAGAAAGAAAGATTCTTAACTCAAACTAAATGTATATTTTGCACATAGTATGGTCACTATTAGACAAGTTTAAGACTTCCATAATATCTCATACATATAGAGAAGGAAACAAGGTAGCAGATTTCCTTGTAGGCTTGGGAAGTGATGCTCATGAGGTTAGGGTTATAAATGATACAATCCAGTTAAGAGATTTTCCACAATTGATCAAACTAATAAATCAAGATGCAAAGGGATCCTAGAAAGAATTCCAATAAGTAAATTAGGTGCTTCTAGGAATAAAAATAAGTAGTTCAAACAATGAGTGGCTAAAGATTATGTTGAATAAATTAAAGGATTATACAGTTCATAAAACTCACATGCTTGATAAGGTTCTCTTGTTTAAGCTCTATGTGATTGTCACCAACCTAGGTGAATTTAGGGAATAATTACTGTGCAGATGTTTAATCCTAATCAGGAACCACATGTTCTTACTAAAGTGGCTTGGAGCAAGGTTTAGGGCAGGGCTATATGAGTTTATCTAAGAATGATTATGGCTTGTTTAAAGTCTCATCATTATTAGAACAACCCAAGCTAAGAAATTAGTACCATCCAATGCACCAATATGCATGGGAATACAAAACAAGAGATTACAACTTGCCACCATATATTTTTTTATAATTCCATTTTTTGTGATTGCAGATTCTTAGTACTAACCTTGCTTATCTCCTGGCCGCACCCATAAAAGGATATGAAAATCACAATAGAACCTTTCCTAGGAATTGGACATTCTGACAGGTGACTAACATTTCTCTGTGGACGTTCATTTACTTGTCAAACCAGGGGATGTATACTTTAAATGGCGTAGCAAAATATATGCACCAAGAACTAGTTTCGGTCAAATCTTAGCAGAAAACAAACACTGGAAAGGAATTCTATCTACGCCACAGGAAGGTAATGCAAAATTCTTTAACTCAACTGTGATTTGATTAAAACAGAAACCATAACAACTACGACTAAAACACAAACCATGATCTGGCCTTATGTTGCAAGAACAGGCACAGGGATGGGTTCTCTATGCTGTAGGAGCAATATAGGACTGAGTTTGTATGAAAACTTCAAAGATGAGAGCTAACTAAAGATCAACAGGAAAGAACAACTAACTAACTAGCTACAGATGCTTACTAAGTGGGCCCCCTTAGCAAGCATCTACTGATTACACAGATGCTTAACTCAGAACTTCATCAAGCTTTATTCATGAAAACAGAATGGTATACATTGCTTTGTTGAAATGGAAACCAACAACAAAACCTGCCTTGTCAAATAGATTCTCGCTTCATTATCATAACGAATTTTACGATATCGCTATCTTCCATCTTACCTAACTATCGCCTCTTGGGCGCAGAGGAGAAACCTTATTTTTAAACTGGAAAGAGCAACTAACTAACAAATCTTCTATCGCAAAGAAAGACATGGAAGTAAAGTGTATCCTTGAATCAAGGAACAAACTTCACAAATGAATTTATGCATTCAACCCGATCCAGAGAGAATCTAGCGCTCCACTCTTTCCAAATTGATTGTCATTAAAAATCTTTTCCAATGGATTCGGTCAAAGAGTCTTCATCGGAGCTTCCTCGCCAGAAATGGACTTTTAACAGTAAGGCCGCAGATCACCCCGCTGACTGGATCATTCTTCAAACCCTAAAACAAAAAGTTGCAAATGTGTGGAAAAGAAAAGGCTATTGCATATACAATAATATTTACTCATTACACTCACAATATTTAAACCTGGCTTCATCATTCCAAAACCAAGGTATGCAATATACCAGTCATTTAGGGAGTCAACGGGGCAATAAATGTAATCAAGTCAACACAATAAGCTGCAGGAATATGAAAGTATTTTGCTACAAGATATCCTCATAAAAGGTTTTAACATAGTTTAAATAGCCACAAATAACAAAAGTAAAGATATTAAAGGTTCATCATAATATCCAAACTTATGAACATATTTTAAGCTCATCACTGCCCCCTAATTAGCCCAATGCTAGTCCTCCAACATTAACTTTTATGGTGGTTTCTCTGAAGTAAGTGGTTGCTGCATGAATCTGAGATGGATTTCCAAACTTGTAATAAAATCCTCTGAAATCCTGACACCTTTCATACCTTCGATTTTCTAAATCATCATTAAGATTTGTAGCCCGGTGAGGATAGAGGGGCCACATTAGCATAGGAGGTCTGAATGTCAGTGGCAACCATAGTTCAAATCTTGTTTGAAGTCCTAATTGTATGTATCTGTTTGACCTTTTAAGAGCTGCTATGTGAAATTTGGCGGAATCGTGGTTCTGATTTTCTTAATCCAACAGTTAATCTTTCCCATCTTTTCTCACTTCTGGTATATGCTAGTCTTCAAAACGACTATTTTTGTTCTTGAAATTCATCATATACCTGTTTCCTGATATCAAATATCTTCTCTCTAGCTGTAACATTATTAATGCCATATGTCAGAGCAAACCAATCTTTCAACATTGCATGGGGGTTTGAACTTTGAGAGCGTAATGGAACAGGCTCAGTTTTCTCAGCTTCCTCATATGTTTCCCACTGCCTGCCATAATTTGCCTCATTTGCTGCCCATGACATAAATGCTCTTAAATGAATATCACCAATATACAAAAGAGGATTCCATTCCGTTTCAAATGGAATTAAAAATCCATGTAAATAGAATTCACATGGAGAATTTCTTAACCAATTTGGGGCTTCCTGGTATGCTTCATAAAATTCTTTGGCAGTATGAAGTATAGGATCTTGGTTTCTAGAAATTCTCATCAGTTGGAACCATAAGAACTGTTCTTTGAGGCATAGAGCATAAACTCTAGGTGGTGGTCTGCATTCCATAATCTGACCAGTTACTTTTAACATTTCATCCATTTTTATTTTTAACTCAACAATTTCCTGTTTCTGACTTTCAATTTACTTTCTCAGTTTCTTCCTTTCTACTTCCCATAGACTTTGTTGCATGTCAGTCTGGGCTATGTGTCAGAAAGTCAGGGTTTGCAATGTAACTAGTTCCCAATTAGCTTTAACATATTCCATAAACTCAATTAAAAATGTCTTTTTATACACAACAATGGCTTTACAAGTTGTAGGGTGAAATATAGCTTCACTAGGCACATTCAATTGTTCAGTCAATTCCTGCTCTTGCTGCAAGATGAATTCGGGTTGCTGTGGTGGAGAAGGCTGTGCTTCCTCCGAAAACTGCATAGCAGCGGTAGCCAAGTCATCAAGATTTGGTAACCATTGCTCATTATGCCCTGTTTCAATTGTCTCAACTTGTTCCTCTTCAGGAACGAATGGACTCTATGCAGCATTTTCGGACACATTCTGAGAAACATTAAATTCAGACTCAACAGACCCTTCTAAAATTACAATAACCTCTGGTTGACGTGAAACAGGAGAGGTCTTAGATTGTTTCCTTGTGGAAACTCTTCTTAGTACTGATGCGGCTACAAGAGGCGTTCTAGTAGCCTTCCTCTTTCTTGTCTGCTCAAAGGGCTCTACCCTACCAGAGGATGACGGTGAACTGGTGATAGCAATAGGTGTTGCTGTAGGAGAAGGACATTGCCTTTTCTGAGAATGAGGGTTAGATTCAGGGGACCTTTCTGCCTTTGTTTTACCCTTTTCTCTCCTAGTGGCAGACCTAGTTTGTACCCTAGTAGAGGATTCAGGTGTGAAAGCTATAGGACTAGGTGCTACAGGAGTAGATGACCCTTGCCCTGTTCTACTAGTAGACGCAATTTCCTTCTTCTTTCTCTGAGGTCGTGGGTTAAGTACCCTAGGGGGTTGTGGAATTTGCAAGCTCTTTTGAGCAACGAATTGTTGCCAGAAAAGAGGTGAGACATCTCTTAAAGAGCGTTCAATCAGTAATTTGATAAGACTATGGTGAGCAACAAAATTATCTTTCCCCTGTTGGGTTCCATGGGCACTTTATTCTAGAAATTTTAATAGAAAATTCAGAATATTTACAACTAACCCATGCCTCATATGGCTTAGTAATTTGAAATGATGAGAATGCAGGTAGGAGAAACGACCTTCACAGGTCAAATACCTGATTATGTAAGCAACATATTCTGAATAAGGAGGAGGCAATGATACCCGCTTGCATCCCTGCTTGGAGACTTCTAAAGGTCCATTAGTGGGCATTGAAAACTCAGCCCTAGCAACTGCAGCATCTGAAGAAAATTTTTCTCCAATGGCTGGAAGCCCGATTACTTCAACAATTATGTCTTCAGTTGCAACAACCGTTAGACCCCATATAGTAGCTTCCCCTTCAGAAAGGGTTCTCAAAAATTCTCCAGCAGCCTCTTCATCAAAAGCATTTAAACTCAAGAAATAATTCAACCATCCACAGATGTTGAATGTGTGGACTATTTGAGGATTTTGCAACAATAGCTCATGAGCTACAGACTCATGTCGCACCAATTGACCACCCATGTTTACAGTTTTCTCGTAGTTGAACTCAATTCCTTGCTATAAATTCAAATTCCCTATTTCCCTTTCTGCTCTACTTTTTCTTCTGTCGTGCCATCACATTTCTTTTCTTTTCCAAAAATGAGCTTTTTAAACAAGCAATCTTAATCGTATTTTACAAGAAAGACATGCAATAAAGAAGGACATGCGATCACATTTGGAAAGTACCAGAAAAGTATTAAAGAAAGGTTATTTGCGTAGTTATGGCAGCGGCGAAAAGACAGGTTTTAAAAGGTGGATTATCTCGCCCCCTACTTAGAGTATGACATGTGTCTTCACATGTACTAAAGAATAGGTGGAGATTTTGTAATAATGGCTGGTACTGTCATAGCAATAAATGAATAGAATAAAATAATTCAAATATGCAATAAGAAAAGATATTGCATACCTTTGATAATTGCACGTACGTGTGAAGAAAGATGACGGTGTCTGCATGAATTAACAGTTGGGAAAAATATCTTAATTAAGGGTGATGTGGATGGATGAAGTGGATGGGTGATGTGGGCAGACGAGGTGGACGAATGGAATGGATTAATGGGATGGATGGAAGATAAAGAAGTGAGATAGGGGCGATAAATGAGTATAGAGAAAAAGGGGTTTCCTTTTAAAAAGAAAACCTTTATTATGAGCATGCATTTTTAAAATTGTGATGAAGCTGCAGGAGAAAGGCTAAAGCCTTCAGCTGCAGGAAGAGTAACGGGAGGAACTTGAACAAACTGCTGCATGAATTCTTCTTGGAGACTGGTTTTTGGTACAACCGGAGTCGGTGGCCATTAACTAGCAATTTGAAGCGAACTAGATCAATTGTCACCAGTTGTATAGCTCCGTTGTTGAACACATTTTCAACTTCATAGGGGCCAAGCCAGCGTGTTGTAAGCTTACCTTGGTATTCTTGATATCTGGAATCATATAACATAGCCCAATCACCAGCAGAAAATTTCTTGGCTTTTATGTGTTGATCATGTCATTTCTTCCTTTGTTGTTGGATTGCTTCTATATGTTGCAGGGCAGCTTTTCTCATCTCGTCCAAAGAATTTAGCTATAGGAGATGGTCCTTCTGCGCTGCAGATATTTCCATATTGAGTTCAAGAGCTGTCCTCAAAGTTTTATGCTTAAATTCAATGGGTAGCATGGCTGTTTTCCCATAAAATATCTCAAAAGATGTAAACTCAGTTGTTGTCTTCCATGTCGTTCTGTATGCCCAAACTGCTTCAGGAAGTCTACTACTCCAATCTTTTCTATGAATCTATACTGTCTTTGTGAGGATCACCTCAATTTCTCTATTTGTTACCTCCGCTTGACCATTGGCTTGAGGATGATAGGGGCTGGACTTCCTATGTTTTATCTTATAATCATTCATTAATGCAGTTATCAGATTCGATGTGAACTGAGCTCCGTGATCAGTTACAAGCTCTCTAGGAACTCCAAATCTAGTGAAAATTTGTTCATACAGAAATTCAGCAACTTTTTTTATCTCGAGCATGAGTCATAGCTTTTACCTCAACCTATTTTGTGACATAGTCTGTGCAAACTAGAATATATGATTTTCCATTTGATGGTGGATCAATTGGTCCTACAAAATTCATCCCCCATTTATCAAAAGGGGTGACTATTACTAGGGATATAGTGGCATTTCATCTAATTTAGTTGGTCTTCCCATACACTGGCATCTATCACATTTTCTTGTATAGGCCACAACATCCTTGTGTAATGTTGGCCAATAGTACCCTATTGTAAGAATCTTCATTGTTGTTCTTTTTGCTACAAAATGTCCCCCACATGGTTCATCATGGAAAGCATGCAAAATATCATAAATCTCATTTTCTCTTACACATCTTCGCATTACCTGATCAGATCCAGTATAAAATAGACAATTTGCAATCCATGAAAAATTAAAACTTTTCTCTATTAACAACTTCTTTTCTTTTAGGGAAAAGTGAGCTGGTATTCTGTTTGTTGCTAGATAATTTGCAATGTCTGCATACCATGGTGTATGTGTAACAATGGAGAACAAGTATTCATCTGGAAACTTATCATCAATGACCTCATGTTCAACAAGTGCAGCTAATTGAAGTCTTGATAAAAAGTCAGCTACAACATTAGCTCTTCCTGGTTTGTCAATTATTGTAATGTCAAATTCTTGTAACAACAGGAGCCATCGTGCCAATCTACCAGAAATGGCAGGTTTGTTCATCAGATACTTGATTGTTGCATGGTCAGTATTGATGAATATCTGATAACCTGTGACATAATGCCTAAATTTATTTAAAGCATACACTACTGCAAGCAATTCCTTTTCTGTAACAGTGTAATTGAGCTCAGGACCTTGAAGGTTTTTGCTGATAAAATAAATAGCATGCTTAATTAAATTTTCTTTTTGACTTAAAACTGCTCCTATACCAAAATCAGATGCATCAGCATGTATGTGAAAAGGCAAATTCTATTTTGTACCTTGAAGAATAGGGGCTTGAGTAAGCAAGTCTTTTAGTTGCAGGAAGGATTTTTCACAGGCCTCTGTCCACTCAAATTGAGAATCCTTAGTTAACAAGGCATAAAATGGGCTGGCAATTTTACCGAAATCTTTTATAAACCTCCTATAATACCCTGCATGGCCAAGGAAACTTCTGACATCTTTTTTGTTTTGTAGGAGTTTGTAAATTCTGAATTACTTCAATTTTAGCAGGGTCAACTTGAATTCCATTTTTTTAAATATGATGACCTAGAACAATACCTTCTTCCATCATTAGAAAACACTTTTCACTGTTTAGAGACAAATTTTGCTCTCTGCACCTTTTCAATACCTTTTTCTAAATTCACCAGTGCTTCTTCAAATGTGACTCCATAGGTAGTGAAATCATCCATATAAATCTCCATACATTCATGAGATATATTAGCAAAGATACTAATTACTGCTCTCTGAAATGTTGCTGGCGCATTGCATAGACCAAAAGGCAAGACTGAATAAGAAAATGTTTCCCATGGATAGGTAAAAGTGGTCTTATCTTGATCCTCAGGGGCAATTTTTATCTGATTGTACCCACTATAACCATCCAAAAAGAAAAAATATTGTTTTCCAGACAGTGAGTCTAGTATTTGGTCTAAAAAAGGTAGTGGAAAGTGATCTTTTTTATTGGCATTATTCAATTCTCTATAATCTACACACACTCTCCATTTTCCTCCTTTCTTGGGGACAATGACTAGTGGAGAAACCCATTGACTGTCAGAGATTGGGTAAATAAAACCAACATCAAGCAACTTTTGAAGTTCATTTTTCACTATTTCTCTAAGTGCTGGATTTACTCTTCTTTGAGGTTGTCTAACTGGTGAGCAATCTTCTTTCATATATATCTTATGAGTACAAACTCGAGGATCTATTCCTTGCATGTCCCTATATTCCCATGCAAAAGCTTTATGTTGTTCTTGTAGCATTTTTAATAAGTCATCCTGTTGAGATTGTGACAGCTTACTATTAACATTCAAGCAATGACCTGGAGACAATTCTATCTGCTTCGTGAGATTACTCATAGAATCCACAGGTGATGTTTGTACCTCTTGTGGAAGAAAATTATAAAAAATCACTGGAAGTTTAGGCAGTGAACTCTTAGAATCTGGTTGCTGCAAGAAACATTGAAGATGGCTACCACTTGGATCAGATGAACTACCTGTATCAGAATTAAACTGCAGAATTTGAAAAATCAGAGCATCCTCACTCTGGAGTTGTGAGAGTGGATCATTTTGAAGCATCATTAATTGAGCCAAGGAATTGGCTTCTTCAGTTTCTTCCTCCACATCTGGCCAAATAGGTTGGGACAAATCTAGTTGAGGTCTAGCAGGCGGATACAAGGCCAATTTCTTTATGGACTGTCCATCAGAAATGGTCATATCTCCAGAATAGCATCTTATAAAAGCATCAACAGTTGCTAACCATGGTCTACCAAGGATAACCGGATACCCTCCTAAAGTTTCCTTAACTGATAATATTGTAAAATAAGCAGAATACTCCCAAGATTCAAGAGTGACAATTACATCTTCTACCATCCCATCAGGTTTAATTGTGGAGCTATCTGCAAGTTGCAGAACTGTGGGTGTAGACCTAATATTTGAAATGTTCAAGGAGTCCATAGTATGCTTTGTAATGACATTAATGGCAGTACCTAAATCAATCAAAATATTTTTTACAACTTGGCCATTTATATGTATCTGCACTACAGGACTTCCAGGGTCAATATAATTTGGAATGACTACATTTCCCAAGATTATATCAGCCAATTTCCCTAAGACATGAATTGTTTGGGGATCCATTTTCTTCCGTCCAGGCTTCTTCAAACAGGCTTCTTTAATAGCTTTTTCCAAAAATGGGAACATCTTTAATAGCCTAAAATAAGGGAATTTGAATTTGTACATTCTTGAGCTGATCCAAAATGTCAAAAGTGGGTTCTTCCATGGATTTAGATTTAGTACTTTGCAACCTTTGAGGAAAAGGTGCGTTGTCTTGATTTTGCAAAATAGGTTCCTTAGAAACTGTATTGGTTATAGGCATATGCTCAGTAGGGACAGCAGGTGCAATAGATTCTTCAAGGGGAGAATTAGGTATTTCAGTAATCAGAGGTGGTTTAGGAGCAGGTAAAGTAGTTCCAGACCTCAAATGGATGTCATTAACATTTAAGGCATAAGCTTGATATTGGTTTGTTTCGGCAAGATACGTAGGTTGTTGTGGCTTATTATTAGGATTTGGCAAGGGCTGGGCAGGCATAGGCGTTTGCTTTGGAGGGCCAGGATTTGTGGAAGTTGTTGTAGGAGGTGGCATGAGGGCCTGTGGTTGTGGCTGTGGAAGCTGTAGGAATCCAAAGGACTTGTTTTGCCATTGCTGAGGACCTCTCCATTGAGGATTTTGCTGCCAATTACCTGAAGGTGGGGTCCATTGTCCTTGTGGCTGCTGCCAACCTCCTTGAGGAGATTGCCATTGTGGGTTTTGATAATTAGGCCAACTTGGTTGAGGTGGATTCCAGGGTGTTGGTGGTCCATATGCATGTTGCCATTGGTTATTATAGCCAGAATAAGGATTACCAAAAGTTAAAGGATCTTGAGGCATACCTTGTCTTTAGGCCCATTGTCTCCTTTATGCAACAAAGAACACTTGATCATCATCACCTTCTACTAGTTTGAAGTCAGTAGGTAGTTTCCTAGTTTCCAAATTAGCCACCATCTTGCATCTGTAGTCATGCTTCTTTTGTCTGTAGTATGGATAGAACTCGGCCAAAACTACCTCAGCTTCCTCATGTTTCTTCTGAGCTTACATGGTGTCCAGTTGTGTAGCCATATTATTAATGATGTCCTGCTTGAAATCAAACAGCAAATTTGTTATCTCCATCCGAGAAACTCCACCAGAAGAAGACTTCCCCACTGTAGCATGATGTCCTCGACCTTTTTTAACTATTGCTCGAGAATAGTTAAGACATATTTTCTTTATATCGTCCCAAGGCAGTTGGGTTATATCACCTCCTCCCATCAGGTCCAGGGCGTCTATACAGGCATCACTGATTCCCCTTAGAAAGAGTAGTTTTTGCGAGTCCTCGTTGAGAGTATGGTTTGAGTTCCTCTTTAGTGAAAACAAAAATCTGGAAATATAATCTTCTAGACTTTCATCCTCTTTCTGCTGAATTCGGAATATGTCATCACCTTTGCTGGAACTCTTACAATATTCCTTATACTTTTCAAGGAATTTCGTCTGCATGGCGGCCCAACTATCTACAACACCTCTTCCCAGACTCATGAACCATCTGAGAGCTTCTTCCTTCAAGGTGGAAGGAAATAAATTCAATTTATGAGTGTCTATGTTGTAGTCATAACTACGACAGAGGACATCAAATTCAAACAGAAAAGTTTATGGGTCTTCCGTAACCAAGCCATAAAACTTTGGAAGCAAGGAAGAGGGAATGTTTTTAATATTGTCAGTATCTCTCTGAGGAACAATTGGAAACTCAAATGCAGGAGGTGGATTATTTGGTGGATTATTTTCCATGTTTGGTTGTTGGAATAACAAAGCGAATGGATTTTCCTCAGGTTCGTTGTTAGCTGGGTCAAATGGTAGTTCAATAAACAGGTTTTCAGGGAGGAACCTTCCCAGTGCATCTCTTCTTCTTCTATGCATGCAATACGATATAAATAGTGGCTTGAAATATTTTGAAAATTTTGACTAACAAACTAAACTAGAGCTAAAAATGACTTCTGACAAATTCCAAACTAGACGCCATCCCCGGCAACGGCGCCAAAAATGGCTGCGCCCACAAAAGGATATGAAAATCACAGTAGAACCTTTCCTGGGAATTGGACATTCCGACAGGTGACTAACATTTCTTTGTGGACGTTCATTTACTTGTCAAACCAGGGGACGTATACTTTAAATGGCACAGAAAAATATATGCACCAAGAACTAGTTTCGGTCAAATCTTAGCAGAAAACAAATACTGGAAAGGAATTCTATCTACGCCACAGGAAGGTAATGCAAAATTCTTTAAATCAACTGTGATTTGATTAAAATAGAAACCATAACAACTACGACTAAAACACAAACCATGAACTGGCCTTATGCTGCAGGAACAGGCACAGGATGGGTTCTCTATGCTGCAGGAGCAATATAGGACTGAGTTTGTATGAAAACTTCAAAGATGAGAGCTAACTAAAGATCAACAGGAAAGAACAACTAACTAACTAGCTATAGATACTTACTAAGTGGGCCCCCTTAGCAAGCATCTACTGATTACACAGATGCTTAACTCAGAACTTCATCAAGCTTTATTCATGAAAACAGAATGGTATACATTGCTTTGTTGAAATGGAAACTAACAACAAACTCTGTCTCTTATCAAACAAATTCTGCTTTTCATTATCATACTGATTCTTACATGATATCTGCTATCTTCTATCTTACTCTAACTATCGTCTCTCTCACGCAGGAGGAGAACCTTATTTTTAAATCAGGAGAGCAACTAACTAACTAACCCTATCAAAGAAAGACGTGGAAGTAAAGTGTATCCTCGAATCAATCCGTTCAACGATCCAGAGAGAATCTAGCGCTCCACTCTTTCCAAATTGACTGTCATTAAAAATCTTTCCCAACGGCTTCGGTCAAAGAGTTTTTGTCGGAGCTTCCTCGAAGTCGTGCAGGAAATGGACTTTACTGCAAGGCCGAGATTGACTGCACTTGACTCGATCATTCTTCAACAACTTGCAAAACAAAAGGTAACAGGTGTGAAAGAAAAGGCGTATGGCACATACACAATATCCATTCATTAATCACACATTTAAATCTATTTCATCATTCAAAAACTGTATGCAATATACCAGTCATTTAGGGAGTCAACGAGGCAATAAATGTAATCAAGTCAACACAATAAGCTGCAGGAATATGAAAGTATTTTGCTACAAGATATCCTCATAAAAGGCTTTAACATAGTTTAAACAGCCACAAATAACAAAAGTAAATATATTAAAATTTCATCATAATATCCAAACTTATGAACATATTTTAAGCTCATCATCTCCTTACATTTGCATGTTCTCATGTCAAGGTGGTGATAGTAAAAACAAGCTAAATGGAAGCTAATAAATTGATTAGATTCCAAAATATGTTTTAAAATTATAATGCAACATTTTGAGCATGCCACACCTGATTTTTATCGTTTCCAACAAAGGCTTCAATTTTGTAATTTTCCTTTAAATGTGTTCATGCCATTGGCATTCTACAAAAGTACAAAGCCTTCCTTTGTTTGTCTCACTTGCTGCTAATTTTGTTTTTTTGTGGGTATCTCTCTATCTTAATGGTGTGAAGCTCATCCATTATGCTTTCTACTCCCAAGATGGTATGCAATGGGAATTGTGTGATGGTTTCGAACAACTCAAAATTTCATCCTCAGAATTAGAGAATGGCTATGGTAGTTCAACCGTTGGAGCTTCCATTTTATGACTGTACAGAAGAGGAGCATCTTCAATGGGTGTTTAAGGTCAACTGCCCAACAGTCCTAAATTGTGTTAAAATGTTGATAGGAGAAGAGATTCTGCACACTAGTTCACAAAGAATATTTTTTCCTACAAACCTTCTTTCCATCTTCCTATCCAATTCGATGGACTTGCTTGAAAATTTAAAATTTCTTTAGTTTTTTTCTAACAAAATAGTGAAGGCGGAGTATTTGCAAGATAGTGTTCTGTTGCAGAGTATTCAAGCCTATGATCTCACACATTGTCAAGGGTTTATTGGCTGTCTATTTCCCAAGCATTATCTCTATGACAAACAGAGATATGCTGACACCCCTCAATCTTTCCTTATTCAAAGGCTCATTGGCTTATCTATATCAAGCTCTTAGTAGGATCCACTTTAATTTTGATAAGTAAGAGTTTGATAATTTTAAAAGAAAGTATCATGCACTTTCATTTCCTCTATCTCATCAGTGTGTTCAAGGTCTGCAACAACTTGTTCCTATGCCAAATCATTAGACCAATATGGTTAATGTGTAGATTCTAGACATAAACATCATAGTTCACTCTCAAGCTCATGCTGCAAGTCATGTTCAAATGATAGTTGTTGAAAGCTAAGGAGAGAATTTAACCAACTTAGGAAATAGGGGTGTTTAGTTAGTCAATGTTCAAATCTTTTTGTTGATGGTAATTATTAGTATATATGAAATTATGCAATCAGGATAATTGGGTCTAGTAAGTAATGATGTGTCCAGATTAATTTTGTACAAGACTTATAGTAGTATTCTAGGTGGTAGGGTTTGATATGTAATTTTCTACAGAGAAATCAGATATCAATTGGGTTTAGTATCACTTATCAAAGTTTAAACTCTAGATGTATTAAACTATATTATATTAATATATCTACAGGCTTATGACCTTTTTCTCAAAAAAAATCTAATATTAATAATAATAATCCAATATCCCCTCACACCAATAATAATAACATACATAGTGACATTATAACACATAATAGTCTATGCACATTAACATAATACCTTATTGGTGCAAACCCATGAAAATATTAAATCACCTCCTTCACACATATAATCACAATAATATTAATAACCAATAGTCATGCACACCAAAGAATAACCATAGCAATATATAAACATATATAATAACATTAAATCATACTTTAACACACACATGAAAATTATAGTTACCATCAACATATCCGGCATAGAAGCTAACTTCACTTAAATAGATCACAATTAGAGACTAAGCATAAACCACAAAATAAATTCTTATTGAAAGGAGACATTCACATAAAAACATAAATAATGAGAATGATCACAACAATGACTAACCTAACTTACCGAAGGACTTAGCACCATTTGAACTGAATCCATACTCAAAGCTAGACATTGGAGTCACAAAGTCACATAGCCCAATAGATACATTCACACAAGTGCAACATTCCAACCATAGGGTATAGCAGATCGGATATTGTCCCATGACAACCCAAAAAGGTGGTCGCACACTAAATCATTTATCCCTAATTAGGGACAATGGCTAGGGTTAGCGTATAACTTGGGCCTATATGTTATCTCCTCAACCACCATTGGTATTAGAGGCACACTCAGACCTACTAATTCAAGTGGATGCGTAGCCTAGTACATGTTCACTCAAGCATACAAGTTAGAGCACATATTCATAATAGCCGAAGCAATAGGAAAAGAACTCTATCAATCATATATATTATTCTCATATGTCCCCCATACATCCAATGGTATGATGTCGCCCTTTCCACCTATCCTAACAACATACTACTACATCACCTAACTATCCAAATAAATATATGCATAATAATCATAACATAACAATATGCATCATACTCACAAAAATACTAACAGAAGCTCATGTTCCATTTGCAACTACAACACTTGAACACAAGTCAATACCTCTTCATGATAATAATTATAATCATAATCAAAATCATAATATCATATCGTCATGATAATAATATGTCAGAATCATGTGAAAATCCTAAAGATAACCAAAGCACTTCCATAGCACAAATATTCCCATGGCTTGCATCCTAGTAACAAACATGTATGAACACACACATAGTACATAAGTTCACAATGTACAACATCAACTATCTAACATAATTAACACATACCATAAATATCCCTATTATTTTACCTTCATCTTTAGGTTCCTTATCCAAACTACCTACACATCCAAAGTGAGAATGGAGGGGCACTACACTACAAAACCCACTCCTATTAATCTAGGTGTTGTTACTGTGCCCAATTTTCATAGATAAAAGCATATTCCTTTTGAAAAAATATTCAAAATCCAACTAAGATTGAAGTTTCCTTGTCACTCCACCTTTTTTATCAGACATTTTTAGGATTGCATTGAAATCCCCAACTAGAACACAAAACTCAAAGGTTGGATCACCACAAATGTTATCTAATTAATTCTAAACTCTTCTTTTCTGAAGGAAATTATTAGTCCCATATACATTGATTAAAAGAAAACTAAGATTAGAGGCAATACTTCTTACCTTGTAAGCAATCTAGGATCTACTCACCACCACCTCCTCCAAGAGAATGCACTGTGTCTTTCAGAGGATCATGAGCCCTCTTGAAGTCCCCATAGTGTTAAACCCAATTGACTTCCATTACTTCATCTAATTATTACCAAAGCTTACTCTCTCATGATCATTGAGCTTTGTATCTTGCAACAAGTAAATATCCACTACCATTGATTCTACTTGATGCTTAAGTTAGGGGAATTTAAGCACCTAACATTCCAAGCCATGAGTTTCATGTTTATTCATGAAGGGTGTCACCCTTCCCTACTTTTAACATCTCACTACTATTTAGTTGTCCTTTCACCTCTCCATCCCATTTGAGTTTTTCCTTATTTTGGATTCTCCCCCGAGTTTTGCAATCCCCACAGTTCAGAGAGGTTTTATTAAACTCCTTCTATCCTATACCCAATTTTTTGGGCACACTCTACTCTTGCGTAGAGATTCTTTGCCTCTTCGTTGATTTTTTGTTATACTCCTTCTATCCTATACCCAATTTGAAAGATGTTAGACAACAAGAACATGAGATCATAAACACATTCCTAAGTATCACCTTACCAAATTTCCATGGTCATGACAATCAAACTTGTTCATCTCCTAATATCCCTCCTCAATGTAAAGAGGATAGATTGGTATTAGAATATATCCCCATTAAGAATCATGACACCCTTGATCCTCCCTTCCCTAATGCTCCTCTTATTTTGGAAGATATATTTGCAAAACCATAGTGGTCCTTCTCTTGATGCTTCCCCCACTTGTGACTAAGATAATTTACATATGTCAACCTCCAATGCACATATTACAAGCTCTCCAAGTAGGATAGATAATATGGATCCAAAGCATGAGACCTTAAGACCAATGGACACCCAACTCATACATTCTCATAACCATTCCCTTCCTTATAATCCCATCATGATCATTCCCCTATTGATGATGAATTTATTATGGATGAACCAACCCTTACTACTCAATAAAATGTGGCTTGTTGTTCTCCTAAAACATCTCCTCCTAACATCATGCTACTAGCATATGACAACAATAATAATGTGTCTTCCTTTAAAAAACAAGTGGTTCTCAACTACCCTTCCTTATAAATACATCAAACTAAGACCGCTGAGGTTATACATGACCAAGTGTCCATTAGATCCCCTTTGATCAATAGGCCTCATACATACCCCGTGGGACATCATAATAACCCTCTCATCCTCTACCCACCTTCACTCCACCTCAAAAATTTAACACAACACATTCCTAAATCATCCTGAACAACTAGTGGTCTTCAACATCATCCTTTCCCAAACATCACAATTACACCTTCACTTAATGTCAATGTCATATTGAAAAACAATCATGATTTGAATTAGTTAGATTTTATATCTTCCTATGATGGAGAGAACAAAATATCACAATCCAAAGAGTCTTGAGTAAGTATGACATCCATCACTAAACAAGATGTATCTTTGTCACATACCACAAGACCACCTTCTACCATTGATCAAGACGACATCTTGTCAAGACTCCTCCAAGATTTCTTGATCGCCCTCCCTCACAAAACTCGTAAGAAATTCTATTACAATACTTCATTTTTCACCTATCATAGAGTTCATGGTCACACCACTAATTAATGTAAAGCTTTGAGTCGTAAAATATAAAATTTTCAGGAGTTTGGTATGCTTCCCTATATTGGGGTACCTCATTCCTCTATTTTCTATTTATTTTCACTCTACCATTCATTTCATCAATCATTCTAGCTCACCTTTGTCTTGCACTAAGTGGGGGAAAGGGGTTCAATATCCTTTTCCTCGTATGCCACTTGTGGTTTCCTCCTTTGGCTAGTCGTTAACATTTCATGAATACATAAGAGAAAGCTTGGGATGTGGACAACATGCCTTAAGTTGGCTCCCATATTACATACTTCTCTCTTTCATGATGTAGCTTATCAGAAACATATGACCTGGAATAGTGCTTTCCAAGTAAGCTCCCATGTCCTCTTCTTCTACTTTAAAGAAATTTCTCACAATACTAGTGTTCACAACCACTTTAAAGTGGGGGAATACATCACCACTCACATTTCTTTGTGTGATTTTCTTTTTCTTACAATTCCCTCTCTTGGAAACTTTAGGTACAATGTTGTTCAGGATGAGACCTTGCACTTTTCCTCTCTAGGAAACAAGATGTGATCATTTGCACTTATTCTCTCTTGGAAACATTAAGCATGAAATTCCCTAAGATGAGACATTGCATGAACTAAGAAAAATCCCTTTGAAAAATCCTTGCACTACCTTGCATTAACAATGTCTATGAGTGTCAAGCATACAAAGTTTTTCTTACGTAATAGAGCTTGAAAATCATTTTTCATTGTGGTTATTAAATTTATCAAGAGGTATAACTTTGATATGGTTGAACAGGAAGCCCATTCTGAGGCACGACTTTCCCCATAGCCACCTATGCATTTGTGAATGCATACCAGTTACTAGTGTATTTTTCTCACCTTTTGGGAGTTCTCACCCCGCAAATAACCACAAGTTTTGTGGCCCCATAATGACTATACTTTTGGGTTTTCTCACCTGGTTGATAGCCAAGAGTTCCATCACCCCAGAGTGAGTACACATTTCCTTTCTGAAACAAACAATCCTATATCTAATCGACAACTAGTTGGACAAATGGTCGAAGCTTGATCCACCCCTCTCATTTTCATCTTCCTAGTTCTTGCCACTACATGATTTCATATCTTGATAGTTTTACTTAGGATCTTGGATCCTGGGGGCTTGATTTCCTTCTTGATCTTTGTCATTCTTTGTCATTTGCATCTGTACAATCTAATCTCTCTTGAATGTCTATTGTAGTGTGAGTTTGAAGCAAGTTCATCCTCTCACTAAAGTGGGGGCTAAATGTGCCATAGAAAAAAGTACCCTTTGCTTGACACAGGATTAATTCATGATAAATTGGACTTAATGAGGCTTTTATTTAGTGTTGTGAGGTGTTTTACATGTCCCACTAGGTCTTGGACCTTGGAAAACTAAATAAAATGCATTTATTAATGTCTTGTGAAGATGTTGTGAAGTGTTCTAAAATATTTATACACTCTTCTATATTCTATTCATTACAATTCACCAAAAAATCACCTTTTCATCACTTATCAAGTCCTATTTTGAAGTGTTGTAAAGTATTGTAACAAGATTTCATGTTTTTCTAGGCATAATTTCACTATTTACACCTTTCTTATGCTTTACTTGACCCCTTTATGCCCTTATAAGGCTTGATTAAGTGTATTTTTGAATGTAAACCCAACAAATAACATTAAACGTGACTTAATTTCTGACACATTTACTAACATTACCCTATGTCAGCATGTGATGAGGTATTATTGGGTTACTAAGGCACAAGTGTGTATAAATAAGTGTTTTTCTCATCTCTTATCTCTTATCTATCATCTCTTATCATTCATTCATCCATCATTCTTTTATCTCAAGTCAAGCAACTTAGGGTTTTAACATTACAAGCCATTCAAGATCAATTTTCACACATTCAAGGGAATATTCTCCATGTTTTGTTGCAGACTTTCAAGATAAAACATCATGGCAAGGTAATCAGTTCCATTATTAAATGTTTCATTTCATTATTTCATCATTTTGGTTTAATTACCTAAAAGGGGTTTGCCTTATGCCCTAACATTCAAAATTTATCTCTTTCCTTGTGTGTTTGTAGATTTAGGACTCTTGGAAGCTTGAAAATAATTGAAGATCAAGTTGGAAGGTTTCTCAAGTCTTCTCCTCATTAAACAAGTCAAAATATCAACAAAAACTCATTTTTAGATCCATAAATCAGAGTTTTAGAAGTGGACACCTGTAGGAAGTCAAAGTGCAAATTGGAAGCTCTAGATTCCACTTTTGAAAATACAAAAATTCAAAAGTGGAATCATTCTCCATGGGTGGTGAATGAGTCCCACTCTAGGGTCAATTTTGAGTTTTCTGCATTTTCAAGTACCTGTTTGTTAGAAACGGGTTCCGGCTCAGTTTTGCATAATTGGGACTGATTCACCTAGAATGGTGAATCAGTCCCTCCAGGGTTGAAAATCAACATCAGAAACATTTCAAGTGTCATTTGTAGTTTTCATCTACATTCGAGGTGCACACTTTCAATTTGGTCCATTTCTGTTACAGTTTTCTATTCATTTCCAAGTGTTCTTTCATTACACAATGTGTTTTCAAACAAGTTGTTTTCCTTTAATTTCCATTCATTAATTATTTAATATTATTAGTTTCTTGCATTCAAACATTTCATCTAGGCATATTGCATCCATATTCCATCCATATTGCATTAACTTTGAATGTGAACATAAGCATTTTTTACACCTTTGTTTCCTTTTAGGTGAAAAACCCTAGAAGCGTTAGAAAGCAAGTGGATCACGAAAATATATGTTCCAAGGAGATCAAGAAAAAAACTTTGTAAATACAATTTCCCTTTTCCACCAATGTGAAAGAAACAAATACTCTTACCAATACTGGAAATGATTGAAACAATAACTTCAAATGCTATTAACATTTTCTCGATATTGCAAAAAGAAAACTATGACAAAGAATACCCTTTAGAAATTTTCTTAAATGACATAAACATAACTAAAACTGATTATATATCAGCTTTAGGCTCTACACTAAATAGGCCAACACTTTTCTTGCATCGGAAATATGGAATAATAGTTTTGCAAGGAAAATACCAAACCTTTGGAAGGCTAATATAGATGCCTAGTTTGTGCTTAATTCATATGCAACAACAATGTACTGCATCTCTTACATTGAAAAAATAGACAAATCAATGACATATGCATTCAAAAGAATGCATAAAGACCACCAAAAAACTAATATTGATGTAATAAAAATGATAGGTAAACTTGGAAATGCATTGTTGAACTTGCAACAAATTTCAGCACAAGTTGCTCATATTATTTTATCACTTTCACTAAATTTTAGTTCAATAAAATGAATTTTCATTGAAACACTATCCTACAATGATCGTACATTAATTCTAAAATCCATCAAACAATTAAGCAATGAACATGATGAATCAAAAAATGTACTCTCAAAATCTATAGTAGACTATTATTTAATACATCCTCAAACATTGATAGACATATGTCTCACATTTTTTTTCAAGTTACAATAAAAATGGAACTACAATTGACCCAAAAGCTAAACCATATGTAATATGGTTTATTAACTTCAACAAGCACTTTGATTTGGAGAATCATTCTAGAGAGAAATTAATGATTTATGTACCATTTACAATGAACGACAGTACGCTAAAACAAAAGTTTGACTCATGGGAACATGCACACATGCATCATGAAAAAAGTTTTCAAAAATTTGCACACTCGCAACACAAGTTCTACATTGGGTGACAGAAAAATGACTTTGACAATAGGTCATTGACAACAAGAAAAGCTAGGTAAATGGAACAATATGGCATTCAAATAGATATTCCAAACATAGGGTGGATAAAACCAAGTACAATGCCACACAATGCAATTTAAATTGCTAGGCACTCACAGATAATTGACAACAATGAATACTAAAAACTAAGGCAAATGTTGAACAAAGAGCAATGAGAAATTGTTAAAGATGTTTTAATGAAAAAGAATAACATTGACAAGTCATTGTGCACATTTGTTCTTGACTGGTGGAGCTAGGATTGGAAAGACTTTCACTGCAAAATCCATATACCAAGCTCTAATTCACATTTATAGCAATTCTATTGACAACAATCCAAAAAAACCAAAGGGCTTATTAACTGCGTATATAGGTAAAGCTACTTACAACCTAGGCAGAGTCACAATACATTAAGCATTCCACATACCATTTAATACATTAGATTTTCTGCCTTTGGCTTTTGAAGCACTAGACACTATGTCTAGGCACTATGATCAATTACATGTGCTCCTTATAGACAAAATCTCACTAGTAGGCTCAACATTTCTACACTACATTGATAGATGACTACGAGACATAATGAAAATTCCTACAATATACTTTGGAAACCTTGATACAATCTTCTATGGTGATCTCTACCATGTGCAACCTATCCTTGACTCCATTGTATTTGAAAATACACCCACTGTAACTAAATTAATGCCTTTCAATATTTGGAAAAACAATGTAAAATGCTACTCATTGGTCACAACTATGAGACAAAAGGAAGAAAAAATTATTGTAATTCTTAATAGAATACGAATAGGCTTACAAACAAATGATGACATAGACTATCTTAACCAAATTTTCTTGCATCTTGCACCTTTGGATCTAGCACTTCCATAATTGTTCTATAGAAAAGATGATGTGGACATGCACAACAATAGAATTTTATTGGCCATTCCCAGTCAAATGATAGTGCTAAATGCAATACGGATTTATAGTCATACAACCACTCTTTCACCTCAAATATACTTTAAATAGGATATCCTTGTCGAAATCTATGCAGGTAACTATAATACACAAGATGGCCTAGTCAACGGTTCTGACAAAATATTTAAAGCATATACAACACATGATGACATTGATACATTGTTTGGCTCAAATTTATTGATCCAACAATTGGACAATAACAATGCACAATACTACACCAATCTCATTGAAATAGAATGGGTTCCTATCGTAAGAGATGGGGACCAACCACATTGAAGACCCCAGGTCACAAAGAGCCAAGAGCAGAAGGATGCCATAAATTACCTCACTCTAAAGGGATGTCTTGAAATGAGGGACGAGAATGATGAGGATTGTAAAGCCCTTCGATCACTCTACAGATCTGAAATCTAGAATGAGGCTAGGTGAGCTAGTTTTTGAGTTCGACATTGTACCTTTGTTATCTCTTTTCTCGAGGATGAAATCATGATTTTGGGACGATAGCATGGCACATTGGCATCTCTCAGGTGTGCTGGCATCTGTACGACCAAAGGACCAAAAACAAAGTATGAACCGCCAGAAAATAGGCTAATAGCCTAGCTATTCACTTCCAAAGGACCAAAACAGAACTATGAAGTAGGTAAGATATGATCGAATATGATAAAGTAAATATATGAGGGTTAAAATGACAGAATAATCTCACAAAGATATTTATTTGCTAGCTAGCTCCAAATGCATGTCTGCCTACACACAAGAAAGAGGGAAAATTGTTGGGGGCTATATAGGGGTCTACCTCAGTCAAACCCCCATCTTGGTGTTTCCACCTCCACGAACAACCAAGATAGCAACAATAGAGAAATGTATGATGAAGGAAGAATGAAAGTAAAGAACACAATAAACACTAAAAAATAGTATAATGGGGGAGAAAAAGAGAGGACTCAATCCCCTACTACAATGGTGTTGTTCCACAATTTCTCTAAGGAGTTGATGGAGTACTGTTGTTGCTGCTAGGGAGTGCCAAAGTGACGAGGGAGCAAACCCAAGACATAGAAATAATGCACACAACTAGAAAATTTTATGATTATTCAATAATGAAAATCTTACATGCAGAGGATCCCAAATCCTCAAGCTCTGTGATACATGCAAGCTACAGAAGTTTCAGAAAAATTACAAAAATTACAGAAAAAACCCTTTTCGCAGCATGCGAACTCTCTTCCCCAAAAAGCTACCCAAAAATTAGAAATTAGCACATAAATAGCCCCTTTTCGGTTTGGAGCCAAAAAAAATAAATTGAGTTATGAGTTTTGGTAGCTTGGTGCCAAAATTTACAATTTGAAATTCAAATTTAGATTCACATTCGAAAATTAGCACATTCCTAGAAATGCACAAATTTCTAGCAGCCATAACTTTTAATCCGACCGTTGGATTTTCAATTATTATACCTTTTCAGAAAGCTCTCAAAAAGATGATGTAGCACAATGTAGGTCTATGGCTAACTACTTTGGGATTTTTGCAGATTTTTGGGCCCATCCGGAGCCTCTAAGGGCCTCAAACTAGACTTAGAAGTTTTTTCAGGGAAAAAAGTAGAAACTGGAACTTGAATAACTTTCAAACTGTGAATGATCTTGACCTGATTCTTTCACCAAAGTGCTTATTTTTCCATCCTGAACCTTCCCATAAATTTTTGTCTTCCCATGCCTTCAAATTCACACCTGCTAATAATAACAGTTGAGCAGAAAAAGCAGAAAAGTAGTTCTGAAAGTTGGAAACTCTTATTCGACGAAAAGGGTATCCAGAAATGCAAAAACACCTACAAAAAGAAAACAACAGGAACATAAATGGAAAGCATCTTTTTGGGTGATGCAAGATTTCCCTCACACCACTAGATGCTCCTGCATCACAAAGTGTTGTTTGAGAGTGAAAGTGATTACTAGAATGCTTAGAGGAATTTTGTACAAGATCAAGTTGCATGAAGAAGATGAAATGCATTAAGGAAGAGTGTTTTTGAAGGTGGGATGAGAAAAATGGCCATATTTGAGTCGGTTGGTCAAAGTGGGGCATTACAAATCAACCCCAATGGGAAGTGTAATTCCTTTGTAGCCTCCAAACACAAGAATCCGTCAGGGACGTACGCACGCCACATGGATGTATGCACGTCGTGTGGGCATCCCCGAAAATTATTCTTCTACCAACACACAAAACAGATGCCAAGTGGAATGAAGGTAGTGGACTGGTGTGGATTTTTTCCTTTGGATTTGATTTTCTAAGGTGAGGAAGTGTAAAAGGGGAATTCGCATAAGGGGTGTAAATTCACTCATATACGTTTTTCCCCCACTTTAGTGAGCAAGAATACTAATGAGTGCTTCAATAAAGTAGACCGAAGAGTGAATAGGGATATAAATGTATACCTCAATTGTCGAGGAAGTAGATTGTGATTTGGAAAACTTGAGAGTCTAGGACAAGCAAAGGACTTCATAGCCCTGCAGAACCATGAAGCTAAAGAATGAAAGTATCTTACAGGTTTGCAGATGTACAAGGTGGCAACCTCCAAGATCTCTCACATGAAGGAATCTCTGACAAGTAAGTGCCTCATAGACCCGTAGACCTACAAGGAAGGTATCCTCCAAGATCTCTCACATGAAGGAAACCCATAAAAATGCCTTACAAACCCACAAACCTGGAAGGAGGCATCCCCCAAGATCTCTCACATGGAGGAACCTAAGAAATCTCCTTACAGACTCATAGACCTACAAGGAAGGCATCCTCCAAGATCTCTCACATGGAGGAAACACAAAGAAAACACCCTACAGACCCATAGACCTATAGGCAAAGGCATTCTCCAAGATCTCTCACATGAAGGATACCCAAAGAAAGTTCCCTATAGACCCGCAGACCTGTAGGGGAGACACCCCAAAGATTTCTCTCATGGAGGAAGCTTAGAAGAAGTTCCCTATAGACCTGTAGACTTGTAGGGAGGTATCCCCCAAGATCTCTCACATTGAGGAAACCAAAGGAAGGGGACTCCGCAGAGTCAGAAAGCGGCTTCATAGGCATACCTGCAAAGTGACATGTTTACCAGTAGATAGAACATGTCTGAAAGTGGCCACATAGGTAAGTAAGTGGACATTCATGCAAACCATCAATAAATTGGAAAGCTTTCAAAGGGGTCCTTCAGGAACCTTTCATGAAGAAAGGGGTCCACTCAAGGGATGCACTATTTGAAAGTGTAGAAGAGATGTTTCTTTTGCGAATCGATTCATCATTAAGGAATCCTTTTGAAAGATATTGACTTCATCAAGGAATTAAAAAGGAAGAATAATTCCCCCACGTGAGGGGAAGGTCGAAGTTGTTCTCACCTTAGAGGAAGTTTCTCAAGTTCTTTCTTCATGAACCCATGATGAAGGAAATGTGTTCCATTATGGTTTCAATTCGAGAATGCAATTATTCAAATGATTTTTTTGAAGATTCTTGAGGAAAGATTCATTGGAAATGAAAGCATTTTCTGAGAATCAAAGTGTTATAGAGGTGGTGTTGTCACACATGAAAGGGAAAACTCAAGAAAATAAGATAGAAAGATAAAAGAAAAAGGAAACAAGAAGCATTACAAAACAATGGCACAGGGGTAGCCTGATATTTCGAGGTCATAATTGCTCATACACACACACACACACACACACACACACACACACACACACACACACACACACACACACACACACATATATATATATGTATGTATGTATGTATGCATGATAATAGTATATAAAATGAACTATCATCAACCCCAGTCTACTATATCAGACCATGTGAAGAATGCACAAGAAAACAAAGTAAAAATAAAAAAATTGGGTCAACATGGAAGGGAAGCCTAAATTCTCCCAACACTTTGCATCATCCCTAATTTATCGAAAATAAAGTCAAAAACATGGAAGAATGATTATACAAATGGAAGAAGGTTTACAACACAAAAACCACACTTATATCCAAGCACCAACAAGTGTGACAAGGTTCATCCAGGAACACATAGCACAATCATGGGGGAACACATCACAACACACACACATCTAATCTAAAGATAAATAAGGGGCCTCCCCCTAACATTGATCGACTAAGAGGTCATCCACTTCCCACTCTAGATCATCGTAGGAGGAGGATGAGCCTATAGTGGTGGAATGTTAAGAGGAGTGTCTGACCCTCCTAGAGAAAGGGCTAAGGAAGAAGCCCCCACAAGGTCTTCTCCACCAAGCTATTGTGGAGCTAAGGTCGGTGACTTTGTGAAGATCACCGAAAAGGCTAGAACCTCATCTAGAGAGGTAGAACATGCACTTCACAAGAGTTCCATGTCGTACCTCAACGGATGGAGAAGGTTGTGCCTAATATTCACCACTAGGTTCATCGAGTGATTTAGGAGCAGTGACGAACTCAAGGGAAGTCGGGACTAGTTCCATCACTAGGACATAATAAGTTAGCACAGGAACACCTTCCAGGGAAGGTGGGATCCTCTTACATCCTCCATTGCTGGAAGGACTACTCTCCACCTTCTGCTCCATCAAGGTATGTGAACTCCCTACAAATGAGGCAAGAGGTGCAGAGGAAGAGGAGGAAGAGAGAACCACAACAGGTACCACTAAAGTATTTGACATATCTATGGGTTTAGGGAAAGATGAGACATCCAGAAGGGAAATCAACAAAGGAAGCTCCACTGAACCTGGAGCAATGAACACCTACACCCTTTTAAGGTCAGGTGCATTCAAACCCATAATGGAAGCTGAAAGTGATGCATAGCTAGATTGAATGGAAGTAGAGGGGAGGAGAGAGGAGGACACGATAGAGGGCCCTAATATAGGGGTGGTAATCTCCTCTTCCTTCCTCTATAACATAGCCTACTCAGCCATGAGATCCTTTCACCGATGCTTACATTCCTGAACAAGGCAATTTCTATGACTCTTCGAACCAAAGGATGTGAAGGAACAAAATGCTCCTACTCAGCCGTGGGAGTGTCCACTATAGTTGTTTTTGATGGAGGAATAGACTCATGAATGAGAGAAGGAGGAACTAGTTGGGAAGCAGCGGAGGGAGTCGATTCAAGTGCCTCAACATCGGGCCTCTTCATGCTTACTACTTTGGAAGTATAAGTGGTAGGAGGTCGTGGAGGCTAGGACATAGAGGATTCCCTGTAGGGACCTTTCTTCCTATTATACTGAATGGGCCTAGGCTCAATGGGTAGAACAGGAAGCTCAAACACAAGACGCTTGGACCTTTACCAAGTGAGCACCATAGAATCTAATGGTGTCATATAAGGGTGAGAAGGAGTGTCAGACTGAACAACAGAAGAGGAAGGAGGGTCTTGAGGCTACTTCTCTTCTCCCCTTCTATGTGCCTTGGTGGCATCACTGTCAGCTTTTAAGCAAGCCCTATGTGAAATAGCATAAGGCGATGGAGGGTATCATACTTTCAACCTTAGACTCCCTTTCTTAAAATTTTGATACGTTCAGTACAAAAGGTCCTTCCTCAATGGGAGAGGACCAACTAGTGTAGGCCAAGAGTAATCCAAGGAGTAACTACCATGGGCAACCAATGGTTTAATATATATAATCGATGTCCTCAATTACATGCACAAAACCATCATGGATAAATTATAAACATTTATGCATGATTGAGGGCACAACCTTCATAGCTACTAACTAAGGGGTACCGAGATTCACTCTGAAGAGTTTAGATCCAAGGATTATGCTGAACAAAAGCTTCACAGATTTAGGTTCAACCAAAACTGATAAGACAATACTACTCAAAAGAGGTACAAAAAGTCCATCATGTGTGCAGATGGTGCTCACAGGTGCATCATATCCATCTTTGTGGAAAAATTTGATTAGCATGATCTCCTTAGTTAAAATGTTTACTTGAGACATCAGATCATTGAGAACACATACTACAATGTTTTTCGTTGATTCACATAGGGATGTAGAGAGGAGATGGTTCCCTATTAAAACCCATTAGCATATCCTACAAGGTTAAGGTTACACCAATACCACTACTCACAGGCTACACATAAGGGATAAGTTGATGTAGGAAAGAGGACATTGCATGCAATGAATGACACTCTCTTGGGACCCTCTAAAGGTCGCAAGGTAAGACAATGACCCAACTAAGGTTTCATTATGCAACACTTTCAGAACCTTCCAACTACGCCAACTAGGGGTCATGGGTTAGGTTGTGAGGCAAGGAGCCTCATAATGCTCTCACCTACAACACTCCAAGAATACAAGGAAGTGGTCTTTTAGTATCGCAAAATGAAATCAAGATGGTTCACATTAGGTTCACCAAAAATGTAAGAGAGGGGGACCAGCCATGTTCAAGACCCCAGGTCATGGAGAGCCAAGAGAGGAAGGCTTCCCTAACTTACCTCACTCTAAAGGGATGTCTTAAAATGAGGGATGAGAATGATGAGGACTATAAAGCTATTTGATCACTATACAAATCTAAAATCCAGAACGGGGCTAGGCGAGCCAGTTTTTTGGTTTGACACTATACCTCAAGTAGCTCTCTACTTGAGGACAAAAGTGTAGTTTCAGGAAGATAGTGTAGCGCCCTGGCATCTGTCAGGTGCACTAGCATCCATATGACTAGAGGACCAAAAAGATAGTATGAACCACCAAAAAATAGGCTAACGACCTAGCTAGTCATTTCCAAAGGGCAAAAATAGAACTATGAAGTAGGAAAGATACGATGGAATATGATAAAGTAAATATATGAGGGTTAAGATGAAAAGAATAATATCATAAAGATATTCATTTGCCAGCTAGCTCCAAATGTACGTCCACCTACACACAAGAAAGAGGGAAAATTGTTAGGGATTGTATAGGGGTCTACCTTAGTCAAACCTCTGTTTTGGTGTTTCCACCTCCACGGATAGCGAAGATAGTAACAATAGAGAAATGTATGACGAAAGAAGAATGAAAGTAAAGGACACAATAAAAACTATAAAATAGTATTGTGTTGCTCAACCAAATTGTAGAGGAGAGGATTGAAAATTATTACCACCTCCACCAAGAACTCACTAGCTAATGGGGGAGAAAAAGAGAGGACTCAAGCCCCTACTACAATGGTGTTGTTCTACACTTTCTCTACAGAGTTGATGGAGTGTTGTTGTTGCTGCTATGGAGTGCCAAAGTGTTTTTTGAGAGTGAAAGTGACTGTTAGAATTCTTAGAGGAATTTTGTAGAAGATCAAGTTGCATGAAGAAGATGAAATGCATGAAGGAAGAGTGTTTTTTAAGGTGGGATGAGAAAAATAGCCATATTCGAGTCAGTTGGTCAAAGAGGGGAATTACAAATCGAACCCAATGGGAAGTGTAACACCTCTGTAGGCTATAGACATAGGAATCTATTAGGGACATAAGCACACCGCACAGATGTCTATGCATCGCGTCGGCATCCCTGACTGTTATTCTTCTGTCGATGCATAAAATGGATGACAAGTGGAACAAAGGTAGTGGGCTGATGTGGATTTTTTCCTTCAGATTTAATTTTCTAAGGTGAGGAAGTGTAAAACGGGAATTTGCATAAGGGGTGAAAATTCACTCGTATACACCTATATTGTGCATTGCTAGAGCCATGCAATAAATTTCAACAAACAAGAAAATTACAATTAGAAAATAATTCCCAATACAACTAGCATGTGCGCGAACCATTCACTAATCACAAGGGCTAACAATGCAAGCTTTTTATTTTGACTCAATAGGAATAAGGAAACATGGCTTAACTTATACACCACTATCACGAAAAAAGACAATAGACTTGTTACTCTTGCTAAAACCTTTATCTACAAAAAAAATTCAAGTTAAGAATAATATATGTCTAGAAATGCATCGTATCTAGCCAACTGCACAGTGGCAACTCGACATTCAAACTACATGTCCACACAATTCAGGATAGATGCTTCCATGCACACTAAACACTTGTACATTAAAACCACATCCACATGACATTTCCAATGACTACAACACAATGCAATCTGAAATTTTGTGTTTACAACAAGTACACATGCGTATCTTACAACCTAACATATTAGTGCAATATTTTAATACCTTTGGTATGAATATGATACATCACATAACTTTTACCAAAAAGCAACAGTTCGTATCAAAAGAAAAAGAACACAACTCTAGAAATATTGAAGCCATCATAGTCACAATACTGCAACACACCAATGAACTTAGTAGATCTATAATATTTATGCAAGACCCAATACTCTCATACAAGAAATAATTGCAATTCTACAAGTTGTAATTCCATACGCAAATACAAAAAACATATTGTACATTGTAGGAAACTTTAATATTGACATGTGTTCAGAAAAAAAAAAGCAAAAGAACACTCCAAAATTTCATGCAAGCTAACAACATTCTTTTTTTTTTAATCAAATCACATAGTCTACACAAGTCATTCATTGACCATATTTGGTCATATTCAATCACAAGTGTATGCAACATTTACAGATCAAAGGCATATTGGTCTAACCACTTTCCTATTTTCCTAAAATTCCATCTTACCCATTGAATCTGCTCAAAATTACTACATAAGCATATATTAGTAATACATTTTCTAATGGATTCTCCAATACTATATCACTACTTTGCAGGAAAATGATGGATCAAACAAAAAGACCACTGCAACAAGTGCAAGACATGGAAGAAGACACAAGAAAATGGTAAATAACTTATCCTATTTACCTATCATAGGAATTCTTGCATTGCCCAAATATAAGATTTACATTTCTCTTGGTTTTTGTAGAACAAAAGTAAAAAATACCATATCAATTGACACATTCCAAGGTGATGTCATTGTTGTCTACAAAGAAACATTGGACATATTCAATAGAACACGTGAAGTGTTGCATGCAGATCTCAAAGATTTTAAAGTAGAAATGACAATTACACTAAATATCAATGGAACCCTTGAGCAAGAACATGAGCAAAAAATAATTCCAGGATTGGGAGTTTCAATATTAGGCTTCCAAATTGCACCTAGAATATATTATGAAAAACGAGAATGTGATTGCATACTAATATTGACATACACAAGCATAATTAAAAGAATGTTGAGTCACTTTTCTATAGGCTACTACTTCATTCCAAATACAACTATCAGCCAACTACTAGCAGCTACAAATTAGTATCCAATTGGAACAATAGGTGCTTTGGTTGTTGGCGCTAAGAAAGTAGGTAGCCAATATGCAATTGATATCAAAGATGGCAGATTAGAATATGACAAAGCACGGGTGGAAATTTCTCCTAGCATTCACCACTAATCCATTTTAAGATTTTTTTTTATAGTTGAACCATTGATTTTTGGCTCTCTAGGACTTCTCCAACTTCTAGGGTTTTCACCTAAAAGGAGAGACTTAGGGCCAAAAATGCTAACTAGTTCATTCAAATAATGTTATGTGTGATGTTATTAAGAATAAATGAGATGATCTAAATGCAATGGAATGATCTACAAAATAGATTGTGAATGCAAAATTAAGATCTGTGTTATGTTTGAAATCATAGTGTTGTTTGCAAAAATGCTTTAAAGAATGAGAAAAATGCAAATTAAACTAAACAAAAGGGTGTTTCTCAGACTAAGTGCACCTGGTAAACTAGAGATGACTGGAAACTAATCTACAAAACTGATGAAACTTTACTTCAGGCTAACTGCGACTCATTAACCACCTTGGGTGAATTAGTCCCAAATCAAGCCTTTTCTACACAAAAGTTGTTTTCTAACAATCAGGGACCTGGATCTACATCTAACTCAAATATGCACCTCATGAGGGACTCATTCACCATGCATGGTGAATCAGTCCACTTTCAAATTTTTGCAACTTTAAAGTTTTGTCCTACACCTTAGCACTTGCACAATAATTTTTTATGGAAACTCGACTTTCGATCTAGGAAAATTCCTACAAAACAACTTAAAATTATTTTTCTAATGGGGGTTTTTCTTATTCAAACCCCTAGTTGGGTAATTAAACCTTGAATGGAGAAAAATCTACATAAACCCTAGCCTTACATGTGTTAAAGACTAGGAAAAGTTGAGATGTGACAAAGATCCTATCCTATTGCTCTAGAATAAGACATGCAAGAATGATCTATATGATGCAAGATATCAACCATAGAAACCTTACAACACATGAAAAGTAAGAATGAAATGACATGCAAATGATAAAAGAAGAAAATTCAAACCTTAATCTGAAGATAGAATGAAAATGGAAGATGGAATCAATAGGAAACCAAGTCCTTAGGTGTGATTTGGTGGCTAGTTGCACTTCTTCACCCAAGGTTTCTTCATGATTCACCATAGGCATCCATCATCAATCCTTTGCAATGTTGGATCTTGACAAGAGGAGTGAGCTTCAATACCTACAAAAAACCCTAGTTTGTTGCCCTAGAACTTCAACTTTTGCTAATGAAACTTATTGTGGAAGACTTGACTTTATGAATTGCTCTTGAGGAATGATAAAAGATAAGAAAAGATGATAAAAAGATGTGTGAAATGACTTGAAATGAGTATTTATAAGCAAAAACACCTTATTTTCCTATTAATTAGACCTAAGAGGCTAAAATTTTCCATAAATTAAAGTTAAATTGATTAAATTCTTGCTTAAATTTGAATTTTCCATCAAAGGGGACTCATTCACACCCCTTGGCGAATGGGTCCCACCAGAGGGGACTCCTTCACCCAAGGTGGAAAATGGGTCCCTCTACTACTATTTGAAGGCAGGTTTTTAGGGTATGACAAAATTAAATGTTGTTTGTTAGGTTTTCTATTATTTCTCAGGTAAAACAGGCCTCTAGATCAAAATTAATGGGTCTAAGGGGCCTATAAATGTTGTTTTGAAGGGTGAATGATGTGAAGGGACTCGAAATTGGATTCAATTATGCGTGAAATTTTCTCTTTTCTCAAGAGGGTCCAATTTTCTATGACACATTTAGCCCCCACTTTAGTGCCAATATGACTCTATGTGCATATGTAAGATAAAGGACTCTAAACGATGCACCTTTTACATAAAGGGATACTCATTCAAAAGATGGGAGAACAAAGGTCCCAGTGTAGTTATCTGCACAACTACAACATTAGGAACTACATCCTACAACACACATTTGTTAATTGCTCAAAAATCCTTTTATCTAACTCTTAGGGATCCAATTCTAGGGTAGATGTATGCCCCCCTTGATTCTGCTTGCTTTACAGAGGTGGGATCATGGTAGTAATCTAGCCTCATTGAATAAGAGACATCATATCATTGGGAATTTCCAAGTACCATTCCACATAATGATAGATGGATGATGATTTCAAGTGCGTAATCATGATTCCAATGCATCAAATAGTGTCAAAAATGGATTATCCTAGCTCTCATTATGTTGATTTGAATAATATCTACATTATGAGTTCTTGAAAAGATGATAACCATATGTGAATGTGTAAAAGTAAAAAGAGATGAAAAGCAATTAAAATAAGGTGAAGAAAGTAACTTGTCACTTACTATTCATTTTATCCTCATGTAGCTTGAGAGTGACACATGAGAGAAGAATATGTCGTGCAGACATGATTACATACCTTCGCAACTGGATGATCTTCATGAGTAGGTGGCACACGATGAGTTGTATCATGAGGTGAGTCGATTCTACAATTTTCACCTTGTAATTTGATAATAATTTAATGATTTTTATGCATGGATAGGTTAATTTAGGGTTCTTGGAAACAAATCTGCAAAGTTTCCCCTTTTTTCGCAAAGTGTCCCATTTGTTCGCAGAGTGTCCCTTTTGTTCGCAAAGTGTCTCGTTTCTTTGCAAAGTGTCCAAAAAGGGTTCTAAAGTGTCTAGGGCCATTAGAAAAGCACACTAGATTGACTTTAGCAAAATTTCTTGATGAATAATGTGAAAATTGAAGATATTAGATGAAATTTAGAGCATTTTGTGATGATTTTGATAGGTCCCTACCAGGTTACGATAGCGGCTAGGGGGAAGACAACTCACATTTATGAGAGATCATGTGCTAGTGCTATCAACAATAGAGGTAGAGAATTTACAGTCAGTGGGTATCTATTGGATATATCTTATGCCACCTATGAGATACAATGATGCCATGCTTATGGCTCTGTGTGAGCAGTGGGATGCAGATACTTGTACCTTTCATCTTCCCACTAGGGAAATGATGATCACTCTCATGGATGTACACTCCATTCTCTGAGTTCCCATTCAGGGAGAGTGGGTATATTTCTAGGGGGGTCATTCATTCTGGGAGAAGAAGAGAGATATGCAGTATTGTCTAGGCGATCTGATACATGATGAGAGGGTTAGAGAGTGGATCGAGCTTCCTATGTTGCTATATTTGTAGGCTCCTATATGGTTAGATGGATTATGATGCATATAGTGGCACTAGTTCTCAATCTAGATGGATGAGCGACACACTTGGATGGGGATTGGTACACTTGATACGAGGGATGTAAGAGCGGAGGATAGTCTATGCCTGGGACCGCTGCATTCTAGCACACTTGTATTATGATCTTGGTCAATTTGTATTTCGAGAGATCGACAGTATGGTCCATTGTACACTTCGATAGGTGTGGTGCCTTGAGCATATCACATATACCAAGCCTGTCGAATACCCTTGTACTATAGCTATAGGCTATCTACAAGCATCCAGCTATCCTTTGTGATGCCTATGGTAGTATGGGGATTTACACTTTTGGAGGGTGAGATTTGACCAATTGGATGAAGACGAGATCCTATGGAGACCTTATTTACTCACTTTACAGTGGCCAGATCCCGCCAGATAGTTATAGAGGATGCAAATGGATAGATATCTAGCGGGGAGACATGACTACATTGTATGAATGTTCTATTATGGGTGAGTCATGTGATAGTTTGGACAGGTGCAAACACCACCGAGGGTGTGCCCCTTCATTAGAAAATTAGTGTAGTGGCCAAGGGATACTGTTCAACTAACTATAGATCATGTTTGTGAGAGTGATTTCGATGATTTAGATCACGACCAGCCACCAACATCTGACACTGATGATGTCGGCAACACAAACGAGCATGAGGAGTGGTGGTCATATGCATGACCATATCTTATGTTCCCCATGGACTTCCTTATAGGTGATGCAAACCTAGTAGCAGATGAGGGTGATGAGCCAGAGGAGAGAGTAGAGGATGTATGGTATAGGCTAGCAGATATTTTTATAGATTTTATTGATGATGAGTACCAGTTCGAGGCTGATCCTAACTATGAGGACCAAGTTGGAGGAGAGGATGATGAGGAGGATGATTACTATGAGGAGTTAGCTATTGAGGATCGGTACAAGCATGGAGAGTCCTCACATACTTATAGGACCAAATCATAGGTAGTAGCTATAGCTGACATCAACACTCAGAGTTAGAGAGAGGCTAGCACATCCTCGACGCCCCCCAAAGATGAGGAGGTTGACATTACTCATGGATCTGGAGACATAGGTGATGATATTTGATTTTACGCATGTCCTTTAGTGATTTATGCTTTATTTTCATATATATATATATATATATATATCATGATGGTGCATTACTAATTGTGTGCATTGTCTATCTTGTAGGAGCGATGAGAGACTAGTGAGAGTTCTATTTTTAGGCTTCCATAGAGATAGTGTATGCATCCATCGACGAGGAGATGGATCTTGACTACATGCCCCCACTGATCATGGAGGAAGAGCTAGAGTCACTCAGACCTTTTGTGAGGTTATGGGTAGCCTACAAGAGCATGAGGAGATGACTCCATCAAGCTGAGAGTGCACTATAGTTACAACAAACCTTGGTAGAGGTAGAGAGACTATGTGCAGAGTTGGTACATGAACAAGCGGACAGGGATCAGATGGAAGATGAGTGGTTTATAGTCGTTGGTCAAGTACAGGGTTTGGAGTATGCACTTAGAATTGAAAGTTCATGATCATGGTCACACATGACCATCTCATGACATCCAAGAACTGGATCACAAGTGCCAGATCCTAAGGGGTCTAACTCTCACAGACCATTACGACATTGTCTATTATTTTGAGATGTATATAAAACTATGATATATATATATAGACATGCACATGTGATTTTATGATGATGTGTTGCTTTATGTGGATGTTAAATGCTATGTGATTAATTAAATGACTTATAGTAAAAGTATTTAATTAATGGCTACATTATTTAACAAGATTGATGTCATCTAGTGTAAAACATATTACAGTTTTAGCATAGATACAACATTGATAATGAGAAAATAATATGTTAAATTAAATACACTGATAAGGATCTAACTTAACATAAAAATAATGTGAATAGTATGAGGGCTAAAGAAATTATAAAATGAACTTAAATAATTACCTTAGTGTTCAAGAATGAAGCAATGTGAAAGTTATTTAGAATAGCATCAAATAACTTTAAACAACACTGCTATATCAACCATACTATTCAAAGGGGATTAGAGATAATACCAATACAAATGTGTGGCATTAATAGGTTCCCTAAGGGGTGTTCCATCAAGCCGCATTAAGAGATAAGCACCAGACCCATAACTAGTATCAACCATATAAGGTCCCAACCAATTAGGACTGAACTTATCTTTATCTTCATTGTCAATGCTAGCATTTCGTTTATTTTCAATAAGAACAAAATCTCCCATAGAAAACAAGTGAGGGATGACATGAATGTTGTGTTTGTGTTGTAATTGTTTGATGTGAACTTGGAGATGTTTGAGAGTGTTGATGCACTATTCATCGAGCGTCTCAAGTTGATGTAATTGTTGATCTTGATAAGTGTCATCATCAAAAAAATCTCAAAGAGCAACTCACAAAGTAGGAATTTCTAACTACAAGTGAATAATTGCATCATTGCCATAAACAAGCTTATAAGGGGTATTTCCTGTCAATGATCTAACATTACTTCTATAAGCCCAAAGCACATAAGATAGTTGCATATGCCCATCTTTATGATGCATGGTGACAGTTTTCTTGAGAATTTATTTGAGAAACTTATTAGTATTTTCAGCTTGTCCATTAGATTGCACATAATACAGTGTAGAGAAGCGATGTTGAATATTGAATGTTTCAAGAAATGTCTAAACATCATTATTCTTAAATGGGGTTCCATTTTCTAAAATTATTGCAGAAGGGAGTCCAAAGTGAGAAATTATGTGGTACAAGATGAAACAATAAATTGCTTTAGCTATTGTAGAATGGAGGGGAATAGCTTCCACCCATTTTGTGAAATATTCTATTGTGGTTATGATAAACGTATGTCCAACAAAAGAAGGCAGTGAAATTTTTCCAATAAGCTCTAACCCCCATACTAAAAATGGCCAAATGGGAACATTGGCACATAGCTCAACAACAAGAGCACGGGTCAAATTGCTATGCTTTTGGAATTTGTGACATCGATTAATGTAGGTGAAGTAATCCTTCTCCATATGTCTCCAATAATAACCCATAGGAATAAGTTTTTACACTAATGAATGTCCTCCAAAATGACCTCCATAGGCACCAACATTAGCCTATTCGAGTGCTAAAGAGATTTTAGAATCTCTAAGACATCCTAATAGGAGACCATGAAAAGATCTTCTATACAATGTGTTTGCAAGGATCACATATTTAGTAGCAACCTTATGTAAAAAAATTTGAGTATTTATTGTAGTAGGTTCGAGAATGGTACCATCTTTCAAATAGTTATATATTGTATCGTACCATTCACATGAAGCATATTGAGTTATCGCAAAAATTTCTTCTAATGGAGTATCAATTGAGGGTTTCATGATGGGATGGCTAACGAAAGTGAAGTATATGGAAGGACCATGTGGGGATATGAGAGAAGATGCACTCGCCATTGCATCCACATGTTGATTATCTTTCTGTGGGATGTTATCAATGGTGAACGAGTCAATTTTTTCTAATAATCTCATAATAAGCTCCTTGTATTTTAATACTTTTTCATGTTTAGTTCAATATATACCATTGATTTTTTTGATGACCAATTGTGAATTGCCAAATATATTGATATGCTTAGTGTTGAGAGATAAAGTAGCATGTAAACCTGCGATTAGTGCCTCATAGTTAATTGTATTATTTGGGCATAGGAAGTTTAATCGATAGAATAAGGGAATAGGTTTTCTATCAGGTGGAATTAGCACCACTCTAGCACTAGAACCTATTCAACACTTAGATCCATCGAAAAATAACTCCCATGGTGTAATGTCAGCAGTTAAGACATGATCATCAAGAAAGGAATCAGGAACAGGTAAAGCAAAAGGAGTGTCAACTAAGTGATCGGTTAAGGCTTGATCTTTGATTGCTTTTTGTGAAACAAATTTAAGGTCAAACTTAGTTAACAACATCACCCACTTAGCTAAGTTTCCGAGTAGGTCTATTTTTTTGAAAAGATATTTAAGAGGATCAAATTTTGTGATGATATGTATTTTAGTAGTTAGTAAATAATGTCACAACTTACGAGTAATGAATACAAGAGCCAAACATTTTTTTTCAATTGGTGAATATTGCATCTCATAATCAATTAAGGTGCAACTAATGTAATAAACAGGGTGTTCTTTACCATGATCGTCGTGTTGAGCCAAAAATGTTGCAAGAGCATGGGTCAATGTGGCAATGTACAAGATAAATGGTCTATGTGGCACAGTAGGTTGTAAAACTGGTGGAGTAGCTAGATATTCCTTTAGGTCCTCTCAAAATCATGTTTACAATCCTTATCCCAATAAAAATGGATACCCATTTTAAGTAGATGCGTGAAATGTAATGTGTGATTGGCTAAAGATGCAACAAAATGACGGATAGATTGCATTCAACCATGTAACATGCACTACTAAGAAATATTCCTAGGAGGTGGCATGTTAATAATGGCATCAATTTTCTTTGTGTCCACCTCAATTCCTCTATGAGATATGACAAACCCAAAAATTTTACCACTATCTATGCCAAAGATACTTTTTCAGATTCAATTGCATATTGTATTTTTTTATTCGTTTGAAGATTTTATGAAGGGAATTTATATTATCTTGTCGTGTTAATGATTTAGCTAGGATATCATCAACATAATATTCCAAAAAAATTTGAATGTAATCATGGAATATTAATGTCATTGCACATTGATAGGTTGCGCCAGAATTCTTTAGACCGAAGGGCATCACAACCCAACAAAATTTTCCCCAAGTAGTTGTGAAGGTAGTGCTGTCAAATAAGGTTTACACCCTTGCTAAGCTATGAACTGTAGCAACCTATTGACACATGGGAACACTTCGAGGTTGTGGGTGACCTGGGAATGAAGTGAACCTCCAGATTATGGGCTGGTTCTCCTTAAGATAATTTGAAAATATGCTAAGGAAAAGAGTAAGAAGGGTATGCTTGAAATCTAAAACCTATCACTAACAGGTGATACACGAAAGATAAAAATCTGACAATACTATTGAAACTCACAGAAAATATCAATAAAGCTAAAAAATCTCACAACACAGAGATTCATGTCTGCAAAAGTGATTCTATGTAAGGTTCTGACTGTTTTAATGCTTAAACACAAGGAAAACAATGATTTTTTCATAGATATAAATGCAATACTAAGAGATCACTAACATAAACCTGGACTTTGCATCCAGTATTGAAGGAATCTGATAACATAAAAGATTACATGGAATTTTCTCATGCAATTCACAACCAACACTTAAACAACAAAGAAAATAGGTGAAGGAAATGACTTTCTATTGAGAAAAATAAGGAGTCTATGCATTACAAATATGTAGTATTCATAAAAATGAGTTACAAAGTCTTAATAGTGCTTTCTCAACAATCACCTAACCAAGAACTCCCCCTTTACAAAGAGGCAAAAATGCCATATATACAACAAATGCCAAAAACGTGTCGACCTGTGCCTTAGGGTTTACAAAAAGAATGAGTCAGTTCCTGAACACGTCGGCCCTAGAAGAGTTTTGGAATAAAGTCAATGAGGCATTAAATGTGCATACTCTATTTATGTCGGTGAAAGATCGCTCCCAGGCATGGCCTTCAGATCTTTTGCAACCATTGCATTAACTCACAGCTCTCGTGTCCACCCTCAAGACTTCTTTGCAGAGTTTCTTTGAATGTTCTAAAGTATGGCCATTAACGCTGATCTACCTTTGCCAGTAGACATCCTAGTTGTCATTGAGACTCGCTACTTCTTCCTTTCTACAAGTTCACCCCCTTGAGAAGCAACATCTGGCTTTCTCGTCTAGTTCTTTACAAACGAACACCACTATTCATCGAGCCGATCATCATCTTCAATCACAGAGTAGATCCATACTGCACATAGTATGTGATCTTCTTCACACCAGTCAAATTTCCAATGGTTCGCCTTCAGCTTCCTTCGATTGGTTGAACAGATACCATGTGGGATCCTCAGACGGTCAAAATTTATTCCCATAGAATCACATGTCAGTGAGACACTAGACGTGTCTCCCCAATGCTACAATGCTCCACAATAGCTATCGGCATAACTTACCACTATCAGAAAGAGTTTACAATGAGCTACAAGAGTCATACCGATATCCAACACTATCGTCCAAACCATTGCTATTTGCAAGACATCATAGTGATCCCTCAAGTCTTACCGATGTCAAAACACCTATTAGTGAGACTATAGCATTCATCGACAAGAGTCTCATCATTCCTCCATAGCACACCGAAGCATCCTTCCATTAGAAATACTTCATTAGTTGGCAAGACATCACACCAAGAGCAAATACCTTTCCCCAATGCTAGGAATTTCACCGAAGACATACATACCCATCGGCAAGATTGGTGAGACCTTTCATCGAAGTCCACAGAAAACCCATCGACAAGACCATCTCTTTCACTATGAGTCATATAGAGCCCTTAAGTCTTACCAATGTCAAAAAACCTATCGACGAGAGTTCTCCCGAAGCGGAGAGAAATAGAATACTCATAGTGACCGAAATGCCTTGGTGACCTGAGCATCTCAAAAAGAAAAGGCAGAGTCAGAGTTAGGATGGAAACTAAAACCAAAACTAACCAAAATTTCCAAGTCCATCCCATGCTCTGATTCCACCTCCACCAAAAAAAAGAAAGAAAAGCGGGATCGGAACCAAAACCAATCCTGGGTGAAACACAATGGGGGCGGAAGCAGAACAAAAATGAGACCATGAAACTTTCCAAGTTCAGGTTCGGTTACAGTTCTAGATCTGCCTTCGACAACACACAAAGCAAAAGGGAAGAAAGAAAAACACAAAGAAGATCAAAGAGAAAGAAACCTCCCTCGATTACCGGGAACGAAAAAAGCAAAGAAAAGAAGAACAGATGGAACTGGGACTGGGACCGGAACAGAAACAGAAACTGGAACTTTGGAAAAGTTTCGATGTTCGGTTTCGGTTCCGACTCCGCCTCCGACAGAACAAAAAGAATAGGGCTCAAAGAAAAAAACATAGAAAGGGGGAAAGCAAGGAAAAAACATAAGATGAAGACCCTCCCAATAAAAATTGAACACCTGCACGCTAGGCTTAACCCTTATGGGAACCACATTTAATCCATGTGCCAAATTTAAAGCATAATTTTCCCCTATAGCTGCACAAGAAGCAAACTTGAGTTAGAAAATATGTAACCTTGATGCAAATGTTCCTCCATTTGGCCTTCATGAACACCTGAAGACATAGATTGCCCTGCCTGATTGATCCCACAGGTAAAAATTAGGTAATATCTCTAGCGACCTCAACTGGATGTTTGCATGCTAAACATGCAAACCAGTAGTGTAGGCCTATCCATTGGGCATGGAGTCATTGGGAATCTAGAAATAGACCCAGAGTAGTTTTGTACATGGATGTAACTCACTTGAGACTCTTAGAACATAACAGGTCACTTGGAAACTTATTGAAAACAAGGAAACTAGCGAAGGGAAATACTAAACTATGCTGGAACTAAACCTACCCTACACTAACCAGTAAAAAATTGGTCAAACAAAACCATTAACAGGATGACTGAAATAGTTGCCCTTTCTCCTCAATATGCAAATTTTTTCAAGCTTAATGGTAGTTGAATAAAGATGGTACACTGAATTTTTTTTTTAAATTTAATGCAATGTCTCATGAAAGAGGGTAACAAGTTCACTTACATCTTTAAACTGATCGTATGTATTTGTATTCAAAGGAGGATAAGTAAATTGAACACACTCTTTTTCAACTACAAGTACATGTCCTTTATGCCACTTTCAGTTGTGGCTCCATGTGTGAGTGCTTGATTAACCATTAACGCTTTATTAGACTCCATCTGGGCTAAATCTCTAATCGGACAGCCCCTTGTAAAGACGAAAATTGAGCTCTCCTTGCTGGTATCTTGCCCATTCACTGTTGTTTTATGGCCTTGCTGGCTGGAAAGGTCTAACCCTTCATCAAGAGGTAATAGTTTAGCACCCAAATTAGTACAGAAAGCTTCTAAATCGCTCCAAAACATATCCTCTTCAATGTCTTCTTTACTTTTATGAACAAAAAGACTAATTTCAGGCCTAATGTAGCTCTCATCTAGCTTTGATAAAGCATCAAAATCACCCTCTTTGCAAAATAGTAAGTCCAGTTCAAGGACTTGTTCAACTTGATGGTTATTTTCATGCACATCAAAATGTGGCTCTCCCTGAACAATGATATTTAAACCTCCTTGTTCATGAGTAAAGACTTCAAACTCACCTTCACCTTTATGCAACAATAAATCAACATTACCTCCATCAACCTCTTGTTGGTCCAATTCTTCATCCTTTTCAATGAAGTAAGGGAGATCATCAAATGAGAAGATTAACTCTACCTTTTGATTCTCCGGCATGTTCATTACAACAAGCTATTCGACCTGATTCTCCTCACCTTCTTCCAAAATTTTAGATTCCTCATTTTCCAATATTGAGCAAAACTCAGCAATTACATCCCCAACCTCAAGTTGAGAGAATAGAGATAGTCCCCTATTCCAAGCTGTAAATTGATCTTTCTCAATAGCTACTTCCATTTCATCCTCTTGTCGTCCAACTTGGACTTGAGAGATATCTTCATGTCTAATTATTTGTTGCTGCAATTGATGACACTTAATGGCTAAATGCGAAAGACTCACATTCTTAAGCTTTTCCGAGAGGATTAAGTTATCTTGATCAATAAATTTCTCCTCCTCTACCTTCTAAACATTAGAGCTTAGTTTCATTGGAATGTATGATAATGGAGTCTCACAGGGTTGAACGCATGTTCCCTTCCAATTTGGAATTTCAAAATTAGAAGGCTGACTTGAAAACTTGAAAACTTGGACCTAGGAATCTCTTGCTGAACAGGTTGTTCAGGAACATGGAAGGCTGATTGAAACTCCTACTTTTGTTTTTGTGCAAGTAATTTTTTCATTTGCTCTTCTTTAGCTGCAACTTGTCTAGTAGCAACCTCTTGATCATACTCTTGCACCTCCATATCCTATTGATGCTGAATATAAGCTTGACGAGCAAGCTCTTCCTCCTGCACAAAAAAATCTTGCTCTCTCTTAATATCAACCATCTTCCTTTGGAAATCAAGCACTATCTTATCAATATCGCTAACTCCCTTATTAGCATTTTGGGGCTGGTTATTGAAATAACCATGTTGCTTTTGTGTAGAAATGAGTCCCTGTGGTTGAATCTGAGCATATGTTGGGTGACATTGACATTGAGCAGGAGTGGGAGATTGTTCTGTATAATATCATCGATAAGAGGACATATATGCAAGATTTTCATGGAATGGAGGGTGAAAACCCATGTTTCCATGAAAACCTGACATCTCTTTTCCATTCAAATTAGATTTCCTTCCAAAAAAATTAAAACATGTCAGCACTTGAACTACTGAAACCAGAAAACTTCCACACTTAGAGTCACCAGGTATGTGATTGAACTTGCCTCCAAAAGGCTGAAACTATCATTGTACACACCAAATAGTAGTAACATACGGACAAGAGAGATTGAAAACCAGTTCTTTGTCCCACTAGGCGTGCCAAAAACTGTTGTCAAATAAGGTTTGCACCCTTGCTAAGCTATGAAGTGTAGCAACCTATTGATACATGGGAACACTTCGAGGTTGTGGGTGACTTGGGAATGAAGTGAACCTCCAGATTATGGGTCGGTTCCACTTAAGATAACTTGAAAATATGCTAAGGAAAAGAGTAAGAAGGGTATGCTTGAAATCTAAAACCTATCACTAACAAGTGATACACCAAAGATGAAAATATAACAATACTGTTGAAACTCACAAAAATCTCAATAAAGCTAAACAATCTCACAACACAGAGATTTATGTCTGCAAAAGTGATTCTATGTAAGGTTCTGACTATTCTAACGCTTTAACGCAGGAAAACAATGTTGTTTTCATAGATATAAATGCAATAGAAAGAGATCACTGACATAAACCTACACTATGACATAATATTCGTTGCATCTAGTATTGAAGGAATCTGATAAAATAAAAGATTACATAGAATTTTATCATGCAATTCACAACCAACACTTAAACAACAAAGAAAATAGGTGAAGGAAATGACTTTCTATTGAGAAAAATAAGGAGTCTCTATATTACAAATTTGTAGTATTCTTAAAAATGAGTTACAAAGTCTAAATAATGCTTTCTTAACAATATCCTAACCAGGAACTCCCCCTTCACAAAGAGGAAAAAATACCATATATACAACAAACGGCAAAAAACTGTCGGCCCTTGCCTTAGGGTTTACAAAAAAAATGAGTCAGTTCCTGAACACGTCGACCCTAGAAGATTTTTGGAATAAAGTCAATGAGGCATTAAATGTGCATACCCTGTTCATGTCGGTGAAAGATCACTCCCAGGCATGGCCTTCAGATCTTTTGCAGCCATCGCATTAACTTGCAACCCTTATGTCCACCCTCGAGACTTCTTTGCAGAGCTGCTTTGAATGTTCTGAAGTATGGTCATTAACGTCGATCTACCTTTTCCAGTAGACATCCCAGCTGTCATTGAGACTTGTGGCTTCTTCCTTTCTTCTTTCCTCTCGTTATAGATCTTTCCGCAAGTTGACCCCCTTGAGAAGTAGCATCTGACTTTCCTGTCTAGATCTTTACAGACGAACACCACTATTCACCAAGTCGATCATCATCTTCAATCATAGAGTAGATCCATACTGCACACAGTCTGTTGATCTTCTTCACACCCATAAAATTTCCAACTGTTTTCCTTTATCTTCCTCTGATTGGTTGAACAAATACCACGTGGGATCCTTAGACGGTCAAAATTTATTCCCATAGAATCGCATGTCAGTGAGACACTAGTTGTGTCTCCCCAATGCTACAATACTCCACAACAGCTATCGGCATAACTTACCACTATCATAAATAGTTTACAATGAGCTACAAGAGTCATACTGATATCCAAACTATCACCCAGACCATTGCTATCGGTAAGACATCATAGCGATCCCTCAAGTCCTACCGATGTCAAAACACCTATCGGCGAGACTAGAGCATTCATCGGCAAGAGTCTCAGTGATCCTCCATGTCACACCGAAGCATCCTTCCATCGGTGAGACTTCATTAGTCAGCAAGAAATCACACCAAGAGAAAACACCTTTCTCTGATGCTACCTATCGCCAAGAGTTCCACCGAAGACATACATACCCATCGGCAAGAGAACAACTCATCGGCAAGATCGGCGAGACCTTTCACCGAAGTCCACAGCAAACCCATCAGCAAGAGAATCACTTTCACTATGAGTCATATAGAGCCCTTAAGTCTTATTGATGTTAAAACACCTGTCGGTGAGAGTTCTCCCCAAGTGGAGAGAAATAAAAAACTCACAGCGACTGAAATTCCTTGGTGACCCAAGCATCTCAAAAAGAAAAGGCAGAGTTGGAGTTGGGATGGAAACTAAAACTGAAACTAACCAACATTTCGAAGTCCATCCCATGCTCTGATTCCACCTCTGCCAAAAAAAAGAACCTCCAAACAAAAGAAAGCAAAGCGAGATCAGAATCAAAACTGATCCTAGGCGAAACACAACGGGGGCGGAAGCATAACAGAAATGAGACCATGAAACTTTCCAAGTTCAGGTTCGGTTACAGTTCCAGATCTTCCTTTGAAAACACACAAAGCAAAAGGGAAGAAATAAAAACACAAAGAAGATCAAAGAGAAAGAAACCTCCCTCGATCACCGGTAACGAAAAAAGAAAAGAAAAGAAGAATGGGTGGAACCGAGACCGGGACCGGAACAAAAGCAGAAACTGGAACTTTGGAAAAGTTTCGATGTTTAGTGTCAGTTCTGATTCCTCCTCTGATAGAACAAAAAGAAGAGGGCTCAAATAAAACAAAACAAAAAGGGGGAAATCAAGGAAAAAACATAAGATGAAGACCCTCGCAATAAAAATTGAACACCTGCACGCTGGGCTCAACCCTTATGGGAGCCACATTTAATCCATGTGTCAAATTTAAAGCATAATTTTCCCCTGCAGCTACACAAGAAGAAAACAGGTTAGAAAATATGTAACCTTGATGCAAATGTTCCTCCATTTGGCCTTCATGAACACCTGAAGACATAGATTGCCCTGCCTGATTGAGCCTATAGGTGAAAATTGGGTTACAAGTAGTTTTATATTGATCTTGAAGGCTAATAAGGATTTGATTATAACTAGAAAATCCATCCATGAATGACGATAAAGCATGTCCAACAATTGAATCCATGATCATTTCTATATTAGGAAGTGGAAAATCATCTCTTAAAGAGGCTTTATTCAAGTCTCAAAAATCCGTGCACATCCAAATATGATTATTGGGTTTTGCAACTACGAAAATGGTTGAGATCCAAGGAAAATAATCAATAGGTCTATTAAAGCCTACATCAAGGAGTTTTTTAAGTTCCTCTTTAACACGCAAGCCTATGTTAGGTTGCATTTTCCAGATCTTTTGACAAACGGGTTTAGAATTTTCAGCAAGGGCAATGTTATGCATCACAATTTTTGGGTCAATTCCTAGCATATCAGAATTTTTCCAAGAATTTTTTTTAGGAAAATCATGAAGTAAAGTGGTAGTATCTTCTCATTCTTCATCACCAAGGCACTTCCCAATCTTAATAACTTTATCTCCATCCTTAATATCTATTGGCAAATCAATTGTATCTCCTAAAGGGAGTGCATTGGATTTAGGACTTTTAGATTAAAAAAATTCTTCAATGATATCACTTGCTTCTTGCTAGGTAACATTCATGGCATGAGTAATTTTTTTCATGTAAGTATGCGAGGAAGAGGTATTGTAAACACCTAACATTTATTTCAAAGCCTCATCACTATCGATATATGACAATGAAGGCGGTAAGGTTATATCAAATAAATCAAGATGTTTAATTGTAAGTTTGTGTTGTGAGTGACATGTTATAGCATTAATGGTCAAGGATGGTTGTTGAGTAGCTTTGGTCATTTTAGAAAAATAATATCCCAATCTGGTTTTTGTTTCTTGTGTATTAGGTTCAACGGGAACATGAATACCTTGCTCATGTTTTCCACACCCTTTTCCAATAAAGCCTAATTATTTTACAAATTTATAGCCTTTTCGATAAAGTCTTTCCATTTCATGCAGAGTAGGTGGGGATTGGTAATCTATCTCATCAAAATTTGTTGTGTATGTTTCATCGTCATCTAAATTATAGGAGATAGATGTTTGAGAAGATTTTTTAGAATTTTGAGTGGACATGATGGCCGGTTGATCTTGTTTCTCATCTTTCTTTTACGTGAATATGTATTTTCCCATAAACAAGGGTGTGAATTATAAGGATCCCCAATCATCACCAAATAATTGAGATACTTATTCCTTATTATTTTGTTCAATTTGAAGAGGGTCTATATTGGATGTTGGAATTAATGTTTTCAAAGGACTTGTAACCTCTTTTTCAAGTTGCAAGCAACTTTCAGGCTCAGGATCGATTTCAATTTGATAGATTTTTAATTGTTATAGACATATTTCATAATATGATGAAGGGTTGAAGGCACTACATTCATCTCATGAATCCACGGTCATCCTAAAAGAAGATTATATGAAAGATCATAAGGCATGACGTGGATAGGAGTCTGCAAAGTATCCACCCCAACCGTAATAGGAAAAGTAATTACCCCAAGCGGTTGCTTTGTTGTATTATCAAATCCTCGAATAGAGACGAAATCATGTATTATTTGTGACCTGTGAGCATCTAATCAATTGAGGAGACTCACACTACACACATTAAGGGAAGAACCATTATCTATGAGAGTGTGCTTGATACATGTGTGATTGAATTGAGAAATTATCATAAAGGCATCATGTTGTTTATGCAACTTGAAAGGAGGGAGCTCATGTTGATTGAAGGTAATGTCAAGATTCTTTATGTGAATGAGAGCTACCACATCATTTAGAGTAGTACCAGGAGGAATTGTAATTTGTTTTAGAGCAGTTTAAAGAATGTTGTGATAATTTGGTGAGTTTTGAAGCAAATCCCAAAGGGAAATTTTGGTGGGAGTATTCTTTAATTGTTCAAAAAGATCATACTCCTTTGTGGTTGGGCTATAATGAGGAGCACTAGGCAGATTGGGTAAAGGTAAGGAGGGTGGGGTTGGTTGTGGCGGTTGCAGGTTGTTTTGAGCATTATATGTATGAACAACATTATCATTACTAGATTTTTGTGATAAATTGGTTTTAGGAGGGTAGAGGGTGTATCGGGGTCGATTAGAGGGGTGAAGCAGATGCACAGGTGGGTAAAGGATAAGCTTAGGTTGAAATGCATTAATTTCCTTGATGTTAGAGGTCTCACAACAAATCAAAGAAGATGAGTTGGGTGAGATGAAGTCTTGAAGATACTCATCTAGCAAATGCAAATCATCACGACTAAAGGGTTTGAGGGGTAAATTATCGTCAACCGGTTTACGATGTTCAAGAGAAGTATTAGAGGTTGTAACATTTGGTATCATGAGTTGGTCACCACAAACCTTAGTGGATGGCTTATGTGATATGATGTCTTGGAGGGATTCATATAACAAATCAAAGTCATCACTAGAAAAATATTTGAGGGAAACTTTATCATTAAGGGGTTTATGTTTCTCATTGCAAGCATTAGAGGATGAAGTGAGTGAGAGGAAGTCTTGAAGGACTTCATCTAACTTATCAACATCATCACTACTAAGAGGCTTAGATGAGATGTTGTTTCTAATTTGAATCATGTGTTTGAAGGGTATGGTTGATCTTTCAATTTTTGTGTCCCTATGTATCGATGAATCTGATCTAAAAGAACTAGAAATGAAAATGGAAAAAGAGATTTTCAAAGATCTAAAACTATCCATAAATTCCATGAAAAGAAATGAAATTTATGCTAATGAAAATACAAACAAATGGATTGTAAAAAAAAGAGAATGAAAAAAACAAGAAAGATTCAATGTAGGAAACTGAAATTTGGAAATGTTGATGCAGAATTGTAGGACTAATTCGCCCTAGGTGGCAAATGAGTCCCAGGAAATGAATATTTTAAGATTTTTCTAATTTTTTTGTGTTTTCTGAAGATTTTTAAGTCTGTAAAATGCAAAAATAGAATGCAAATGAAGAATGTTGAAATGATTGAATGGAATGTAATAATGAGATCTAAATAATGCTTTCACTAATGCAATGTTTAAGAAACCTAAAGATGCAAAACAATGAAAAATGATGAAACAATTAAGCCCTAAGATACAAATAGAAATGTAAATTAGAATGATGTTATGCTTAAAAGTCAATTTCACCAAAATGAACCATTGATTTTTGGCTCTCTAAGGGTAAGTGCACCAATATGGTTCCCAAAAAGGGGGCTTAAGTGGCCACTTTTTTTTTGAAATCAGGAAATACTGACCTTAGATGTGAAATTGAGGATAGTTACACTCAAAATTTTGAGATGGAACAAAAACAAGGATTGAAGTGCTCTGAGTCTACTTTCTAAACTACTAATTTATTTTGAAAATGGTTGATATTAAGGGGTTCAAAAGAGGGATGTACACAAATTGGTGTTGTTTTTGTCAGAAAAACATAACATAGCAATTCTTGTACGACCTAAGCACGTGAACTTTTTTGTGTACTTTTGAAATCGCTACTCGAAGTTAACTAACAACATCTAGTTGACGCGTAAAAAATTTCTCATAATTTTTTAATGAATATTTAATTTTTTACTAATTTTCTAAGTGGGCACTTCCTAAAAGCATAATTTTGGCCATGCTCCCACTACAAATTTTGGAAAATAATTGATTTTTTTTTCCTTCTTTTTTAAATTTGTAGAATGGAGTCTAGTTTCTAAAAATGTAATTTATTTGAAATTTTGATGAATGGTTAATTTATAACAAAAAAAACACCAAACACTACTTTTTGTCAAAAAATAGACATACAAACAAAAGAAATTATGGATGAAAGGCTTAACATTGTCAAAAAGTCAAAAAAATTACATCGTTGGATAGCTAAGAGAGAACCTAACATTACCCATGTTTTCAATTTTGTCGATATTGAACTAGATGCAATCTTGATGGTGAGCATGGACCCAATTATGTGAAAAATTGTAGAATTTGCAAAAACACGTCTCTGGCCTTGTTGGGAATGCCCTCCAAGCCTTTGGGTTGGTATTCCAAGCAAAATACTTTCACTTTTTTCTTTGTTTTTAACGCGAAATAATGCGAGCACATTTTTTAAAACTTTTTTCAAAAATGGCCAGTAAATTGGTACCCAACTTCATGCACCCGCCCCTAGGACTTCTCTAACTTCTAGAGTTTTTCACCTAAAAGGAGAGAGGTAGGGCCAAAAATGCTAACTAGTTCATTCAAATAATGCTATGTGTGATGTTATTAAGACTAAATGAGATGATCTAAATGCAATGGAATGATCTACAAAATAGATTATGAATGAAAAATTAAGATCGATGCTATGTTTCAAAAAATAATGTTGTTTGCAAAAATGGTTTCAAGAATGAACAAAATACAAATTAAACTAAACAGAAGGTTGTTTCTCAAAGTGAGTGCACCTGGTAAACTGGAGATGACTAGAAACTAATTTGGAATATTGTTAAAACTTGACTTTAGGCTGACTAAGACTCATTCGCCACCTTGGGTGAATCAGTCCCAGATCATGACTTTTCTGCACAAAAGTTGTTTTTTGACAGTCGGGGACCTGGATCTGCATCTAACTCAAATCTACACCTCAGGAGGGACTCATTCACCATGCATGGAAAATCATTCCACTTTCAAATTTTTGCAACTTCAAAGTTTTGTCCTGCACCTTGACACCTGCACACCAATTTATGATAGAAACTCGACTTCAGATCTCAGAAAATTCCTGCAATACAGCTTAAAATTGTTTTTCTAATGGAGGGTTTTCCTTAGTCAAACCCCTAGTTGGGTAATTAAACCTTGAATGGAGAAAAATATGCATAAACCATATCCTTAGATGTGTTAAAGACTAGAAAAAGTTGATATGTGACAAAGATCCTATCCTATTACTCTAGAATAAGACATGCAAGAATGATCTATATGATGCAAGATCTCAACCCTAGAAACCTTACAACACACGAAAAAATAGAAATGAAATGACATGCAAATGATAAACAAACATGATTCAAGCCTTAATATGAAGATAGAATGAAAATGTAAGATGTAATCAATAGGAAACCAAGTCCTTAGGTGTGATTTGGTGGCTAGTTGCACTTCTTCACCCAATATTTCTTCATGATTCACCATAGGCATCCATCATCAATCCTTTTCAATGTCGGATCTTGACAAGAGGAGTGAGCTTCAAGACCTATAAAAACCCTAGTTTGTTGCCCTAGAACTTCAACTTTTGCTAATGAAACTTATTGTGGAAGACTTGAATTTATGAATTGCTTTTGAGGAACAACCAAAGATAAGAAAAGATGATAAAAATATGTTTGAAATGACTTTAAATGAGTATTTATAAGCAACAACACTATATTTTCCCATTAATTAGACCTAAGAGGATGACATTCACCGAAAATTAAAGTTAATTGATTAAATTCCTAGTTAAATTTGAATTTTCCCTCAAAGGGGATTCATTCACCATCCTTGGCGAATGGGTCCCACTAGAGGGGACTCATTCACCCAAGGTGGTGAATGGGTCCCTCTACTGCTATTTAAAGGTGGGTTTTTGGGGTATGACATAATTAAATGTTGTTTGTCAGGTTTTATGCGATTTCTCAACTAAAATGGGCTTCTAGATCAAAATTAATGGGTCTAAAGGGCCTATAAATGTTGTTTTGAAGGGTGAATGATGAGAAGGGACTCAAAAGTGGGTTCAATTATGCACAAAATTGTCTCGCTTCTCTAGAGGGTCCAATTTTCTACGACACAATAGCATTGTGGTCTCCACTAAAATTTCTATGCAACAAAGACTAACTTTCTCATTGCCATGGAGCTGCAACTACGTCCATCTCATGAACAACAATACTTGCAAAGAGAGGAACAACTAAATAGGAACAAAAATCCAACATTTCTTTTCAAGAATATCATAAAAATAACATATCAAAAGAAAACATTCCACATGGGTTGATCAACATTTATTTGCAAATTAATAACAAAAGAATAGTGGACAAGCTAACTACTTTGATGTAGTCAACATTTAAGGTGAATTTTTAAAAATCTTATCACTCTCTCATTTAAAATTTTCAAAAATTCCCCTTCTAACAATCTACGTTCACATGTTTTAGGTTTCAAGCACATTAAAAGCAACAAATGCACTTTAAAATCTATTTGAAGCTTTTTTCCCAACTTGCAATTATAAATTCAACACTTACGACATGCTTCAATAGGAAACTGCTCATTGCAGCCAATGTGACAAGTGAGGTACATATACTCACTTCATCCTAAAGCTATCATCATAACAAATGACAAGCAAAGAATCCATTGTTCAGTTCAAAACCATGTCCTCAAACAACTCTTGCTCGCTCTTCAAAACATGAAATATGAAGACTACATCAAAGACAAATAAACAGTTATATTTGCACTACGAGACTTTGTCACCAAAGGTCATTTTAGCCTCAATTGAAACAATGTCATCACATATGCTATTTTCCTAACTAAATGAATGGCATATTCTACAGTGAGGTAAGAAATAATATTGATACAAATAATTTTCTCCCTCTTCAATTTCTAAGATATGTTTAGAATTATATAAAAATGTTGCTTTTGTACTAATCATAATAATGACATTGCAGGTGATGAAGAGACACAAGAAAGTGCAAAACTACCTACCATTCCATTGACCTATACTTCTCTTTTTGCTATGCTTTTGTTCCTAGCTCTTTGGCCTATATCACTACATTTCATGTTTTATCGCTTTAAACTTCTTTCCACTTGTATTTTACAATTGACATCTTTTCCCTTTATATGCTAGACAATAATCTATTTTTTGATGTTTCTATTAAAATGGATTAAAATCTAGTATTATAACTTTTAAATATGCTATATGTCACAAATATAAAACATGCATGTTTCTAATGGGAAAGTTACCACTACAATTATTGCATTTCAATTTGACATACTTGGTTGGCCAATCAAATTTATTTGACAAATTTTATAATGTGTTTCTATTTCTCTTATTTTCTTACACAAAGAAGACTAGTAGACCTGCTCCACCCGATTGGAAAAGAGATGAATGATAAATTTGAGACATGAAAGATTCACTTGATAGTTGATTGAGTTATCTTTGAGCTATTTTCCCAATAACTTAGTTTCTATGGAAAAATCAGTAAGCAACAACATCCACTCTATAACAAAACATAGCAAATGCACCAGGCATATTTACTATCGCATTCATTGAATTTGATTTTGAAATAGTTGCTTGGCCAATTAAATTTACTATTTAAAATGTTTTTCTTTTTCCTAGAGTTGCGATTTAAGGACATATTTTATGTGTTTGAAAATTATGATTTATCTCTTTTCCTATTGGTTGGAGTAGGTCTATTACCCATTTTCTTTTAAGTAAAACAGTCTTTCTATTTTCCAAATTTACTTGAAACAAATTCAAAATTACAACCACTCCAATTGCATATCACATCGTTGCAATTATGCACATATCTGGCCACAAGATTATTGCAATCAAATGATTGCAAAGGTAGCTTTCTTATGGGAAAAAATTAGACAAATTCAAACAATTCACAAAAAAATTCCAAACATTTGAAGAATCAAACTTCATTGCAAACAAAGGCGAAAAAAATCTGATATTCTGGCCTCCCAGTCTTTCCTTCAAGAATCAAGTATATTTGTAGCTTTGCAAATCTTTGTCTCCACTCCAATTCCAAAAAATGGTTCCTATTACAAGGACAATTTAAACAAATGACCACAATTGATTACACATAATATGTTATTCATAAACATAAAACACAAAAGCACATGACAAAATTGACAAGTAAAATGGAAACCTATTGCTATCAATCCATAATCAATGCATCTAATGCATTAATAGTTAACAACACCTTGCCCACAACATTTAGTTTTGCATATGTGGCCTGCTTCTTGGCTTTTACTGTTTCATATTTATGTCATACATACCATATGTCATGTGTAGTTACTTTGGTACAATTACTAGGTTAGGTTTTCTAAATAATACATAAATAGCCATCTCCATTTGTCTTACCGAATAGTGAAAGTCGCAATAACAACCCACCTCTATCGCATTTTGCAATATTTAGTTGTTCTTCAACAAATGTCCTCTGCCTTCGAAACAATAAAACAATTCTTTGTGGCTCAACGTTCTTTACAAAATTTGTAGATCATATTCTAATGCATCAATCAAAGGACAAATCTATTTCCAATCTATATTCTCACACGTTCACATGTAACATCCTTATCATTCTCACCATCTATGCACCCAGTCGACATCTGGAAGATGTGCAATGTAGTGAGGCATAGAGAAGAATTCATGTTTACACTTGTTCACCATTAACGCAATGCGAGGTATTGGGATTGCTCCATACCACTAGCCTCAACATACTGTTTTTGGCAAGACTTCTCAATGATGTAAGTGCATTAATATTTGAAAGGAAATTAATATTTAAACCTCCAGTCTAGCTATAAAGTTGTTATTCATATTGACTTTACTTTCTATGGCCTTTTTTCATGGGCATATGTTCTTTTCTAAATTTAGGGTAAATAAAATTAATTATAATTAGCTTATGTAATTAAATGAATTTAATTTAGAGATAGTGTTTAAATATATTATAAAAAAATAGACATAATAATATGGTGCTAAAGAAGATAAAGTAATTTTGAATTTTTAACTTATTACTAATATTTATATTTTATATGTCTTGTATATAAAATAAAATAAAATACTTTTATATTTTAAATTTCTCCATTTTGTAAAATGCTTTTAAATTTTTATTTTATATGGCTTACATATCTAGTCAAAACGATTCAAATGTTAACAAATAACTATGTTTACTAAATAATTTTTTAAGTATGGTCTTCTTTGTTTCTTTCAATATGACATTCGCTTTGTCGATTTCCCTATTACTACCTTGACAAATAAACTCTCCACTTTCACACTAAACCAATTTAAATTCCTAAATTACTTTTATATAAAAAATTATTGATATTATTTAACAAGCACACAAAAAATATGAATTTTAATATACACTTGTTCCAACAAGTTTTAGTGCAGAAAAACAATAGACACATCTCATAGTATCAATAACAAACTCCAGCCTCTATATTTTGCTTCTCACATGCTATAGTCTTCTCTTTTATTGGTTTTGCTTTTTTGTGCTCAATAAAAAACTCTAAATTTCAACTACAATTAATCAACATATACTAGAAACTTACATTTCAGTTTTACAACTCATTTTACAAATCTTCAACCATATTTTTCTTTCCCGTACCAATCTAGAAGCTTCTTACTTGACGATAGAAACTCGATGCACTCCGTCACTTGTTTAAAATCCCAAGCAAGATTGTTAAGCCATCCTAAATTTGTGGATTAACTGATTATCAAGTGAGACAAAAGGTTAAAGGAAATTCAATTGGGTCAAGTTGAGGCTGTCATGCAAAACTCCTTTTTCAATTCTTAACAAAACGAAGTTCACGAAAAATGGCAAGGTCGAAATGTAGGTCCCACCATAATAGCTCAGCATTCAACATGGGTCCTATCAACTAAAAATGACAAGATTGACACATGAAAATTACTGACTATTATGGGTCCCATCAACGTCGCTGGTCGTCAAGCCAATGTTAAAATGATGATACGATGGGCTACACATGTAATTTTGTATTATATGCTATGTCCAGCCCTTGGCGGTGCCAGAATTTAATTGGAATTCTTACCACAGAATTCCAAAATTTACAACGTAACACACATGGAGAAGAACCTTTTACAGTCTCTGCTTAAGAATGACAGATTTTTACTACATGATGTCAATCGAGCTTTATAAAATACACTTCAATGACACGGACATGCCATCTGCTTTCGATGGGATGAAGAGAAATCTGTGAAGAATATTGGTCTTCACTTCCAAAATATCTGTGTCAGCTTTTAAGACCTTGCGGTGGACAGGACTGCCAATGACATCACGGAGATGGAAACGGGACTTCTTTTCAAAGACAATGTTTAGTGTTCCAGTTATGGCCTTGAAAGCGCTGTTCCTTATCATGCAACTGACAGTCTTCAACAACTTTTGATTGTTTCCACGAAGAATATAATCTACTTATGTACATTATTGTTTTTAAAAAGCATTCAAATATAGAGAAAACTCTTCATTTTCTCAAAAACAGACCCATTTCTTAGGACTAGGGTGTATTTTGAATAATCTGAACATTATTGTGGCTATTTATTTCTACAGACAAAGTGGGGCATACCAACTGAGAACAATAAACTCTTCTTGACCGACTTAAAAAAGCACCTTGCATTCATACCAACTAAATTTTTCAGCCTATAAATAGTATTATAGTGAAATATCAATTACAACGACCTTTCTCCCTTTGTTTTCTCGTCCACCATCGTGTAGAATCAAAATTCACATTTGGTAAAGAGAATAATATTTACAGAATCAAAATACAACACGGAATATCACTTTGATATTTCCACTATGGCATGACTGGATACAATATTCTCTTGACAAGATAGAACAAAGGAAGAAAAATATGCTTTTGGCCGACTTAAAGTATCTGGACCTTATACACGCCATTGACAAGCACTTTCTTTGGGGAATGTATCTCTCCACATTATATCAGTACTGGCTCACTAAAGGGGCTCAATAACCGAACTGGTTGATAGGCAATATGGACATTGCTAAGAAGTAGTGTGAGTTTGTCAATGATAATGTGGACACGTGATAACATTTCTCCGTCCTGCTTCACCTTTGAACGCTTCCATTCCACAGAGCTGGTCTTTTCCGAAATGGTCGTAAATATATTTTAGGTCGAAGATGGGGACCTCATTTTCAATATGAACATTCAACCATAATATTTGATAAGGGATTTGATCTTGGTGACATCACACTATGACATTACTAATGACTGTCTATTATTATAAAATTATAGCATTGTAATTGTTATCATTCATTTTTAACTCTTTTTTAATTTATATAAATTAATTTTAAATAGAATTATTGAATAATGTAAATAAAAAATGAAATAAAATAAATTTTAATTATTTTTTATTTATTTGATAATTATTTCTATTTAAGAATTACTTTACTTTACTTTTATTTAAACTTTGTTTTTATATTTTATTATAATTTTTATCATTCACTTTGCACTTGTTTTTTAATTTATATAAATTAATTTTAAATAGAATTATCAAATAATGTAAATAAAAAATAAAATAAAATAAATTTTAATTATTTTATATTTATTTGATAATTATTTTATTTAATAATCACTTTACTTTACTTTTATTTAAAAATTGTTTTATTTTATATTGTAATTTTTATCATTCACTTTGTACTTGTTTTTTAATTTATATAAATTAATTTTAAATAGAATTATCAAATAATGTAAATAAAAACATAAAATAAATTTTAATTATTTGATATTTATTTGATATTTTTTTAATTTAATATGCTTTTATAAAAAAGTTTTATTTTATTTTGGTTCAAAATTATTCTATCTTATTTATATTGTTTACTTTTATTATTGTTGTTGTTGTTGTTATTGTTCGGTAAAATTTAGTAGAGTTGCGAAGATTAAATTAATAAAATTCAAAGTTACATCAGCAATGGTCAAGCTGGACTATTCAAATCTCTGCTTATTGTTCTTGATGCCACCAATACTAGCAAGACTTAAGATTCCACATTTCCCCCTTTCTTGGAGGACCTTGAAACCCTATCATGTTGAGGATTATGTTTTCTCCTTTTTACCTTTGTCCAACCATCATCATTTGAATGGAAATGGTCTTCTTTTGGGCCATCTATGGAGCCTGTAACTACAGAATGCTCCATCAATGCAAGGGAGCAAGCTGGTGCAACGTCCTTTAGTTGATGGCTCTCAACATTAGTACCAACTTCGCAACCTATAGCCATCGGGTAATCCACCATAGACCCATTAGTCAGAGTTGATGAGAAAACCTTAGTGTTCTCAACATTAGTACCAACTTCGCAACTTGTAGCCACCGGGCAATCCATTGTAGACCCATTAGTCAGAGTTGATGAGCAAAACTTAGTGTCCTCGGAAGGAGAATTCAGTTGAGTTGAGCCTTGAGGGGGGTTGGGAGTAATGGCATAATGTTGAGGACTAGCCCCATCCCACTAGGAAGGTTTCCCAATTATTATTATTATTATTATTATTATTATTATTTAACTAATATTTTTTATATACTTGAAATGTATTTTATAATGTGTGTATTAATTGAAAAAAATATGCAATTTATATTGATGTCTTTGTTTCAATAAATAATAATAATTTTAATATATATATATATATATAGATGCATTATGAAATAAAATTTATTAAACTTAACTAATTTGAATTTAAAAATTAATAATAATTTTTTTTGTTTAAAAAATATGATTTTATCATATTTGTAATAAAATTTGTGCATTATAAACCCACAAAAAAATGCATTACAAGGTGGGGGCCCTAGCTTGATTGGCTAGAGCATCCTGTTGGAGGAAAGAGGTCACGAGGCCCAGTCTCCCTTCATCTCTATGGTACCAAAGGGTGTTTCATGCCAACATCACCAATCACGTGAGAAAACTTTACCAAAAAAAACTAAGGTAACAAAAAGAAAAGATAAACTAAGAAGGGCACAATCTTGTGCACTTGTGACAACAATTTGGGTTGAAATAACCAATCTAGGGAATAATGTGGCCTAAATTTAGCTTCTCTTTTTCAGATCTAATTTTACAAGCCTATAACTCCCATTATGTATTTTACAATCCTACTTTGAAATTTTCATCTTCATATTTGAACTTGTAAAAATCACAACAAAGAGGGACAAGGGGATGGCTCTATAGGAGTTTTCCTAGGTTATACCCCTATTTTGGTATTTCTATTTTGATGAATAACTAATTGATTGGCTAAAACAATATGTGTGCTCTTAATCTAAAGTGCATCTAAGGCTATAATGAGCTAAAATGTAAGAAACCCTACCCAAATGTGTTAGAGGAGGACTCTTAAATGACATAAATAAGATCAAAGAAAGAGAAAATCAAATACCCTTAGGAAAATCTAAAATGTAGTAATACCTTGCTTAGGGAAACAAGTAGATCAAAGCTTGAATATTAGAAAAATCTAAAAAATCCATTAGTTGGTTGAATAGTGCCAAAGAAATCTCCAAAAACAAGATTCTTTCATGTTCTTCCATTGGCATCAAACTTCAATCATCATGTAAACTTGATCAAGTCTAAAATTCCACATGAAAATATGTAAATTTGAATATATTTTTGCCAAAGTATAATTGTCTTATGATTTTTCCCATAATTTTGAAATAATAATTCATGTTTATATAGTGAAACTTATGAAAAATTAAAGTTAGGTTGACTCATTTAGATTTGATTCTTAAAGATTAAATTATTTCCAAGACCCAAATTTCAAATTGCATCTCTAAAATTAGAGACCAAGAAAAATGGAATATGAAAATTTTCAAGCAAAATAGCTAGTCTAGGGAATAGTGCACCCTAGACTGACCTTCTCACACTCAATAAGATTTACATTGGGTGTTTTGAGCCTCCTAAAATTAGGACTTCTTCAAGGTGAGGGTACTTCTCAGAGTTAATTTGATGATGTTTAATCAATAACACATTTTCTAGGGTAGAATAGACATATTCTCCTTAGCTACTAGAAATTTTTAGGGCTAGGAAATGTCTAAGATGCATTGATGTAAAAAATCATTATAGTGAGTTCCAAATTTAGAGTGTTAAATTGTACTGTAGGGAGTACAATTTTTGACAATGTATTTAGCCCCCATTTTAGCAATTGTTTGACACTACATGCATATGAAAAAAGTACTGAAAGTATATCATATCATAAAAGGATACCAGAAAGGATATTGTAGAGGATATAGATTATTTTCCAAGTGAGAGAATGGAGCCCCTAGTGTAGTAATTTGCAAAACCACAATGTTAGGAGTTGCATCTTGTAAAAAAACATTGTTAGAAATCCAAAAAAAATCTGCAAACACCAACAAATACATTAGTTCAAACTTCTAAAGATAATGAAATTTGAGGGGAGATGTACGCCTCTTGATTGTGCTTTCTTTATGGAGGTGGAATCAAGGTGGCAATCTCATCACACCAAATGAATTAGGTCTTTTATAAGAATTCTAGTGAGGTCATGAAATCATAATACCATGGACTAACAAGAACAACATGAGCAAGAGAAGAATTGTGATTTCTATAAAATAAATGACAATGAAATCAGTGGTCATAAGCTCAAGTTATGCTCATTTTAATAGACTATGGTATGAGAAATATAGTGCTAAATTTATCTATAGGTGACAACATTTTTACCTTTTTAACATTCATTTTCACAATTATAGTTTAAGAGTTTAAAGAGTTGAGACCATCAACCAAAGGAGAAAAAATCTCACAATGATGACCATACCAAGCCTCGAGACTTGAGGCCTTTCGGGAGTGTGTTGCGCGTGGCACGCCAATAAGAGAGGAAATTTATTTTTCCACTTTCCATGTGATTGTTAGTCTTAAATAATTTAATTTAAATTATTTTCTCTAAGAATAGGGTGCCCTAGACCATCATGGATTCCTTAGACCTCTAAAGGTTCCCTTGGCCAGCATGGGCACCCTAGACCAATAAAGGCACCCCTGATCAACAATAGAGTTCTAATACTATGTTAAATGTAGTGCCCCACCACGCAACCCCAAAGAAAACTAATACATCTAACATTTATGGTACAATTTTTTTTTTTTAAACTATTAAAGTGTATAAATTATTGTATACATTAAATTTAAAAGATTACAAATTAAACACCTAAGACCTTTGGGGTACACGAGGTGACATTATGTAGCGAACCCATTCATTCACTTAACTTCAATTTTAAACATTAATAAATGATAAACAATGTGACAAGGATTAATCCATATAAAACCATCCATGCAAATTACATTAAATTCATAAAGATATTAAGTACATATTTCCACAGATACAACATAACATTGACAATATTTACATATGGTAATTCAAGAGTGATTTACATAGTATGACAATACATTACATCAGTCTGATAGTACAACTTAATGAACACATACAAAATTACATCATAGGTCTTCCCAACACACGTGGGAACAATACATCAATACATAAAATACATCTGGAGTAAAAATATACATCTGGTAACATATGAATCCTGGATCAAACTGCATTAGCAAAACTCTGCACTGAATGGTACAACTGCATCACAAGGGGACCCAATGGGGTGTGTAGTACATTCCACCCAACCACCCTCGTGCTGGGAGTAAACAAGGAAGGATCCCCGACCAAGCACATACAAACAAAAAACACAAGACTAATTCGAGACAAAGATAACATAATATCAAAAGACCACTCACAAAACTAAACAATGCTAAATCACCAAAAACATAACAATAGACCACTTCTAGAGGATTTCAATAAAAAAAAACTCAAAAGGAATGCTAGAAGAGAGTGTCATTGCATGGACTTACATGTCCATTATCTAGACATCATGTCTCAAGGTGCCACGTCCATCTATACATGGATTATCCAGACAACCTATCACCAGGTGTTGCCTCCATCTATGGTTATCCTGACTTCCTATCTCAAGGTGCCACTCCATAGGGTTACTCATGTGGAACCGTTAACCTCTCGTGAAGACAAGGCAACGATCTTGCCAACCATGGCCTTCTCGGCCCACCTTTAGCCTATTATAGCACTAACAGGCGAATGAAGCATCCATAATTATCTTATTAATGTTTAATTACCCACCCCCTAATTAATTACTTAGGTTATAATTTGTTACTCTAACTCTAACGTGGGTTACCCTGATAGCCCCTTTGTGCATCAGCCCCTACATAGAGCCACTCTCTCTAGAACCCAAAACATAAAATCCAACACCAAGGAGTTGTACCAACAAGAACACTGAACCAACAAGTGGAACATCCGTAAAGCAAAACCATCTTGCCAAAATTACATGAAACAACAACTATAACCGGTACAACCCATGTGTAAACTCAAATCACAACCAAAGCCAAAACATAGGGCCAAATAGCAAATTACAAGAGCAAATATAGAACATCAGTCTCCCACCTCTAAAAGTCCCTAACCAACAACTTAAGCTCCTACAGAAGGATAAACTAACTCAAGGGATTTCCCACTTGACACAAATCCAATAAAGAGAAAACCATAATAAATTCACCAAATAATCTCGAGAGTACACAATTACGTCAAACAATGCCATGTAACACATTTCAAAACACAATACTTTCACCAAATAAATAAATTAACTACTCGAGAATATTCAATTTAATTCAAAGCACATGGTTTATTTCTAATTTCCTCAATTACACTATAACATTCTAAATTTCATCTAATTAATCCATAATTATAGCATAAAAATAACCACCTTTATTTCTATATATAAATACATATATATATATATACACATATATACATTTTTATGCGTTTATTCATATATACATATATATGCATATATATAAATAAAAAATTTATTAAATTCATGCATTTAAAACATATTATAAAAAATTCCCATTTACTTCACTATAATAATTACATATATATATATACATATATATATTTATATACATACATATATATATTTATATACATACATATATATATATTATAATATATAATATATATATATATCACAAAAAATAATCATAAATAAATAAAAATGAATTAAAAAAACTTTAATACGGAACCCCATGCAGCCCGTGGGTATTGCGTACCTCCTTGTGGGGAAGTTGTAGCCCCCACACTGCTTCCAGTAGCCTCGGATGTTGTGCGCAGCCTTGGCTATTGTATGTAGCCTGTGGTGGCTACGTAGAGCCCCATGGGGAGTGGGGGTGGTACGACGACAGCTGACCACTCCCCCATCATTTCATTTTTTATTTTTATTTTTTATATTAATTTTTTTTCCAAACAAAAACATAGGACACAACCTGCAACATGTTAATATTATATATATATATATATATATATATATATATTTAAAAACAGTACAGAACAAGAAATTCAAAAAGAATATATATATTGACAAGGATAGAATATGAAACATGTATATGTATATATATATATATTTTCCCAAATGATACAAAATAAATAAATAAATAGGATGAAAACTAGTCCAATTCATTTTTCTTCAATCAGAGAATAAATATGGGTATACAATTTTAATACCCTAATAAATTGATTTTCTTTCAAATCACAAATTTCACAACAAAATTTTTATTAACGAAATTCTGAAGGTTTCCCTACAAATTTCTACAGAAGATTCAAAGGTTTAGCACAAACAAATTTTTCAATCACAGAACCCTCTTTCAAAAACAGAGAAATTGATTTTTAAATATGGTAGCCAAGATTATTGTTTACAAGAAAATAAATCAAATGAAATAATAAATTTAAAAGAACCTAGAGTCCTTCGTTTCATGTTGAATCTAAACACAGTGACCCTTCTTCCTCTTTCGAAAACAAACTTCCTCTGCAATTACTTCTCAAATTCCTTTTTGCTAACTCTTGAATCAATTTCCCATTCTTTTCTTATAGAAGAATTTTAACAGAGAAGCACAAAAAATCTCTTTTTCTTTTCCAGATCCCAAAACCAAAAAACCATTCCTCTGTGTGTGTGTAGAAACTTCTTTTTTTCTCACAATAAAAATAAAGAAAAAAAAATAAAGCTCTACTTTTTTTTCCTCAAAAATCCAACCCATCCATTGTTTCTTTTTCTTGCTTTAAAAGCTCACACTTATCTGACAAATTTTAATTAAAAATTTAATATTTTCACAAGATATTCTTTTCTGATTTTCTAATTTTTATATCTTGAAAAAGATAATTTATAATTATCACCAACATTATTTATTTAAATTAATTACTTACACCTTTTAATTAATTAAATAACTTTTCATTTACAACATTTAAATCTAACATTTAACTAAATTACAATTACGTACAAATAATCATATCCACAAAATAACATTAATTTATTCCATATAAAGTAAAAATAAATTAAATAAAAACTAACCATAATTAAAATAAATAAACAACAACAACCAATACAGAGACAAGGACAAAGCCAAAACCATGACACAACAAGACTCACAACGAGGTGATGGGCTTGGGATGGGGACACTTCCTTAGCAACTCCCTTTTTCAACATCATACCCGTTAGGTTTATTTAATGCTCACCCTATCCTGCCGAAGCAGGTGGAATCGAGACTTTGTTCCTGCAAATCCTGCATACAAACAAACATCAAGTAGCATGTAAATCTCCATTGCAGACACATCGTGAAAGGTAATCATGGGGTAGCAAGGTACTCGCAAGCGAGTGATGCTACTTCATCCTTTCACCAAGACTCACTAGCAAACACATTAGAAAACATAGCAACATAGAGTCACAACATCGTCACATATACTATTAAAGAAAACCATAGCATAACCAGATAATATAACCACCACATAATGTACCATCAAATATCATAAGTAATGTCAAGTGCATCAAACTAACCAAACTATGAATCCACACACAACCAAGTATCAAACCAACACATAAGAGTATCAAAGAGTATCAAAGAGTATCAACAACATGAGGGGTATTACATCATCCCCCCTATAACATGGCTTACTCCTAGAAGCCATTAAAAAAATAAGGGTAAGCACGCAAAGGTTGACTAGTTTGTTTTTAAATAAGCCAGGTTGGCTGCTTTAACGACTTCCTTGCTAGAAGGCATCCATTTCATTCTTTCTTGACGAATTCTCCTTAGAGCTTCAGCCAAAGTCTCCAAGTCTGAAAGCATGGAGCATTTGGAATAATCATACCCAAGTTTTATTTTCCATAGATGTTTGACTATCAGATCACAAACCTTCTTTCGAGGTGTTTTTCATATCTTCATCCTAGAAAAACACCAAGGGATAGATTTTAGTTTAAAACCCACACTCACCGCATGCACACACAAATTAACTTCACAAAGAACACACAACAAGACTACAAAAAAGTAACACAAGGGTAACATAAGGGTAACGCACAGGTCCAAAATGCATTTCCGGTAGGAAGAATATCAGTGCATTGCACACTGCACCGAGGGTCATATCCTTTCCACCAAGTTTTTTCACCTTTGGACCTACATCACCTAGAGACAAACTCGGATAACCAAGTGCAAATTACACAAATGAAACGACACACCCTCAAGAGTACGAGTAACTAGGTCAACACAATGGGCTCATAGTGCCCCATTCTTTGAACCTAGGCTATGATACCATGTGTAGTCCCCCACCACGCAACCCCAAAGAAAACTAATACATCTAACATTTATGGTACAATTATTTTTTTTAAATTATTCAAGTGTATAAATTATTGTATACATTAAATTTAAAATATTACAAATTAAACACCTAAGACCTTTGGGGTACACGAGGTTACATTACGTAGCTAACCCATTAATTCACTTAACTTCAATTTTAAACATTAATAAATGATAAAAAAATGTGACAAGGATTAATCCATATAAAACCATACATGCAAATTACATTAAATTAATCATGAAGATATTAAGTACATATTTCCACAGATACAACATAACATTGACAGTATTTACATATGGCAATTCAAGAATGATTTACATGGTATGATAACACATTACATCAGTTTGATAGTACATCTCAATGAACACATACATAATTACATCATAGGTCTTCCCAACACACGTGGGAACGATACATCAATACATAGAATACATCTGGAGTAAAAATATACATTTGGTAACATATGAATCCTGGATCAAACTGCATCAACAAAACTCTACACTGAATGGTACAATTGCATCATAAGGGGACCCAACGGGATGTGTAGCACGTTCCACCCAACCACCCCCGTGCTAGGAGTAAACAAGGAAGGATCCCCGACCAAGCACATACAAACAAAAAACACAAGACTAACTCTGGACAAAGATAACATAATATCAAAAGACCACTCACAAAACTAAACAACGATAAATCACCAAAAACATAACAATAGACCTCTTCTAGAGGATTTCAATAAAAACATGTCAAAAGGAATGCTAGAGGAGAGTGTCATCGCATGGCCTTACATGGATTATCCAGACATCCTGTCTCAAGGTGTCACCTCCATCTATACATGGATTATCCAGACAACCTATTACTAGGTGTCGCCTCCATCTATGGTTATCCTGACTACCTATCTCAAGGAGTCACTCCATAGGGTTACTCATGTGGAACCATTAACCTCTCGTGAAGATGAGGCAACGATCTTTTCAACCATGGCCTTCTCGGCCCACCTTTAGCCTATGATAGCACTAACAGGAAGACGAGGCATCCATAATTATCTTATTAATGTTTAATTACCCACCTCCTAATTAATTACTTAGGTTATCATTTGTTACTCTAACTCTAACCTGGGTTACCCTAATAGCCCCTTTGTGCGCCGGCCCCCACGTAGAGTCACTCTCTCTAGAACCCAAAACATAAAATCCAACACCAAGGAGTTGTACCAGCAAGAACACTGAACCAACAAGTGGAACATCCATGAGGCAAAACTATCTCACCAAAATTACATGAAACAACTATAACCGGTACAACCCATGTGTAAACTCAAATCACAACCAAAGCCAAAACATAGGGCCAAATATCAAATTACAAGATCAAATATACAACATCAATCTCCCACCTCTGAAAGTCCCTAACCAACAACTTAAGCTCCTACAGAGGAATAAACTAACTCAAGGGCTTTCCCACATGACACAAATCCAATAAAGAGAAAACCACAATAGATTAAACAAATAATCTCGAGAGTACAAAATTACGTAAAACGCCATATAACACATTTCAAAACACAATACTTTCACCAAATAAATAAATTAACTACTCAAGAATATTCAATTTAATTCAAAGCACATATTTTATTTCTAATTTCCTCGATTACACTATAACATTGTAAATTTCATCTAATTAATCCATAATCACAACATAAAAAAAACCACCTTTATTTATATATATAAATATATATATACACATATATACATTTTTATGCATATTTTCATATATACATATATACGCATATATATAAATAAAACATCTATTAAATTCATGCATTTAAAACATATTATAAAAATTTCCCATTTACTTCATTGTAATAATTATAGATATAAATATATATATACATACATATATATATATATGTATATATATATCACAAAAAACAATCATAAAAAAAATGAATTTAAAAAAAACTTTAATAGGGAACCCCACGCAGCCCGTGGGTACTGCGTACCTCCCCGTGGGGAGGCCGTAGCCCCCACACGGTTGCGTCCAACAACCTCGGCTGTTGTGCACAACCTTGAATACTGTGTGCAGCCTATGGTGGCTGCATACAACCCCATGGGGAGTGGGGGTGGTATGGCAACAACCAACCACTCCCCCCCATTTCATATTTTTAATTTTATTTTTTTTATTATTATTTTTTTTATATTAAATTATTTTCCAAACAAAAATGCAAGACACAACCTGCAACATGTTAATATTTTTTTTCTATCTCTATATTTTAAAAAAAAACACAGAACACGAATTTCAAAAGGAATATATATATATGTATGTATGTATATATACATATGCATATACATATTTCATATATATCTATTTTAACAAGGAGAGAATATGAGATATGTATATGTATATATATACATATATATTTATATATATATATTATATATATTTATATATATATATGCATATATATATTTTATATATATATATGCATATATATATATACATATATATATGCATATATATATATATATATATATATCTATATATATATATATATATATATATATAGGTATATATATATAGGTATATATATATATATTACCCAAATGATACAAAATAAATAAAAAAATAGGATGAAAACTAGTCCAATTCATTTTTCTTCAATCAGAGAATAAATATGGGTATATAATTTTAATACCCTAATAATTTGATTTTCTTTCAAATCACAAATTTCACAACTAAATTTTTATTAATGAAATTCTGAAGGTTTCCCTACAATTTTCTATAGAAGATTCAAAAGTTTAGCACAAACAAATTTTTCAATCACAGAACCCTCTTTCAATCTTTCAAAAACAGAGAAATTTATTTTTAAATATGGCAGCCAAGATTCTTGTTTATAGGAAAATAAATCAAATGAAATAATAAATTTAAAAGAACTTGGAGTCCTTCCTTCATTTGATGTTGAATCCAAACATAGTGACCCTTCTTCCTCTTTTGAAAATGAACTTCCTTTGCAATTCCTTCTCAAATTCCTTTCAGCTAACTTCTAAATCAATTTCCCATTCTTTTCTTACAGAACAATTTTAACAGAGAAGCACAAAAAACCTATCTTTTTCTTTTCCAAACCCCAAATCCAAAAAACCATTCCTCTGTGTGTGTGTGTGTGTAGAAACTTTTTTTTTTCTCACAATAAAAATAAAGAAAAATAATTAAAGCTCTTCTTTTTTTTCTCAAAAATCCAACCCATCCATTGGTTCTTTTTCTTGCTTTAAAAGCTCACACTTATCTAACAAATTTTAATTAAAAATTCATTATTTTCACATGATATTATCCTCACAAGATATTCTTTTCTGATTTTCTAATTTTTATATCTTGAAAAAGATAATTTATAATTATCACCAACATTATTTATTTAAATTAATTACTTACACCTTTTAATCAATTAAATAACTTTTCATTTACAACATTTAAATCTAACATTTAACTAAATTACAATTACGTACAAATAATCATATCCACAAAATAACATTAATTTATTCCATATAAAGTAAAAATAAATTAAATAACAACTAACCATAATTAAAATAAACAAACAACAACAACCAATACAGAGACAAGGACAAAGCCAAAACCATGACACAACAAGACTCACAACGAGGTGACGGACTTGGGACGGGGACACTTCCTTATCAACTCCCTTTTTCAACATCATACCCATTGGGTTTATTTAATGCTCACCATGTCCTATTGAAGCAGGTGGAATCGAGACTTTGTTCCTGCAAGTCCTGCATACAAACAAACATCAAGTAGCATGTAAATCTCCATTGTAGACACATCATGAAAGGTAATCACGGGGTAGCAGGGCACTCGCAAGTGAGTGATGCTACTTCGTCCTTTCACCAAGACTCACTAGCAAACACATCAAAAAACATAGCAACATAGAATCACAACATCGTCACATATAATATTAAACAAAACCATAGCATAACTAGATAATATAACCACCACATAATGTATCATCAAACATCATAAGTAATGTCAAGTGCAGCAAACCAACCAAACTATGAATCCACACACAACCAATTTGGTGAACTAATCACCATCACAACCAAGTATCAAACCAACACATAAGAGTATCAAAGAGTATCAACAACATGAGGGGTATTACATTTAACTCTTATATATATTTTTAATGCAATTTTGATAATGAATATTTATTTTGATTGCTAAGGTCCACCATGCATGCGAGAGCATCTAGGAGGAAACCTAATTTCACTTCTCTGAGATTAGGCTATATAGATCTCTATTTTAGAGCATTAACACTTATGTGTAGTAGCACTATATTGGCTATACACCATGTCAATGATGAGGTATAGTGACACTCTACTCACAATACTCGTGGAATGGTGGGATGCAGGGACCTCTACCTTCTATCTTCTGATTGGAGAGATGATGATCACACTAGAGGACGTGTACTAAATTCTTTGATTACCTATTCGAGGGAGGAGTGTGAGACATTATGTTGGGAAAGCTAAAATTGAGATTCTTGATGACCAATGTTGATGTGTCGACTGTGATATACCCCATGAGGTTAAGGTTCAAATTCTTCTTTAATGGTTGCTACATGCTAGTTTTGATGTTCAACTTCTTTGATGGATTCTAATTGTTATAATAGAACTTGTAGTTTCTCTCGATGGGTGAGGCACACCTACATGGGGGCTTCGTCGATATGATATAGGTGCCAATGGAGGACCATAAAATTATGTTTGGATAGGGGAAAATCATGTTGGCACATCTATATTATGATCTTTTTTGATATATTCTCTATGAGATGTGAAGCCTCATGATTTGCATGTTTTTATAGTTATGGGAATTCGAGCACATCACTTGCATGTGGCCCGCAAGATATCCCGTGGAGGCACCATGAACATATACTCATTTATTTGGTTATTTGCTTAGGATACCTTGGTAGTATGGAGATTTACTATATTGGCATGTCACTTTTGATCAACTAGATGTTGAGTACGTCATATGGAGACCTTATAGGGAAATATGTGCTTTGGAAAGATCACCACAGGAGTTGGCCAGGATGTAGTGGGATCACTTCATTAATGGTAGATATGAGTATGTTTTTATACCATTCTAGTATGATCAAGTGATGAGATCATTTAGGCGCCTTGAGGAGACACATATCATTTGACTGACCTATCTGTGATCGACTCAGAATGCTACTAAACCATAGGACATAGCCCATCCTACCATCACATACATCCCTTTGAGTGATTGAGATGATGAGAAGCGGGACATACATCCTAAATCTAATGTAGATGATGTCAAATTTTCCATTTCATACCACTGGTTGTTGGAGACTACATGTCGAGATCTTGTATTTCCCAATGACCATCCTAATAGAAATTCTAGGCCATAGCCATGGCATCATGATGATCATGAAGATGAGGATGTTAATGGAGACATAGGAGGAGATGAGGAGGAGGAGGAGGAGGATCAATAACAAGCTAATACAACCACAAGAGGTCTTGAGGAGTATGAGGAGACTAGAGATGCTCTCAAGTAGAGACCTATCATGAGTACTACCTATGAAACCCATGAGACCATCCGCCTATGAGCCTGCAAAGAGCAATAGTGTTGCATACACCATGCCCATAGGCCCATGAGGGAGTCCATATATGGGCACTGTAGTAATATATTGAGATCTCGATTGGTGAGCTAGCAATCTACATGATATGATATTATGATGTTTACTTTATATGTTACTATTTTTATGCTTATGTTTATACTTTTTATTATCCTACTATTTGATGTTGTTCTATGTTTTTATTTAGTTTTGCAGTTTGTACCTGAGATTGGCTCAACTTCATGGATCAAGTGTTATCAGTTATGGTTCCTGAGATTTCGCCTATCAACTAATACATGTTTAGCATTAAAAACCACAAAGTGTAGGGAATCATGTAGATCTATTTGATCTTTTATCATGCTAGAGGATGACATATGAAGATTTGATAGACACTCACGAGGAGCTAAGAGTTGAGAGGGATCGAGCCATTGGCTCAAGTAAGGCTTAGGCCATTTTATGAGAGGATATTTGTAGGGTACAAGAAGAGAGAGATTATTTCCAAGAGTAGCAAACATTAGTGCTTATGGCTAATAATGAGATAAGAGGTGAGTTATGGGCTATATTGGAACATAGTAGCTCTAGGAGCCACTCATGATCTATGATCCCACACTGACTACCACTAGGTCCCAAGGAATTTGGTAGCCATAGGCCTACTAGATGATGATGTACATTTTTGTATGAGATAACATATTTTGTTATCATGGTGATACGATGATGTATGGATACCCCTATACATATGAGCATAATTTTCCTATTTTTTCTATTTGTTATGCATTACATTTCCATATATGTCAAATTAAATATAATTGTGATCTATTAAACAATCTGGTTAGGACTATTTAATAAATTCCATAACTATCTACTTGATATATGTAAATATAAAAATGTGATTTAATTAAACAACTAAATGTAATTTTCTAATTAAATAGATTAATGCTTGATTAAGTGTACACATGATAAACTAGATACAACTATCATTTAATTTTGATAATTAAATGCTTATAATGATCTAATTTAACACAAAACATGAACTATTTGAATAGTATATGTAATAATTAATAATTAATTTTAAAATTACTCTAATAATCCAAGATACACCAATGTTTGTCATGAATGAAGCAATATGAGATAAAATAAAACAATCCATCTAATCTAATCAACATGCTTTATGATACAACATGTACTATTCAAAATGATGATATATTAATCTTAAAATCTATGCAAATGCATAGCATTGATAGGCTCTTTGAAAGATTTACCGTCTATCTTAGAAATCTTGTATGCTCCTGATCCAAAATTTTCTTCAATGACATAAGGTCTTATCTACTTTGGAATAAGCTTTCCTTTGTCCCCTGGTCCCAAATTTATGTTATGTTGATTCTCATATAGTGCCAAATCACCTTTCTGAAATGATCAATAGATAATGAAATTGTTATATTTTCTTTGCACTCTTATAATAAGCTTGATGATGTTAGAGAGATTTTGTATGTTATTCATCGAACATTTCATGTTGTTGAGGTCTCTTTTTACAATACTAGTTGTCATCCATAATGCCACTAAGAGAGGTTCATAAGGAGAGAATTTATAATTCTAAAGGCATAACAACATCAACCCAATAGACAAGGTTATATGGGTATTACCTATAGTCATATATGAACACTTGTGCAGTAAGCCTGAAATGCATAGGAGAGTTGAGTATGCCAATCTCTATTAAGTTAGTTAATTATTTTTGGCAAGATTTATTCAATTATTTTGTTAGTTTCTTCTGATTGACCATTTAATTCTTTACATCCTTTTTTTTGAATGGTGTACCATTATCTATGATTAAAGATGAAGGAAGATCAAATCTTGATATTATGTTGTCTAAGATAAAATAAAAGATGGCATCATTTGTCGTGGAATCAAGAGGAACAATATTCACCCACTTTGAAAAGTAATTGGTTGTTGTGATGATAAGAGTATGTCATAAATATTATGGAGGAGAACTATTTCTAATAAGATCCAACCCCACACAAAAAATGGCCAAATAGCTACATGAGAATGAAGTTATTGGGAGGGAGCATGAATCAGATTGTTATGATATTGAAACTTAGGAATTTTTTTAACAAAATTTAAATAATCTTGTTCCATGATTTTTCAATAATATCCCATTCACATAAAATTTGAAGCAAAGATCAACCACTAAAGTGTCCTCTACAAGCTCCAAAATGAGCTTCCTCAAGAGCTACAAGCATCTCTGACTTATTAAGGCAACAAAGAAGAAGACCATCATATGGTCTATGATATAGTATATCAAATAGAATTATGTATCACATTGCAAGGTTTCAAAGAAAACCATGAGTGTTTTTCGTAGTAGGTTCAGGAAAAATACCATCACACATGTATCGAAATATGTGTGAGTACCATTTGTCTCATTTATCTATATGACATATGATCTAATCTTTTATGTTGTTAGTGATTAATGGTGCTTTTAGGTTATAAATTTTGAGTTGAATTTCCATAAAAATATCATCAAGGTATATAATGGAAGCTACACTAACCATTGCATCCACATTTCAATTATCCTTCCACAAAATATTGTCTATGGTATATGAGGAAAAATGTTTTAATATTGTTAACACCAAATCATGATATTGGGAGAATTTATCTTGTTTCACTTGATATGACACATTAATTTATTTTATTATTAATTAAGAATCTCCAAATATGCACAAATTTTAAATATTCAAAGATAATGCAACACAAAAATTAGTGATAAGAGCCTCATATTCTACAATGTTATTCGTACAAAGGAAGTTTAGACAATATGATAAGGTAATTTTCTTTGTTGAGGGAGGTATTATGATCAACCCAATACCAAATCTAGTTAGACACTTAGAACCATAAAAATATAATTCACATGTTAGATATATGCTAATGTTAATGCAGGTTCATCGAGAAATGAGTCTTGTTATGGTAAGGCAAGTGGTGAGGGAGCTTCAGTTAAATGGTCAATCAATGCTTGACCTTTAATTGCTTTCTAAGAAATAAAATTAAGGTCAAATTTTGTTAACATGACCCACATAGCTAAGCATACTGATAAATTAGTGTTTGAAAGCAATTTTTTTAGGGGATCAAACTTCATCATGGATGACAAAGAAGAACCTCCACTTCCCATGGATGACAACAACAAAGGGATTAAACTGATGAAAGGTGTGAGATATAACAAGAATGAAAAGTTTGGTCTAAATAATCATGGCTTGAGATAACCTCTTACTACTAAGAAACATCTTAAAATTATTGGTCTTGGATTCACCACAACCAAAGTGACCCTTCTTCGAAAGGGTGCTTCTATTAATGAGGTTAAATATTCCTCTTGGTTAAAAAATTCACATTATAATGATGACATAAATGACTTCCCCCTTGACGTTACATATTTATTTGAGGATACCTTTATTTTCATTATTACCACTACATCCTTTGAATCTTCTAGCTAAATTACCAAATGAGACTTGTTTACCCTCAACTCATAAATTGGGACCAACAAGAACCACCTATTTTTTATTCCTTCAAAACTGATGAGGCCATTTTCGAATTTATGGGGCTCCAAGACCGTATACCATATAGAGATCATAAATTAGGATTTTGACATTGAGTTGGATACTCAAGCGCACTATGGTGAAATGATTGAATCCCTTAGTCACAAAATTGCAAATATGAAAATCATAACTCGATCCCCAAGTGAAAACCATATTGTGGGACTTTTTGATTGCAAAATAGTTCAAATAAAGGACGTATCTAAGGGTGAAAACCTCTGAGGCGCTTGAGGATGAGGGATTCAATCTGCCAAGTATTGCAATAGAACAAGAAAAATTAGTAGTATTGGTGGAGGCATCTAATTCAGTCAATTTAGGAAAGGAGGAAGCACCACAGGTCATATTCTAAATGCTTCTTCCTTATATGATGAAGAGTAGAACAACTTGGAAAAATTCCTAAGAAATTGTAAGATCAACTTTTCTTGGCCATATGCAAACATGCCAAGGCTCAACACATCATTGGTAGTTCATTATCTCACTGTTCGCCCTCAAGCAAAGCTAGTAAAGTAAAAGTTAAGAAAATGCATCCACATATATCATTGTTGGTAAAGCTAGAATTATAAAATCTTAACTTAGGGTTCATTAGATTGATAGACTATCCTGAGTGGGCTTCCAATTTGGTTCACATTTCCAAATCCACTAGGGGCATCAAGATATACACAAACTTCAGAGACTTGAATAAGGCATGTCCCAAGGATGCTTTTCCTCTACCAAACATAGATATCATTGTGGACTTGACAACTAGGCACAAAATTCTTTCACTTATGGATGGATTCTCAGGATATAATTATATAATGATAGCTAAGGAAGATAAGCATAAAACAACACTCACATGACCATGGGGAACATACTATTGGAATGTAATAGGGTAAAAGCACAAAGCTGTGTCACACTTTCAACTAACTTATCAACACAACTAAATTTAAGTATTTCTAACTAAAATCAATTTTGGTCAAACATATGATCTAGTAAGATTCATTCTAGCTAAGTTAGATACCTCCACAACGTTTTCAACTAAAATTGTTGGATAAAAATATATGGAGCACCACTTTGAGTCTGATTTACCAAGAAAATAAAATTATTTGGAAAACTTGAAGTTCCAATAACTCCTACTAATGTAAATAACATTTTTAAAAAATATAAAAATACCTTTTTGTAGATCCATAAGTGCAATTTTCAAAAATATATTTATTTTAATAGTTTAATTATTATTTATATTTTATTTTTTTATTTTTACTAAAAGTAGGTTATCAATGTAAAATATTAGGTTGATTACCATGCCAAGGAAAAATACTAAAACTTATTAATTTATTTTTAAAAAAATATGATGCACTAGATAAAAGAATCTATTTCATGATGATATAACTTTTTTTCCATTTTAGATAAATATTTAATATGAAAGTTGATGTCTAGTGGAAACAACTATTTTTTGATTCGCACACATTTTAATATTTATTTAAAAATATATATTTATCAAAATTGGAAAAAAATATATCCATACACTAAATTTTCAAGTTATAAATACACACAAAAAATTTGAAAGAAAAAAAATAAAATTTACTATAAAACGTTTGACGTCTCATGCAACTTCATTTTTCAACATTTTATTAGCAATTAAATTATAGTGTTAATTTATTAAAAACTAGTTTAAACTATTTTTTTTTTTTTAAATACAAAAATAAAATACTAAAAAAAATACATATTTTAGTAGTTACATCATTTCAAAATTCAAAACATATATGCCACTTTTTAGTGATTCAAGTTTAAAAGTTGGATCAGTGTTGGTTGTTTCCTTTATAAAGTGTGACACAACATTATACTTTTACCCAATACTTTTCGGTCTTAAGAATATTGGAGTGACATATTAGAGGGCCATGACCTTTATTTTTCATGACATGATCCATAAGACCCAGGAGGACTATGTGGATGACATTTTGGGTAAGTCTATAACAAGGAAAGAACATCTAGATTTGCTAGCACCAATCTTTGATAGACTTGAGAAGTATCAAGTACAGTTGAACCCTAAGAAGTGCATCTTTGGTGTATGTTGCCAATTTTCACTATAGCTCGATTGGAAGAGCTAATTAATTTTGATTCATCTCTTAAAGTGAAAGTTTCAGTTTAATTTCTACATTTTCTTAAGCTATTGTTTGCATCAAATTTATCAAGATTTAGTTCTAAAATGTAAATGTTTCTAGTGAAAAGAGTTTCAAGGTTTACTCAGTGCTTTGTAGCATAATTGAAATACAAAAGAGAATGCATAAATGATGAAGCATAATAATTTCTTTCATTTATTTTACAATTTTATTCGCATTACAGTATTTCATTTGTTTTGCAAATACAAATGATTGTACAAGATTGCATTTTGATAAATTTCTTTTCAGAATTGAAATGAAAAGAGAAATTTATAGTTCCACACAATCCGTGGAGATAGCCAAAACAATTCATTACAAGGAATGAACTATACAACTGAAGATAAAGAAAAGAAGTAGATAATGTAGAGAATATCCATAATTGCATGTTTGTCGGTATTTAGTTAATCTTCTTACAGTTGTTCCATCCATGCTACCGCTTCTGAGTGAACCTGCATCATGTAAAAGGGACTGTTAGAGCTTCGGATATGGACTACACTATGTGCTCTACATACATAGATATAATTCATTGCTTGCAATGCATTGAATCAGCTAAAAAATGAAGAGTACAATAATGAGAGCCTGAAAATGAAATGTCACACAGGAAACTTGGATTTATTATTTTATGCTAACATTGTTTTCTTCTTGTGCAAGTATAGGAAAAGTCGTGTAGTTGATCATTTCATGAAGACATAACAACATGTGGGGTAAAATGGGCTCCCACAAGGGTAGAGCTTGACATGCTATTCCTCAACATCTCATAGAGGAGTTTCAGAAAGGGAAAGCAATTAAATTCTACTCAAAGAAATGTGCATCTGAAGGAGTACATCTAAATACCATAATACCTCAAACAAGTGACCATCTAGGGCTATCAAGTCAACGTGCAATGAATTGAATAATCACAGATGATCAATTGCTCAATGTACAGTGTCATGAATGTGATAGTGAACAAGCATACATATGCCTTGTTTGCAGTGTCATTAATTACAAAGGAAGCAATTCGAGTAGTTTTAGAGCAATTTTATCATGATATTGTTTTTCAGAATCTTTTATGCATAAAAAAAATTAATTCCAATGTTGTTCAAAGAATAAAATTCGTGAAGAGTGCTAGAAACAGAGGGGAAAAAGATCATGGCTCAGGCTCATGCCATCTTTTGGAGCTCTGCAAATAAATTAAAGTATTTCGCCCATGATGGATTTGTGAAACCCAGGAAGCGAAACTAATATGTTACCATACTTTTCAGGGGAAACATGGAAAATGAAAATTCATCGAAACCCAAATGCATGTCTTCATGGCTATAGCATATGGAGGATTTTTTTTTCTATTTTGGGTAAACCCATTTTTGGGTTTCAAGTTAAAATGTAAAATACCATCAAAATACAGAGTTTCAAGCTTTTAAGCTCTTCAAAATAGTGGAAATAATGAGTATTGGCCATAGCCATGAAGCTCTGGAAACCCCATAGAAATGAAACCCTTGAATCTAAAATGCTTTCATATAGGAGAAAAATGTGTTTGCATTTACAATCATGGGTCGAGCCCAAGCAAATATTGATACAGAAAAGAGAAAATGCACAGGTATGGTCATGGCTAGAGCAATGGTCGACCCAGAAATTTACAATCTTCATATTTTTGTAAAGAGAAAGCTCAAGTAGCTTTTATTTAAGAGGGAAATGCATCTTAAAGCCAAGAAAATAGAGTCCACCTTCAAATATTTGTGAAGGATTCCACTCACAAGCCACGGCCGGAACTTCCAAATGCAAAGCCTTGGTTCCTAATGGTGGCCATGAATGATGGCAAAGAGAGGGGCAACATAAAGAAACATCAAAATCCATCATATTTCAATCAAATCCCATGGCTTGAAGGCCATTTTCATACAATTAATAAACAAATAGAGTCATCGAAGGGGAGATAGAAGAGTTTACCAGTGCATTCCGATGGAAAATTGACTAGAGATGGAGAACTTGAGCTCAAATGGTGGTCACAAAAACTCCAAACCCTTATTCCCATGGCTGCGGCTTGCAGAGTTCGTCTCCCAATCGGCCAAGGAAGAAATGAAAATGCAAAATCATAGGGTTGCATGTTTTTTTCTTAGGGCTTTCCCTTAACCCTAATTCGACTTAGGGATTATTACTGTCTTTTAAAAATATTGTTCCCTAAGTCTAATAGCATGATGGCCGAAACATATTACTTAGGTCGACCCTTTTAGCGTTCATTTGAATATCATTCACCTAAGCCTTTAGGTTAGACTTTTAAACGGTGCTTCATAGTTTTAAATACCTAAGGTATTTCATTTAATTAAATGTCTATGCCTTGGGAAGTTAAAAAAATTGTATGTCTGGGTTACAATTATTTTTATTAATTTTATTGAAATCAATAGTGGATATTCATCAATGTATTTTAATGATTTTTTTTAAGAAAAATCATAGGCATCGATATAGTCATTTTTTGCAAAGATTTCCAAGAAATATTGAGTTGGAAAAAATTAAAGTTATCCAATTTAAAACTGCAAATATTGTAAAGAAATGTTTCATGAATTGCTTTGATCTTTTCCTATTTTTAGCAGTTCAATGAAAGCAAAGAAGGGTGGCCAATATCTTGGTTTTGATTTTTTCTAGGCGAGATCAGAAAAAGATAGCTAAACTGGTTTTTTTTTTTCTAGTTTTAAGGAAAATTGAGCCTAATTTTGAGACTTTATCGGATGGACAACTTGGAGAGAAAGTTTCCATTTTTCTCTGATGGTTTGGAGTTGATATTGGGTTTTTTTTTCAGCTTTTCTTTTGAGCTCGGAAATTGAGTTTTGAGAGTTATATAGTGGAGAAAATTTAGAGTTTTCTCTAAGTTTGGATACCTGTTTCTTACTCTGACACACATTTTGAGAGCTTGTAAACTTCTTTGTACTCAAATTTTGAGAATTTACATTCCTTCATTCAATAAAATAGCAGAGTTTTCCTTCCTCACTTCTTGTTTATGCTTTACAATAGTAATTTGATGTGTTTTTTGATTTAATCTGTTGAATACTTTTCATGTCTTATTGTTGTAAAGTGGCTCGCAAGAGTTGCATTCCGATCCAGGTTGTGCCTTGTGTTTATTTTGAACCTTCACACAAATTAATTTTGGGTCATATGTGTTGTGAGATTGTGAGAATTAAGTTTTAAAGAAGTGTTGAGAGTGGGTTATTGTCAAAATCTTCTTAATGTTGGTCAATCATTTTAGGTGATAGAATTTCAATTATAAATTTTACCTTCTAACTCTTTTCTCCACAACTCATTAGTATATTTGATTATCAATGAGGAATCCAACCTCCTCCAGAGATTCATTCTCATAATGAGTTACCCACAACTATAGAACGTTTACATGTTCCAATAGATTGTTGAACTTTCATATTCAGCAAGGTGCAAATCTTATTGATAACACTTTTTGGCATGCCTAGTGGGACCCTAAAAGTTGATTTTAGAGAAAGTTTTAGTTTCTAACTTGTTGTTTGGTGTATGCAGTAGTATTATTCAGCCTTTTGGAGGTTTTTTACATATACCTGGCTACTCTGTTTCTGATTTTGCATGCACATTTAGTGCAGCCTGCACATGAGAAGAATTCAGACAAGATCAAGTTCTGCCCCATTTGAGTATCTGCAGTTGTCCCCACCACGAAGGAGAGGAAGAATAAAAAAGATATTATTTGAAACACCTGGGAGGTCAAAATCAATGCCTCCATTTCTCACCTCTATAGTTCTATCACCTGGAAATCTTGTTCCTTTAGCACAAGCACCGACAATGGCAAGGCAACACCCATTTGCACCTTTTCATGGGGGAAGCCCATTAAATATTTCCCAGCATGATGATATCCCAGTTGCAACCCTTAAGAGTTTGTCATATATTACATGGGAAGATCACACCACACCTATTGAGCACATTCGAGATGTGTCCATTTTATGCTCAGTTCACAACATCACTCAAGAGAACATAGCACTGAGGCTCCTAGTTACATCGCTGAGGGGAAATATTTGCAATGGTTTAGAGGCCTTCTCGCAAATACCATCACGATGTGGGATGCATTGCGTGATGGCTTACACCAGAAATTCAAAGATAAGTCAAATCATATGTCCCTATTAGAATAGTTGAGCATAATCAAGAGAGCGTGACATGAGCACATGGCAGATTTCAACTACTGATTCCAAAGGACCTAGGACAAAATTCTTTTAATGGTAAAACCAACTCCTCAGCGTGCTTTTCTATTTTTCTTAAAATCTTTGAATAGAAATATTTTAGTAATGATCCAATCTATGGGTGGGTTCACACTCCCTAATGCTTTTGACATCGCTATTAGAGCAAAAAATTATCTCATTCAAGCTGGGGAAATTGCCCCTAGGCCTCCTATGTCCCTATTTCCTAAAGTATAACTACTTGTTCTTATTTATTTACCTCCTTTAGCTAATTTCCCACCTGTTCTAGCAATAGGGTATCATGCTACAACGCATGAACCTACTATCCCAACCCAGTCCCAAGAGCCTTAGGAGATCAAAAACATACTAAAGACTTTTGGGAATGATCTAGTACACATTAAAAAGAAAGTTGGCCAAGAGCATAAGCCCTATCAAGCACCTTATCAGTAGAATCAACCTAATAGGCTACCTTTTTCAAATTGACTATCAAGGCCAAAGAAAGAATTTTAACCCTGACCCTTTTCAGCTCTACAACCTGAATGCTACCAGTTCGTCAAAGGAACTTGTACCACAAAACAACATTGCTTAAGATTGTGACTAGTATTATCCAATCAATCAACCCCATAACTAGTCAGCATGCGTGAATGACATAAGAAATAAGGCCTTACTGGTCTAGAATATCTTTGCTAGTTCAGAGGGTGTTCCAAGTCAAAATCAAGAGCAACAAGAGAGTTTTGAAGTTGACTTGCCAAATTAGTAGAATTCTAAGTTTTGTGGCATGAATGGTCAAGATCAATAAAATTTCTCCTATTTCAGCCAATACTAGATAAAAAAAAAGAGCTATAGATTTGGGGTAGCAAGCTAGAAACATACAACAACAATCTACTAAGGACAAAATGCTTGTTTCATCATCCCATGTTACTTATATAGCACAACCTAAGGTGCATATTCTACAAAGAGGACAAGAAGTACCTAGGAAGGATCAGTCTAAGATGCAATCACAACCTTTTCAAAAAGGAAATGATGTTGTTGTTACTAAAGGTCAGCAAAAGGTGAGCCCTACTTCCTTCAATGTTGTTGAACATCTTAAGAAGGCAACTGTGAGCATGTCAATTTTGGATGCATTGCATATTCTGGGTCAAAAGAGTTTGTTGCAGGATGCCTTGGCTGAACTCTCTATTTTGGGTGATGTTAATCAAGGAAATGCTAAAGTGGTGCTTACAAATAGCCTAAAGGTTAAGAATGAATAGAAAACTCATGAGGTAAATCCCCCTTTTTTTACTTAAGTTTGATTATTGGCCATAAAATAGTACATAACTGTATGATTGATTCTGGTACAAGTAGTTCAATTATGCCTAAGAGCTTAGCCGATAAACTAGGTCTTGTTTATGAGCCTAATTCCTAGAAAGGTGTAATTCAGTTGGATGGGTCTACTATTAAAACTGCTGGTGTGATTAAAAATCTGGCCCTTACCTTGCATGCATCCCCAAATTTTTCAATTCCTTGGGTTATACATGTTATTGACTTGCCACCCCATTTTTCCATTTTCCTCTCAATAGATTTTACAGCCAAGTTTGGTGGGTTTTTATCTTCTGATTGGTCTCGTCTATTTTTCAGAACAAGATATGGTACAAAAGTAGCCATAAAGTCTAAGCCTCTAGCCAAAGACCATATCAAGCCATATGTTTTGAGTCCTATAAACGCTAACCTCTACGTCACCCCTAGACTGGAGGAATAGGCCATGACCTTAGACAACAACACCCTTATAGAAAATGTAAATTTGGATGAGTGGGAAGCTGAAGATCATGAGCTTGATCCTTTCCAGCACACATATGAGATAGGATTAGGGGTTTACATGATCCATGAACTTAATGTTGTTATCCCAAACTTGGTCAAAGAAGAAGGGAAATATAAGGAACAAGAAGACCATATTTGGAAGCTATACTTTGATGGTTCAAGGAGTAGTGTGGGCACTAGTGGTGGAGCCACGTTGGTTTTGCTAGATGGAAACATGTACTATTCAACTTTCAAGTTTACATTTAGCCGTTCAAATAATGCAATCGAATATGAAGCATTGGTGCATGGCCTAGAATGGGCTCAGAAAAGAGGTATTAAATTTTTACAAGTTTATGGTGATTCAGAGTTAATTGTGAATCAAGTTAGGAATCTGAATGCTGCAAAAAATGACTCACTTAAAAGTACAAGCATCAAGTGTGGGATTTGATAGAAATTTTTTATGCTTTTTAATATATAATCAATTCCTAGGAATGAAAATAGACATGTTGATAGGCTCGCTTCCATAGGAGCTCAATTTGATATTCCAAATGAAATTCACAAGGTAGAAGCACAACAATATGTGAAAATTATAGTTAGACCTTTTGTGCTTGACAATAATGTGAGTTGGTATTTTTTTGACAGTGAGGAATAAATTGTGAGATTCCTGATTGTTGAAGCTGAATTTGTGGATGGAAACCAGAAAAAGTGGCAACAAAAGTACGATAGCCAGATTATGCAATTAAAGAAAAACAAGCTTCTGAAAGGATTGGTGACATTGGAATCTATCTTCAATTATGATGACCAAGCAAGGAAAGACAAATGCAGCATGACCATCAAGAAAGAACACTATGAGGCCATTGAAATATTCAAGGGTAAAATTTTAAAATTGGGAAAGGTATGTACTAAGGATGAATAGAATGATTTCATTTCATTATGTCAGGAGTTTGGTGATGTTTTTGCTTGGGAATACAAAGACTTGAAAGGTTTTAATCCAGAGTTGGTTGAACATACTATTGAATTAGAACCTGATGCAAAGCCAGTAAGGAAAAGAGAGAGGCCCCTTAATCCCAAGTTAGAGCACCTGATGAAGGCTGAGCTGAATAAGTTAGTTGAGAATGGCATTATTTTTCCTATTAAGCACACATATTGGGTATCTAATTTAGTTCTAGTTAGGAAGAACGGGGAAATTAAATTGTGTTGATTTCCTATATTTAAATAAGGCTTCCTTGAAGGATCATTGTCTACTCCCTTCCATGGAATAAATTTTGCAAGTGATTTATGGTTCTAATAGGTTTTCTTTGCTAGATGGGTACTCAGGTTATAATCAGATTCTGGTAAAGCAAGAAGACCAGTTCAAGACAATATTTACAACCAAATGGGGAACCATCACCTACAAAAATATTCCTTTTGACTTATCCAATGCTGGAGCAACATTTTAGCGAGCGATGGACATGGCTTTCCATGGCCTCATGAATAAATTTGTTATGGTATACTCATATGATATTACTATTTTTTCAAAAGATGCTAATGAACATTTTGAGCATTTAAAATAGATTTTCCAAAGATGCAGAGAGTTTGGATTTTCTCTCAATCTAAAGAAGAGTATTTTTTCTATCCACGAGGGAAGGCTCCTCAGACACATAGTTTCAAAGCAAGGTATTTCTATAGACCCTTAGAGAGTCTCTGCTATTCTTGAGTTATCATTGCCAGCCCACAAGAAAGGCTTACAGAGCTTTCTTGGGAGGATTAATTTTGTAAGGATATTCATACCCAATATTGCAATTTTCTTGCAACCTCTCACTACCATGCTTAAAAATAATATGCCTTTTAGTTGGACTAAGGAGGGTAAGAAGAGTTTTGAGAAAATAACAGAATCCCTTGCAACTTCCCCTACCCTCATTAATCCAAATTATGATAAAGATTTAATTGTTTATGCTTTTGGAGGGGTTGACACTATTTCAGCTATGTTGTGCCAGCAAAACAATGAAGGTTTCGACTAGCCTATGGCGTTCTTCAGCCAGGTATTACACAATTATGAGGTGAAGTATTATTTCATTGAGAAAAATGTTTTTGCTATTGTAAGAAGCCTCAAAAAGTTCAAGCACATGTTATCCAATAACAAAATTTAGTTATTAGTTGCTCACTCAACTGTTAAGGATTTCTTACTTAATCGAGATATTAATGATAGACATGTTGGCTGTATAACTAAGTTTATGGAGTTTGATGTTGACATTAAAGTAACTAAGCTTGTCAAGGGCAGGGGTTTGTGGGAACAAATTGCAAAAATTGTAGAGGGAAACAGTTTGAAAGAGGCTGAAGATGTTGATATAGTATTAAATAATGATGATATAGTTGTTGTTTCAGTACCTGTTGCTACCTGGGTGCAACAAATGATACATTATTTGTAGACTTGTGAGTGTCCCAAAAGCTTGGATAGAGCAAAAAGAAGGTACTGTAGATTACAATCCCTTCCTTATGCTATTATTGATGGTATCCTTTGTAGGAGAGACTTTCAAGGAGTTTTATTAAGATGTGTAGAGCCTGATCAAGTAGATAGGTTGTTAAGATAATTTCATGATGGGCCATCAGGAGGCCACTTCACAAAAAGAACAACAACCTTAAAGATTATGCAAGTTGGTTACTATTGGTTGGAACTTTTCAAAGATGCAATTACTTGGGTCTGAATATGTGAGAAGTGTGCTTTGTTTGCTAGAAAACAGAGGCTTGCAGCCATGCCTCTACACCCTATTCAAGTGGAGCAACCATTTGCCAAATAGGGTTTGGATTTCATTGGAACCATCAACCCACATTCAAGTGTGGGTCATTAGTGGATTCTTATGGCAACAGACTACTTTACTAAGTTGACCAAGGTAGTTGCCTTGAAAGAAGCAAACAAGACCTCTATGTTAAATTTTTACCAGGACTTAGTCTCCAAATTTGGGACTCCGGATTTGATTATTTTTTGACAATGGATTAACCTATATCGGCTTAAGGATTTCTAACTGGTCAGTGAAGAATAATATTTTTCTAAATACATCATCTAATTATTACCCCGAGGGTAATGGGCAGGTAGAATCTACAAACAAGAATCTTATCAAGATAATTAAGAAAACTGTAGAGGACAACCAACAGACATGGCACGAAAAGCTAAAGTTATCCCTTTGGGTTGATAGGGTGACTCCTAAAAGAGCTACTGGTTGTTCTCCCTATGTGCTTATCAATGGAAAAGAAGCTAAGTTACATGTTTCTATTGAGTTACCAACCTTGAGTTTTTTTAAAGAACTGGAATTGTTGAACGAACAAACTCTTGAAGTAAGATTTGCACAGTTAATGGAGCTTGAGGAGACCAGGAAAGAAGCATTGAGGTAGCTTGAAATACATCAAGCTCAGATGAAATCTTTGTTTGACAAAAGAGAACAGCCATGGGATTTTATCATTAGTGACTTGGTTTTCAAGTGGAACGAGTACAAAAGTAAACCTGGATGACATTCCAAGTTCGATGAAATTTGGGACTAGCCTTATGTTATCACCGAATGCAAGGAGTAAAACGCATTCTAACTTTCTAATTTGAGTGGAGAGGTGTTGTCTATCACAGTTAATGGGATCCACCTCAAGCATTTCCTATGAGATAAGTACTATCATTGTAAATAGTAGAGTAGTTGCAAATAAGTGATTCAAGCACATTTCCTTTTAGTATTTTGTTTCCCTAAGTATTGTCATGCACATTTGATTGGTCATCAGGGCCTATTAGTTTTCTTTTAGTATTGTTTGGTTTTGTTTTACTCATGTTTGGAGTGTCACATTTGAGTTTCTAAGTTCATGAAGGAGCAGATTTGACTCCACACCCAATGGAGTTATCAAGGTAACTGGTCAAATGCTTAGTAGGCAAGCATTTAGCAGAAATTGCCAAAATGTTTCCAATTTTCACTACAGCTCGATTGGCAGAGCTGATTAATTTTGATTCATCTCTTAAAGTAAAAGTTTCAATTTAATTTCTACATTTTCTTAAGCTATTGTTTGCATTAGATTTATCAAGATTTAGTTATGAAATGCAAATGTTTTTAGTGAAAAGAGTTTCAAGGTTTACTCAGTGCTTTGTAGCATAATTGAAATACGAAAGAGAATGCATAAATGATGAAGTATAATCATTGCTTTCATTTATTTTACAATGTTAATCACATTATTGTATTTCATTTGTTTTGTAAATACAAATGATTGTACAAGATTGCATTTTGATAAATTTATTTTTAGAATGGAAATGAGAAGAGAAATTTATAGTTCCACACAAGCTGTGGAGATAGCCAGAACAATTCATTACAAGGAATGAATTATACAACTAAAGATAAAGAAAAGAAGCAGATAACATAGAGCATATACATCATTTTCTATTTGTTGGTCTCCAGTTAATATTCTTACAGTTGTCTCAATAAAATAGCAGAGTTTTCCTTCCTCACTTCTTGTTTATGCTTTGCAATAGTAATTTGATGTGTTTTTTTATTCAATATATTGAATCCTTTTCATGTCTTATTGTTGTAAAGTGGCTTGCAAGAGTTGCATTTTGATCTAGTTTGTTCTTTGTGTTTATTTTGAACCTTTGCACAAATTAATTTTGGGTCATATGTGTTGTGAGATTGTGAGAAACAAGTTTTAAAGAGGTGTTGAGAGTGGGTTATTGTCAAAATCTTCTTAATGTTGGTCAATCATTTTAGGTGATAGAATTTCAATTATAAATTTTACCTTCTAACTCTTTTATCCACAAGTCAGTAGAGTAGGTGATTATCAACAAGGAATCCAGCCTTCTCTAGAGATTCATTCTCATAATAAGTTACCCACAACTCAAGAACATTTCCATGTTTCAATAGATTTTTGAACTTTCATATTCAACATGGTGCAAATCTTATTGATAACAGTGTCACTACAGGTAAACTTTTAAGATACATTGTATCACGAAGGGGAATTGAAGTGGACCCATCTAAGTTCAAGGAAATCATGGAAATGCAACCACCATAGAAAAGAAACTTCGAAGCCTACAATGGAAACTACAATTATCATCTAAGTTTCATAGCGTAACTAGCAAACAAATACCACTCATTTACTCATTTTCTTCATAAGGTTTGTATCCTACAAGTGGGGAAAAAATTGTGAGAAAGCATTTGAACAACTCAAGGATTATCTAGAGACACCACCCATATTGATGCCACCAATAGCAGGAAATCCTTTGATACTCTACATCTCAACTACCTCAACAACCTTAGGGGCTCTTTTGTCTCAGAAAAACCTTGGTATGATATGGGATGAATTATTCGTCCATTGAAAAATCTTGTTTAGCAGTGGTGTTTGCTTCTCAAAATCTTAGGAACTACATGCTCTCCCATCAAGTTAAACTCATCTTCAAGGTAGATCCACTCAAGTACTTATTGTCAAAAGATACTCTCACAGGTTCTACAAAAAAAAGGGTAATGATCCTCATAAGGTTTGGCATAGAATGTGTTAATCAAAAATCCATCAAAGGACAAGTTATCATTAATCAACTAGCAGAATCCCCCATATGTGTAGAGAATCTATTGGTGTTAGAGTTTCTTGATGAAGCGGTGTTCATTCGTAGCATGGTAGAACAATGGAGGTTGTACTTTTATGGTTCTTACATCCAGTATGGGTACAAATTAGGAATTTTATTGATTACCCGACAAGTTGTTTGCATCCTCAAATCATATAGCTTGTTAGATTTTTTGTGTACGAATAACATACCTAAGTATAATGCCCTCATCACAAGGTTAAGAATTGTGGTAAAATGGTAGATCTAAGAGCTAAAATCCTATGGAGATTCTCAGCTAATTGTGCACAAGGTCAATGATAACTATTAGGCCAAGGATGATAAAATGATGCCCTAAAAAATGATGGTAGACAATTTCAAGGACTATTTCATTGACATAACATTTGATTAGATACCTAGAATCAAAAATTGAGCAGTAGATTCCATGGCCACTATTAGATCCTTACTAGACATACCTCATGATAATAGTTTGAAATGTGTGTTCCTCATTGAGTAGCTTCTCATACCAGATTTTAAGGTATCAAAATCTAAATTTTTTGTGTGAAATCGTTGCTCCTGGTTCCCTGTGGTATCATGAAAAATTCACTTACCTTCATAATGATACCCTCCCATTTGACCTTACTTCTAACCTAAAAAAGGACATTTATTAGAAGAGCGTATTGATTTTTCCTTTTAGGAAATGCCCTTTACCAATGAAGTCTTGAAGGATTGTTAATGCAATTTCGTAACCAAGAGGAAGCTTTGAAAAATTTAAAAGAAGTGCATGAAAGAATTTGTGGGTCACATTGAGTGGCACAACCTTGGCCAGAAAATTGTTCAGGACATGATATTTTTGGCCCAATATGGAACAAGAAGCAAATAAGTTTGTAAAGAAATTTCTACAACATCAACAACATGGAGATCTCAGTCATGTGTTAGATTAGAAGCTCATGCCTATCACTACACCTTGGCCTTTTTCACAATGGGGACACAACCTCATATGAAAAATCACTCCCACCTCTTCCAATGGTCACAAGTTCATCATCATAGCCACTGATTAATTTACTAAGTGGATCAAAACAATACCAATGACCTACATAATTAGAAATAAAATATCCAAGTTTATCTTGAATTACCTCATCTATCGTTTTGGTGTTCCTCAAGCCCTTATCATAGACAATGGAACACCTTTTAAGAACTTGGATATTTGTGAACTATGTCAACGATTCAATATCTAGCATCACTTTTCCACCCCTTACTACCCCAAGGAAATGGTCAAGATGAGGATTCTAACAAGACCATTATTATGATATTAAAGAAGACGGTCAATGAAGTTGGTTGTGATTGGAACTTACAACTGAACCCTACATTGTGGGCTTACAAAACCAACATTTGCACACCCATAGGTGCAACACTAGGATATTCCTTGATCTATGGAACGGAAGCTATCTTTCCTATTAAGGTTGACCTCCCATCCTTGAGAGTGTCACTATAGCATCTCATCACTAATGAAGAATATAGAGTATATAGGTTGAATGAGCTAGATTTTTTTGATGAATGTCTCCTTGAAGCATTGAATCACCTACAATCCTATCAAAACAAACTTAGAAGGAGCTATAACAAAAAGATCAAAGGTCAATGTTTCTAGGTGGGATAATTTGTCTTGAAAGAGAATCATAATAACATGTCAGATCAAGATAGCAAGGGTAAATTTGAGTCGAATTGGTTTGGGCCTTTCATTTTCATGGCAAGTTATGGCTCAAGAGCTTATCAACTAGCCACCCCTAAAGGAGAACCTTTGTAGGATCCCATCAACAACACACATCTTAAAAAAAATTATGCTTAGCCCATGAGGGGTATAAAATCCAAAAAACTCAAAAACATTAGAAAAGTAATAAAATCCAAAAAAATAGAAAAAGGGATCAAAAATAGTAAAGAAAAAATTGTCCTCTAGCAAAAACCACTTCAATAGAACTTTGGGCAAGTACCTTGGTGAAAACCTGGCAAAAAGGGACCTTGTGTAAATAAGCACCATCCCCCATTTACTATTGAATCTTTGGCTTATCATGTCACCTCCATTCCTCGCATCCATCTTCCATCATATTTATCTTATTTACTCCTTCCATCCATCTACATCTATACCATATATTGGTGTTAAGTGTGTATCTATTCCCCTTTAGTAATACTTTGCACACTTGTAAGGTCAGTTTTTCCTACCTATATCAAGGTATTCTTTCACATCACACTTGGGGCATATTCCTATACTTGCACCCGGTTGGGTTCTTGTATATTCACTTAGGATTATTCTCAAAAATCCCAAAAATATTTACAAAATCATCAAAATGTCCAAAAAATTGGAAACATTTTCAAAATCCAAAAACATCAAAACATTTGTAAAGTTCAAAAATCCTAAGAACATCTAAGACATTTGTAAAGTTAAACATTCCCAAAAAATTAAAAAGAATTGTAAAGTTCAAAATCTCAAAACATCCATAACATTGTCAAAATATCAAAAAAATCTAAATCATCTTGAAAATCAAAACATCCAAATCATCAATAAATTGTCATTGGTCAAGGGTCAGTCAAGCTACATTGTCTCAATGCTTACATAGGGGATTCCATCATCAATGAGCCCCTGAGGCATTAGGTTAGTTTCCCTTAGGTCTTGTTCTTGGTATAACCTTAGAAAACATAAAAAAACATTTGGAAGGCCTAAAAATCAAAACAACATCAAATATCTTTCATAAAACCCAAAATAGCCTCAAATAACTTGAAAATTTTAACTTTCACATAATCTCAAAAGAGTAAAAACAACCTCAAAACATTTCAAAATGGAAAAACATTGAAATATTTGGAAAAAAAAATCACCCATCCCATTTTTATTTGACCTATAATAAAATTTCATCCCTAATTATAAATTGTCCATCATCTTCAACCTTTGGCAATACAAATGGAAATAGGTATAACAATTAGTAAAGTGTAAGAATTTAAAGAGTAAAAGACTTAAGTTTTGATCGTGAGTAAACATTGTCAATTAACATTTTTATCAAATAGTTAGAATTAGTCATACATTCAATAACATTTCCTAGAAATACATCTTTCCTGCAATGGACATCATCATTGGAAATCACCTTAATCACATCACTTTGGAAAGAGACATTGACTGTTTGTTTGTTTTGATCTTTCCTTATAATTTATCTTGTTGGTCTATTCCGATGATCTCTCAATGATGTCTTAAAAAAATATTTATAGAAAAAGGAATGGGGCATTGACAATTGCTTTCATTTTTTGTGCTCATTGGATATTCTTGGAATACGACCTCAGAGAATACTTTCCTTGCATGTATAGGGATAGTCTCAAGTAAAAAAATCGCTAGGACATATCAGGTTCTTCATACCTTTTTTGTTTTAGTCTCCTTGTTTCGATGGCTTATTCTTTCAATGATCAAAAAAGGCTTTCATATGTCAGGTATGAACAAGGATACTCTTATCTATTTATAGATTCAAAGTCTATTGCATTAGATACAATTCTATCTTGGTTTTAAATACCTTGATGCATTGTTTTCATTTGATATATATCAAAAGTAAGGAATGATAGGATGAATTTATCCTAATTTGAGAAGGAAAGAAGTATCATCTATCCTATCTCATCTCATATCCAATAAGGTCTCAAATAATCATAGATCTATTGGACTTCTGAATCAATCACAATAATAAATTTTAATCAATATCCATCTCATTCTTGTATATTCTTTCCATGCTAAAATTTCCAACCTGGTATCATGACCATCATACAAAAATAACATAAATGCATCCATCCTACATTCATAAACCATCAACATATACATATCATAGTATATATCCTACATAATCATCACATATCATATGAGAAAAGGGATACAAGGAAATCATCAATCACATTTACATTCCTATCACATCACATCATATACACATACATCCACATCATTATCTTAAGCATAATCATATATTTCTTAAGCAAAATAAAGTGAACCATCATAGACATCATACAAGAATCTCATAAATATCCGCATTCATATTTCATATCCATAAATGCATCCATACATAAATCACATAAGCATAAGAACATGAAATAAAACATCAAAAGTATAATTTCGCATCTAATCATCTCATATATATCAAAAAATTACTATTATGATACATATCAATGGGTAAACCCACAAAAGTGGTTTACAATTCGAATGAGGAAAGAAAACTTGTAAAAAATGACCCCATGCCAAAAAATTTCATTTTCCATCATATGTGTGATATATCATCAAAATATACATGAGGCTATAAGCCAATGAATGAATATACATAAATAATTAGGCTACATAAAAAAGGTATCTATATCTAGGGACTATCCTCTACTCTCCTAGTCCTCCTCTTAGAGTGGTGGACCTCTATCTGATTGGCCTACCAAAGGCCCACTTATTGATCTACTCAGTCCAAGAGCACTCCTATGTAAAAAATTCACTATCATTGGTTCCAAGGAATCTCACAATGGTATAATGTCCTATAGTAGGAAGCCTCAACCATGCCCATACAAGGATGTTGGCACCTATTCCTATGCCTATGCCTAAATCTATGTAGTATCCTCTAACTATTTCGTATTTTCCATCTCTTGAGCCAACTGTATATCTACCTACTAATGTTGTTGGCGCTCTTGGTCTCTCTCCTATTTATAAAAGTCTCACTCAGCCTAAGAAGTGTCCCTCTCCTATGTGGCAATATATCTCTTCATTATACGTTGTTGTAATAGGGCCTAAAGATCCTACCCTCCTTGTCCTTGGTGTTGCAGTACCAATTGTGGTAGTGGTGACAGTGGAGGTGGTGGAGGCCCTACTAGTTGATGTAGTATGTGTCTTGGAACCTTCCCATCTTGAGGAACCTATCCTCTACCCATCCCACAACCTCTACATTTTCCTCCTTCGTCAACCCCTATTAGGTTTATCCTTTTCAAACCAAGTATCAAAATCTGTGGTTGTACCTAGATTATTAGCACCACCTGCGTATACCCAAGGCAGTGGAGCTAGCTAAGTGAAATCATTGATGGCAACCTAGTGACCCATATGAGGGCCCCATGCATGTATCTCTCTAAAATAATTGGCCTACACAACTCTATAGTCATGTCTAGGGGCATCTTGTTGCTCCCCAAACTATCGATCCACTTGATCTAGAAGGTACCTCTCTATAATGTGTTGTTTTCTCCTCATGAGACATCTAGTCTAGTGAGCATAAAATAGATGATCCTAATCATCCTTCCACTACCTAACTTGTAACCAAGGTCTCCACCTAAATACTATCATGTCATCAAGGACTTTCCTCCAATAGGTTATATCTATGGCCCCTGTGCGATGTAGTGTTGTTATCCTAACACATCTATATGAAGCCAGATCCTCCTTGGCTATGTTTCTTAGAGTGATAACAATTTTGATCACTACAATTCCCTCTCAAGCCTAAATTTTAAGCAATATAACTCTTGTTGACAAGCTAGCACCCCTCATGTATACCACTTGATGCATATCATGGTAAAGTGTGGCTAAAATATAAGGCCCCCATGCATAGTAGGTCACATCCTCAACAATCCTTAAAATCACTACACCACATCCAATACTAAACCCTCTTCTCCTCCTATCAGGGATGAGGACACCCATGATCAATCCTGTGATCACCAAAGTTAGGTTGATCATCCTCATATGGTATCTCCTAAGGTCAATCTATTTGGTATCTATCTCAAGCCCTTCAACCCATAGTAGATGGAATAAGGAAATTGTGTCAAGGTAAACATCATATATTATCCTCTCTCTATGGATCAAAACTCGTAGTATGCACTAGTCCTCTAAAGAGAGTATGGCCTCGCCAGTAGGAAGGTGAAATGATGAGGTCTTTAAATTTCATCTCTCAAAAAGTGCAAGCATCATAGAAATATGTGTCCTAATCTTTGGAATATATTAAATATGGTATTGTAGTGTAGAAAAATGTATTCCTCTATATTTTCACAATTTTTTGGGCCCTCCCTACTAAAATTGGGCTTCTTTATGCCTTATTTGGTCCTGTTTTACATCCAGAAGCCTTAATTAATGCATTTTTCCAAGGATAATCCCAACACATATGTAATGACCAATCATAATTTAATGATTTTGGTTTTTATGGCCCAAATTTAGTGATTTGGGACTCATACACCACCTTGGGCATATGGGTGCCACCTAATTTTCTAGGCCCCAAACCTGAATTCAACATAAAACTAAACATTTCTTGAAATTTGTGTCCCAAGCTTAGCCTAATGGGACTCATATGCCACAACTAGTGTATGAGTCTTGCTTAGCTTAGACCTAATTTGAATTCAAGTTCTTGGTGGGATTTTATTCTCCTAGATTTGATGTGAGCTTGTAGTGTTGTAATTTTGGGAAATTTGGCATAAACAAGTATAAATACAAGGTTATTTCACTCATTTCTCATCTAGCAAGATTACAAGTCATCAATTCATCATAAGAACACTTACAAGATCATTCAAGAGTTGTTTATCAAGCATCATGTCAAAGTCATCATGCATCATGTTTGTTTTTTAGATAACATTTATGATGTAGGTTTCTATGATTCAAGCAAGCATTCAAGTCAAGAGCCATAACATACAAGCAAGATTTAAGATCCACATTCATGCTAGCCATTGCATACAATATTGTAGAATTTTTTTAAGGGTTTGATGAGTTGCAACATTTTTTTTTTTTCATTCATCATTCCTTCGTTTCATTTTATTTCATTCAAGGTTTCATTAACAAAATGGGGTTTGACCAAGGAAAACCCCTATCCACTAACAAAAAAATATTTTTACCTCTCTTTGATTTGTTATTGAAGATCTACATGATTTAGGTTGAAGATCCATTCAAGAGAAAGATTGGAGAAAATTTGTCACCTTGTTAACAAGATCATGGAAAGTCACTTACACAATAGAATTCAGTGTTCCAGAACCAGAGATTTGAAAAGAGCGAAGTTACAACAGAGCACTAGAGAATATAAGAATTTTGTAGCAACCCTAATATTGAAACTAAATCACCACTTATGGTGTATGAGTCCCATTATAGGGTATGTGTAGGATCATCATGGAAAAAATAGGCCCTTAAGTGGCAAAAAATAGAGTTAGGCAACTTGACATATAAATTTGAATAAGTTATCTATATTATTTCAAAAATATGTAAGAATAGAATCTGTAGAAAATTTAATGGAGTTTCTAAACTACTAGGTTTTAAATATATATATATATATATATATATATATATATATATATATATATATATATTTGGTCAAATTTTGAAATTTCAATGCAGTGGTACTTAAATCTCATGAAAAAAATAAGTAGGTGTTTGTTTGACCACCCTAACCATAATAAAATGATAATATTTTTTTATATGATTTTAGATATAAGTAGAGGGCTCATGTCCCAATGTGATGCATATTTTTTTGTAATTTTTTCCAAGTAAATAATTAATTATGATTTTTTTTATTACAAATTTTAAAAAATATAAAAACTCATATGTTTGACCACCTTAACTTGGTCAAAATTTCATGAAATTCAAATTTTATTTTTTTAATCCTATAGTATGCGAAGCATAGAATGTGATGCAAGTTTTGGATTCAAAAAATGTGATACCATTTGAAAGCTATAGATTTTTTTCAATCAGCCTATCAATCAGGACTTTAGTTATAATTCAAATAGAAAATGAATAATAATTACTTATTAAATTGAAAGTAAAGCATAATTTATATTGTTGGAAAGCTGAGAATCTCCTTTAAAAACCCTTTTTGTTTCATCAATTTTGGGTAAAAAAAAAATCGTCAGCCACATACCCATCATATTGCCACTTTTTGGCCCATCATGATCCTACACATACCCTATACCTATTTTTAGACTTTTTATGTAGATCCTGATTCAATAGTTCCAAATTTCAATTTCAGCCCAAAACCCTAAACTTGGAATAAACCACCCCTATTGACATATGCATCCTAGTGTGCATTAAAATCAATATTTTTAGGATTTCAGATCTTCATTCAAGCTTATTTCTAAAGCTTTTCAAGTGCACCTCTATACTTTCTTAGTTTACTATTCTGATTTGAGTTCATTTCTAGGTCATTTAATTAAGTCTTGCATATCATTTACACTTCTTATCTTTCCAAGCCCTCGCTTGGTGGTGAACCCCCTTTTATCCTTCAATCAAACCCTAGGATTCCTTATTTTAGATGTATTTCCCTCATTCTATCATTGGATTTAGATCTCTAAGCTATCCTTAGATGAACTAAGTGAAATAGGTCCTAAACCCAAGTTTCGTCTTCTAAAAAGTGGAAACACTATTTCTGAGGTTTCATTTTGGTGAACCTAGCCTTTAGAACACTTTATTTCTGATTTGAAGTGCATCATAGTCCTAGATCTAGCTTACATTAACTTTGCATTAGGTTTTTCATTAGTTAATTTACATCTAGGGTTTCAAAATATTGTAGTAGTGAAAGTGCCTATAGGTTGCATTTTTTCCTCTTTCATCACTAAAATTCAATTGAAATCTATAATTGCACTTTGCATAGAAATTATTCAAACCAGAAACCTAACATACACTCAAAATTTTAATTTTTTTTCAAAAACCCTAATCTAGGACTCATATGCCTCTTTTGACAATTTTTTCCCTGTTTAGGTAATTTTTCCTAATTTTTGGGTATTCTGTGGACTATTTATCACCATTTGAACCCCTGAAAAACCCTGATTGGGAATTTTTGGTTGTTTTTCAAGAACCAAAGTGATATCCAAGGAATCCTATGGACTTTTCCATTTCCAATTCTCAACAACTTGAAGTGATTGGCCAACAAACGAGTGAAAGCAACAATGCTTTCCTCCTGCACTTTAGGCTCTACAAGACCTAGGAGGATGATCCCATAATGTATTTAAAGAATTATGTACCTAATGACTCAATACATTGCGAATAACAGACAAATTCTCATATAATAGCTCAATAAATGGAATGTATCAAAGAAGCTGGCTACTCCTTAACAACACTCAACATTTAGAGCATGAGAATGAAGAAACTTAACACAAAATAAATAAAAATTAATCCATTTGAAATTTTATTTATAAAATTGGTTTTTTTTATGAATTTACCAACATAATGTATCATGAACACTCACTTAAATCAATGCCTTATTCTAGGAAGGGAGTCAATCTCAAAACCTATACAATTTGATAACAGTTTAACACATAGCATCATTAAACTTTGATAATGTTGCATTACAGTATCACATTCATCGTATTCTAAACCATAACCTCTTACTAAGACCCTAGTACTCAATTTACATGAATATATAGCTTCATTCAAGCATTTTCAATAATTATTTAAATTTTACAAGCAAGAACAAAACTACATATCCATTGGAAATTAATGAATACAATTAAGATAATCCTTGATCATATTATTCATAATCCATTCTCTATTCAATTGCTAGTATTTCTATCAAAATTACATATGCATATTGATATACTCAAAAGCTAAGAAAAAACTCTAAAATGCTCTTTGTATTCCTTTATAAAATTCTTTGCGATCAATTAACAAGCAATGAAGTTGTACTTCTGGCCTTGAATTCCTTCTTATAGAAACAACAGAGAGAAAAAATATTTGAGCCAGGAAGTACACATGTCATTTCCCTATGGACCGATACAAAATATTGTTGAAAATTAAGGTAATATTGTAGCTTAAAACTTATAAAACTATGAGACTGTGGATCTAATTAAGTGTTCTTTGTCACAATTTGTGTATGATTATCTATTTAGATCAATTTTACCAATTGTAGAAATAGACAAAAGATTGTAGAAGAATGAGACAAGAAGATAGAAGTGACACAAGATATACGATGAGAAACCCTTTTGGGAAAAAACTCCACTAGAATCAATAGTGCTTGTATTATTTAACCTTAGAAAAAGATTACAAAAATACTGTATCAATCCTTGATTGATATGCTTCCTTTTCCTTCAACAATCCTTCTTCACAACTTGCAATACACTCTCATAGACCTCTCATCCACTTGATTCAATTAATAGACAATTATGAGCATGTAAACTCAATAAGAGTTCTACAAAATAAGAGCATAAAGATCCTCACAAAAATATACGCCTAGATTTGGAAAGTAGAGTTCCACAATGTAATTTGAAGTCAAACCAAAGCCTTCCTCGATTTAGGCACCCCAAACTGAACACTTAATTAAACGTTGGTCAAGAAAATATCTTGCAAGCTTCACCTCAAATTTGGTGCCAGAGAATGGGCCCACTTAACTAATCCTTGTAAATATCTTCTCGGGAAAAAAGTGTTAACTCAAAGATGCCAACTTGGGCACCCAAGGTGGGTCCAAGTCAATCTTAGTTAACTGAAACATATCTCTCCACCAATTCATGCAAACATCATGCATGATTGATCATCCCCACTTAACTGAAAGTATCCACCTATTATCTGTCATGCAACTAAAGTTATTAGTCATGCAACTCAAGTAAACTAAAGTCAACTAGCATTCAACTCAAACTAACTACATGCAACTGAAGATAACTGAACCATAAATGAACTAAATTGAATTGAACTGAACTGATACTAAACTAAACTAAACTAAACTAAATTGAACTAAACTGAACTGAACACCACTCGTGTAAATATCAATCCCTAATTTTTAGGATCAAAACATGCATTATTGAAGTGCTATCAATCCTCTAAATAGTTAACTGAAGCAAGGTGGGTTCCACCTTCCATGTGGGCACCCCATGTGCTCCTATCTTATAGGATCTCTTCCTGGACGTCCCCACATGTTCCTATCATTTAGGAATAATCACAAATGTCAATTTACATGTTCACTCCATTTGAATTTAATCTCTTTATAATCCTTGTGTTGGGGAACACTTTCCAAGGACTTAGGAGATACATGAAATATGTTTATGATTGCAATTAAATGGCATCCTATTCCCAACATTCTCCCACTTGACATTATACATTGAAATTATTCTAAACATGGAATCATTATTATAAATCAAGTACAAGACTCAAGGCCAATGGCCTTCCTGCACCAAGAGAACTTATCTGTAGGAACTAGTTTCGTAAGATAATCTGCAACATTGATCAAAGTGTCAACTTTCTCAATCAATACCTCCCCACTCTCAACCATTTCTCTTACAAATTGATACTAAACATCAACATGGTTAGTATGAGCATGATACATAGGATTTTTGGCTAAACAAATAGCACCCTAACTATCACATTCAAGTCTAATTTTCTTGCAATTAAAACCAATACCTTTCCCAAGTATTTGTAACCAAACTACCTCTTTAGAGGCTTGTGTAGAAGCCATGTACTCTAATTCTATGGTGGAAAAAGAAACCACTGGCTTCCTCTTACTCATCCAACTAACCACAGCTCCAAACAAAGTAAACAGATAGCCACTTTTCGACCTCTGACTATCTAAGTCTCCTACCCAATCTGAATCAACAAAACCCTATATGTCCAATGATATATGAATAATATTAATATCATTAGCACCATGATAAACCAAATATTAATCAAAAGTACCTCATAAATATCTAAACACCCTCTTAACATAATTCTAATGTTTTTTACCAGGGTTAGACATAAACCTACTTAGAACTCCCACTGCTTGGGATATCTTTGGTCTTGTATAGACCATTGCATACATCAAACTACCAACTACACTAGCATATGGAATTTTAGACATTTCCTCATGATCAAAATAAAATTTAGGAACCATTTCTAAACTTAACTTCATACCAACTAGTAAAGTAATATTAATTGGTTTACTATCTTGCATGTTTAACCGTTTCAGAATAGTATCAACATAGTTTCTTTGACTTAAGCAAAGATTTCTATTACCTCTATCTTTTCTTATCTCCACTAAGGATATATTTTGTTGCCCCTAGATCTTTCATCTCAAATGTGCTAGAGAGTTGCACTTTCAATTCTTTGATCATTACCTTGTTGTTACCAATAAACAACATGTCATCAGAATACAAGATAATGATTAAAAATTGATCATCAATAAATTTTATGTAAACACAATGATCTTCATCACTCCTAACATAACCAATTTTCAATGAAAAAGCATCAAACTTCTGGTACCACGTTCTAGGTGACTGTTTCAATCCATATAAATATCTCTTTAACCTACAAACCAATTCTTCTTTTCCTTTTACAACAAAACCATCAGGCTACCTCATATAAATCTCCTAATCAAGATTCTCATGTAAGAAAGCAGTTTTGACATCCATTTCCTCTATCTCAAAATCATAAGCAGCAGCAATAGATAAAAAGAATCTAATAGAAGGTAATTTAGCAACATGAGAGAATATTTCATTAAAATAAACTCCCTCTCTCTTGGAGTAGCCTTTGGATACTAATCTAGCCTTGTACCTTTTGAGATTACCATATGCTCCAATTTTCTTTTTAAAGATCCATTTACAACCAATGGCCTTTCTTCCTTTGGGAAAACTCTCAAGATCCCATGTGTCACAAGTATCCAAGGAAACCATTTCCTCATGCATAGCTTGTGACCAAAGCTTGTTCTCATTTGAAGAAAAATTTTCCCTGTAAGATCTAGGTTCATCATTAGTACTCATCAAAGAAAATATACAACTAAAATTAGGTGGGCTATACCTATCAATGGGATTTTGTTGTCTTTTGGATATTCTCAAAGAAGGTTCTTTTTGTTCTTAAATATGCTCATCATGAGCATCTATCTTAGAACTCTATGAACTCTCCTCATCCAATCCATCCAATTGTTCTTCAACATATGCATCTTCATGCCTCTCGGTATTTATCTCAAAATGCACTTTTTGAGAAGTATCCTTCTCCTTTGGTTGTTCTTATCCCAAATAAGATCTAAATTCCTTTAAAATCACATCTCTAGATAAAATAATTTTTTGGGTTAGAGGATTCCAAAGCTTGTAACCTTTTACATTTTCACCATAACCTATGAATATGCATTTTTGTGCTTTTGGATCCAACTTAGACTGCTTTTCTTTAGGCACATGAACAAAACTCTGATAACCAAAGATCCTTGAATGTGCAACACTAGGTTTCCTACCTAACCAAATTTCATAATTGGTTTTATCTTCAATAGATGAACTAGGATATCTATTGATTAAATAACAAGAAGTGCTTACAACCTCGGCTTGAAAGGCACTGATCTAGATTAGCACTACTTAACATACTCCTAGCTCTTTCCATTAAGGATCGGTTCATCGTTTCTACTACTCCATTTTTTTGAGGTGTATATGGAGTACTTTTTTGTCTCACAATTCTTGCATGCTTACAATAATCATCAAATTCCTTAGAACAATATTCACCTTGATTATCTGATCTCAACACTTTTATCTTATGATTTGATTGTTTCTCAACTAAAGCCTTAAATTCTTTAAACTTATTGAACACGTCATATTTTTTATGCATAAAATAGATCCAAGTGTATCTTGAGACATCATCAATAAATGTGACATAATATCTATATTTTCCAATAGAGTCAATATTCATAGGACCCATAACATCTGAATGAATAATTTCTAATAATATTTTTGCTTTATTTTTTCCATTAGGAAATGAAGATCTAGATTGCTTTCCAAACACACAATGCTCACAAAAATCAGTTTTTCCAATTTTATAATTAGGATGGTCCTACGACCTTTTTCACCAATGTGGCCCAATCTATGGTGCCACAACATACATGTATTTTCAGCTTCAATTATATTGGTTGATTTATTCAAATTGGAGGTATTAGGCTTAAACAAAGTCCCAATCTGAGATCCTTTAGCAACCACCATATTCCCTTTCACCAATCTACAACCACCTTTGTCAAATGCCACATGCATTTAGAATCATTGAACTTAGATACAAAAAGTAGATTTTTGGCAAGTCCTACTATATGTAAAACATCATTAAGGGTCTTAACCCCACCATCACTAAAACACAACTTTACCTCTCCTTTTCTGATAGCCTTTGTTATACTATTATTCCCAAAGAAGAAATTCCCTCCATCATATGTAGTATAATTAGTTAACCACTCCTTGTTAGGAGCCATATGATAGGAGCAACCTAAATCAACAAGCTAAGAGTTATCACTAATAGTATTAGATGAAATGACCAATGCATCATTACTATCATCTGAGGATTTCTCTATAGAAGCATCATAACTATTTTTCTTGTTCTTACAATCCTTCTTTATATGTCTTAGTTTCCCACAATTCCAACAGTTTACCTTACTCTTACCATGGGTTTTAGACCATCCTTTGGACTTACCCTTTCCTTTCTTGTCTCCCTTAGGTTCCATTTCCTTAGGCCTACCTCTTACAAACAAGGAATCTTGGGATCCCATTTTAGACTTCCTCCTCATCTCCTCTGATAGGAGAGTAGGAATTATATTGTCCATCTTAGGATCTGGACCACTACCACTTATATCAACAATTAGATTTTCCCAAGACTCTAGTAAAGAACAAAAAAACCCATTTATCTTCATCTTCTAGCTTTTCATCTACAGATGCTAACTGAATTAGAATCAAATTAAAAACATTTAAATGATTTGCAACAGAATCACCATCTTTCATCTTTAAATAATACAATTGTCTTTTTAGATACAACTTATTAGTAAGAATTTTGGTTTGATAGATATCACCTATCCTCTTCCATAATTTATATGTGGTAGTTTCAACTAAAACATTCAAGAGAATATCATTTGCAGGACATAACTTATGGTCCCTCTTGTCTTCTTATCAAGCTTATCCCAATCCTCATTTGACATCATTGTAGATGGCTTTGTCTCATTACAAAAAACTAACCACTCATTTGTCTCTTCAAGGAGATCCTCCACTTTTAGTTTCCACATCTCATAAGTAGATCCATTGAATCTTTCAATATCTAGATGAGAAGTAGAACTCATTGTAACACACTTCTTTTTCAAATCTGTAATAACACAATAGTAAAAGCTCCCACTACAACCAAAAAACTTTCAAACTTTTAAGAGAAAGGCATCCCAAACTCTAACCAACCATTAGCTCTGATACCAAATGTTGAAAATCAAGGTAATATTGTAGGTTAAAACTTGTAAAACTATGAGACTATAAATATAACTAAGTGTTCTTTGTCACAATTATTTGTGTATGATTATCCATTTAGATCAATTTTACCAATTCTAGAAAGAGACAAAAGATTGTAGAAGAATGAGACCAGAAGATAGAAGTGACACAACATATACGTGGAGAAACCCTTTTGGGAAAAAACTCCACTAGAATCAATAGTGCTTGTATTATTTAACCTTAGAACAAGATTACAAAAATACTATATCAATCCTTGATTGATATCCTTCATTTTCCTTCAACAATCCTTCTTCACAACCTACAATAAACTCTCATAGAACTCTCATCCACTTGTTGCAATTAATAGACAATTATGAGCATGTAAACTCAATAAGAGTTGTACAAAAAAAGAGCATAAAGCTCCTCACAAAAATCTATGCATAGATAGGGCAAGTAGAGTTCCATAATGTAATCTGAAGTCAAACCAAAGCCTTCCTCAATTTAGGCACCCCAAATTGAGCACTTAACTTAACGTTGGTCAAGAAAATATCTTGCAAGCTTCACCTCAAAGTTTGCACCCTAGAATGGGCCCACTTAACTAAGCCTTGTAAATATCTTCTCATGCAAAAGGTGTTAACTAAAAGATGCCAACATGGGCGCCTAAGGTGGGTCCAAGTCAATCTTAGTTAACTGAAACATATCTCTCCACTAATTCATGCAAACATCATGCATGATTTATCATCCCCACTTAACTGAAAGTATCCACCTATTATCTATCATGCAACTAAATTCATTATTCATGCAACTCAAGTCAACTAAAGTCAACTAGCATTCAACTAAAACTAAATACATGCAATTGAAGATAACTGAACCATAACTAAATTGAACTAAACTAAACTTAACTAATACGAAATTGAACTAAACTAAATTGAATTGAACTTCACTCATGTGTAAATATCAATCCCTAATTTATAGGATCAAAACATGCATTATTGAAGTGTTATCAGTCATCCAAACAGTTAACTGAAGCAAGGTGGGTTTCTCCTTCCATGTGGGCACCTCATGTTCTCCTATCTTGTAGGAGCTCTTCTTGGACGTCCCTACATGTTCCTATAATTTAGCAATAATCACAAATTTTAATTTACATGTTAATTTCATTTGAATTTAATCTCTTTCTAATCCTAATGTTGAGGAACACTTTCCAAGGACTTAGGAGATATATGAAATATGTTTAGGATTACAATTAAATAGCATCCTACTCCCAACAAATATATTCCCTTTGCAATTATATTTTGATGTAGATCAGAGATGTATGACTCCAAAACAACCTAAATCAACCAACATTGAAACCCTAAAACATTAGTTGGTGGGTTTTTCCTCACAAGCTTTCAATCTTTAAAGCCTAAAACATGGGGGCAGCAAATTTATTTTTTTGGCCATAACCTTTAGTGAGGACATGATCTCGAAAATGTAAAGGTAGTTCCAGATACCAATTTGTGATTTATACAACATATCTCAAAATAAAAGGTAGGTTACTTTGTACTTAATCCTTAAAAAATGGATTGTCTTTTTGCCAATTAAGTCTAAAACATGAAGAATCAGACCCAAGGCATCATCAAAACATGTACAAACCTCAATATGGAACCTTGAAACTTTGGAATATCAAATTCATAGCACATGCTACAATAGGTCAATTACATAAAAAATCTTGAAGTGGTAGTCACCAATTTGATCATAACTTATATAAAAGTTAATGAAAATCAACCAAAACAATTGAAAATGAAAGCTAATTCAATTCTCTATGACACCCAATCATGTGTGGATCATGAAAATTCCATACAGTACTGTATCACATCAAAAAAAAGTGTTGCAACATTCAAATTTGCATAAAACAATGGAATTTTATTACTTAAACTTCAAAATTGTAACCACCAAACTTGGTTTCGACCTTCCCAAGGCTATTTAAACATGTACCAACCATTTTCAATTGATTTTCAAACTACAACCATTCTAATTCCTTCATTTACACCATGTGACTTCAAATTCCACAATTTGCAACATTTTAGACAATATTGACAACTTTTAAAACCTATAGAAACTTTTACATTTTTGACAACTGGACCACACCTATCCTCCTAAGACCTCATATAGACCCTTACAAAAATAAATATGATCCAAAAAAACCTTATTACCTAAAAGAGACACAAAACCAAAAAAATGACAACCAAAATCTCATGGGTGCTCCTGTACCATACTCCTAGGCAAAGAAAAGATTCAAGCTCCACTTGAATAAAAGCCTAGAAATCATGAGAACCATGATTGAAAACTCTTGTTAGATGCCTTTAAATCCTTGCACATTGTCTTCTTTGGAACAATTTCATGTTTGATTCATCTTCTCTGTAGATTTCATGAACATTGGGCAAAGATATTTGAACTTGTCAATATAAACATGTCCATCTACACCTCTACCTTGTAAGTAATCCTTTCTTCCCTGGTAGATGTCATGCACTTCAATGGTACCTTATTCTCCTTAAATGACTTGTTTAATTTTCACCTTAGGTTTTTTTTCTCCCAAGTTTGAAATCTCATCAAAAGTACTTTGGTTACTCCCTTTGTCTCTAACCATTATGTCAAAAAGTATGGATTCTTGTTCACTGTTACTACCCTCTTCTAAAAGAAATGAAACACAACTAACCTTGGTACCTACAACATTATAGTCATTGACATCCACAACTCTCTTTTCTTGCTCCACTTGTATTAGATGCTTTCCTAAGCATCCATCTTCCATCTGCAACTCATTCTGGTCATTATGTTGCTCCATACCTTCTTTTCCCTTCAAACATTGCTTACTCAACTCTACAATCTTTGTCCCGACAATCCTCTTTCCTTTAGCATCAAAATTTATTTCATTTACAACCTTCCAAACAAGTGCATCATTTGTATTGGCACCATCCCCTTCTTTAGACACATCACATTCTTCATTTTTCTTGTCATAGGCTATTGTACATGACAAACCAACCCCTAGAACAAAAGCTAAATAGTGACTAACACCTTTCCTTGGAAGCAAATTTAAGTTAAAAAAATTATGAACCACTATGTCTACATGATCCTTCAAAACATCCTGAACTTCTCAAGGCAACTCTTTAATGCTCGTTGATGCCAAAACAGTCCTAGGTATTCTTACCATTGCATTACCTACCTCTTCCTCTTTTACTAGCTTTTTCTCTTCCTTCATCAGCAAATATTTTTCAATGTTTGGTGTTGCCATCCTCTTTTGTCTTCTTCTCTTCCAAATGATCTACTTGAGATGCCATTTGAGCCTCTTTTTTATTGGAAAATGCCAACCACTTGCTTTTTTTTCCTTCTAAAGAAGCTGTTGCATCTCAAATTCCATTATTTTTCCATTTATTCTTGAATTTGTTTCATTTTCTCCAAGGCTTTCCTCAAATATATGATCATTTATCTATTCTTCTCATTTTTCTTCTTCATCTCACTTTTCTGTGTTCATTTCCCTTGTTTCTTGTTTGGTGCATCCTTACTCTACAAGTATCCACAGACTATTATCTAAAACATGTCCAATATTCTTTCTCAAACAAGTCTATTTCACCTTGTTTCTTCTATTCTTTATGATACCTCACCTAGGTTTCCTTCTTTCTTCACTACCTAGTCTTTTGGCATCCAAGTTATTCCTTCAACCTACAAAAAGACAACACATAAACTCCAAAAACTTATCTTGCCCAGATCTTTGGAATTTGATACCAATTTGATAATTTAGATCAAGGGTGGATAACTCAAAAAAAACCTAAATCAACCAATATTGAAACCCTAAAACATCACTTGTTTGGTTTTCCCTCACAAGCCTTCAATCTTTAAAGCCTAAAACATGAGGGCAATAAATTATGTTTTTTTGCTATAACTATCAATTCAGACATGATATCCAAAATGTAAAGATAGTTATAGATGCCCATTTTTTCTTTATACAACATATCTCAAAATCAGGGTAGGTTACTTTGTACAGATTCCTTCAAAAATAGACTGCCCTACTACTAATTAAGCCTAAAACATGAAAAATTAGACCTAGGACATCATCAAAACACATATAAACTTTAATATGGAACCTTGCAACTTTGAAGCATGGTAATATATAAAATTTAAGACTCCCACACAAAAAAATATAATTCTCCATTGTGGAAACCATGAGAAATCATATCTTGAAAGTCATTTTTCACCCTGCCTATGGTTTATGACAATTTTGAACTATTTTTTGCCAAAATTGCAATATCTCTCTCCAAACTCAACAAAAATCGATGAGACCAAGTGCATTAGAAAGTATATTCACATTTATTTCAATCCCAATTTTTCTTAGATCAATATATGGAATATCAAATTCATACCATGTGCTACAACAGGCCGGTTATAGAAAAATCTAGAAGTGGCATTCACCAATTTGATCATAACTTACATAAAACTTAACATAAATCAACCAAACCAATTGAAAATGAAAGCTAACTCAGTCCTCTATCACACCCAATCATGTTCAGATCATGAAAATTCTATAAAGTACCATACCATATCAAATAATAGTGTTGCAACGTTTATATTTCAAAAAAAAAAAGGAATTTTATTGTTTAAACTTTAAAATTCTAACCACCAAACTTGGTTTCAACCTCCCCAATGATATTTAAACATGTAATAACCATTTAAAACTTATTTTAAAACTACAACCATTCTAATTCCTTCATTTACACCATGTGACTTCAAATTCCATAATTCACAATATTTTAGACAATATTGACAACTTTTAAAACCTATAGCAACTTTTACATTTTTGACAACTTGAGCACACCTATCCTCCTAAGACCTCATCTAGACCCTTAAAAACATATAAAGATGATAAAAAAAAGTACCTTATTACATAAGAGAGACACAAAAGCAAAATCTCATGGGTACTCCTGCACCATATTTGCATTTGCATATAGAGGGAAATATTACATGAGACAAAAAATATTTTCATTTGTCGATGAAGATCGGGTCCCACCTTCCAAAAGGAATCTTTAAGCTTATATAGTGATAAACACATGCTCCAAAAAAATTTACATGCACACCACTTGCATAAAAGAGAGAAAAGCATAAAGTGTAGAAAAGTAGAAAAGACAAAAGACTCTTCATGTCTACATCCTTGTTATCAAATTTAATTTGGGGAGAAAACAATATTTTATCCATACTTAACCAAAAGCCTAAACTGTACTGGTTCTAGGATATGCATTATATTTCTCCCATTTGTTACTCCCCATATTTACAGACTTAAGACCAAAATTGTTCACCATCCCACCACTGCAGCTCAATCCTCAAGAACATCCAAATATTTATCTTTCCAGGCTTGAAGTTCTTCTTTTGTATGCCAAAAAAATGTAATGATATCATTATCTTTTTTCCTATAAGGATCATATTTGGTTACAAATTGATTTGCCTCCTTGTCAAACTCCTCCAAAGCAACCCTGGCCTAAACAAGCTTATCCATATTCTTCTTTAACATGATCATATTATTTTCCTCACAAATCCTGACCGCTTGATTTGATATCACCTCATTGGCCTCATGTTTCCACTCCTACAAAGACTTGATATTACCATCATTCTTTAGTATATCAAGTAATAGGCCATGACTGATCTCATGAAAACTCTTCACCAATTCCCTTATCTTAGCCTCTAAAGGCTCAATATTTCCCTAGAACTCTTCGATTCCAATCACATTTCTAAGGGTTGGTTTGATCTTCTCAGGTCCATTTGGTTGGCTCCCATAGCCATTATTCTCAAATCTTGCAGTCTAGGAATCCACCTTTGCATGAGTGGGATGGAAACTTCCTTATCAATATCAAAATTGTTTATTTCCCCCACCATTGAAGAATAATTAGCATGAATACTAGTTAACCTTTTATCCACTTCTCTATTCAAATGTTCCAAAACTATAGTCACAATCTTCAAGATGCTATCAAGAATTTCTTTATCATGCTAATTGATCTTTTCTTCATATTGTTTCAACTTTTGGAGCAGTTCTTCTTTACTGATGTCTTTTTCTTTTGTTGTACCTAAAGTACTTGGTCCTTCCACACCAATGGGCACATTTCCTATGTTGTAGGGCATAATTTCGCATGAAGAACTTATGGGGAGTGTAGTGGAATAAGTTGTTGGATCTTGAGAGGTAGAAGGAGAAGCAATATCAATTTTCCTTGGCTCACCTGACTACAAATTTTGTAGTTTCTCCTTCAACAATGCCAATTCAGTATGCAACTACATTTTTTGTTGTTGGTTCTTTCCATAATCAACCGATAAATCATTATAATTTTTCCTATACATTTCTTTCTCAGTAGTTATCGACTCCATTCTTTCTTTTGTGAATTGAGCAACATTGACTAACACTATTTCCACCTCGATTGATGAAGTATCAGACAATCTTTTTATAATTAATCCCCCCTATAATCTATAGAAGGCTCTACAATGTCTGGCTTCTTGGTATTGTGGGCTAGGGCTCAGATGGCCAATGTATCCAATTGTTCACTGATTGTAGATCCTTACAGTGCAATTGTAGCTTCTTCCTCTGAATTGTAGAGAGGTCTATCATAGCTCTTTAATGTATCAAATACAATGGAAGAAGATAAGTCCCATTTAGGAAATAAAATAATTCTTCTTCTCACCAGTTCTCTACCCTAAAATGCAGTTATTTCTTGATATTTCTCCATCATCTCTTTTATTACTTGTGCTTGGATAACTAAATCATGTACCTTAGGATGGAGGCTCCTCTGTTCTACAACTTCATTCACAAATTCATCCTTCTTCTCCTTCCAAACAAATTCCATAAAGGCTTTGGACTTCACAAAAGAATCATTGTCCATAAAATTTGTGAATACTTCTTCTTTAACATCATTCTGGCTATTCAATTCAATGAGGTCGGCCTTGCTTAATCTCAAACCAAGTTGTTGTGGCACAATCTCCCTAGGTGGAGAATCCATCCCTTGTTGCATTTCTTCATGTGTTACCAAGATCTCTTCCTCAGAATCCTCTTCATAATCCACCAAGCCAGCTGATTGAACCTTTTGCTTCTTCAAAGGTGGCTCTCTTGGTGGTGATGCTTTTCTTGTGGAGAGTCAATGTCATTAAATTTAGGTCTAGTTGACCTAAGAGGATATGGAGGTGGCATGTATGGTATTGGAAAAATAATCCCTTACTCCACTTGTTGGGAAGAGGCAACATTTGTATCCTTTCCCTTTTCCTTATTATTCTTCCTTCTGAAAATAATAACTTTCTTTTCCTTAGTGGTTATGTGAATTGTCCTTTCCTCCATTACATGGGTGTCCCCCATATCTTGTTACTCTATATCAATGGTCTTTCCCTTTTCTTGGACCAACCTCTCACTTTCTAAATTCCCTACTACTACCTCAAATTTTTGGAAAACATTATTCAATTCTCTGCATCTCATTCAAAACTTTAGCAAGAGCAGTGAATTAGGGATCCTTTTCTCTTATTTTCTTTTGAAATTTATCTAAAGAAATCCACTTTGATTTTTTGTCATCCTTCTTTTGAAAAAAAATAAAAAAATAATCATATCCTTAGGGAAATAGAAATTATGAATAAACTCTGAACTTCTATTTCTCATTTTTAACCATGTTGTGAATCCCTTGGGATCATGGTTTTTTACTATTGCTCTTCTCATTCCTAGAGGCTTCATTATGTCATTAATCTTGTCCTGTCCTCCTTTAATCATTAAAAAATCATAAAATAAAGTGTATGAAGGGAATAATGTTCCATTTCCCTAATCCTTCAAGTGGTTATTTTCCACATTACCCAGTTGCCATATCACCTCTAGAAAACCAATTCTCTCTAGCACATCCTTGGGCAACAGGTGGGGTGAAATAACAATACCATAAACTCTCAAAACATTATAGGAAGGATAAAGGATAACAACCCCGCAATTTTGATCAACCCCTAGATCTGGCCTCCTTTTTTTAGGCCTTCGAAGATCATGCAAGGTTGTAGGAATCATTGACATGGTCATGATCAACACTCTCATCAACTTGGAGGAAAATAAGTTTTCAAACATGACAATCAAATTTTCTTTCATCTTTATCAAGGACCATAGTCCAACATTGAATAGGAAGCTCCAAGTTACCTTTCTTCTACTCCAATTTCATATCTTAACCAAAATATGGAGCACCTCTGAAAAATAACATGTGCATAAACAATGAGTACCAAAAGAATTTGACTCTATATTTACCCTTTTTCAATTCAACTAGTCCCTCATGAATTCTTTTTTCTAGGAACCCTCCATAATAATATAATGTGCAATATGTGGGATGTTGGATATGTATTTCCATCTACATCCAAGCCATGGTCATGCTTGTAACAGGGTCTTAACCAATGATTTTGCATATAGAGTAGAAAGTCCTCTAAAATTAGGACATAAAATAATTGATATAGTAACTTTCTTTGTCTAAAGTACCCAAGACTACCCATCTACCATCCACAAATGCCAAATAATTTGGTAGTATTGAAATTTGGAATGTTTGTTTGATCTTTTCATACTCTACCCTAAGAGTCTTCTCATCAATTGGCACTTCAGTGGGGTGTTGGTGTGAATAACTTATTTTACCTAACTATTCCTAGTAGGTCCTATTCATATGTTAAGTTTACTTAGGTCCTAGGAATCTTTCTAGAAGTCTTAGTTGGCATTAGATCTTATCTTATCCTTTTTCATTTAATTTTTAAGTCCTAGGTCATTTAATATTAGTTGAGTTAGTTGTCTCATGATGTAGGACTAAGACACTTGCCATGATCATATCTAATCGTATGTCTCACCTTAGATATATAACCAAGGGGTTATCATGTGTAAATCAACAATCACAATCCATTGTAATCTATAATTTGAGTCCTTCTATAGAATAGTACTATTCTTTAAAATATAATCTCTTGTGAAATTTCATTGAAGTTACTAGATATTGGGTTGTCATAATCTTCATCCAAATCTTGTGTCATATAAAGCATTCTATACCAAATCTTACACTTTTAAGGATTATGAGGTGTGGACACTCAAAAAGTATGCCTTTTCCCTTTCTTTATTTAATGACAAATTGGACTTAATATTTCCTTGGTCTAGTGTTGTGAGGTGTTTTACACATCAACATTAGGTCTTGGACCCTTGCAAATTTAATAAAATGCAAGTCTTGTAAAGGTGTTGTAAAGAATTGTAAATGACTTTCATACTTTTCTAGACTTTTATTAAGCATTTAAGTCTAATGCTCCTTTCCTCCCTACTTTTGAATTAAATATTATTTTAATTCAAAAGTTAGCTTTTCCCTCTTCTTCTATAATTAAATAATTATTATTTAATTATTCGTTACCCTTTTTAAATAAATGTTATATTTATTTAATTATTTATCCTTTCTTTATCTCCCTAGAATTAAATAATTATTTTAATTGTTTAATTATCCATTCCCTCTCCATTAAATAATTGTTTTTAATTATTTAATGATTAACACTCCACCTTTCCTTTATAATTAAATAATTATTTTTAATTATTTAATTATCTCATTGTTTGTTATCACCTTTCTTTTTAAATAAATGAAATTCATATTTTATTTATTTCTCCTATGTTGGCCACCTAAATTAAATAATCTTTATTATTTAATTTCTCTTATCACCTCTTTGTCCATTCCAATCTTATCTTCCATCTCAAGTCCTTATCTATCTAGATGTCTCAATTAACCTCCACCCATGATTAAATTATTTTCTAATTTAATCTTAGCCCTTGATCATGATCCTTATTCTATCCATTCATTTAACTCTCCTCTATAAAATGAGACCTTTAACCCTAATTCATTATTCATTCATTATTCATTCATCATTCATTCATATTGTCAAGTCAAGCAAACAAGAATCAAGCATTCAAGATAGCATTCAAGCTCAATTCTAAAGCATTCAAGAGCAAGATTCTTCATGCATTGTTGCAGCAATTAAAAATCCATCATATTGGCAAGTTTCTAATTGAATTTTTTCATATTTCATGCTTTATTATCTTATTTATTCATTTTGGTTTAATTACCTAAATGGGGTTTGACCAAGGCAAACCCCCAATTCCTAAAAATCAACATTTTCTCTCTTTCCTTGTGTTATTAATGATCTAGGTGATTTGAAGGCTTGGATATCCTTGAATAATAGTTTTAAAACTTGTTGAAGCCGTCTCCTTATTGGTTAGGTCAAAATATCCACAAAAAGTCACTTATAGCCTCAAAAATCAGGGTTTCGAATTTGGACACCTAGAGAAACAGAAAGAGCATAACGAGAGCTTTTGTTTCCACTTTCAATTTTTTAGGAAAGTAAAAGTGGACTCATATGACATTAGTTGTGTATGAGTTCCACTATACATGTTTTTTAGATATTTATGCAAATTTGGATACCCATTTTGCTAAAATGAGCTATAAAATAGTTTTCCAGATTTGGGACTAAGTTGCCCAGATTGGTGTATGATTCCTATTTGGGTTCTACATCATGTTTTTTAGGATTCTAGAGCTCCTTCCCATCACCTTCTAGTTTCCAGGTGTACATCTTTAGTATCATTAATTTTTGTTACAATTTGTTTACATTTCTAGGTCATTTTACATATCACAGCGTGTTTTCAAATATCTTACATTTTCTTAGTGTTGCATTATTAGTTAATATTCTTTATCACTTTCTAGCCTTAATAATAATATTCTTTGATATATTTCAATCTATTTTTCATTGGAATCTCACATATTTTTTCTTGAGTGTGAACTTTGTGAAATCAGATTCCTCTTCCTGCATTCCCCTTTTAGGTGTGGACAAGGGAAGTTGTGCATTCCATTTCCATAGTCCACAATTTGGTGAAACTGCTTATTTCACATAATAATTCTAATTTGGAGTCCATCATCATCCTATATCTAGCTCAAATTAACTTTTCATTAGGGTTGCATTAGTTAATTGGCATCTAGGGTTTTAAAATTTTGCATTAGTGAAAGTGCATATAGGTTGCATTTTTGCATCTCAAATCATTCAAAATTTCTTAAACTATACATTTGCATCTTAGGTCTTCATAATACAAAATATAAAACATAAAAATCAATCAAAAAATTATAAAATTTCTAAAAAAAATCCCCACGAGGACTCATTCACCACCTTGAGCGAATCAGTCCCTTTGCACCATTGAAACTGCCTTTTACAACACTAGAAACCTTGTGTTTGCACTTCTATTTGCTGCCATTAACTATCTGTTTCAGTTGGTATAGTTTTTGTTACATGCATTTCACTAAATATAGCTTAAATTGGTCCATTTCATGCATCACTTAATTTCAAATTTGCATTCACAACATTTCATTTTTAGATCATTACATAATATAATTAGTAAATTACCTTGTTTGAAATCTGAAAAATTGCATTTCATCCTAAGTCTTTACATTGCATTTTTCCATAGCTTCTATCATTAGAACTATCATTATTTACATTCATGGAAATTATGTATAGCATTATATTTTTCTAATTTTCAATTTTAGCATTAGTTCCTAGTTCATTTAGATCAGTTTCATTATAAAACAAAAACTAAAAACTAAAAAAATCACAAGAAACAATTCAAAAAATGCTTACATTTAGAGAAAGTATATCATCCAAGCCCTTTAGTAGAGATGAACTAGACATGTTAGATGAATCCCTTAAGGACTTCATCCCACTAAAATCATCCACTAAAATTTTGACACAAGAGGATACAAGCATCGATAATCATGATAATCATAATTGTTCTTCTCTTGATATCTCTCCCATTGGTGAGAAATGTATCTTGATGAAACAAGACACAATAATTGAAGATCATGAAAGTCTTGCTTTTACTCCTCCTTCCCCTTGAAAAGACACTATGACATAAAAATCAGATCATGGTCACTACTCCCAACACCTCCCCTACTTGTGAAAATGTTGTAGTGAATAATGATACAATCATGCATGATCATGAAAAACACATTTGTGTGGAGGATATGTTGATATTTGAGAGCTATGAAAATCCTACCTCTCCTACTCAATAAATTATAATACGTGGGGATGTTAATGTAGATAATCATGGCAATCAAACCTTTTCTTCTCCTAATATCTTCTATAGACATGTAGAAGATAGTTTAGCATTAGAATACATCCTTATTGACACTCATGAGAATCACATTCCTCCCTTTCCTGATGCGCCTACCATTTGGGAAGACCTATTTGAACAAAAAATTCCAATCATTAGTAACCATAAAACTCCTAGTTATCCTTCTCTTGATGCCTCTCCTATGAGTGATGAAGCTACTTTATCAAATCAAACCATGAACTCTGTTGAGCCTATTGTTTATCACTTTCCTAAAATCTCTCCTACTAGGGTAAATATAGTGGAACAAAATAATGAGACCTTAGATAAAAAGGATAACATTATGGTCAACAATCAAATTTCCCCCTCTCCTAATATCTCTCCTATTGGTAAAGAAGATATTATGATGTTACAAGATCACATTGATAAAAATCATGAGAAAAACATTATTGAACCAAGAAACACCATCATTGCCAAGCAAGAAAATCCAACCATGAAACATTCCCTTACTTATGATGAAGTCCATTTTAAAGAACCACACATTGCATGTCATGAAAATTTAGTTTATAGTTCTCCTAAAAACTCTCCTAATATGGAAGGTATCATGGTGCCAACCAACATCAACACTAACATGTGCAAACCAAAAATCAACCTCACTTTGAATCATCTTAAATTGATTGATATGGATCAAGCCTTGACGCAAATGAAGGGAGTTTATGATAATTCAACTTCTACTCCTCAAATGACAAAGGTTACATGTGCTATGATCAGTACCAAGCAAAAAAATATAGCAAGACAAAATCAAATTGAATAAGCCACAAAGTTATTGGACGAGGCTTCAAAAACCTTTGATTTCATTTTTACATCCATGGGGGAATACATGATCATAACAAAAGAATTTGATAAAGGAAGAGAAAAAGAGGTAACATCCACTTCAACCACCTTAAAACAAAAGACAACAACCAAGACAAACTTTGAGGAAATTGAACAACCACCAAATCCAACAAATGCGACAAAACTTTTTGGAAGATGTTTTCAACTTCTAAAACAACCTGGAAAAGGATGTGATGCTATAAAGCTTAATATCTTGGTTATTTTTCCTCAGAACAAAATCCTTTATTCAATTTCAACATTATCACAAAATATTCTTCCAAGACAACTTTAACCTTGGTACATCCTAAACTAATAGACATCTCATTAAATATGTATCTAGTAGAAACTTTGTTTACTTATCAAAATAAATAACATTAGTTTCTACTCCTTGCCATAGTTTCATGTTTTACATTCATTTCAAGGAGCGACATCTCATCATCCATTCCTGGCTCACCTTTTTCCTACACTAAGTGGGGGAAATGGGTTAAGTAGCCTTTTCCTTAAATGCCACTTGTCGTTGTCTCTTTTGGCTAGTCATTAACCTTTCATTAACATATAAGAGCAAGCTTGGGATGTGGATAGCATGCCTTAAGTTGGCTCACATGTGACATACCTATTCATGATGTAGCTCAATTTGGAAACATATGACTTGGCATAGGGATTTCCAAGTTGGCTCTCATGTCTTCTTCCATTGATCATTGGCTACTTTAAAGCAATTTCTCATAGTGATGGTGTATTAATTGCTTTAAAGTGTGGACATACACAGACGACATATTTTGGCAAAAATTTCATGCAATTATTTTTCCTTTTTCTTTTGATGTGTCCTCTTCTTGGTGATGTCATTGGGTTTTATTTTGTCCAAGAGTGTACAATCTACTGACATGGCATGATGTGAATGAGGCATCACATGGGAAATGATCTGACACCTTGACTTTTCCTCTCTTGGAGACATTAGGCACAATGCTCCCTAAGAAAAAGACCTTACATGAATAAAGAAAAATCCCATTTAACAAAATCTTTGCATGACATTCAAAAGCATTTTCATTGTGGTGCCTTATCAAATTTATTAAGACGATAACTTTGGTATGGTTAGTATAATGGGAAGCTGACACACTCATATGGCTTTCTCATTATACGGTGGGAAGCCGACACACTAGAATGGCTTTCTCACTAAACCACTTCTTTGGGATAATTCACCCTGCGGATGACCTAATGTTTTGTGGCCCTAGAGTGAGCATATTGTTGATCCATGTAATTTTCATTATTCATTTTTCTCTTGGTTCTTGACATTACATGATTATGTATCTTGTTTTGCTACATATTATACACCTTTTGTGTGTCCTTTTGTGCTTATGTTGGTTTGACTTAGGATCTTAGATCTTGGGGGCTTGAATGCTTCCTCGATCTTTGTTATCCTAGACCACCTGCATCTATACACTCGGACCCCTCTTGAATGTCTACTTTAGTGTGAGTTTGAAGTAGGTTCATCCTCTCACTAAAGTGGGGGATAAATGTGGACACTAAAAAAGTACAACTTTTCCCTTGCTTCATCTAATGACAAATTGGACTTAATATTGCTTTGGTCTAGTATTGTGAGGTGTTTTACACATCCAAATTAGGTCTTGGACCCTTGAAAATTAAATAAAATGCATGTCTTTTAAAGGTGTTGTAAAGAATTGTAAATGACTTTCACACTTTTCTAGACTTTTATTAAGCATTTAATTCTAATGCTCCTTTCATCCCTACTTTTGAATTAAATATTATTTTAATTCAAAAGTTAGATTTTCCCTCTTCTTCTATAATTAAACAATTATTATTTAATTATTCATTACCCTTTTTAAATAAATGTTATATTTATTTAATTATTTCTCCTTTCTTTATCTCCCTAATTAAATAATTATTTTAATTGTTTAATTATCCCTTCCCTCTCCATTAAATATTTTTTTTAATTATTTAATGTTTAACACTCCACCTTTTCTCTATAATTAAATAATTATTTTTAATTATTTAATTTTCTCACTATTTGTTCTCACATTTATTTTTAAATATTTATTTATTTCTCCTATGTTGGCCACCTAAATTAAATAATATTTATTATTTAATTTCTCCTATCACCTCTTTGTTCATGCCAATCTTATCTTCCATCTCAAGTCCTTATCTATCCATGTCTCAATTAACCTCCACCCATGATTAAATTATTTTCTAATTTAATCTTGGCCCTTGATCATGATCCTTATTCTAGCTATTCACTTAACTCTCCTCTATAAAAGGAGACCTTTAACCCTAATTCATTATTCATTCAATATTCATTCATCATTCATTCATATTTCCAAGTCAAGCAAACAAGAATCAAGCATTCAAGATAGCATTGAAGCTCATTTCTAAAGCATTCAAGAGCAAGATTATTAATCCATTGTTGCAACAATTCAAGATCCATCATCATGGCAATTTTCTAATGGAATTTTTTCATATTTCATGCTTTATTATCTTATTTCTTCATTTTGGTTTAATTACATAAATGGAGTTTGACCAAGGCAAACCCCCAATCCCTAACAATCAACATTTTCTCTCTCTTTCCTTGTGTGATTGTAGATCTAGGTGATTTGAAGGCTTGGAGATCATTGAAGAATAGGTTGCAAACTTGTTGAAGTCATCTCCTTATTGGCTAGGTCAAAATATCCACAAAAAGTCACTTACAACCTCAAAAATTAGGGTTTTAGATCTAGACACCTAGAGAAATAGAAAGAGATGACCGAGAGCTTCTATTTCCACTTTTGAGTTTTTAGAAAATTCGAGGTGGACTCATATGCCATTAGTGGCATATGAGTCCCACTATACATTTTTTTCAGAGATTTCTACATATTTGGATACCCATTTGGCTAAAACATGCTCAAGAATAGTTTTCCATATCTGAGACTAAGTTGCCTAGATTAGTGTATGAGTTCTAGTTGGATTTTCCATTAGGTTTTATAGGATTCTAGAGCCCCTTCCCATCACTTTCCAATTTCCAGGTGTAGATATTCAGTCTCATTAATTTTTGTTATAGTTTGTTTACATTTCTAGGTCATTTTGCATATCACATCATGTTTTCAAACATCTTGCATTTTCTTAGTTTTTCATTAGTAGTTAATCTTATTTATCACTTTATATCCTTAATAACAATCTCCTTTGATAGATTTCTATCTCTTTTGCATTGGAATATCACGGATTTGTTCTTGACTATGAACTTTGTGAAATCATATTCCTCTTCCTTCATTCCCCTTTCAAGTGTAGATAAGGGAAGTTGTACATTCTATTTCCATAGTCCATATTAATAAATTTACATCTAATTTAGGATTTATTTCTTCAAATAAAAAACTTCTCAAGAATGTGTATTTATTTCGTGTAAGAAACATGTTTTATTTTAGGGGTACATTTGCAAGAAAAATGTAATAAATGGGGGAATGTTAGCTCATAACTTATTACATTGTCTAATTAGTAAAGACCACACATCAATTATGTAGTTATATTTATAGTTACTCCTCAGTTATATACCGCCTTGTATAAATGCATCCCCAATTCATCGAATAATATGTCAAGGATTTACGTTTCAACATCACACACTACACATTTTACCCCTAATTTTTTTCACTATCTACATATGTTTTGGTCTTTATCATGAAAAGTTAAGATCCTTCACTAAAATAGGAAAATTTCTTACCATGTAAAGTTCTTGAAGATATAGATGCAACAAACCCTACTTATCTCATGTAATTCTACACATAGAAAATGAGAATAACTTTGGAAAAGATAAATTGAAAACTTACTAGAATACATAGCTTTTTTCTAATGTGTTGAGGTGATGGAATGTGAATTACATCAAGAACTAGTTCTTATATATAGTTGGGCACAAAGTCACTAAATTCATTCAAAATATATGAAGAGAAAACCAATGACATCAAAATGAAGATCTCACAAAATAATATATCATTAAAAATGTATGAATGAAGTAAGTTCTACACATACATTCAGAAAGGTAACTAGAATTTAGACTACTAAATGAGCAATATTCACTAATCCTTCAGTAAACATGAACATTTACTTTATTATTCATAAAAGATACCTCAAAAAATACATGTGAATATTTTACAATCCTCTTGCTCATCAACTAATCATAAATATATCTAAAATTGAGCACAATAAAACCAAAGATTATTTATCAAGGAAATATATTCAAATTATGTTTATTCTATGGAGGTTACAAGGAGTTTATTACAAATTTTGAATGAACCTACATTGAAATACAATACTAAAAAACATGATACCTTGAATAAAAAATTAAAACTCAATGGCTTCTTGTAATATTTCCATATTACTGGCTCTGTAAATTCTTTTTCTTAATTTTCCACCAACTCATTGTAAACGAAAATTTGTGGCCCTAAATACCCATTCGAACTACCTATGGTGGGGAGTTTTCAAGTTATAGGAAACTTATGAAAACTCATGACCAACTAAAGGGGCACATCAAATATTCGTAAAAAATCATGAATTCTCTAAATGATATGTAGTAGAATATGCCCATATGTGTTGGGATCATCTCTACTAGAATTACATCAAAAATCATGGACAAATTCGTACAAATGCATCCTTTGTACAACTATAAGCATAGAGGAATTATTTTATCTAATCCAAAATCATCCATTCATATTAATGGTGATTTTAGTTTTGTTGAAAAATGACATGGGGAGATCGCTTAAAAATTATAAACATATCAATAAAAAAATGGGAACCATTACTTCTAGTAGGGGATATATCGTAAAGATGGAAAGGGTAGGTATAAAATTATTTAAGCTAGGGTTCTTTTGGTTCATTAGGGTCAATGGTATATTTTTGGGTTTAAGAGATTCCTTGGATTTGATATTATTAAGGGTCTAATTTTTAGTTTTTTTCACAACTGTGTTTGGAGCCCATTTCATTATGGGGAATGAAGGGGGTTAATTTAACCATTTTAATTTCATAGTAAATTTGGACCATTCATCATCAGGTCACATATCTAATGGTAGAGGAAATGTTGGGATTTTCGCCCTAGAAGGAAACCACCTTTACATGAGGGCACTGCATAAAAACTATGTATTATGAGAATAGATTGTGAGAAAGTAAATATTAAATCATAGCGTATTTATTGTAGGTTGTATTGCTTCATTTTTCTAGGTGAAATAAAGGAAGGACTAGTTGTTTCTCCATGGACATAGCCCATATTGGGTGAACCACATATTTTTGTCTTTTAGTTTTTATATTTCATTTATATATTTATTTTATTGTGTATTATTCTGCGATCCTATTCATAACATTAGTGAGTTTAGGAACCTATTACTCATTGAAATTTCATCTTCATAAAAAAAAATCCATCTTTGAACCATCTCGAAGGTTCAAAAAATTACAAGCCTATGAACTCACCAACATTGTAAACAAAAGCTTTAGTTTGTTGGGTGTTTCCCTTCTTGTGAACCCCTCGTTTTCCTTAATGGCTATTTTGTAATGGTTGTTGGCCCTTCCAGTCTTAATATAATCAAAACATTGTGAGCACATTCCTTATTTTATTGGTATTTTTGTGAGTTCAGGAACTCATGAACTCCCTAAGAATTCACACCTAGCAACCTCTTGTTCCTTAGATAATTTTAAATTCCAACTCTTTTCAAACTTTTGGTGATTTTTCAAAGTCACAAAATTGTTGACATTTCAATGTTGTTTAATGAATTATTTTCTTTGTTAGAGAATTTGGCCCTTCTCAAACCTTGTCATCTTTTTGGCAGGTTTGTGTGCCATTTTTATAACTTTGTCAGCATTTTCATAGGTTCATGCGATCTTAACTTGCAAAAAAATTATAACTTTTCCTTTTATTTTATACTTTTGTTAGGGTTTTAGGGATAAAAGGAAACAAAAAATCCATCCCACAAAGGATGTAAATAAATAAATGTACGATCTCATGAATGTATAAGGTTAATTAGTATGAAACATCGTATATTGGTGGTTGGGAGTTCTTTCATTAAGGTACTCAAATATGGATATGTTTTCACTTATGATCCTAAAGAGATAGCATACTAAAAAGTGCTAGGGATTAGAGTTCAAGGGTACTGAGGAAATGATACTCTTGTAATGTGATGGTTGAAAGTACAAAACTAAAGGGAACTAAATACAAGGATCAAAGAGGGTAGGATTTAGAAAAAAGGCATGAAAAATTCCAACATCTCACCAAAAATATGGGAAAGTGTAGATTGAATGAAAGGGATGTTAAGAAGTTAAACTCTAAAACTTTAAGACGACCCTTAGGAATTTAAATATAAAACCCCCAACAAATTTTTTTGGGGCCTTTGTAACTAGCAACAAACAAATAGGTACACAAGGAAATTTCAACATTCCTAGCTCTCTTACCTAGGAATGCCATTGGTTAGAAAGAGGAGCTCTGTGAATGATTATAAACTAGCTATTCCCTCATAAAAAATATCTATCTCGATAATTCGTATATATATATTTTTTTATTGAGAGAAAATGAAAAGTACAAAGGTAAAGAGCAGTATTAAATTGCAGAAAAAAAGAACAATAAGTCACAATGGCAAAGAAAAAATCCACCAGCTATAGCAGAATTACAAAATAATAGAAAATATAGTCTCATAATTACACAAAAAATAATAACATAGCAGCAAAAAATCACAACTAGGACCTTAGAGCTTGTGTGATATGAGGGTATATTTTGTTTAACAACTGGTTCATTTGAATCTGAGTTTCTCGAATGTGGACCTTCAGCTTGAGATTCATTTTGAACTCCACCTGTAGTTGTGAGAACAAAGAAGCAAGACAATAAAAGGTGTCAAAGTAAAGCTTTAAAATTGTAGTTTCCTGGTGATCGCTATGAATGTTAAAGATTTATTTACATATAATTTTCTATAAATGTAGCAAGATGATCTGTCTAACACTGGCAGCAATAAAATTATCATGAATCCATATCCCAAGAAGAGCCTCTTTCCATCTTAATTTATGATAAAAAATAGCAAGAAAATCAGTAAATATCAAGTTCCATTACCTTTTAACAAACTGGAAGACCCAAAAAGTGTGCCATATATCTTAATTTTTTGAATAAGAAAGGACATTCATTTGGCTATATCTTGATATATTTTTACCTTCCCCCAATGGGAAACTTATAGTGGAGTAATTTCCAAGTGAGTAATTGAGCATCAGAAGGAGCTTTTGATTTCCAGGTTTGGCTAGAAAGTTTAGCCCAAAAATTTTCACTAAATTTGCAATGCCACTTAAGATTTAAGGGAGGATTCAAAGACAAAATTGGAAGCAACTGTACAAATATAATTTTTTTAAAAGAAAACGTAGAAAAGGATAGGCTGCCAACCAAATCCAATCTTTGAAAAACTACAATGTATAGGAGTACATAGTTTTATAGACAATTCCTTTGGAACCAAGGAACACACAAAAATCAATAAAGGTCTAGATTTATTGCTCAAATTAAATTGTGCTTTGATGGTATTCCATGGAGTCCAACTGAAAGTGGAAAAATCCCAAAGATCACCAACATTACGAACTCTTTTTTTAAACAAATAATACAAGTGTTTTAGAAAGCTTAAGGCCAAGGGCTTCTCATGATAATGGATGCATTTGTTCCACCAAATGGAAGAAGTGGATAATCTGAAACCATGTTGCAGTGAGGTATTTCTCCATTGTAAAAGGTGAAAAACACGTTTCCAAGCCTTCCAAATTGATTGAAGGGATGTAGAAGCATTAATTAAAAAGAAGGGGGAATGAAGGATTTTTTCAAGCGATCCCACTAATTTCCATTTACCTTTAACTGACACTGAGTTAATTTTGTCTCTTATAAGAATCTTCCAAGTTTCTTGACCTTTGATAGCTCTTATAATCCATTTAGCAGCCAAATAGATACCTTGAGTTTTTGGATCAATTATCCCAATAAACCCTTTACATTTAGGTTGAATGCAGTGGATTCGTGATGTGGATATAAATCCCATGTTGCCATCCAATTTAGTCCATAAAAATTTTTGAATAAGCTTGATTAGGTCTTCATAACCTTTGTTGGAAGGCATCCAACCAGACAAATAATAAAAATGTGTGGCAAGAAAAAAATTATTGGTAACTTGGATTTTATGAGCCAAGGAGAGAAACTTATTTCCCCAATTGAAAAGTTTATTTTTGAGTCTATTAAGATACCAGCTCCACATATTAAAAAGGGAAACCCCAAAACCAAAAGGAATCCCAAGATACCTAATGATTTCTCCATGTTTAATGTGCTTCCATTCTTGAGAAATTCAAGGAGGAGAAGGTATTGTCTAAACCATCAAGAATTTAGTTTTATCATGAGTAGGTTTAGACCCTAAAACATCGTAGTAAAGTTCCAAAATTTTCATCACATTAGAATTATTTTTTTCAGAATTTTGCAAGAATAGTAAACTATCATTAGCATAATGTGAGTTAATAACCTCAACATATTTTGGAATAGAGATTCCAAAAATGAGCTTGTAATGTTAGAAATAGGATTCCATCTTTTTGGAAGTGGAACACAAGGGGATATGGGATCCTCCTATTTCACTAACATGAACATTAAAAGAGACCCCTAGATATCTCAACCTAGGTATGAAATGAAGGAGAGAGATCTACAATAGGGTTTTCCTAGGGTAGGATTAGAGACTAATGAGGGTTCACCACCAAGCTAGGGCTTGGAAAGATAAGATATGCAAATGGCATGCAAAACCTAACTAGATGACCTAGGGAATGAAACTAAAATATAGAATGACAAACTGAAAATGAACAAAGGTGCACTTGGAGGAAGGATGTGATCAAGAAAATATCCAAAACCCTAAAAAAATATTGTTTAATGCCCATTGGGAATCATACGCCAGTTTGGGAAATTTTGTCCTAGACTAGGTTTTCTATGCCAACACTGGAATTTGGCAATGCTTAATCTGAATCTCCTAAAATTTGGAAAAGCCCTATACTTGGACTCATACACCACAAGTGGCATATTAGTCCCACTCAGCTTTTTCAGAGGGTTAAGGTCTTATTCTTTTCTCATAGCTCTTCTCTTGCTTTCACACTTTGTTTCCATATCTGAAACCCTTATTTGCAACCTGTAGGTGACTTTTAGTGAAGATGAAAACCTTTTGATGGCTTGATGAATTTCTTCAACCTTGAAACCTAATATTAAAAGGATCCTCAAACTCAAAGACACCTATATCTACAATCACACATGTAGAGAGAGAAAAAAAATTGATTGTTAAATAATAGGGGTTATCTTGGTCAAACCCCTTTTAGGTAATCAAACTAAATGATGAAACAATAAAGTATGAATATGAAGCATGAACTATGATACATTGAATAATGTTGTGGGATGTAAATCAAAAACCTAACATGAAGTGGCCATGAAGGATGTAGATCTTGATCTTGAACATGGATATGAAACTATGCTTGCAAATGTATCTTCAATTCTACATCACAACAGTAGGTCAACAACATGTTTGATGCTTAATGATCTTGACTTGATGATATATTTTTAATTGCTGCAACCATTGATGAAGAAATCCACCCTTGAATTCTTTCAAAATTCTCTTGTGAACTCTCTTGACACTCTTGTGAAGTGTTGTTATCATAAAATTTCTATTACAAATGCTCTCTTGAAATTCTTAGGTGAAAATGAGTGAAATAACCTTGTATTTATACTTGTTTATGCCAAATTTCTTGAAATTACAACACTACAAGCCGACATCAGATCTAGGAGGAAAAAATCCCACCAAGAATTTTAATTAAATTTGATTTTGGGCCACATGGGACTCATACACCACAAGTGGCATATGAGTCCCATTAGGCTTAATTATGGAACATATCAAACAAAACATGAAAAATTATCAAAATACAAAGATCTCACAGTAAAGTTGTTAGAGAAGTTTGAATCATTCACCATTGATAACATCCCTCAAAAAGAATTTTCATGTGAATGCAATGGAAAGTGTAGCTTCTCTCATTTCCCCTCAAGATCATTCCAAATACTTCACTTTCATTGTGCATACAATTATGAAACTATCAATTGATGATAAGGAAAACGAAGTGTTCACAACAACAGTCAACAACTCGAGTGAATGATATGATCTAATATTTAATTATTTTTAAAATGGTACCTTTCCCAAGCCAACCAATAAAACACTTGCTCCCGTCTTTGTAAAGTTTCATCTAGATATATCATCTTAGCAGATATCTTATATAAGTAGTCCTTTGATGACCTCTTACTTAGGTGTCTAAAACAAACTAAAATCCCTATAGCACTTGAACAAGCTCATGTAGGTTCCTATGGGGGGAATTTTGGAGGAATATCATTAGTTCAAAAGTTACTCTACATAGGATAATATTGGAAGAATATGGAATAAAATTTCTTTGACTACGTCAAGAAATGTCACAAGTGTCAAGAGAATCAAAACTTAATTCATGCTCCTACCTCTGAGCTTCACGGACAAGTTCCTACTTGGCCATTCTCAGTATGGGGTTTGGATATTATTGGAAAAATATCTCCACCCTCAACCACAAGACATATGTTTATAATCATGGCAACAGATTATTTCACAAAATGGGTAGAAGCTATCCCCTTGAGTTAAACAACATTTGATGTAATATGTTATTTCATATTGGAACACATTATTGCTCGCTTTGGGATTCCTTCCGAATTAGTTTTGGAAAATGGAACACCATTTAAGAATAATGATGTGAAGAGGTTCTTGAAAACATTTAATATACAACATTGATTCTCAATGCCTTACTACCCACAATCCAATGGACAAGCCAAATCAACCAACAAAACTCTTGAACAAATACTAAGAAAGATAGTGAAAAAACATAATTAAGACTGGCATATGCAATTAACATACACATTATGGGATTATCGTATTAGTATCAGAACATCAACAAGGAACACACCTTATAACCTTGTTTATGGTGCTAAGGAAATTATGCCTCTAGAGTTAGAGATTCCTTCATTAAGAATCACTCTGCAAGGGCTAATAGATGACAATAATTACAAGGAACAAAGATTACACCAACTTGAAATGCTCAATGAAAGGTGCATTAACACTCTCCAACATCTTCAGGCCTATCATAAGAGAATGCAATGGAATTATAATGAATAGGTCATCCCTCGCTCATTTAATAAAGGTGACTTGGTGTTGTATGAAAATCAATGAAACGACAATGCCAACCCAACATAAAAAGGAAATTTTAGCACTAACTAGTTAGGACCTTATATAGTTCAAGAGAGCTATGGTTCTAGAGCATACCTAATATTTGAAATGGATGGCACACCTCTTCGAGAAATTATTAATGTCATGCATTTGTGTTGGTATTATGTCTAGCCCTTTTTTGAATAGTGTGAGTTTTAAAGCAATGATGTTAGAGTTAATGGATAGTATGTCATTATCTCTCGCATTTGATTAAATCCTGACACAAGGTTCTTTGTGTCTTGAATTCTAGGGTAGTGGTTCCAATGTGGTTTTTTATTCTTACTTTAGGTATCATGTTATTAGACCTTATGGTGTATGTTATGTTATGTTAAATCCTTATTTCTATTTAATGTTTTACAATTAAATCATAAGTGCATTTAATTTAGCATAACGTACTGCATCATATAAGAAAACTTAAAGAAAAGACTTGTTAGATCATGGAGATATTTATTGAGTATTCTAATATAGAGTATTTAATAAATCGCATTGCCATCTAACACATAAACATAAAATCCATGCATGGTCATATATATATATATAAATTTTTAATAAATCGCATCAAATAGTACAATGTCACTGCGGTCTATGAATACTAGATCCCTCTAGATGTGGTGTTCGTGACCATTGAGAGATGCTAGTGTGTGACATGGATCTGCTCATGTTAGTCATCTCCTGCATAGTTTTTAGTGACCCACGTAGCTCACCCTCATGTATTAGTGACTCCACCCACTCTTGCTCGATGTGGCCTCTATCAGCCTAGATCCTCATGACCTCTCTTTGAAGTTGCTTGACCTCTGAGTATAATATGGTCTCTCTCTCATATCTTCAAGTTGCTCGAGCCTCCTCTAGCTCCACTACCAGTGCTAATACCTGACCCTCAGTGTACTCAGCATGCCTCGATATGCCAACATATGCTCCCCTGAGCCTCACATAAGGCTCAAACAGGTCCATGCACTTCACTATGAATGGTGGGGGTATGAACTATGTGGTTGAAGCCTCATCTGCAAGAAGGGGTGGTACTATTGCTACAACTGCACATTGGAATAAGTCCTCAGACTCTATCACGAGCCCTACAAGATAGAGATCATAAGAATAAGCAGTATCCATCATCATAATATATCCATATATGTGAGCATGATATACATAAAAACTTAAAACATAATAATAAATATCATCACCTAGGTATGTAGCATCATCAGTAGGAATCTCAAATTCCCCACTGCTCTCCCCATGTTCTTAGACACTAGCACATGCAAATTGTGACCTCATAACTCATGTTGGGATTGTATCTCTCCACTCATGTCTAGGACTAATCTCACCTTTGTCACTATCCTCACTCATGGGTTGTCTATACTCATATTCTATCTCCTCATCTTCCTCCTCATCATCCTCCCCCTCGTAATCACTATCCTCCTTTGTCTCCTCCTCATCCTCATCCAAGAATAGGTCTGCTAGATCTACCCTCCTTCCTGACTCCCTACCCTCCTCCCCTGAATCTAGTAAATTCCCTGTGAAGCCCATAGGGTAGTACATAGGAAAGATGGCTCCTGTCCATGTCACCTCCCACCACTCGTCATATTCTAGTGTTGTTTCGACATCTTCTACATCGGAGACTAGGGGTATGTATGTATCCTCCTCCTCTACATCACTTGGGATGACATCCTCTGATGTCATCCATTTAAGATCTCCATGTCTACTAGTGCTTTGTACTAACCATTTGTATGAGTCTCGTAGTTGTGGTTTCCTTTGTATCTTTCTGAAATGGCTCATGACATGATCATAGTAGAAAGGTCTTACTATGTGATCACGTCATCTTAGTAGCAGCTTGTCTCACTACATCCATCTCAGTTGTCATGTCATGTTTGGCTAGAATAGCTCCACGAGGTAGGGTATCCATATGATAACCTCCTCCCTTAGTCTATCAAACCTCATGCTCTAGAATAACACATCACCACACTTCAATTCCTGTCTCAGAGGATAGCTAAAAACCCACGGATACCCCACCACTGTGGTGATAAAAAATCCTATAGGCTAGGTAGAGGTGATATTCTCTAGGATCCATGTCTATAGTAGGGTACAATGTAGAATTCTATGTACCTCTCCATAGGTAAATTGAACCAAATCATAATGCAAGTATGCTAGTATGCTTCAACCCCAAGTGAAGACCACACGATAGTGCTCCATGTCTCTAATCATGTGCAATAATCCACCCTCTAGATGTGATGTGCAAGATAGACCCAGTAAAGACCCATCTCCTAGAGGATTTGCATGTCATCCTCAAGTAGTTGATTAGTGAACTCTCGAAGTCAGTTGAACATCCTACCACCTAGGTGTTGGCAAGATCAGGGTGCACTCTTTCATAAGAAAAATAAGAAAAATATCATTCAAAACATCTTAAAATCTTGAATTTATTCTTTAATGGTCAAAAAGTATGCTAAAGTTGTTCTAGAATATCTTAAGGGTTCTAGACACTTTATTCCTTAAGTGGGACACATTGAAAAAATATAAAAAATGAAAGAAAAACCTTCCCTACCCTATAAATTCACTTAAAATTTTCGTAAAAATATTTAAAAAATGATTAAATCGAAGTGCAGAGAAAATAAAATTCACTCACAGTGCGTTGTAGCTCACCCCGTGTGACCGCCTCCTATAAAATATCAATTCGTAGACATGTGGATGGATGTTTGCTTGGTATGGTGGATCACTCTACTCCAAGCTCACTCTAAAAAAAGGTAAAAAGAAAAAATGAATGAACTTTATCCTCCCTTTTATCTTTTTATGCATGTACTTTTAGGTCACTTTTATGATAAATGAGAAAAAGGAGTGCTTTTTGTTTAAACTAGTTACATATTTTGAGCTAGTGAACTCTATTTTCAATGTCGTTTGTTGCATCAAGTTCATGGTTCCACTCTTGTTCTCACCAAATGTCTATCATCAATTAGCATGGTACATGGAAATGATCTATGATGGACTTTTATAGTTCGATGTGGTTGATTTTCTACCTTGATTCCATCTCTATAAAGCAAGAGGAATCAAGGGGGGCATACATCTACCATCGAATGTAATTTTCTAGGAAAGTTAGATAAGAGGATTACTTTTGAGCTACTAACGAATTTGTGATGTAGGATGCGGTTCCTAACAATGTGGTTTTGTAGGTAACTATAGTGGGGGCTTCATTCTCCCTAACGAATCCATATGAGTATCCTTTTATAAAGATACTTGTTGAAGTACTTTAGCTTGCATATGCATGTAGTGTCATATGGGTGCTAAAGTGGGGGCTAAATATAGTGTTGAAAAATGCATACCTTTGCATTTTCACACTTAATTTGGACCTATTTTAGTACCCCTTTCATTAATTTCCCTTAACGTCATTTATTATGGGCCCCTAAGACCCATTTTTTTGCATCCTGATGCATATTTTATTTGTAAACCTGACCAAAACCCATAAGCAACCATTAATCTTGGTAACCCACCTTTTGAATTGGAAAATAAAGCCTTGTGGCACCAAGGAACCATTGGTGGCGTCTTAGTCCCACCTAGTGGGACCAAGATGCCACCTAGGGTGTCTTTTTCCTAGGGGCTTTATTTTCTAGAATTAAGAGCTGGAAATGAAAATATTTGAATTTATTTGAACTTTTGTTAGCCTTTGAGATCCAATAATTGGGTTATTAGGTAGAAATGCCTATAAAAGTAATATTCATACCCCATTTTCACATAATTTGATAGAATTTGACATAAGTTGAGCAAGTTGAAAGAAGTTTCAGAGTTTTGGAGCAGCCTTCAATTATGTTTTTGTAAGTTTTTCAAGTCTATTTCCAAGTCAAGATCTAGCATTGCCAAGGATTAGTAATGAATTCCTATTGTGGATCATGAGAGATTCTAGGTTGGAGATGCAACTAGCCATTTATCCAAGCCTAAGGACTTGTTTCTTGATTTATTCCATCTTCCATTATTGCTCTATTTTCTGCCTAAGGCACATTTTATGTTTGTGACTTGTTAGGTTCATAGGTCATTTACATTTGCATCTTGGGAATCTTATTCTAACACATTTGAATAGGGTTTCTTCATATTATATCTTGCATAATCTTAGTCACACTTAAGATTAGGGAACACACATTTCCATTTTCAGATTCATGCTTTTTCATCAAGGTTTAATTACCAAACAAGGGGTTTGACCAAGGAAAACACCCATAAACAGTCAACCCAAATTCCTTTGTTTTGCAAGTTTAGATATGGAGACTTGGTGAAGAACAAAGTGTAGATCTTGAACTTCAAGACCACACTTAGAAATTCCAAAAATCTAGAATGGGACTAATATGCCATCTTGGGCATCTTAGTCCTCCCAGACTTATTTTTCAAAGATTTTTTGAGGTCCGGTTCTGAGTTTCGAAGACTTCGTATTTTCCTCAAAAAATAGTAGTGAGACTAATATGTCATCTTGGACGTCTTAGTCCTCCACAATGTTTTTTGACATCTTTGCATTTTTAGAATCCTCACAACATCTCCAAACTTCCCAGGTACACACATTCTCTCTTCTTGTTGCATAATTTCATCATTTTCATCTTTCATTTAGCAAGTAAAATGACTTCATCACAAGTAAGGGAGTTACCAATGGTTAGATTTTCTTTCTTATCAATGATGGTGTTTTCTTGTTCAATAATGTTTTCCCTAGGGGAAGAGAGCCAACTAAAACTCTCATGACTTTCATCAATTGTAGTTTCTAACATCAAAGTATCTTCTTCACAACTAGGAGAGACACTAGGAGAAGAATCAATGTGATTTTCAAGATTGTCCAAATTTTCACTCGTTTCTCCCATAATGTCTTCCAAAATAGGATAGGTAGGGGAAGAAGATAAAGAGGGTTGTCATAGATCTTAAAGGTTCGCTTATCTAACACCAAAATATCCTCAACATTTATAACATTATCATAAGAGGGGAAGATGTTGGGAGATGAATGTAAACTAGTTGAAGTGTTATGTAGGTAGGTTTCAATGGTCTCTTTTTGTGTTATGTGATCACCATGATTACATATTTTTATTTCATCTTGTTTAGTAATGTTTTTCCTAATGGGATATGTAAGAGGAGAGAAACAACTAGGGTTCTCAAAACTATCATCAATTAGTTATTCTAATGCTAAAATATCTTCTTCAAAATTAGGAGAGATATTAGGAGAACAAATGTGATTGTTATGATTACCCAAGGTTTCTTTCACTAGACTAACCTCACTCATAGAAGGGATATTAGGAGAGGGATCAATGACGAACAAAAAGAGAGGGGAGAGGACCTCATATTCATATGCACTTAACAAAAATTTCTTACAACACTCAACAATATCTGAAAATAGGACATGAAGTATGATAACTATAGATTTTTTGCAATGAAAACATGATGTAATGATTGTCCTAAAATTTTGAAATGCAACAATGATAGAGAAAACATGCAAAAGGATAATGAAATTTTCAGATTTTGAACATGATAATTGGCTGATTATGCTATGTAACAATGTGAATGAAAATTTGAAATTAAGAAATGCATGAAATGAACTAAATTAAGCCATATCTAATCAAATGCATGTAACATAAACTCAACCAACTGAAATAGGTAACTAATGACAACAAATAGAAGTGCAAAATCAAGGTTTTCAGTGCTATAAAAGGGAGTTTTAGGGCTGATCTGTGACTAATTCACCCATAGGGGAATATGATTCCTATTTAGGGTTTTTTAGGGGTTCAAATGCTAGAAAATACACAACACAAAAATCCCAGAAAGTATCCAAAATAACCTATATAGGGACTAAATCACCCAGACTGGCGAAGGAGTCCCGAATTAGGGTTTTTTCTTCATTTTCAGCAAATTTTGAGTTGTTTCTAGGTTTTTTGGTTAGGATGATGTCTAGGCTAAGTGAAATTATAGTTTTTAGATGAAATTAAATGATGCAAGATGCAAAAATGCAATATTTTCAAACCCTAGATGTCAATTAACTAATGCAACACATAATGCAAAGTTAATGCAAGCTAGATCTAAGACTATGATGCACTCCAAATCAGAATTAAGGTGTTATAAATGCAGGTTCACCAAAATGTAACAATGAAAATAGGTGTTCCACCTTTTGGGAGGTGGAACAAAAAGTGAAATTAAATAAAATGGTTGCTTTATGGTTTAGGACATAGAACAACACATTTCACAATCATTCATTCAAGTAAAACCCTGGAGATCTCTAGCTAGGGATGAAATGAAGGAGAGAGATCTAAAATATGGGTGTCCTAGGGTAGGATTAAATACTAATGAGGTGTCACCACCAAGCTAGGGCTTGGAAAGAAAAGATATTGAAATGACATGCAAAACCTAACTAGATGACCTAGAGAATGAAACTGAACTACAAAATGAAAAATTGAAAATGAATAGAGGTGCATCTCTAGGAAAGATATGATCAAGAAAACCTCCAAAACCCTAAAAAATTGTTGTTTAATTCCCACTAGATATCTCAGAAGTCTGACCGATTTAATCCCAAACTAGGTTTTATTTGCCAAAACTAGAATCTAATAGTGCTTAATCTGAATCTCCTGAAATATGGAAAAAGCCTTGTATTGGGACTCATACACCACAAGTGGCGTATCAGTCCCACTCAATTTTTTTTAGAGGATTAAGGCCTAATTCTACTCTCCTATCTTTGCTCTTTCTTTCACACTTTTTCTCTTGATTTGAAACCCTAATTTGCAATAAGTAGGTGACTTTTAGTGAAGATGAAAACCTTGTGATGACTTGATGACTTTCTTCAACCTTGCAACCTAATCTTCAAAGGATCTTTAAACTCCAAGACACCTAGATCTGCAATCACACATGTAAAGAGAGAAAAATTATTGATTGTTAGAGAATATGGGTTTTCCTTGGTCAAAACCCTTTTAGGTATTTAAACCAAATGATGAAATAATGAAGTATGAACATGAAACATGGAATATGAAGCATGAAAAATGATACCTTGAATAATGTTGTGGGATTTAAATCAACAACCTAACATGAATTGGCCATGAAGGATGTAGATTTTGATCTTAAGCATGGATATGAAACTATGCTTGCAAATGGATCTTCAATGCTATATCACAACACTAACTCAACAACATGCTTGATATTTAATGATCTTGACTTGATGATGGATCTTGAATTTCTGCAATAATTGATGAAGAAATATACCCTTGAATGCTTTAGGAATGCTCTTGTAAAATATCTTGACACTCTTGTGAATTATTATAATCATAAACTTACCATTAGGAATGCTCTCTTGAAAGTCTTAGGTGAAAATGAGTGAAATAACCTTGTATTTATACTTGTTTATGCAAAATTTTCCAAAATTACAACACTACAAGCTAACATCAGATCTAGGAGGATGAAATCCCACCAAGAATTTGAATTAAATTTGATTTTGGGCCAGATGAGACTCATACACCACAAGTGGCATATGAATCCCATTAGGCTTAACTATGGGACACATTTTTTCAAAAGTGCTTAGAATGATGCAAAATCCAAATTGGGGCCCTAAAACCTAGGTGGGAGTCATATGCCTAAGGTGGAGTATGAGTCCTAGATCACCAAATCGAGGCCACACAACCTAAAAACAATTGAATTATGATTGGTTATTGGTTTATGTCAAGATTATCTTCAGAAAGATGCATTAATTAAGGCTTGTGGATGCCAAATAAGGCATAAAGAAACCCAATTATTTAATGAAACCATAGATTAGTGAAAGTGTTAGGATACACTTTACAACACCCTTAATAAGGCATAATTAGTTCATTTAGTTTACAAGGGCCCAAAAATTAATCTGAAGGTGTAAATAATTACACTCTACAACATCAAATTAAGAAAAAATCAAGTCAATTTAGCTTAAAAAGGTCCTAAATCCAATGTGAATGTGGGAAAAAAAATTCAACACTAAATCAAGGCAACATTAGGTCCATTTTAATGTTAATTATTCCAAAATTAAGAGAAATTGTACCATCTCCAAGAAGGGAGTACGATTTTTGTTGTTATAGAGCTTCATTTTATTAACACTTTGAAGCATATAGCCCAACACATCAACTATGAGGACATAAAGATATGGAGAAAGTGGATAGGCTTGTCGAATATATCTTTGTAGGGGAAAATGAGTCAGTCATCATATTATTAATAATAATTCAAGCATTAGCATCTTGAAACAACATTTGAACATGTGCTCAAAATTTGGACTGAAAACCCAACCATTGCAACATGCTAAGGATAAAGTGCCACCAAATTTTATCATAAGCCTTGTCAAAGTCAATTTTAATTAAAATTACATTTTGACCTATCTATTGGGCCCAGCTACATGTTTCCCAAGCCAAAATAAGATTGTCAAGGATAAATCTGCCAGCAATAAAACCTGTTTGTTCAGCTCTAACAATTTATTGCACCACAAGTTTAATCCTGATTAACAAGGCCTTTGCAATATTTTTCTAAGATGTATTAAGCAAAGTGATAGGAAACCAACTGAAAATAGTATCTCCCTTCTTTCATTTGGGAAGAAGTTTTATTATGCTTCCATTTATATTCGGGCCTAAAGATCCTTTTGTAAAGGCTTCCAAATATATGAAATAGAAACCATCCTTAATAAGATGACACATGGACTAATAGATTCCATAGGAAGCTCATCACTACTCAAAATTTTGTAAGGGGCCATGGAGAAAATAGAATTTTCTAATTCTTCCAAGTAAAGTGCTTTATCAAGGTAATGATTGTACTCAAAATCAATTTGATTATCAATATGATCCTTGACAATTTCCTCAAGTGCTTGTTGAATGTCTTTCCATTGATCATCTTTAAAGATATTTTCATGGAACTGTTTAAATAGATAGCCTATTTCACAAGGGTTGGAGTGTAGAACATCATAGTAATCCCTTATAGCACTATTTTTTTCTTTTTTTTTGTGTTTATAGTTGAGATAATTAAAATAGTATTCAGTGCCCTTGTTTCCTTATTTTATCCAATGTAATGTAGATCTAACTTTAGCCTCTTTCCCTTTATAATTATCAATTTTACGCAATTGGGATTTGGTAGCAGCAATAGAGGATTATAGTTTTATATTGCTAGGATTAGCATTAAAAAGTTTCCTATCATGAACAAGTTTACCTTGGAGAGATTTCTCCTTATGTTTATGTTAACATTCTATTTGTTTTCCAAAGGAACGAAGGAAAGTCGTACATTGAGTAATGGAAATTCACCACCAATCAATCAAAGAACCTCTTCAATTCGGTCTAGGAAGAGCCTTCCAAATCCCCTCAAGGGTAGCCAAACAAACATAATTCTTCAAATGGGAAATATTTAGTTTGAAAGGGAGATAATTGTCAAAAATTGGTATTTGAGATAAACATATGTTGCAGACGATGGGGAAATGATTTGAAAGAGTAGTAGAGTAGTCTACATAGACACATTGACCCAAGGAGTCACATATCAGATGCAAAGAAGGTGCAACGTAAAATCTATCTAGCCTACTTAATTTTCTATCACCTCCCAATTTGTAGTTGGAAAAAGTAAACCAATTTGTGGAGTGGCTACCAAATTTATCATGAATTGGATCCACCACGCCCAAGGAATTTTGACAAAACAACCAACTATCAAATTCATCCTTGCTAAGATTAATTTGTTTAGATGAGTTGTGACCTTGGTAGTGTTCAACTTTGTTGAAGTCACCACCAAGAATCCAATCCAGATTGGGTAAGTTATTGACAATCCAATCCCAAAGTTAAACACATTCTTTAGTAACATTGGAGGCATAAATAGAACAAAAGCCTACAAGTTTTACATTGATAATAGTGAGGATCCAAAAAAAAAATGTGAGGGATCCTCACCCTTATCAATGACCAACTTTGAGATCCAAGGTGAAAATCCAATAACAACTCCACCTTTTCCATCTGGATGAGCAGTGTGTAGGAAAGTCTTATGTGATTGAGTTTAACTTCTTGGAAGAATAGCACATCAGTTTTCCACTTCATCACAACCTCTTTAACTTTATATGTATTATGAGGGAGTTAAATCCCTCTCAGATTCCATGATAGAAGTCTAAACTTCATGATTTAAAGAAGTAGAGTCATCCTCTTGAGTCAGAACACTAAAGCTATTATCAAGGGTAAGGTGATGCTCTACATTCTCATGAATTTTGGTAGTGGAAGAAGGGGATCTAGATCTATGATGGGAGAAAGAAGAAGGGGAAAAAAAGTCGCAAGAATGTGGTTGAGTAGAAGAATGATAGGGAGGGGGATAGAATCATGAGCAACCAACTCAAGAGAGGAAGGAGGGGAAGAGGAAGGAATCTCATGAGGTGAAGGGTGAGTGATAGGATGAGAAGAAGGGGTGGGTGGTTCTTTCCTTTTCTTAACTACTCTCCACCCATTAGACATAACCACCTCCTTAAAAGAAGAAGGTTCAAAAAATGCATCAATAGGGGTGGATGGAGAGGTAGAGGAAACATGTGACTTGTTAGCAGGTCAAGGGTAAAGGGGTTGAGAGGGGCTATGGTCATTATGCTAAGAAGACAACGATGGATGAACTATTTTTCTTTTCCTGATGGGTCACTCATGAATTAGATGGCATTCTTTCCAACAATAAAAAAAAAGTGTTTGGCTTATTCAAATAAACTATAGGTTGGTCTAGTTTGAAGCCTACTTCAATCAATTTAATTTTCTCAGGAAATGGTTTGTTCAAATCAACTTCTACAAAGGCTCTTGGGTGAACCCTTAAACTTGAAAACTTGTCTAAATTAAGCTTGCACGAAATCACTCTTCCCAACTAGGTGACAATGTCCTTTAAAAATGGTTTGAAGGCCAAATTAAGGACGAGGAGTTCAATCCACATGAGATAAAGCAATCTAGAAGGTCCTTGAGGATGAAAATTAAAATTCCATGCTTGCAAGTAGCATATTTAGCCACAAATGGCCCAAGTTCCATACTACAACACAATTTGAGCATGGTCTGCAAATTTAAACATAGATGAAACATAACCTTTACCAAGGCCTCTTAAGTCTTCTATCTCCCAACCTCGACTTTCCCAATTAAAATGAGCTCACTAATAAAATTTTGATTCAATAGGAATTCCTTTTATGAAAAATAAAATTACGTTTATGGATTGACATTCAACAATAACATCCATAACATCATTAGGAAGCTAAACTTTTAGAGTTTTACCCGATTTCATGGAGGGTTGCTCAACCAATGTTGCTTCATTCAGTTCTTTTGGTACGATGGAAATGTCTACATCATTCCCAACCTTAGCCATGGTGGATTTTGTAATGTTTTCAGATAGGGCAGGTCCATATTCCTCCAAATCACAATTGTTCTTCATCTTTTCCATAGAATATGGAACTAAGGTATCACCAGCTTGATGAGCCATAGATTTTATGTGCATTGTGGTTTTTTAGCAATATAAATGTCCTCATAGAGATTGCAGGGAAAACATGGGATGCTAGGGTTTGTTCTTTGTTTCATTCTCTAGAAGTTTCTATTGTCGTTTCTCCTCCCAATATTAAAGACCTCAATCCATATATATATTATATGTCCATTTTTCATTCCTGTCGATAGGTAGGTTTACTATTGCATTTGTTGAATTTTCTTTTCAAATAGTTTCTTGGCTAATGAAATTGTATTATTTAAAGTATTTTGGTCTCTTTCGTATAGTTAGGATTTAAGCACATATTTTTTGTGTTTGAAAATTATGGTTTATCTCTTTTTCTATTGGTTGGAGTAGGTCTATTTTTCATTTTCATTTAAGTAAATTAGGAAAATAGAGGGACATTATATATTGTGGAAAATATTTAATCAGCCGATGCAAATTGTGTGAGCTTTGGCAGTGGGCTAGTTGGTACTAAAGTAGTGAATACATTTTTAATGCATTAAATGTAAACTTTGTGAGATGCGTTGGACAGTTAGTGGGTAGACAAGCATAGTTAATTCATGAAATATGAGGCAACTGTTGGGTTTTATTTGTGCTTATTCTTGTTTGTTTATTTCTTATTGAGAAGATTGTGTTTTTTTAGCTCTAGGTTTCCATCTTTGATGTTTGTATTATATACAGTGCTTGAATGCAGGAGGAGCCATAGGAATGGTGTACTACTGGTGAATGGCCCATTTGTCTATTTGTGATACTTGATAACTAGAAGTATTGCTCGTTGTTATAGGAAAAATTGAATGGTTTGAGCAAGGTATTGTTGACTATGGAGGCATTGAATGCATTAACTATGTGTTCATTGCTTGAGTGGTCACCATTCTATCAACAAAGCTTGCAAAATTTGTATTTAATGTCTAAATGTTTGAAAAAATTTATCACGTTGGTTTATTTTTTTGAAAATTTTATCATGTGCTTTTGTGTTTCATGTTTATAAACATATTATATGTCATGGATTGTGCTCATTTTTCTAAGTTTTTTGTGTAATAGGAATCATTTCTTGTAATTGGAGGCGGGGGCAAAGATCTATACGACTTCAAATATACTTTTTTTTAATAAGGAACTTGAAGGTAAGATTCTTGTATCATTCTTCCCCTTTGTTTGCAATGAATTTTAAGTCTTCCAATGTGCCTAAAAATTATTCCTTGAGAGAGTTGTGAACAATAAAGAAGAAGCTTGGTTCAATAATATGACTTACCAAATAGACAAATGAGAATAGTGAATGACATGCCATGCAATTCATACACATGAAACTATTTTTTTCCCAAAAGAAAGTTACTATTGCAATTGTTGAATTTTCTTTTGAAATAGTTGCTTGGTGAATTAAGTTGTATTGTTTAAAATATTTTTGTCTTTTTTGTATAGTTGGGATTTAAGGACATATTTTTGGTGTTTGAAAATTATGGTTTATCTCGTTTTCTATTCGTTGGAGTAGATCTATTATTCATTATTGTTTAAGTAAATTAGGAAAATAGGGGGGCATTATATATTATGCAAAATGTTTAATCAGTGGATGCAAATTGTGGGATCTTTGGCAGTGGGTTGATGGGTACTGAAGTAGTGAATGCATGTTTAATCCATCAAATGCAATTTATGCGAGATGTGTTTGAGAGCTGATGGGTATGGAAGTAGTGAATGCATAGTTAATTCATGAAATTTCAATTGAGTATTGGGTTTTATTTGTGCTATTTCTCATTTTTTATTGTTTGTTGAAAAGCTTGTTTTTTTTAGCTTCGGGTTCCCCTCTTCCATGTTCTTTATTCTAGGAGTAGTGTAGTAGTGGTGAGTGGCTTGTATGTTTGTTTATGATACTTGGTAGCTAGAAGTATTGTTTGTTGTTACTAGGGCTAAGGGGAAAAATGGGTACAGTAGATGGCATATGCTATGTAACCTATAAAAATGGAATATTTCAACCGGAGGAGTAGATGACTATTGCAACAAATGAGAATTATCACAGGTGCAATTGAATGCTTTGAGCAAGGTCTTGTCAACTGTGGAGGAATTCAATGCATTAACTATGTATTCATTGCTTCAATGGCCACCAGTCTATTGGTTATTTTTAAGAACCAAACTCATCTCCAAAAATATCTATGGACTTTTCCATTTTCAATAATTAGTACTCCAAAGGGATTGGCCAATGAACGAGTGGAAGCTATAAGATTTATAATCCTACACTTTGGGCTCTATGAAACCTAGGAGGGTGATCCCACAATGTATACTCAAGAACTCACACAATTATAATTAAATGCATTTTCAATAACAGATACTTCTCATAAAATTACTCAACATCATAGTACATCAAATAAGTTGGAAGCTCATTTATCAATGTCCTATTCTTGGAGCATGAGAAGGTAGAACATCACCAAAAAACAACTACAGTGGTATCCATTTGAGAATTTGTAAATCAAAAGTTATTAGATGATGAATCAACACAAAAATTGAACCATGAGTACTTTGCACAAACTAGTGCCTTTATCCCAAGCACGAAGTCAATATCAACCTATATAATTAGACAACTCAACAATAGCAACATACAGTCACAAGAAATACTACATTACAACATTCCCCTATTACATTCATGATCATTACTACTTACAAATATCATAGCACCTAATTATTATGAGTTAACATTCTCATCCAATAATTTACATTAATTCATTGAATCAATAAGCAGGAATGAAATCAAACATCCATTGAGAAATAATAGAGAAAAAAAAAAGCAATCCTAAATTACTTTCATTCATAGCTCATAAAACGAGTACAAGGAGAAACAATAGCCACAAAATTGGTATTACATTGTATTGTAGTTGTTGTACTGTTACCAAAATTACATACATAAAAATGAACTCTAAACTTAAGACAAAAACTCTAAAATATGCTTAGTATTACCCTTACAATTCATAGTGTTAAATGAAAAACAACGAACCCCTACTTTATGGCCCTGAATTCCTTCTTATAGAAACGGAGCAAAACAAGCCTGAGGCCAGAAAGTACACATGTCAAAACCCTATTGGACCACCATAACAAAGATTCTCCCATTTAGTTACAATGCACTCCCAAGAGGTGGGAGACATGGGAAAATGAAAGTAGTCTTCATTCATTGTTGGAGATCTAGTCCAATTTTCAAAATGGGTGCAATCAAATAGTTACCTCAAAATTTGTGCTCATGCACACAAAGTGAAAGAAGGAAAGAATGAAAGAAACAAAAAAGAAAAAGACAAGAGATATGTCCACATCTGTAGCCTTTTCATCTATTCAACTTGGAGAAGATGCACTATATTTTCCATACTTTATCAAAAGCCTAATTTGTACTAAACTCAGGCTATGTAGTGCATTCCCATTTATTCATTATTTATCATGGTTGCAAACTTCAAAATTTCAAATCACTAACACACCACCTTTTATGTCAAACCCCCACTCCTTCCAAGTACCTACCTTTCCATGCTAAGAATTCATCTTTAGTGGGCCAATCGGAATTCATGACTTCATCAATCCTTTGTCTATAAGGTGCATACTTGGTGACAATCTAGTTAGCTTCCTTATCAAATTCCAATAGGACGGTCTCAACACGAACTAACATATCTGTATTTATCTTCAATGTCTCCATATCAAATTTCTAACAAATTGACATAGCTTAATCTGAGATGACCTTATGTGTTTCATTTTCCCACTCCTATAGAGTCTTAATTCTATCATCATCCCTTAAAATGGATGGAATAAGGCCATGATGTGATTCATGGAAGTATTTTACTAGCTCCTTTATTTTGTTCTCCAATGGTTCAATATTTCCCTTGTATCCTTCAATCTTACCTACAAGAACTATAGTATGTTTAAACTTTTCAGGTGGATTGGGATCCTACTTAACTCCAATTCCCATCAATACCAAAAAATTCTTCCTAGGGATCCATATTTCCATGAGTGGAATAGCTCTTTATCTATCATTATTAAAATTCATAATAGCATCCATCATTGATGAATAACTGTATAGTGAATACTTCAACTTGTTATTCTCTTTTGTTCAAATGTTCTAGCACTATTATGACAATCTTCATATTGCTCTTGAAAGTCTCCTCATCATGATTATCAAATTTCTCTTTGTATTCACTTAGTTTCCTAAGCAATTCTTCCCTATCGATATCCCCTTCAGCCTATGGCCCTTCTAATGTACTGGGTTCTACTATTGAAATGGGCACAGTTCCCATGTTATATGGCACAATTTCCCATGAAGAACTTACTTCAGTAGTAAAATTTGGGGGTAAAACTTCTTGTGAAGTAGCGGGGGAGTCAACATCGTTCTGCTTAGGCTTTCCAGGTTGCAATCTTTGCAACATATCCTCCAGTAATGCTACCTTTTTCTGCAACTGCATATTATACCACTCAAGGTCTCCATATTTAACTAACAAGTTATGCACTTTGTCCTGAGCTTATCCTTTTTTGCACTCACAGACTCTACAATGGACCTTGTGAATTGTGCAACATGAACTAACATATTTGCAGCTTCTAAGGCTGATGTTTCTAAAACTCTTTTTATTATTAGGCCTCCCCTGTAGTTAGGTGTAGGCTCAACAATATCAGGCTTTCTTGTGCTTGTGGCTAAAGACCGTATAGCCAAGGCTTCCCATTTCTCACTGAAAGAAGACCCATGTAATGCAAGTGTATCTTCTTCTTTTGTATCATAGAGAGGCCTGCCACATTTCTTTATTGTGTCAAAATCTATGGCAGAAGCAAGTTCCCATTCTGGTAGAAACAAAAGGCCACTAGTCCTTACCAATTCTTGACCCTCCTTTGCAGTCATTTTTTGGAATCTAGTTCTCATTTCATTTAACACTTTTTTTTGGATGATAGCATTTGGAAATTATTGGTGAAGGCTTCTTTCTATAGCTAGGATTTTTACATATTCATCTCTTTTAGCCTTGTATGCAAATTGCATAAAAGCTTGAGACTTTATAAATGAATCATCATCTAAGAACTTTGCACATGCTTCAACTCGCATACCATCTCTTCCATTGAGTCCAGTGAGATCAAATTTACTCAATCTTGTTTCCAATTGATGTGTTTCCCTTACTACAAGTGCAATGGGAAATATTTCTTGTGTTTCCTACTCTAACACCCAAATATCATCATCTAAGTCTTCATTATCATAGTCTACAAGACCAATGGCTTCAACCTTTTGTCTTTTCAATGGTGGCTCCCTTGATGGTAATTCACTAGGTGGTGGGGAATAAATTTTCACAATTTTAGGTTGTACCAGCCTTGGTGGAGATGGCAATGGTACTTGTGGCATAGGGGAAGGAGACTTGTACTCCTTTTGCTAAGAGGGAATAGGGGATTCATCAATTTTCTTTGCTTTACTCTTTCTCCTTACAAAGAATTTTATTCTTGGTTCCTCAGGGGCTTGTGATGTAGACTCTTCTCCTATAGTAGGGATTTTTCCTCCACTCAATCCTTCTACAATTGGAGCTTTCCCTTTATCATTACCTATTACCCCTTTAGTTTCAAGGTGGCCCACTATTGAATCAAAATTCCTTGCTACATGATCCACCTTTTGTATTATATCTTTAGCCTCTAGGAGAACTTTGAAATCAGGTTCTTCTTCATTTATTTTTCTTTGCATTTTATTGAACACAATCCATCTTGCTAGTCTCTTTTCCTGCTCCAAAGTTTCTGACACATTTTTTATTACATCTTCTGGATACTGGAAAATGTGGACAAATTTGTAGCTCTTCTTTCTTTCTTTCAGCCAAGCCATAAAACCTTCAGGGTCATATTTGACCCTCTCAACTGACCTCCACATGTGGTAGGTTTTGAGTATATCAAGGATGTTATTCCAACCTCCCTTGGTCATTACAAAATTAAAAAATCAAGTGTACAAAGGAAAGAAATTTCCTTTTCTTTGATTCAATAAGTGTTCATTTTCTATAGTTCCCATTTGCCACATAACCTCAAGGAAACCAATTCTTTCTAGTACAAACTTTGGCATCAAGTGAGGTACTACCATGGAACCACATACTCTTAAGATAGTGTAATCAGGGTGTGAAATAACATCTCCCCAATTATGATCAACTCCTAGCTTAGGATTTCTCTCCTTGGGTCTTAAGAAATCATGTAGAGCTATGGGAATTTTGGGTAAACTCACAATCAAGACTCTCTTTAGTTCAAAAGCAAAAAAATGTTGGAATGTCACATAATCATATGTCCTATCATCTTTGTCTAATACTATGGTCTAGCATTGCACGGGAAGATCCAAGTCACCCCTCTTTCTTTCCAAGACAATATTGTGTCCAAAGTAAATTGCACCTTTATATAGAAATATATGCATCAACAATGAATACCAACTGAATCTCACTCCCAATTCACCCTTCTTCAACCTTATCAGTCTTTCATGCATTATTTCTAAAAGAAACCCCACATAATCATATATTTCACAATATTGGGGGTGTTTGATATAGGAATCTATATACATCCATTCCATTGGCATTCCAAAGATAGGATGGTAAACAACTATTTGGAAAATTGAATAGAAATTCCTTTTGAAGTAGGAAACAAAATACTTAACAGGGAAAGGCTCTTTATCATGTGGTCCTATTACAATCTTCCAACCTGCAATTTCTACTAGGAATCTCAACAGGATGTGAACTCTAAATGTGATCTTGGTTTTATCATACTCTTTCTTAAGAGTGTCTTCATTTATCTTATGCATTTCATCACTCCATATAGTGAGATTGAAAATAAGACCCAATTCCTCCTTAGTGATTTTGACCATTTATTTCCCATCATATGTTCTTATAGTCCTTCTAACTAGGTCATAATTAGCAGCTATTTCCTTAAGCAAGTCAACATCCATATATACATTTGGCACAATCAACTTTCCCAGGTCACAATTCCAAGGGTTTCCTACTGGGATACCCATATTTCTATTCCTAAACTAGATATAAAACAATTCCCATCTAGTATGAGGAAATTTGGCATCCCTAGTAAAACAACTCATGTCAAACAAACCCGAGCTGCTACTTGTGGATCTCTGGGAATCAATTGGCCTTTAGGTTTGTCATTGGTTGAGGGTGGTAACTAATCCATGAGGTCTTTATTTAAAGTTTTTTTGAGAGAAAAAGCTTCCCCTTTAGATAAAGACACTTTTACTTTAGGATCCATAACAAAAGAGGTACTACAAAGTAGGGTTTCTGGTTTATCTAAACAAGGCCTATGACTTTTATGAGGATTTGACACAAATTATGCAAATTGATAATTAACAAATTCTTCTTGATGAACATCAAACGTTAAAAATGTTGAACCAAGAAAACCCTAATAGACTCAAGCTTGAGAAAACACAACTTATCAATAATGTTGGAAAGAGGGCAACAATTCACTTACTAGTTTTCTTCGCAGGTTGAAAACCCTAGTTCTAACGTCAAAAAATGTTGAGAGACCACAACATGAGCTCCTTGAGTGTGTCGAGTATATTTTTCAATGTTGAATTATGCCTTTAAGAAAAATATTAATAATTATGCAACTCCTTACTTCAGTAGCTCAATGTCCTTTCAGTTATTAAGGCTCACTCACGTGAACCAGAATGACTCACTTTCCCTCAACTGATTTTTGAATACCAATCATTGATCCTTTTGCAATGTTAATTGATTAACGATCCAGATTGACTAGCTTATTATGAAAGATCTAACTATGCACAACTGCAATACTTACCAAATAACAAGAGGCCACATGAAACCACTTGTTAGTAGTACACGAGCTCCACCATCTCTTTGTCACTGTAGCCCTAATCCACGTGTCCTTTTCCCCTCGCTCTTGTGAGTCATAACTCATGTGTAACTTTCATCAATGGGGAGATGGGGAGAGGCTAAGATTAGATCTCTCAGCTTCTTCATACACACTTCTTAGTTACCTCCAGCTTTATCGTTCATACAACATCCACAACTTAGATTAAAAGATCTTCAAGCACGTGCAATATATATACATTAGTAACACACACTTTTTTTTTCCATGCCCTGTGTTGAGATATTTAATTAAATATTTTCCCACACGCCAATGTTTCCACATTCTTTGGATCACTCCACATGGAAAACACCCGCTTCTTTCTTGGGAATCTAGCAGGAAAGGTGAGACCCACATGGGATAGCGGGGAGCAGGCAAGATTAATCCATGCCACCATTATCGATCGTTGATTCATTTGAAAACTCAGCAATGTTAACCATTTGAAACCACCATTCCCATTGTTAGATAGAACACATGGAAATTGCTCTCCAACCCTTGTGATTATTTTAATAAGAAAGAAAAACAAACGGGCATGTGGGGAACAGTCCAAATGCGTCCACCTCATTTATCTCCCACAGTTGATTTTCTTCAACAACTAGCTGCACGCCTTATCAAAGACGTTGGTCCCACCAATCGTTCAAGTAACATGGCCTTCACCCATGAGCCTGTATGAATAAAATAATGAGAAACAAAATAGAATAGGTGTGCAGGGAATGGTGGTGATTGTCTACATCAATCAAATGACAATCAGGGGTCCTTATATCTGCACATGTCAAAAATTGTTAATATTTTTAAGGGACCCCGACTAGGTTGACGAGATGATACACATGACATAAAAGAATTAAGGCTTTATAGTGGGAAATTTTTAACCTGATTTAGGAAAAATTAAAATAATGTCCCAACATAACATACATTAATCGGTAAAACAAGACCAGAAGGCCAGTTACTTAATGGATTTCAATGGCATAAGTTGTAACTTTAAAAGACTGAGGACTGACACAAGGGGTCAACAAAAAATTACAACCCAAGTGAGGATACGAATTCAAAGGGTTTTTCAAATAAGGCTTAAGTAAACTAGAACCCTTATACAATGACAAGAGACAAAACCCAGAGTCTTTAGAACTAAGCTAGATTTTGGAGATGGAACATAAAAAATTTTAAGGGTTGCATCATATCCTATCAACAAAGCTCACAAAATTTGTATTTCATGTTTGGGTGTTTGCAAAAATTTATCACATTGGTCTTTTTTTTTCCAAATTTTATCATGTGCCCCTAGTGTTGATTTTCTTGTAAGAAAACTAGCAAAATAGAAGTACACGATAAATTTTGGAAAATATTTGTAATGCATTGTAATGTAGTGAATGCATAAAATACTATGTCAATACTAGCACAATTTTTGGATTTTCCTTTGATATGGTCAACTAGTGAGACAATTTCAATAATCTAAATATATGTAATTTTGTTTCTAGATGAGTTTTGTTTGAGCAATTTTCCTAGTAAAGCAATATTTTTTAAGCCTAAGGTTAGAATGCTAAATAGGTGTAAACGGGAAGGCTTGTGTATGCTTGGACATTTGCATACCTAGTGCATGTGGACTAATTACATGGATGGTAAGAATGGTAGGCCTGTTATGTGTAGACATGTGAGAATGTTCACTTGAAACAAATTTGTGCCTTGGTTGATGCATTGGGCTATGATCTGTAAATTCTACGAAGAACATTTTGTAAATCAATTGTTATGGCTCAGTAAAATTTCTAGTCTCTAAATGTTTCTAATTTAAGTAGGGGGTAGAGGAATATATCAATACAATTGTATTCATTCTACAAAGTCACTTAAGTGATTGCCCTTGTCCTCATATCCGTAATTATGTCCTGCTGTGACTAGAAGTATTATTTTTTGTTATAAGGCCTAATTGTACAAATGTATATAGTAGATTGCATATGATATGTAACCAAGTTACATGGAATAGTTGAAGCCAAGGAGTAGGTTACTATTGCAATGGTTTCATTTGCAATTCATAGATAATAAACAATTTATCTCTTTTTCTATTGGTTGGAGCAGGTCTATTATTCATTTTTGTTAAAGTAAATTAGGAAAATAGGAGAACATTATATCTTTTGCAAATATTTAATCAATGGATGCAAATTGTGTCAGCTTTGGCGGCGAGGTGGTAGGTACTAAAGTAGTCAATACATGTTTAATGCATTAAATGGTATGATTGTTAGGCCAAAAACAATAGTATATTAAATGCAGATTGTGCGAGATTTGTAGGTGGGCTTATGGGTATGTAAGATGTGAATGAATAGGTAATGCATGGAATTCCAGGGAAGCGATCAGTTTTATTTGTGCTAATTTTCATTTTTTTATTTTATGTTGAGAAACTTGTGTGTTTTTAGCTCTAGATTCCCCTCTTCCATGTTTACTAAGTTTGTGAGGCCCTTGAATGCTATAGGAGCTATAGAGTTTTTCTTGAGTAGTTTTCTCAATAACTTATTTTTTGTGGCTAAATCAGTAAGCATTAGCATTGACTTTGTAACAAAACATAGGAAATGCACTAAACATTTTTTAGCAAAGAAACAAAATCAAAAAATTCCTTAAGAAACATGATATTCCAATGTGTCTAAGGATTATGCATTGAAAGAGTTGTGAACAATAAAGGAGAACGCTAGTTCAAGAATCCGATTTTCTAAATAGACAGATGGGTATAGTGAATGACATGCCATGTAATTCATAAACATGAAACTATTTTTTGCCCAAAAGCATGATAATTTTGCAATCAGAAATATGCCTAATTGTAATAATGGGATATGCAATTCATTGGTTAAATATTTGCTAAAATTTATAATGTCTTCCTAGTCTCCTAATTTTCTTAAAAGAAAAATCAATAATAGACCTAGTGCATTAATCATGCATTCATTAATTTTGTGTGAAATAGCCCACTATCAAAGCTTGTGCAATTTGCATATAGTGATTAAATATTTTCCAAAATGTATAATGTTGTATTTTCTTAATTTACTTAAACAAAAATGAATAGTAGACCTACTGGAATTTAATGCAGTAGTTGTAGATTGATTGACAAGCATGCCATATCCAATGTACATCATAATATTTCAATAGTGACCTGCTATGATTGAAATAGTAACTTTCCTTTAAGAAAAATGCCAGGCACATGAAGTGCATGATTGAAATAAAATTGACACAATTTTCATTTGATTCTTAATTTTTTCATTTTCATTTGTAATACTTGTTTGACCAATCAAATTTGATTGTCTTGCAATAGGTCTACTATTCATTTTTGCTTAAGTAAATTAGGAAAATATGGCAACATTATATACTTGGCAATTATGGACATATTTTTCATGTTTGAAAACCATGATTTATTTCTTTTTCTATCGGTATAGCTAGAATGGAGGTTTAAATATTAATTAATTTCCTTTCAAATATTAATGCACTTACATCATTGAAAAATACCACTAAAAACAATTGGTATCAGGGTATGTGCAGGATCATGATGGGCCAAAAAGTGGCAATATGATGGGTATGTGGTTGACGACTTTTTTTTACCCAAAATTGATGAAATGAAAAGGGTTTTTAAAGGATATTCTTAGCTTTCCACCAATATAAATTATTCTTTACTTTTAATTTATTAAGTAATTATTATTCATTTTCTATTCAAATTATGACTAAAGTCCCGATTGATAGGCTGATTGAAAACATCTATAGCTTTCAAACGATATCACATTTTTTGAATCCAAAACATGTGTCACATTCTATGCTTCACATAATATAGGAGTAAAAAAACAAAAATTAAATTTCATGAAGTTTTGACCAAGTTAAGATGGGTTAGACATACGAGTTATTTATATTTTTTAAAAATTGTCATAAAAAAATCATAATTAATTATTTTCTTGGAAAAAATTACAAAAAAATATCCATCACATTGGGACATGAGTCCTCTACTTATATATAAAATCTTATAAAAAAATATTATGATTTTATTGTGGTTAGGGTGGTCAGATGACACCTACTTCTTATTTTTTCCTTGAAATTTAAGTACTACTACATTAAAATTTCAATTTTTCACCAAATAGATTTATTTTATTTTTTTAAAATTCTAGTAGTTTAGAAACTACATTCAATTTACTATAGATTCTATTCTTACATATTTTTGAAAAAATATAGATATCTTATTCAAATTTTTACATCAAGTTGCCTAACTCTGATTTTTCTAATTTTTTTGCCACTTAAGGGCCTGTTTTTTCCATGATGATCCTCCACATACCCATCAAAAAATTAAAGTGACATATTAAGGAAGGGAAACAACATCAAAAAGTTCCTTGAGAAACACAATATCTTGAGGCTAGTGGTATGGAGAAATCCCAATACCTCATAGTGTGTCAATGGTGAACAAGTGTAAACGGGAATGCATGTTTATGCTTTGTTGTGTTGCATACCTTCTAGATGTCAATTGAGTGCATCGGTAGTGAGAAAGACAAGGGTGTTACACGTGAACATGTGAGAATATTAACTTGAAACATTTGTGTCCCTTGATTGATGCATTACAATAGTAGTCTGTTGTTGCTACATAAAGCAATATTGTTTTAGATCTTTGAGAAAGGTCTTATTCATTGTGGTGGCATACAATCCATTATTTGTGGATTGATTGCTTTGATAGGCACTAGCCTACCAGTAAAGTTTGTAAAATTTGGATTTAATGACTAGATTTTTGCAAAAAAAATTCGCATCATTCTATTTGTCTTATTTTCTTAAAGGAAAGTGAATGATAGACCTACTTGAAAGTATAGAGACAAATATAAAAGATAATTTTGAAACAAAAAAAATGTGTTGTCAAGTGTTGTCTATAGAAATAAAAGAAAAAAAAAATTGATTATAAAATTTGATTTATTATCAAGGGTTGTGTATCAAGTGCAATGAGCACATTTTCAGTGACAAAGCTCATACAATTTAGATTTAATTCTTAAATATTTGGCAAAAATTATTGTGTTCTTTTGTGTTTCATTTTTATGAATAGCATGGTGTATGTCATGGACTATGCTCATTTGTCTAAATTGTATTTGTAATAGGAACCATTGGTTGCAATTGAAGTAGGGGGAAAGATCTATATCACTGCAAATAACAAGTTGTAAGGTCAAATTCTTGTATCATTTTGTTTCTTTGTTTGCAATAAAATTTAATTCTTCCAATGTGTCTAAGAATTATGTATTGGAAGAGTTATGAACAATAAAGGAGAACGCAGGTTCAAGAATATGACTTTTCAAATAGATAGATGGGCATAGTGAATGGCATGCCATGTAATTCATAAGCATTAAACTTTTTTTTTCCAAAAAGAATGTTTATTTTGCAATTAGAAATATGCATATTTGTAATCATAGAATATGAAATTCATTGGTTAAATATTTTCAAAATTTATAATGTCTTCCTACTCTTCTATTTTTCTTAAATGAAAAATCAATAATAGACCTAGTGCATTAATCATGCATTCACTATTGTAGTGCCAACCAGCCCACTGCCAAAGTTTGTGCAATTTTCATCCAGTGATTAAATATGTGCCAAAATATATAATGTCCTATTTTCCTAATTTACTTAAACAAAAATGAATAGTAGACCTGCTCCAACCAATAGTAGAAGAGATAAATCATGGTTTTCAAACAAAGAAAATATGTCCATGAATCCCAAGTATATAATGTTTGTGTATTTTTCTAATTTACTTAGGTTAAAATGAATAGTAGACCTACTGCAAGACAACGGAATTAGATTGGCCAAGTATTAGAAATGAAAATGATAAAATTAAGAACTCAAGTGTTGTCTATAGCAATAAAACCATAAATTTTTAGATTATATAATTTGATCTGTTAGCAAGGGTTTTGTATCAAGTGCATCGAGTGCATTTTGAGTGACAAAGATCACAGAGTTTGGACTTAATTCTTAAATATTTGGAAAATTTTATTGTGTGCTTATGTGTTTCATGTTTATGAATAGCATGTTGTATGTCATGGATTGTGATCTTTTTTCTAAATTGTACCTATAATAGGAACCATTGGTTGCAATCGAATTGGGGGACAAAGATCTATATCACTACAAATAGACTTGGTTCTTCAACAACAAGTTGTAAGGTCAAATTCTTGTATCATTCTCCTACTTTCTTTGTAATGAAATTTAATTCTTCCAATGTGTCTAAGAATTATGTATTGGACAAGTTGTGAAGAATAAAGGAGAACATTGGTTCAAGAATCTAACTTTCCAAATAGACAGAAGGGCATAGTGAATGCCATGTCATGTAATTCATAAACATGAAACTATTTTTTGCACATAAGAATGTTACTTTTGCAATCAGAAATATGCATAATTACAATCATAGGGTATGCAGTTCATTGGTTAAATATTTGTGATAATTTATAATGTCTTCCTACTATCCTAATTTTCTTAGTTTTACCTATAACAGGAACCATTGGTTGTAATTGAAGTGTGAGACAAAGATCTATATTGCTGCAAATAGACTTGGTTCTTCAACAACAAGCTATAATGTTAGATTCTTGTATCATTCTCCTACTTTGTTTGCAATGAAATTTAATTCTTTCAATCTATCTGAGAATTATGTATTGGAAGAGTTGTGAACAATAAAGGATAACACTAGTTCAAGAATCTAACTTTCCAAATAGATAGATGGGCATAGTGAATAACATGTCATATAATTCATAAACATGAAACTTTTTTTTGCTTAAGAGAAAGTTTCTTTTGCAATTAGAGATATGCATAATTGCAATCATGGGATATGCAATTCATTGGTTAAATATTTTCCAGAATTTATAATGTATTCCTACTTGTTGATGGGTGTTTTAGCACTTCTCAACATAGACAATGCACAAGTGCAATGCCTCTCTTGAAAGGTGAATATCTATGATTGAGTTTTAGACAATCACCCCAAGGTCTCTCAAGTGAAAAGTCATGACAATGATTGGAATATTTCAATTGGTTGATGTGATTTTTTGGTAATCACAAATGGCATTTATGGTTGACTAAGCTTGGAGGGAATGGTATCTTCAAAAGGATTTTTACAAATTTTGGAAATGAAGGATGACTGCTACAAGTTCATAACAACAGTCTAAAACTCCATATTACCATCAAATCTAGCTTTACAATGATGATGGAACTTTACTTCAGCTTCAATTTTCAAAGAAAAGTTAAAAGGGAAAAGGTTTAGAGAGTTTCCTAGACTTGCAACTAATGTTGAATAGTAACAATGGAGGATGCTACAGTGGAAAACCTTCCTAAAACTAAGTTCCACTTAACCAAAATAGCTTACAGTCTCATGAAAGAAGTGCAATCTTCTAAGGTCTACATATTTTTAGATATCCATTCACCATGAAGCATGAAAAATAGATGAATTTTAAGTGCAACAATAAAGTAATGTTCAAAATAACTATACACTGTTGTTCATCATCAATAAACAACAAAAAAGTATGAACAAGGGAGGCATCAACACCACAACATTCTTCATAATTAAAGTGCAACATAACACTAACAACTAAGAGCAACTTGGAAATAGAACAACAAAGCTAAAGTATAATATTAAGGATATGAATCATGCACACATTTGAAGAAACATAAGAACCCATCAAAACAATGCAATTCTCATTAAATTTCTAAAGCATGCCTTTACACAACTCAACTCTCTTTTTTAAAATGAGAGAGCCCTATTTATAGTGTTCCAAAAGTGAAATGAATGACCACGATTTAATTTCATTGTGTGGCCAAGATTAATTTTACATTAGGGTTTCACCTACCCCCAAAATATAATAATATAAAATACATCTTTTGTCTCTTCCCTATTTTTTCATCTAGTGGCTCTAACAGTGTAGCAGTTTTGTCTTCTAGTAACTGCCTTCTCTTTAACTACACTGTGAAATATTCATTATCAATGTCTGGTTTCCTACATTTTTCTAGATGGTGGAATACTCCATAAATTTTCTAATCAAATCCTTGAGCTTATCCCATTCCATGATATTAGATTGGAGGATTTGAAAGGTCAACTTCTTGAATCGGTCTGATGCTCCATAACCCATTCAAGGTCAAGTTCTACCTTGTGAAAGACCCTCTCTAGGACTTCCTTCCTATGATCCAATCCCATTTTCTAGGTTTCTACTAGCCAATGATCTTCTTCTATGAGCCAGAACTCATTTTCCCATAATTTATCTAGAAGTTTGAGAATGCTATCTAGCTTAGGATACACAATCCTATACAACTCAGTGAGTCGGTTGCATGTTGTCACCATGGCCTCCAACTGCTTTTGTAAATCTCAAAACTTGTCGAACATCCTGGTAGCATGACAGATGCCCATGTCACCATTATACATCACTCGTTGGAACCAATCCGCTATGGCCTTGGTCCAATTCTTCATCTTTTCCATTTTATTAAGCTCTTCTTGGTAGAGAAGAGCGGGCATAGATGATGTTTTCAGGGCCTCTTCTTCTATAAATGTCCACTGCTGGATATAGGCAGTGAGATCTACAACTTGTTCCTTCATCTCTTATTTTTTAGACTAGTCTTTGTTCATTTGTTGCATGATAGTGGCCACAAACCCCTGGAATTCATATATTTTCTACTCATGGGTTGTTGGGCCAAAATTGAATTTCGATGTACTATAACTTTGGCCTTGCATGATGCTCATATCCTTATCCACTATAGGGGTAGCAATCTATACCATCCTAGATCTAGAGGAATCCATCACAATATGGGAGCAGACTTTAGGCTTCTTCTCCTTTTTTGTCTTTGTTTGGGCTCTAGCTAGTGTTGTTTTAAGTCAATCCTTTGGATCAATAGCCACCAGAGTTCTCTTCTGTAATTTTATTTCCAACCAATCATGCACCTCATTTTTCCCCTTGGGTGATTCATGATCACCTTCCTCTCTTTGGTTGTCTCAAGGTTGTTCCTCTCCATGTCCAAGAGCCTCTTGATTAATCCTTTCTTCTTCATCTGAGTCCTTGATTTGTATAGTATTTTCTATGTCCAACTCAATAGATGCTACATTTTCTTTAATGGTAGCTTCTTTCTAGGGAAGCTTCTCTTCTGCATGCTTGAGCTTAGGATGATGCTCAAGCTCAGGGCTCTTTCTCGGTGCATCTTCTTCCTTATTTTTCTCTTTCGCTTCCTTTTCTTACTCCTCTATGAGAGGTGCCATTTCTTCCTAAACCAGGCCCTTATCTTGACCAAATAGTGGAGGCTCATTATGGATCTCCACCTCTATAATTGTATCAATATTTTCTTTAGAGACATGTCCTTCAGGATCGGCTCCTTCATTTACATCCTTGGACTATTGTGGTAGTTCTTCCAATTCCTGATCCAATGTCTCTATGATATATTGCTCATTAAGGGCCTCAGTATCCTCTTCTGAAGAGTGTGACCTCTCTTCATTGGATACCACTTTGTCTAGATTAATGATTAGTCTAACTTTTGGGTGTTCAAAATAATCATCTCAATTCAAGACCTCTAGCTCTTCAGTTACATCTCTTAAAGCCTTTTCTTTTCATTTTGCATGACACTTCTCCATCTCCTCTAAAATTTGCACTGTGGCTTCCATTTTTGGTGGCTTTGTAGGTGGTGGAGGAAGAGGTAGGGCATCAACTATTTGAGCCATCAAAGCTTGAATTTTGGGTTCCATGATCACCCTAGAAACTTTAGTGGGCATGTTTTGCATATATTCCATGAAAGCATGCGGTAGGGTAAGAGGCAGCATGGTCATAGTGGTTATTACAGGAGTTAGAGTAGAGAGAGTGGGAAATGGAGGAGGAAGCGAGGAAGATGACAGTGGTGATGTGGTGGAGGAGGATGAGTTGAGAACCATGACTGGAGTCACTAGTGAGGTGGAGGCGAGGTGGATCGAGATATCTATGGTAGGTGGAGATGAGACAAGTAGTGCTTGAGAGTTAGAAAGTCAAGGGGTGGTAATAGCGGTAGTAGCAGCGAGAGCAGAAGTGGTAGGTGGCGAATGTGGCTATTTATTTTCTTCTTCCACTTCATGTTGGGGGTCCTCCTCTATGGGGGGAATTTCACTTGTGAATCCCCCTGTTCTCTTTGCTTTCTTAGAGGACTCTCCCTTCGCAGTCTCCCTAGAGTATACCTTATGTTTGGGATTACGTTCGAGCACATCCTTCCTTTTATTTGACATTGTCCTTGGAGGGGACTTGGGTGCTTTCTCTAATGGGGTAGTAACTGTTCCTCTATTTTTTTTGCTTTCGAGCTCATCTTCAAGCTCACCATAAGTCAACTTTGTCTGCTATATTTTGAGTTGAGCAATCAGCGCATCTACCCACTACCTTGTTCTATTCTCCAAGGGTCATGTTAGTATATCAATGTTAGTGACCTATTCTTCACTCCAATCTATCATTGGTAGACGCAAGTTGGCCATAGCATTACATTTTTCATCCACAATATTATTGTCTTCTTCTACTATTTGGCTGAGCATAGGGAACAAATTCATCATCTTCATGAGTTGGGTCATCATTCTCATGTACTTCCTCATCCTCTCTTCTTTGTTATCTACAAAGTTATCATATAAGTCCTCGACTTGAGGTTTGTGGGCATATTGTCTTCTAGCCCATTTCTTTAGTTTCCCATAAGGGTCCATTCTTCCTTAGTGGGTATGGAAGTCTAAGTGGTATCCCACCATTTCCTTTTCTAAATACTCTATGCATTAGGCAATGGGGTAGGCATACATTCCTTGCCCAAAATTTAGGGGATAGGGAATCCTAGCTCTATGCTTGTCACTTAATAGTGTGTGGGAATCTTGCAATTTCTAAGTAACTTCTAGTAGGATCGTGCGATTATTGGGGTACTACTGAAGCTGATATGGTGTCCCTAAGAATCCTTCAGTTCAGGTGTATGTGAATTTTGGGAACTATATAAATATGTACCCAAATCGTAAAATGAAGGCCTTGGCGTTGTGTGACACTCTTGTCTTAAAGTCTCCCCCAAGTAGCCTAATGATGTGCCAAATGAGGGAATCATTTACCCTCTTGTATTCCCTTTTGAAGTTTCGATACTACAACTAAGGGTAGCAATTGTATACTTTGAGGTCTCCTTTCTTTGCTTCCAAGTCGCTTGTGATGAAGAGTCCTTTGTACAAGAACTTTTCTGCTAGGAGGTGCACCAGATATGAGGTCATATAGAACTTGGAAGTTTTCTTCATAGCTCCATAAGCTAGTTATGCATGTTATCACTAATGATACTGGCCCAATGGAGTTTTTTCTTTCCTCAAATTATTTCCTTGATGAAGTAGAACATCTATTCTTTAAAGAAAGCAACAGTAGGTAGACCCATTACCCTGCTCAGTAAGGTGACCAAGTCATGATATTCCTCATGAAAGTCGCTTCTAAATAGCTCTTGAGGCACTTTGGCAGCACTACCCCTCTTTTCCTTCAACTAATGATGGTTGATTAACATTTTACATCTGAACAAGTCTGCTTTCCACATATTGTCAGTATATTCCTTTATTTCCTCCATGACATCAAATGTGGGAATGTGAAAAGTCTTATTAACAGATTTAGCAGAAAAGTCTACTAATACCCTCTCCTCATGGTCAATGATCTTGTTCTTGTTGTGGTAGCACTCCCTATAGACCATAACTAGCTCTAGGGCGATGAGTGTGGGGGTGAAGCTAGTTTTCTTAGTGAGACCACTCGCTCTAATCTTTCGTACATTCTTCATTGTGGGGCAGATCATTACCCTTTTCCAAAACTCATCAATTTCCATGTGTCCAAGGTTTGTATTTGAAACTAAATCCAAATTTGAAGTGATCTTGGAGGCACACTCCACTCAATGAAATTGGTACTTCATCTATTCTTTCTCCTCTTTTCCTCTCGGCACATGTGCAGGTTTCTTTTCTTTTTCTTTCTCGACAGACTTTCCTGATGGACCTACAATAGGTTCCATAAATTTTGCATGTAAAGATGTAGTAAATGCATTCATATAGAAATTGGGATAGGCATTAGTTAAATCCGACAAAATGAGGGTTAGATCTAATAATATGTCATTAGGATATCATAAAATTTATCAACATTCATTTTTTAAGGTTCATTCAGATCATTTATAGAAATGCAGGCCCAACAATGCGAGTTTCCCTTGGTTGGAAGCCGTAAGGAGGGACATGGAAGCATGACGACATCGAGGCTAGGGAGACTCGTAGGTGGCCACATACATCAAAAGTTCCACAATAAGGATTCAACAATCAAATTTGGTGTGAAATAATTAGGCACATGCAAAATTGGTTATTAGGTCCTAGAAGTCATTTGATTGATTATTACGCCTTTGCGAACTAGGGGTATGTGGATCCATGAGGCTCAAAGGATGTTTTGGGTTCCTATCGTTAAGCAATGACAACCAAAGCATGACACCATATAAGAGGAAGTCTGTAGTGCGGGACCCACGGGCATCTCGGACGTTGGCCATTGCGATCCACAAATAGATCAATGGAAGAGATGTGGGTAGGAGCTAGTAGGAAACCACTATGACTTAGTCGTTAGGAACAACATCGAAGGGGTGGTGGTCCACATATGTGGGTCCATAATGAACTCACGTACTAAAGTCATGTGTTAGAAGTTTTCAAATTTTGATGAGGGAGAGGCCCCCTGCAAAACTTTCCATGTGGAAAGCATCGGGTGTAAAGGAACTAGAAAATGGTAGTAGAGGAACAACCATCTGCACGCGGCCTACCACATGAACCTACCTATAAAAAATTATAACTTGGTCATTTTCAGCAAACTTGGAATAGCAGTGAGAGGGTCAGGATCTGCATTGTGAGCAGATGGGCTAGCTTAGCTTCTGGGTGATGACATTCAGGAAATAGCGGGCCACGAATAATAGCCCACAAGGAATGACCCACAGACCTATGGGGATTAACCACTTTGGGACTTCATGGAGATTATATGAGTAGGGTCCACAATTTGTAAAGGAGACAAGACTTTTCCATTAACTCACATCAATGTAAGAAGGTCATCCATGAGCGATGGTTCGCATGAGCGGATACATAGTAGTGTTAAAACCTTAAGTTTTTCATTCAAGATTCTGAGGTATGAAAAATAGGTGACAACTATTGCGGGACCCACAGTGTGGAGAGTGGAAAAGGTTAGGTTGTTGATCAATGATGAGGGAAACATGGTTGCCCATATAATGAATCCCGCATAGGGTGAAGGACTTAGCTTTTTCTCGCTCAGGTTTGAGTGTTTATTAGAGTGGAAGAGGCAACACTATGGGCCACAAAGGATGTCATGCCATGTGTGAAAAAGGGTTGAGGGAACACAAAGTTCCACATTGTGCTAGGGTTCCACTTAAGCGGTTTCAATGAAGTTTTGAAGTGCCACTAGTGGAAACTTATGCAGGATTAATAGTTGTGAGGGCCACCACATGGAGTCAAGGGTTTTCCCTCAAGATTTTATGATTAGTTTAGAAACCCTAGTTACAAAAAAGATGTATTTTAATATTCTAAGGGCAGACATGACTGGAAATGACACAAGAATTTGATGGAGGTCTTGATTTTGATCCAACGACAGCTTGTACGAGTGTGGGGGATTTGTTCATAGTTTTTCTCAAAAATTCAAATTTGAAAGTTTAAAAATGATAGGTTCTAACTTCTATTTATAGGAAAAATAACATTTATAACTAGCATTAAATGCTTGGTATGACGATTGATGAGGCAGGTGAGACATGGGAAATCAATGAATTGACAGAGAGTAATGTGGGGCATGCAATCCAGGATGACCTCTAGGTCTCACCACTAACTAGCAGTCAAGAGGTGATGGCACATGAGGATGCAAGGCCAACCATGTGGCTGGATGTCCATGTTTGGCCATTGGAGGGATGGTGAAAGGATAGCGGCATTGTGCAAAGGGATACCCATAACTGTTGGCCTACAGGGTCTGGAGGATGTCAAGGCAAGGGGCTAAGGGAAGTCTGCATGTGGATCTCTATAGGAGCTAAAGACTTAGGGAATTTTTGGGTGATGAATTTGGTTGACTAGAGAATGATGAATTTAATGTTCCTGACTAGTTTCCATTTGAAATTAGGGGCACAAAAAAAATGAGGAAAGTAAAAAAAACTTGGCAAAGATGAAGGAAAGAGGGGGTACCCATTCCGAATGGGGCGTGTGTGATATAGGTACAACAATTGGTGACTCTACTGAGAGAATTCTCCTAAGCATTCTAAGGGTAAGGATTAATCTGAAACATAGAATCTTTGGTTTCGTACACCATAAGCTAGTTTCCTTAAGTGAACTAGGAACTTAAAGGAAGAAAAAATCCTTAATTGAATCAAGTCACAAGACATCTCAAAAGTGTGTGAAATGAATTCATTTCCTTTTCTTAGGGACCACAATGAACAATAGTTAATCAGTCAAGGCAAGTTGAGTAATCTATCTAATTCCAAAAGTAAACTGGACATTGCTCTACTGCTAGTCAGGCATCCATAGCCCCAATGGAGTTATCGTTGTGGCCCCACAAACATTGCTTTATGCCAATCGAGCATCCATAGCCCCGAATATATAGTTTCTCGCACACCGACACAATTTCTTGTTTCATCATTTTATTTTCTTTTATTTTAATATTTCCTTTTGATAGTCTTTCTTTTTTTCTCAACTACATAAGCACTGAAGCTTACAGTGGGTTTGGAATCACATTGGTCACTAGAGAAGACTTAGGATTTTTTCACTTGTTGAAACCTACCAATGACTATTGTATAGCCTATCAAAAATATTTAAGATGCATTTTCACATGTGATCTAAGATAAATGGAAGGAGATTCAAATAAGGGTTCTATCCTAGGTCAAGTTAGACTTCAAGGAAACCAGCCTCATGGGAGTGATTAGAAATCAATAGTAATTAATGAAGACTTATCTGCAAAAAAAAGGAGTGGGTAGCAAAGTGGGGCCCTTTGACGAGCCAAGTATGGCCATTGCATCAAAATAGAGAGACACCCTCAGCAAAACAAGTTAGGAAATGAGAAAAAGCAAAGCAGCAAGGTGAAAGAACCTAAGATAACCTATATACAACTATATACGGAGAGTGAGCTTGAAAATCTCAGACAAGGAAATAATGATTGAGGTATTGCTCATTGATAGGCAATGAGACATGCTTCCCAATGATTTTTTTGAGGTGAAAGGCATTATCTCCTAGAATTTCTCAAATCTGAAAGGGGAAAAGCCAGAGCTTGTCAAATTTTCATGTACCCCTTTCTTTTCATGGGCCTTGTCCTAACAGAGGACCAAATCAACAATCCTAAAGGCCTTTACTTTGGCCCGATGATCTAACCATCTTTTAACTATGCCCTAGTGTTTGGTAAAAGTTTCTATTGCTCTGTCACAAACTTCTTCTAAATGCAACAACTCAGCCAAATAGGCTTCTTGGCATTCTCCCTCCTCATAATATGTGTTGATAAAATTGAGCATGGGAATCTTCAAGTGAATGGGGAAGATAGGCTCTAGGCCATAAATGAGATGAAACATGGAATTACCGAAGGCAACCTCATGTCACATACGATCTACCCAAAGGGTAAAATGTAGCTGGGTATGCCAATCTTTTGGATTCTTTTCAAGCAATTTCTTGATCATAGTTATTAGATTTTTGTTTGTTGACTCAACTAGGCCATTTCCCTTAGGGTAATAGTTGGATGAGAATTTGAGTACAATCTCGTAATCGAAGGCCTAGCTAGCAAACTTAAGGGATGAAAAGTCAAGGCATTATCACACATAAGGGAAAACTAGCAACTGAAGTGATTCAAGAAAAAACTTTCTAGAAAATTAGTAACAACTTCAATAGTGCATTTCCTACATGTTATTGCTTCTGTCCATCTAGTGCATTAATCAGAAGTGGTTAGAATGTACCTATGGCCTATAAAACATGGTGGGATTATCAGACCAATAAAATCGAGTCCCCACTAAGTGAATGGCCTCATCTCTAGGACTAGTTACAATGGGACAACAACATTCCTTTCTCTAGTAGCAACAATTTGACAAATGTGACAAGATTTGACATGGTTATGTGCATGCTTAAACAATGTCAGCTAGTATTACCTAGCTTGCAATATTTGGTGAGTAGTTGAAGGGTGAGATATATCGCTAGTGCCGAATTTTTCATATAATTCTTTCATAACCCGAGCTAATTCTTCTTTTCCCAAGAATTTAAGATAGATCCCTTCATGATTTATCTTATGTAGTATCAATCCCTATAACATATAGTTGTTGCTCTTCAATATCTAGGAACATTTTTGTACTCCTTTCAATCATGACGAGCACTTTTTTTTCAACAAATAATAATCAATATCATCATTCCATTCTCCCAGGGAGATGTCCTCCAGCTGGTACTATTGTACTATAAGTCTGGGTTTAGTTTTTACCATCGTACGAGTGAGGGCTTATCCTCAGACTAGCTTCATGGGGTGAATCTCCATGTATTCTTGTAGTAGCGTGGCCCATTTTTCTCTTCTTTCTCCTAACTCATTCTGCAGCAACAAGGTCTTGAATGTTGGATCTCGAATGATTGTGAATACCTTATTCCTCAAGATGTAATGTCGAAACTTCTTAACTCCTTTGACAAGGGCATATAATTGCTTCTCAACATTGTGATAACATAATTCTACATCTTTCAGTTGAGAACTCATGAATGCAATGGGGTGCTCATTCCCTTCATCATCTTTTTGGGTTAGCATGTTGGCGTAAGAATGATCTAAAGCAAATGAGTAAGGGTAGAATGAATTCAAATAATCTAGACTGACTAGCACTGATGCATTTGCAATTGCTCTCTTAATTTCTTCAAAAGCCTACTTGGCCACTGGTGTCCACTCTAATTTAGCATCTTTCTTAAAAATAGCATTCAACAACTTGACAATTTCAACAAAAATCATGATGAACTTTCTAATAAATTTGATTTTTCTGAAGAAAGACCTCATTTCTTTCTTGCTTCCTAGAAGTTGAATCTTTAATATATCCTGGATCCATTCTAGATCAATTGAAATCCCATTTTCTGAGATCACATGTCCCAGTAGATTTCCTTTAGTTACTCTTTCTTCCAAAGCCTACTTGTCCTCTAGTGTCCACTCTACTTTAGCATCTTGCTTAAGAATAGCATTCAATGACTTGACAATTTCAGCAAAACCCATGATGAACTTTCTAATAAATTTGATCTTTCTGAAGAAATACCTCATTTCTTTCTTGCTTCCTGGAAGCTTAATCTTTAATATATCCTAGATGCATTTTAGATCAATTGAAATCCCCTTTTCTAAGATCACGTGTCCCAATAGCTTTCCTTTTGTTACTCTGAAGATGCACTTCTTTGAGTTTAGTGAGATGCCAAACTCTCTACATTTCTAGAAGACCTCGCACAAATCAAAGACGTGGTCTCCTCTTTTCTTAGAGAGTATAGTGAGTTCATCCATGTATATGATGATGCATTTTCCTATGATATATTTGAACTAAATATCCATTGCATGCTGAAATGTGGCACCAACGTTGATTAATCCAAATGGCATTCCTCTGTATGCGAATGTTCCCCATTTTGTGGTGAAATTTGTTTTGTGCCTATCTTCATATTGCACCATCACTTGGTTATATCCCAAATAGCTATCTAGAAAGGACATCATATGAGATCTATTAATTATTTGTAGAACCTCATCTAGTAAGGGTACTAGATAATTGTCCTTTTCAGAAGCTCTATTCAAATTTTGGAAATCCATGCATAAGATGATCTCACCATTTTTCCATCTCACCAAAACTAAGTTCACCACCCACATGGAATTCCTAACTAGGAAAATAATTTAGACATACAACAACTTTTGAACTTCTTTTTAGATAATAGGCTCGAACAATGCATTGATTGGTCGTTGACGTTGTTGAAAAGGCCTCACATCGAGCTTGAGGGGAATGGTGTGAGTGATGATGGAGGTATCATATGTCTTTACATATTCATAGCTCCAAGCAATAACATCATGGTGTGTGCACAAGGCATTAATGATCCCCTTTCTTTCATTTGGTGTGCACACTTTTCCAATGAAAACGTTCTTGATTTCTTCACTCGTACCTAGGTTATGAGCTTCACATTGATTTCCAATTGATTCCTTCTTGGTTTGCTAATCTTGATCCCTTATCTGATCCAAATTTAATATTCTCTCTAGTTGAACAATACCCCATGCTATGGTATTTGTTTTGAGGTCAATAACCCCCTCTATGTCTAGTTTAGCTTCCTCAAGCTTCACTGCATCAATTATTTGAGTTGCAAACACATCGGAGCTTGTGATGAAATCAAGGATGTGCTTATCATCATTAAATACTTTGAAATTGGTAGCATTGTCAGGAATTGATGAAGTGGAGGTGAGATTTACAGTGAACCTCTTTAATCCAGTTAAAGAGAGGGGCTGAAGGGTGCTAGCTACTTGGGCTAATGCATTGGTAGTATGATTTTTAGAATGTGGGATCAGCTGAATATTAAATGCATCTAAACCTTCTATGAGATCCCATACCCTGTGCCTATAGTTTTCTAGTCTTCTATCAAAACAAGAGTAGAGCTTCTTGAATTTTTTTACTACTAGCTCAGAATCACCGAAGACTTGGAGCAATTTGACTTTCTTTCTCAATGCCATTAAAAGTCCATGAAATAGTGCTTCATATTTCGCTACATTATTGGTATAATAAAATTGAACTCTATGGGTAGAAAAATACATCTTACCCATGGGATTGATGGGTTCAAAGTTGGCTCTCACTCCTTGTTTAGACTTAGACCTGTAAAAGTGCAATGTCCAAAACTTTGAGGACTCTTTGACTTTGGAGCTAGTGGAGCATGCTTCCTTTCTTGCTTGTATATTCACTTCAGCAACCTTGAGTGGTTATGTAGACTCAGCGTGGCCTCAATTTAGTTTTTTCATTTGTAGCTTCCCTTCGAGATAGATATGTCCTGCTATATGCTCTATGGCTGGTTGGCATAGATAGCATTCAAATTCTGAGTGGGTAGCATTGTGCACTCTACAATAACTTGGCAGTAGTAGTTCTTGAAAATCCATTCTGGTTCCTAAGTTGAGTTGTTCTTGCACACATTTCTACATAAATTCTTGGAATCTATCCAACAATCTAAGCTTACTATCCTCATAGGATTCTTTATCATCGAATACAATTAGTGCCTTGTGCTCTCAGGTGCATGTGTTAGGTTGGTAGGAGCACCACATAACACAAGAAGAACCTCTCTGACCACTTCCTCTTCTTGGAATTATTACTCATCCTGATAAGCCACAAGATAGTAATCATGAACTCGTTTGTATTATTGTTCTTTGCAATCATGAACTTCATGTGAGACTCTTGATCGATGTGGATCTGGTTAGGCAGCCCCTTCCAGGGTTACCACAAGTGAGAATAATTTGTGGCAGCATACCCATTTAATGCCTAGGTGAAATTCCTTCCTAGTATAATACCATATGTGACAATAATATCAACAACTTGAATGTCAATCATGTATTGCACTCTCGGATCAACAACAATCTACATAGTTATCCAGTTGATTTCTCTAACATTGTTAATTTTTGTCTTATCTATCTAAGTCACCTTCCACTAGGAGGGAGTTGAAGTTATTCCTAAGGCTTTTCATACTTCTAGAGGCATAACATTGGTTGAGGCTCTAGAATCAAGCAGGTAGTTATGTAGATTTTTTCCAAATATTCTAATTGTAGTCAAGAAGGGAGGAGTCTCCAACTTTCCCTAGAATACCCCTGCTGACACGTCAACTTGGGCCACTTGAGCTTTATCCTTATCATTTTTTTGTCCCTAGCTTGAAATTGGTTTGACTCTTTAGCCAGAGTCTTGTCTGGTGACTAATTTTTGTTGACTTGCTGATTTGAGGTTGGATCTGATCTCTTACCCAAAATTTCCCTAATCATGGGTTCATTATGGGTGGTATCAAAGGAAACCTTTTTAGTGGGTACCTCTTAGGTTGGTTTGGATGGGGTAGTCCCATTGAGAATTCTAAAGAAATCATCTCTAGCCGTTGGGACTCTGAGTAACTCAAAAGCTGATAGACTCAATTTAACTTTCTTGAACTCTTCTTCCATGTATTCCCCCATTTGTTCAACCTCTACTTCAAAAGATTTATTCAAAGAAGAGCTAGTAGGTTGACTCTGGGTTTGGTTTGGTTGCCTATTCTTATTGAAGTATTGGGTGGGAACATGAGGGTAGCTCATATTATTGCTAGCATTGGGGTCATACAGAGCACTAAAGTTATTGAGAGGAGTGGAAGTCATAAAAGGACCACCTACTGGTTTATTCCTCAAGTTATAAGGGGTTTCCCTTTTATGGAACATTTAAACCTCATCCTCAGATGACTCTTCCTCATCTACTAGACTATTGTCTACTGAATCAAAGAGCTGGGATAATGGACTTTTGTTGCTTACCTCTTTTACTTCTTCGTTCTTTGGGCCAACAGTCTGCTTGGGTACATTGTTTTCACCCTATAGGAAAGGAACTTGATTAACCACCAGCACTAAGGAATCATATGGTTTAGATGCAACTAGGTCCATGCATCCAACACCATCGACTACATTCTAAACTTCCACTTGGAAAATTTTTATTGTAGTTTGAAATTATGGACAATCCAATTTGAAATGCCTATTTGTTTTGTGAATCTAGCACCATTCGGATAAGGCTACCTTGGCCAAATAAATGTCGCTCATTTCCTTTTCAGCACTAGTCAATTGATTAAGAGGTGTGGGGACACCTCCATTATTCATCCTTGTGTTCCATGTACGATTTTTTCTTTGTGTGGGTCTCCTTTTGAAGCCTTGGCCTAAATTTTGAACTCTCACATAGTTATGTCCAAAGGAGGCACCTGCATCATGACTATCTTTGTTGAGGTTGGATTTAATGGTTCTTTGAGAAGCTTGAAGTTGGTTATTTTGATTCCTCAAGTGTGTCATTTTAGTAGACAACTTCTTCACTAATTTTGTTAGCTCATCATTTTGATCCTTCTTTGTACTACTTTGTTGTGGAGTTGATTTTTGAAGGAACACTAGTTGTGTCATGGGTTGATTGTACTAAGCAGGTGTGAATTATGAACTTTGTAGGTATGATGGCATGAATGGATGTTGAGTGTAAGTATATTATTTCTAAGGTTGCAAGTAATGAGGCACATGAGGCACCTGATTCAATGGCTGCCCTAGATGAGGTACTATTGGTAGCTGTGGAACTTGATTCATCATTAGTGTTTGATGAGCCAGGGAATGGGTAAGTCCTTGGATTTGAGTTGGATGAGTAGCTGGCCCTAGGGAGGGTAATGGAACTATGATATTCTACCCCAAGTTGGTGCTTGATGTGACTGCTTTTGCATACACATCTACCAACCTAGCAGGTGGAAAGCGCATTCTCTTCACCAGTGTGGATGTAAGATTATCCAAGGCAACATAGTACACCAATCAAGTGGAGGCATCATCGACCATGTAGGTTGGTTACAACTTCATGTAAGCTCAGTGGAGCCATTCACTGAAGGAACTAATAGGATCATTGAGTTCCCTCCGCAGGGACATGAACTGCTAGTACAACTCAGAGGGGTTGAATGGGATCTTGAATTTCTATAAGAATGTGTCTTTTAATTGATCCCAAGTGGTAATGGATCCCATCAACAGATGGATGTACGATTAAAAGGCCTCTTCCCCTAGTGAGTAGGGAAATATCCTACAAGCCACACCTTCATGTTCTATTTGCATATCCTTTAGGGTCATTTGGAAGATCTTGATGTGCTCTTTTTTTGTCCTTTGGGGATCACATGGGTGAAATTTAGTGCAAAAGCCTTCGGGATTCTTTGGCATGTCATGATAACCATTGAAGGACAAAGGGTATGGATTATTTCCTATCCAAGCCATTGTGCGAAGTGGAGGTTGTGTTTTCTATGCTACAGTTACTTGTGATTGCAAAGGAGTAGTAGTAGTTGGGATAGTGCCTTGGAAGTGAATTGTTGGGATAGGGGCATCACCTTGGCTGTGGGAGGTGAAGGGTGGACTGGCAGTTTGGAATGGATGGAGAGAAGAATGGGCTACTAGAAGTGAATGGGAAGAGTTGGATGGAGGGATATGGAAGGGATGGGATCTAAGCAGATGCTTCCCCTTCCTTTCCTCTCTTAGCCTTGGTAGGGGTATTAAGCTCTTGGAACTCTGCTTTGTCTGGTGTTGATGTTAACACTCTATGGAACCTTTGAGGGGAGAAGGAACCAATTCAATCCATCTTATCTAAGAGGACCTCCTTCTAGCACCAGTTCTGTTTATGGGTGTTTTAGCACTTCTCAACACAGAAAATGCACAAGTGCAATGCCTCTCTTGAAATGTGAAGATCTATGACTGAGTTTCAGACAATCACCCCAAGGTCTCTCGGGTGTCAGTCCATGACAATGCTTGGAATAGTTGAATTGGTTGATGTGATTTACTGGTAATCACAAAGGGAATTTATGGTTGACTAAGCTTGGAGGGAATTGGATCTTCAAAAGGAGTTTTGCAAATTCTGGAAATGAAGGATAGTTGTGGCAAGTTAAGGACATTAGTCTAAAACTCCATATTACCATTAGATCTATCTTTACAATGATGCTAGAACTTTACTTCAACTTTAATTTTCAAAGAAAAGTCAAAAGGGAAAATGGATAGAGTTTCCTATATGTGCAACTAATGTTGAATAGTAATAGTGGAGGATGCTACAGTGGACAACCTTCCTAAAACTAAGTTCCACTTAACCAAAAAAACTTATAGTTTCATGAAACTAGTGCAATCTTCTAAGTTCTACATATTTTTACCTATCCATTCACCATGAAGCATGAACAATAGATTAATTTTAAGTGCAAAAATAAATTAATGTTCAGACTAACTTTACACTATTGATCATCATCAATAAACAACAAAAAGTATGAACAAGGGAGGCATCAACACCATAACATTCTTCATCATTAAAGTGCAACATAACACTAACAACTAAGAGCAACTTGGAAATAAAACAGTAAAGCTCAATTCTAATATTGAGGAGATGAATCATGCACACATCTAAAGAACCATAAGAACCCATCAAAACAATGCAATTCTCGTTAAATCTCTATAGCATGACTTCACACAATAACTCAACTATCTCTTTTAAAATGAGAGGAGACCCATATTTATAGTGTTCCAAAAGTGATATGAATAGCCATGATTTACTTTCATTATGTGGCCAAGGTTCATTTTACTTTAAGGTTTCACCTACCCACAAATTATAATAATATAAAATACATCTTTTGTCTCTTGCCTATTTTGTCATCTAGTGGCTCTAACACTGTAGCAATTTTGTCTTCTAGTGACTGCACTCTCTATAACAACACTATCAAATATTCATCATCAATGACTGGTTTCCTGCATTTTTTTAGAGGGTTGCATACTCCACAAATTTTCCCATCAAATCCTAGAGCTTATCCCATTCCATGATGTCAGATTGGAGGATCTGAAAGGTTAGATTCTTAAATCTTCTAGTGATCTACTCCCAGTGTTTGGTGCATTTGGGTGTGGCCTTAATAACTTTCTCAAACTGGGTGAAGGCCCTCGCAACAAAGTCCATGAAATCTGGTGATAGCACATCTGCAACCCCTTTTCCATCTTCTAATGGAAGAACAACTTAATCGTCTCCAGATCTTGTTCTAAGGTGGGAATTTCATAATTTTTCATCATTTTTAAGTAGTCTTCCCTATCAGTTTGATGCTTCATAACCCATTCAAGGTCAAGTTCTACCTTGTGCAAGACCCTCTCTATGACTTCCTTCCTATAATCCAAGCCCATTTTCCAATTTTCTACCAGCCAATGATCATATTCTATGATCCCCAACTCCTTTTCCCATACTTTCTTAGGAAGTTTGAGAATGCTCTCGAGCTTAGGATACATAATTCTATACAATGCAATGAATCAGTTACATTTTTTCATCATGGCCTCCAACTACTTTTGTAAATCCCAAAACTTGTTGAACATCTGAGTAGCGTGATGGATGCCCATGTCACCATTATACATCACTTGATGGAACCAATCTATTGTGCCCTTGGTCCAATTCTTCATCTTTTATATTCTATTGAGCTCTTCCTGGGAGAGAATAGTGGGCACAGATGATGTTGTCGGGGCCTCTTCTATAGATGTCCACTGCTGGATATAGGTAGTGAGATCTGCCACTTGTGCCTTAAACTCTTCTTTTGTAGACTAGTCTTTGTTCATCTATTGCATGATAGTGGCCACAAACCCCTGTAATTCATCTATTTTCTTCTCATAGGTTGTTGGGCATAGATTGATTGCCAATATACTATAAATTTGGCCTTGCACGATGCTCGTATCCTTATCCACTACAAGGGTAGCAATCTATACCATTCTAGATCCAGAGGCATCCATCACAATATGAGAGCATACTTTAGGCTTCTTCTCCTTTCTTGTCTTTGTTTAGGCCCTGGCTAGTATTGCTTCAAGTCTAGCCTTCAGATCACTAGCCCCCAGAGTTCTCTTCTATAATTTCCTTTCCAACAAATCAGGAACCTCGGTTTTCCCCTTGGGTGATCCATGATCAAATTCCTCTCTTTTTTCATCTCGAAGCTATTCCTCTCCATGGTCAAGAGCCTCTTGATCAATCCTTTATTTTTCATTTTAGTCCTCAATTTTTAGAGTCTTTTCTATGTCCAACTCAGTAGATTTTACATTTTCTTTAATGGAAGCTTCTTTTCAGGGAAGCTTCTTTTTTGCATGCTTGAGATTAGCATGATGCTCAAGGGTATGTGTAGGATCATCATTGAAAAAATAGGCCCTTAAGTGGCAAAAAATTCAGAAAAATTAGAGTTAGGAAACTTGACATAAAAATTTGAATAAGTTATCTATATTATTTCAAAGATGTGTAAGAATAGAATACGTAGAAAATTGAATGTAGTTTCTAAACTACTAGGTATGTTTAAAAAAAAAAATTCTATTTGGTGAAAATTTGAAATTTCAATGTAGTGGTACTTAAATTTCAAGGAAAAAATAAGAAGTAGGTGTCTGTCTGACCACCCTAACCACAATAAAATGATAATATTTTTTTATAATATTTTAGATATAAGTAGAGGACTCATGCCTTGATGTGACGCATTTTTTTTAAAAAAAAATTCTGAGTAAATAATTAATTATGAATTTTTTATTACAATTTTTTTAAAAATATAAAAACCTATATGTTTGACCACCTTAACTTGGTCAAAACTTCATGAAATTCTTTTTTTTTTTAATCCTATAGTATACGAAGCATAGAATGTGATGCATGTTTTGGATTCAAAAAAATTGATACCGTTTGAAAGCTATAGATTTTTTTCAATCATCCTCTCAATCAGGACTTTAGTTGTAATTTGAATAGAAAATGAATAATAATTGCTTATTAAATTCAAAGTAAAGCATAATTTATATCAGTGGAAAGCTGAGAATTTCCTTTAAAAACCCTTTCCGTTTCATCAATTTTGGGTAAAAAAATAGTCGTCAGCCACATACCCATCATATTTCCACTTTTTGGCCCATCATGATCCTTCACATACCCTCAAGCTCGAGGGTCTTTCTCAATGCATCTTCTTCTTCCCTATTTTTCTCTTCCTCTTCCTTTTCTTCCTCCTTTTTCAAAAGGTACCATTTCTTCCTGAACCGGGCCCTTATCTTGACCAAGCAGTGGAGGCTCCTTACGGATCTCCACTTCTATATTTGTAGCAATCCTTTCTTTAGAGATGTGTCCTTCAGGATTGGCTCCTTCATTTACATCCTTGGACTGTTGCGGCAGTTCTTCTTCCAATTCCTAGTTGGACGTCTCTATGATATACCACTCATTGAGGGCATAGTATCCTCTTCTGAAGAGTGTGACCTCTCTTCATCGGATGCCACTTTTTCTAGATTAATGCTTAGTCTAACTTCAGGGGGCTCAAAATAATCATCTCAATCTGAGACTTTAGGATCTTTAGTTACAACTCTCGCATCCTTTTCTTACTGTTTTGTGTGATGCTTCTCCATCTCCTCTGATATTTGCATCATGGATTCCATTATAGGTCACTCTATAGGTGGTAGAGGAAGAGGTAGGGAAAAAAAATTGAGCCATCAAAGCTTGAACTGTGGGGTCCATGATCACCCCAAAAACTTCAGTGCACATGTTCCAAATATATGCAGTGAAAGCATGTAGTAGGGTAAGAGTTGGCATGGTGACAATGGTTATTTTAGGAACTGGAGCAGAGAGAGTGGGAAATGGAGGAATCAAGGAAGATGATAGCACAAATGTGGTGGTGGAGGAGTCGAGAACCATGACCAGAACCATTAGTGAGGTGGAGGCAAGGTGGACAGAGATATCCATGGTGGGTGGACACAAGACAGGTAGTGCTTGAGAGGCAGAAAGTGGAGGGGTGGTAACAGTGGTAGCAACAATAGGAGTGAAAGTGGTAGGTGGCAAATAAGGCCATTTGATTTCTTCTTCCACTTTATTTTTGTGGTCCTCCTCTATGGTGGGAATTTCATTCCCCTATTCTCTTTGCTTTCTTGGAAGACTCCCTTTACAATCTTCTTGGAGTATACCTTATGTTTGGTATTATGCCCAAGTGCATCCTTCCTTTTATTTTACCTTTTCATTGAATGGGACTTGGGTGCTTCCTCTGATGGGGCATCAGCTACTCCACTGTCTGTTTCACTTTTGAGCTCATCCTCGAGCTCACCACAAGTCAACTACTCACCCTGTATTTTGAGCTTAGCAATCTAGGTGTCTACACACTACCTTCTTTTGTTCTCCATGGGTCTTGTTAGCATATCAAGGTAAGTGACCTCTTCTTCACTCCAATCTATCATTGGTAGAGGAAATTCGGCCACAACGTTGTATCTATCATCCACAATATTATTGTCTTCTTCTACTATTTGGTTGGGCACAAGGAACAAATTCACCGATTTCATGAATTGGGTCATCATTATCATGTAGTGCCTTATCCACACTTCTTTTTCATCTACATAGTTAGCAAAAAAATTCCTCAACTTGAGTTCTATGGGAATATTGTCTTCTGACCCATTTCTTTAGTTTCCCATAAGGGTCCATTCTTCTTCAGTGGGTGTGGAGGTCCAAGTTGTATTCCACCAATTCCTTTTCTGAATACTTCATGCATTGGGTAATGGGATAGGCATACATTCCTTGCCAAAAAGTTAGGGGATAGGGGATCCCAGCTATATGCTTTTTACTCAATAGTGTGTGGGCATCCTACAATTTTTGAGTAACTTCCAATAGGATCATGTGATCATTGGGGTATTGCAAAATCCGATATGGTCTCCCTGAGAATCCTTCAGTTTAGATGTATGTGAATTTTGGAAACTATAAAAATAGGTGCCCAAATCATAGACTGAAGGTCTTGGTGCTGTGTGACACTCTTCTCTCAAAGTCTCCCCCAAGTAGCCTAATGATGTGCCCAATGAGGGCATCATTTACCCTCTTGTATTCCCTTCTGAAGTTCCAATACTACAACTAAGGGTAGCAATCGTATACCTTGAGGTCTCCTTTCTTTGTGTTCGGGTTGCTTGCGATGAAGAGTCCTTTTTACAAGAACTTTTCTACTAGGAGGTACACCAAATATGAGGTCATATAGAACTTGGAAGTTTTCTTCACAACCACAAGCTGGTTATGCATGTTATCACTGATTATCTTGTCCCAATGGAATTTTTTCTTTCCTCATATGATTTCCTCGTTGAAGTAGAATATCCATTCTTCAAAGAAAGCAACAGTAGGTAGACCCATTACCCTGCTTAGTAAGGTGACCAAGTCATGATATTCCTCATGAAAGTCACTTTTGAATAGCTCTTGAGGCACTTTTGTAGCACTTACCCTATTTTCCTTCAGCCAATGTTGGTTGATTAATCTTTTACATCACAATGAGTCTCCTTTCCACATATTGTCAACATATTCCTTCTCTCTTTCCTCCATGGCATTCAATGTGGGATTGTGAAAATTCTTGCTAATAGATTTAGCATATAGGTCTGCTAATACCCTCCCCTTATGGTAAATGATCTTCTTGTTATTATGGTAGGACTACCTACAGACCATAACTAGATCTGGGGTGATGAGTGCGAGAGGGAAGCTAGGTACCTTAGCAAGACCACTCACTCTGATCTTTCATGCATTGTCCATTGTAGGGTGGATCATTACCCTTTGTGAGAACTCATCAATGTCCAGTACATGTCCAAGGTTTGTATATGAAATTGAGTCCCAAGTGGAAGTGATCTTGGAGGTACACTCCACTCCTTGAAATTGGTACTTCATCTAGTCTTTCTCCTCTTTTCCTCTCAGCACACGTGTAGGTTTCTCTCCTTATTTCTTGTCAAATTTTCCTGATGGACTCATAGCAGGTTCCATAAATTTTACATCCAAAGACACAGTAAGTGCATTTATATAGAAATTGGGACAAGCATTAGTTAAATCCTACAAAACAAGGGTTAGATCCAATAATATGTCATCAAGAGATCATAAAATTTATCAACATTCATCATTTAAAGTTCATTCAGACCATTTACAGGAATGCGGGCCCAGGGATGCGGGTTTCCCTAGGTTCGAAGCCATCAAGAGGTACATGGAAGTAGGATAGAGCCGAGGCCATGAAGACCCGCAAGTGGCCACCCACATCAAAAATTTTGCAATAAGGATTCAATAGTCAAAGTTGGCATGAAACAGTTGGCTATGTGTGAAAATCAGCTATTAGGTCCCTGAAGTCATTTGATTGATTATTACACCTTTGTGGACTAGGGGTATGCAGATGTAGGAGGCTCAAAGGACGTTTGGGGTTCCCGTCGTTAAGCAATGTCAACTAGGGCATAGTGCCTCGTAGGAGGAAGTCCACATTGCGAGACACGCATGTGCCTTAGATGTTGGATATTCTGATTGGAAAATAAATCAATGGGGGAGATATAGGTGTGAGATAGTAGGTAGGCACTATGACTTAGCCATTAGGAATGGCGTCGATGGTGTGATAGTTTGCATATATGGGTCCATAGTGAACTTCTGGAATGTATGCATGCATTAGAAGTTTTCAAATTTTGATGAGGGAGAGGCCCCCTATGGAACCCGCCATGTAGAAAGCATCAGGTGCAAAGGTGTTGGACAACAGCAGTAGAGGAACAACCATCCACACACGACCTTTTGCATGAACCTGCTTGCAAAGCATTTTAACTTAGTTATTTTTTAGAAAACTTGGGATAACAGTGAGAGGGTCAGGATCTGCATTGCGAGCAAATGGGCTAGCTTAACTATTGGGTGACACCATTTAGGAAATGGTAGGTCATGAATGACAACCCACAAGGAATGACCCATAGACCCGTGGGGCTTAACCATTTTGGGATTTGGAAAATATTATCTAGGCAGGATCTGCAATGTGGAAAGGAGTCAGGGCTTCACTATTAAATAACGTCAATGCAAGACAATTGTCTGTGAGCGTTGGTTCACATGAGCGGACCCACAGTAATGTTAAAAACTTAAGTTTTTCATTCAAAATTCTAAGGTCTGACAAAAAGGCGACAATTATTGCAGGACCCACAGTGTGAAGAGTAGAAAAGGTTAGCCCATTGATCAATGATGACAGGAACATGGCCGCCCGCATAATGAATCCCGCATAGGGTGAAGGAATTAGCTTTTTCATGCTTAGGTTTGAGTGTTTATCAGAGCGGCAAATGCAATGTTGCAAACCGCAAAGGAGTTCATGGTGTGCACAAAGAATGGTTGAGGGAACATAGAGTTTTGTATTGCACTAGGGTGTCGCTTAAGTGGTTTTAATGAAGTTTTGCAGTGCCACTAGTGGAATTTTATACGAGATTAATAGTTGTGTGGGCTGCTAGATGGAGTCTAGGATTTTACCTCAAGATTTTATGATTAATTTAGAAACCCTAGTTATAGAAAAGATGCATTTTAAGATTATAAGGGTGGAAATACCTGGAAATGATGCAGGAATTCAACCAAGGTCTTGATTTTGATCCAATGACAGCTTGTGTGAACTTGGGGGCTTCATTCACCATTTTTTCTCCTCAAAAATTCAAATTTGCAAGCTTGAAAATGATAGGTGTTGAATTATATTTAAACGTGAAAGATAATTTATAACCTACATTAAATCCTCGGTATGGTGGTTGATGAGGTAGGTGAGACACAAAAAATCAATGAATCAGTGAAGATTAATGTGAGGCCCACGATACACGATGACCTCTAGGTCACTGCTACCTAGCGGTCAAGAGGTGATAAAACATGAGGATGTGGGGCCCGCCATGTAGGAAAATGTCCAAGATCGGCCATTGGATGGATAGCGAAGTGACAGCAGTGTCGCACAAAGGGATTCCTATAATTGTGAGCTTGTATAGTCTAGAGGATGTCAGGGCAAGGAGCTAAGGGAAGTACGCATGGGGATCTTCACAGGAGCTAAAGACTTAGGGAATTTTGGGGTGATGAATTTGGTTGACTAGAGAATGATGACTTTAATGTTCCTAACCACTTTACATTCGAAATTAGGGGCACTCAAAATGAGGAAAATGAAAAAAAAACCTGGTCAAGGTAAAGGAAAGAGGGGGTCCCCATTCTAAATGGGGCATGTGCGCTATAGGCGCAACACTACTCTCATAATTTTCTTAAACGAAAATCAATAATAGACCTAGTGCATCAATCATGCATTCACTATTGTAGTGCCGATGAGCCCACTGCCAAAGCTTGTGTAATTTGTAACCAATGATTAGATATTTTCCAAAATATATAATGTCCTATTCTCCTAAATTACTTAAACAAAAATGAATAGTAGATCTATTGCAAGACAATAAAATTTGATTGGCCAAGTATTACAAATGCAAATGAGAAAATTAAGAATTGAATGCACATTGTTTCAGCCTTACTGCTATCATACACTTGATGTGCCTGGCATTTTTCTCAGAAGCAAGTTACTATTATGATCAGGATATGTCACTATATTGCAAATGTATAGTGTGCATTGGATATGGTACGCTTGTTGATCAATCTATAGATATTGCATTAAATGCATGCATGGTCAAATATGAGACGTCAAAAGTATACAGTTTTCCCTTTCATAATTCTCATTTGTTTACTATGCCTAGATTTCAAAGGAAACAATTGCATATGTAACCTACTTTGTTCCAACTTTTTCATGTTTATAAGTTGGATAGCATATGTCGATTGCTTTATCCATTAACTACAACTTGTTTATTAACTTCAATTTATTGGGATTCCTAAATTAGGTTTAGTGTTTAGGAAACATGTGTGTACATTATTTTCAAAGTTAACTCAATATCCTAAAGTAATTGGTACCTATCCACCTACTTTTGCATGTCTACAATTACCTTTATTTGATATAGTTCACATCTTCAAGTTCTTTATAAATAATATATTCATAGCCATTTGAATTTGTTTGAACTAATCCTCAAAGTTATTATGAATTGAATCTTTGATTCTTTAAAAACTTAAAAAGCAACGTAAACTATAAAACTATGTGAAAGCATTGGAAATCTACCGATGTACTATTCTACAACATTTTTTGTTGTTTTCTAGATGACCTCTTTACTACAAACAATAATTCATTTTTTCCCCAACGTCAATTAACATAATATTTCATGTGCTTTTCAAATATAGGCTTTTGAACTTTATTGTAGTTATTGGCTAGGGATGCTAATTCATTAAGCATATGTTATACATTGTCTAACATGGCCTTCAGGGCTCTAAACCTTTCTTGTATTTTTGGAGTTTATTCCAAGTAGTTTGATCCAGACCATTCATGCACATATTTAACAATTCTACCCACCATGGTTCTCTACCTCTGACCTGTGGTTCTGTTTTCTCACTAACAAAGTTGACTTGGCTATAATCATGCATTTACAAAAAAAAATAAAAAATTAGAGCATTTCCAGATCATACTCCAATGCATCAAGCAAAGGGAAATTTTTTTTGAAGTCAATATTGTCAATAGTTTACATGTAACACCCATACATTGTCACCATGCATGGATGTACCCTACATGTAGCAAGTATGTAGGGCATGGAAGTGAAAACAAGCCTTCTTGTTTATTCCTATTTTCCATTGTAACTTTCTTATTAAATAGTATTGCTTTATATTTCTTGCTAAGGCTATTGCATGGTGACAGGATACTATTATGAATTGGAATTGGCCCCTGATTAATGGGAAAAATGTTGCTATCTATTATTACATTTTCTTACTCAATCATTCACTAATGTCCTAAGAGTCCCAATTGGATTGACTAACAACCTCACAAGGTGATTCAATTTAAAAATTAGGAGGGTATTAGGAGGGGTTTTTTTAAGTTTTAAGGGGTTCACCACCAAGAAAATGCTTGGAAAAGAATTTTTTTTGAAAACACAATGTGATATGCAAAATAACCTAAAACTATAAATGTAAGCTAAATGAAAGATGCAAATGATGAAATTATGCAATATGAAGATAGAATATTCATACCTAGGAAGTCTGGAGATGTTGTGGGGATTCCAAAAAATGCAAAGAAGCTACCAAAAAAATTTGTGGAGGACTAAAATGCCCAAGATGGTGTATTAGTCAAGCTGTTGTTTTTCGGGGAAAATATGAAATTTTTAGATGTCAGAACTAGATCTTGAGAAATATTACTAGGAGTAATAAGACACCCAAGATGGCATATTAGTCTCATTCTAATTTTTTTGTAAAATCTAATAGGATCCTAAGCTCCAAGGTCTGCACTTGCTTCCTTTCTGATATCAGGTTCTAAAATTTCTAAAATCAGCCTGTAGGTGAGTTTTCGTGAAGATGACAACTTTATAATACAAATTTGCAACTTTTGAAAATTTTCACTCCAAGTGATCTTCAAGTCTACAACCTAGATTTGCAATCACAAATATGTAAAAGGGAAAAACTAATTGTTTGTTAGTGAATGGGGGTTTGCCTTGGTCAAACCCCTTGTTTGTAATTAAATCTTAAAATGAAATAAAGAAATGAAGGGAAATGGTGAATGAACAACATGCAATGCTACAACTCACCAAACCCTTGCAAAGTATACAAACTTGTGTGAAATGGTTGTAATGGATATGGATCTTGAATGCTTGAGAGATAAGGCTTGAATGGCTTGCTTGAATCAAAACCCTACATCACAAATGTTAGTACAACAACACACATGATGCAAGAAAAATATTTGATATGATGCTTGAATATTGTAATGGCTCCAAATGCTTGATGAATCTACTCTTGAATGCTCTTGTGAACTCAATTATGCTATGATAAAAGATCTCACAAAAGACTTGGGTTGAAATGAATGAGGAACCTTGTATTTATACTTACTTATGCTTAATATCTCAAAATTATATCACACCAAGAAGACATATGAATTCATTAAATAAAGGAGGCTAAATCCCACCAGAATTTGAAATTAAATCCTAAAAGATGACTCAAGGAGGACTAAGACACCCTAGGTGGTGTCTTAGTCCCAAGTCCTAAAAAATTGGGGCATAGACACCAAAAAGAGGCCTAATCAGGATATGTCAAAATCGTTGTCCCGAAAGCCTTGGGGGACTAAGATTCCCTAGGTGGCATTTTAGTCCTAGCCCAAAAAATTAGGGACACATTGATGGAGTCATTAAATTATCATTTATGCATTGGAAAATGATGCAGGAGCACTTTGTTCCCTAAATGCCTTTATAAGCCAAATTGTAAAATTTGAGATTTCAAATCTCAAAGCATGTAAAAAGATCATGAAGTGGTAATATTTAATATATTTGAGTCCTTAAATAGGTCTTTAGGTGGTCAAGAAAGAAAGTATGCAAAAATGTCAAAAAAATGCAAAAAAATGTAAAAGTTGCAAAATTTGCAAAATGCAAACAAAGACAAGAATATAAAGGGTCATCTCATTGGAGAAGGTGGTTAGTTAGTTGAAGATGAAGGAGAAGTTTATCTACATGATGTAAACATATTTTTAAGGCTTGCGGAAGGTGGGAAAAAAATCATTCATTGTATTCTTGAAGAGTTTCTAATAAATAAAGTTCCTTGTTCTTAAATTTTAGTATTTTATTTCTTTTGTTTACCAGTTTATTAGGCTTATATAGTAGCACCATCCTTAGATCTTCATTTTCTTTGATATTATAGGGAATTAGCTTTCATTCAAACTTATCTTGGAGGAATTTTACTGAGTTTATCAATTGTTTGAGCAATTTTTAAGTACCTCTATCTGTAAACCCTCATATCAAGGTTTGAGAGTCTAGATAGTAGTTGATGGCTACTCCACTGAATTAGGTAGTCTAGGTCAGTGGAGTAGGTTAGTATTGGATGTTTTAAAATGTGTGTGTGTTGAATAATGTAGGGAAAAACAAGAGTACATAGTTTGATTGTTGATTTCTTAGAAAATATAGAGTTTCCTAATGAAAATGGATGACTCCAAGTGGTGTTTTGATGCAAATGAAGTATTCAAGGATCAATGAAGGATTATATTGTGTATGTTTAGATATTTAAACATTTTTTAGGTAGTGGCGGAGGATTTGGAGATCTGGAATGTAATTTCTCGTCAAACCATCACTTTTTGGGCATTGTTAAGGGTTTAGGCAAGGGTTTATTGTTTTGTTGATGGATGAGTTCCTCATTTAAAGTGGATGATTTGTGAGTTTTGTAACCTATTTTCATGCTTCCCAAGGTCATTTATTGGTTTGGAGTTGATTCAATGGTACATGCTATGCAAAATAGACCTAATTTGGAGCAATTAGGCATGAGAAAGTAAACTTTCTGATGTTTTCTTTCAAGTAATAGTGTTTGGTGTTGAGGTATGTTTAATTTGGATTCAATCGGATCTTTACATAGTATTCTATTCATGGAGAATAAATTTTAAATGGTGGGTATACCCAATTTGGCCATGGTGCTATACTACTAGGGTTTTGATCTTTGTATGCTAGAAAATGAGATTCTGTTGGGATAGTGGTGAAAGTAATGTATATTGGTTTGAATCAGTCTATGTGATGTTGGTAAATATGTCTAAATGTTTGAAAAAAATATTAGAAGGCAGATTTATTTTTTTGATGTTTTGAGCAAAAATAACTCAATGTGCAAATGAAGTTTTGACTGCAAGAATTAAAGAGTCTAATTGATCAGGGGTTTGTGAGTGTGTATTTGGTTTATTTCAATCAAGAACATGCTAATTAAAGTGTCTTAGATGTTTGGTGATAGTGTGGAAAAAAGAATGCATGTTTTGTTGATATTTTGAATTGTGAATTAAGTTGTATTGAACGATGAATTGATGAATAAGGAAGGAGATGAATGGTTCAGTTTCTCAATTAGGTTATTGTTTTGGTATAATTAGTTTGATGCTAGTTAAGTTGTGTCATACTGATGTGGTGAGTTGGCTTGTTGGTGGCCTTAAATTTTCAAGTGAAATTGTATGGAATTTTGATGAAAAGTTAAGTGAAACAATGGTGTTTTGTATGTGATCTTCTCAGTTTGAGTTTGGGTCTGAAGTACCCATGATGGTTAGTTATTTTTGGTAGATGCTCTGCATTATTAAATGTTGGGATTAACAATAAAATAATATAATTCATAGGGAATATGGACACAAAATAGGACCAATTAATCCATAAAGAAGCATAAATAAAGCAAGGTGGTCCCAAACAAGTGTAAAAATGCAAGGGTATGCATTTTTCTACACAACATTTATCCCCAAATTTAGTGAGAGGATGAACTTGCTTCAAACTCACACTAAAGTATCCAACCACATAATCAAGAAGGATTCAAATGTACAAATTTTAGTAAGATAGGATGACAATGAACATGCATGCAGATGATATATGAAGCCATAACCAAATTTCCAGCATACACCATCAAAGACAAGAAAAAGGGAAAAGAAAAAGGAAAAAGGAAAACTACAATGGATCAAGCTTTGACTGGTCATCCAACACGGTGGACTAGGTCTAGGCTATTTGTCCAAAAAGGTTTACAAGTGGAACGCATTGTCCACTATGCAAAAAAAATGCAGTCACGAGGGCTAGTGGGAGCTAGTTGTCATCTAGGTGAGCCCCAAGGGGCCATATTAAATCCATACCTCCATGACTTTAATAAGGTAAAAAATGCATGCTCAAATGGGCTAGTGAAGGTAGATGTTCACTAGGTGAGCCCCATGGGACCATATTGAAGTCATACCTCTATGGCTTTAATAAGGTACAAAAATGAATGCTCACACAGGCAAGTGAAGCTAGGTGTTCACTAGGTGAGCCCCAGGAGACCATATCAAATCCATACCTCCATGAATTTAATAAGGTACCAAAAGAAAAATGCAACAATAAAGAGGGATGTTCAAAAGGATTTTTCTTAGTTCATGTGAGGTCTTACTCTTAGGGGACATGATTCCTAATGTCTCCAAGAGAGGATTGATCAAAGGATAAAAGATTCACCACTTAGGGAATGGAGTGCATCGCATCACCACTAAGGGGAATATAATATGCTAATATAAGTCACACTCTTGAAGGAATTACTCCCAATGTCACCACAAAGGAGAAAACACATCACGTGAAATAAGAAAATCACATCAAAGATCATGAAAAGGAAAAAAAAATGCAAGAAAAATCATGCTAAAATAATGCCAATGCATGCCCCCACTTTAAAGAAATTTCTAATACCATGTTGTGAGAAATTACCTTAAAGTATAAAATATGAAAATGCAAATGAAAAGGAAAACATGAGAGCCAACTTGTAAAGCCCTATGCCAAGTCATATGTTTCCAAGTAAACTTATGTCATGCAAGAGAAAAGGAAAAGAAAGGGGCTTCCCCCAAAATGAAAATTCCAAACTTATTAGGGATCTATGGATTTGGGGTCAGTATGTTCTTTGCTACAATATTTTTAGAAATCTCAAAATTTTCATCATTCCCCAAATACACATAGAACTGGAAGAATGACACAAAGAGAGTGAAAACAAAGAAAAAGAAAAATCCTTTTGGTCAACATGGAAGAGACATATGGTGTCTCAATGCCTTGCATCATCCCCAAAAGGAAAACACAAAACAAATGAAAAGTAAAAGGAAAGGAAAAGAAAAGATAATGAAAAAGCATTTGGGTCAACATGAAGGATACATGAATGTCTCCATGCCTTCCATCATCCCCAAAAGGAAAGCACAAGAAAAATGAAATGAAAAGGAAAAGAAAAAGAAAGCCTTTTGGGTCAACATGAAGGAGCCATAAATGCCTCAATGTCTTGTGTCATGCCCAAAAGGAAAACACAAGAAACAAAAAATGAAAGGTGAAGATAAAATATCAATCAAAAGTTAAACACATACGACATATAGAAGAATGAAGGTACAAATCAAGGAATGCACATAAAAAAACATCACAGGGGATCACGTTATGCACATGCAAGCAAAAAAAAAGAAAAGGAAAAGGAAAGAAAAATAAAAATAAATAGCATACTAGTAAAGCACATGTGAGTCAACCATCTATTAGGTCATCCACATTATAATCTTGTTTAGTCTATATAGAATGTAGATCACTAGCGAGAGGGACAACATCAAGTGATGTACTAGGAGAATCACTAGGTTCAACACATGGTGAATCGCTCCTGGTTTAGGAGGATTATCGTGGTTATTGTCATTTAAGCTCATGGATGAAGAAAATAAAAAATTTAACTTATTATGCACTTCCTCATTGATTAAATTAGATGTTTCCTCATCATCATCCAAGTTAACCACAATAGGAGGATGAATGGTAATATCCATTGAAGTTGTTGTTCCTTGTTGTGGTGGACATATGGCTTTTTTTTTGCACTAGTAAGAGAGGAGGGGCATCACTTATTTCTTCTGTCAAGTTCATATTTTTATTTTCAATATCGTTCTCATCACTCATCTTTCAAGAAAGATCATGATGCCCATGTCTATGCTCCCTACAATTATAGTTTCTTTTTTTACAATTTTCAAGTTTTAGTTTTGTAGGAGCGGGGTTGTCAACCATAGTCTCATTTTCCTCTTGTAAGGGAAGAAAGAAAGAAACCATTGAAGGTTGATCAACCACTTTCTCTTTGGCTTTATAAATTTTCTTAGGAGGTGGATTAGGAATTTTTTGGTTTTCTCTAGGTCTCTTGTAGGAAATAGGTAAGGGAGTGTTCATGGATGGGTCTTGGTTTTTTTTAGTTTCAACGTTGTTTTCTTTAGGTGGCAGAGGTTCTAGCATAGGTGGAGGTTCGATCATGGGTGGAGGCAAGTTTTCAAGGGATAATCTAGCTATATATTTTTCTTTGAATTCTTGGTAGGATAGGAAAAGGAAGTCTACATGTGGCCTTATAGGTTCCATAGGTTCAAGCCAAAAATAATCTAAGGAGAAGTTTCCACAAAAATACAGAGGCCTAAAGCCACTATGGTTTACTATGAATATTTCATTATCAACTTGAAACTTTAAGCACTTATGGAAAATGGATGGGACCACATTCATGGATCGAAGCCATTTGTAGCCTAACATCATATGAAATTAATCTAAATTAGATATGATAGAGAATGACACATTTGATTTCTTCAATCCTACTTGTAAAGGGAGTGTGATCAATCCCTTTGTAGCACGAGAAAAACCATCATGCATTTTAATCCATGCTTTTGTTTTATCGTATCTATCTTGAGTGATTTCATGCATGTTTGATTGTTTTTTTCTAAAGGGAAAGTAATTTCAATTGTTTTCTTTTAATGAGGCTTGATGTCAATCACTCCTATCATTTTATCAATTGAACTTTGTTCATTAGTATTCATAAGACTCTGTTCATCATCATCCATAGGACTTTATTCATGATTGATCAGATTATCATCATCTATGTCAACATTCATCACACTGGGCTTAGTTTTACTAGCCTTGACAAATGAAATATTATGGTTGGGCATGGGATTGGTAAAGATTTACAAGTTTTGATTGTGAGGAGCCGTAGACTTATTACCTTTGTCATTTACACCTCCAATTTAGATATGATTAGAATCAATGAGGTCTTGCACAAGATGTTTAAGGTGCTTGCAATGTTTTGTATCATGTCCTTTTTGTTGGTGATAAGCACAATAGGCTCGAAGGTAATGGTTTGCTAGGGTCAACAGGCCAAACGAGATGTAAGGTAAGCATGTTTTTGCTTAATATTTGAGTCAAATTGTTGTGAAGTGTATCAGGTGGTGTAAATTGTCTTTGTGGATTCCCAAAGATATAAAGATTACTCTTCCTTATAGCAACTACTTGCCTATCAACAAATTGGGTAAGTTGAGAGGTGGAATTTAGTTGAAGGAAACTCTTATTTTGTCTTTTGAAAGGTTGGTAAGTGTTTTGGTTTGAAGTTTTAGACTTTTTAGGATGGGTAGAGGTTATTTTTGTTTCACTACTATCTATGAAATTTTGATAGTCTCTAAGGGTAGTACATAAATGCATAAAGGAAGGAAACTTCAACATGGTGAGCTTACCCCTTATATTTCTTTGTGAGTTTTCTACAAACATCTTTTGAAGGTGGGAATCAGGAATCTTCACATTAATTTGAGAATAAATTGATTGGTAGCATGAGATAAAGTTAGTGAATTTTTCACCCTCATTTTGCTTGCATCTCATCAAATAAGCTAATTTCATTTAAGGGGCCATGTGCACTTGGAAATGGTTAATAAAGGCAACAACAAGTTCATTGAATGAAAGAATTGAGTTATTCGGTAATGTAGAAAACCAATCCAGGGAAATGTCTTTCAAGGATTGGGGAAAAAGTTTAGCCAAAATTTTGTCTTCAAGGATAAAGTCACTACACAAAGTAGTAAAGGCATTAACATGATTAGTAGGATCTCCCTTTCCTCCATATTTCTCAAATCTAGGGATCTCTATACCTTGTCGCACCAGATTTTTTAATATCCCCAAGGAAAATGGGTTGCTCTTGACATAATATGAAGGTAGACCATTTTGATTTTGATTTATGGTGGAAACTTGACGTTGGATGGATGAAATAATTTGTACGAGGTAGTTAATGATAGGGTCATTGCTTGTAGTATGTGTTGTAGATGAATATGGTTGTGGTATGTATGTGTTGGAAGGAATAATGAATGAATTGCTTATGGGAGGAGATATAAGATTATATGTCACATAGGTATAAGGAGCGCTAGTGGAAATATTCGAGGTAGGAAGGATATTGCTAGTTGGTTGCATTGTTGTGGTGATTTGAGAACTGGTATAGGTGGAAATTAAGGTTATGGTTGAAGAGGGAGGAGTTTGATTTCCTCCTTGGTTTTTCATGTTGTTTGAAGCTTGAGAACCATTAGTGGTGGAAGGAAGATTTTTTCCAAAGATTTGAGCTAAATTATGCACAAATTCTAGCCCCTCATCACTTTCCATCATGTGGTGAAGGTTACGTATGGCAGGTATAACAATGTTGGAAATGTTTTAAGTAATCACACTATTGTAAATGAGCTAACTCTTCATGAATTTCATTATTTTTTCTTGAGCAATATGATCAATCATTGTTTGAATACTCGGAATGACACTCTTAGGTAAGGTAGGTATAGTAGAAGAGGTGTCAAAGGTATGGTCCATACCTAGTGAACTAATACCAACACCAAAAGTAAGAGAGATTGATAACCCAAGATCCACAACGAGTGTCTTATCGCAGGATTCCATGAGTCTCACACTTCATCTAGCCATAGTATTAGCAGTAGGACACCAAGTACTAGAGCTCATACAAGGGATAAACCATAGAAAGTGTAATAAACACAATATCCTATGCTTGAAATTATAATTGAAATGAAAGAAACTACAATAAAAACAATTATGGAAACTGAAACTAAACATAGAAGGCAACCCATAGAAACACAAAAAAGCAATTTCAGATCCTGAAAATTGGAGAATAAAATTCAATAGGGACTAAGATACTAGGAAGGGTGTCTTGGTCCTCTTGATGAGATTCTAGAGTTCCATAGGATGAAACAGAAAACAAATAGTAGAGAGAAATGGTTGAAGAAAAAATTCTGAGAGGGACTAAGATGCTAGGAAGGGAATTTTAGTCCTAGCAGAGATTTTTTGTAGAAAAAAAGAGAATTCTAGAATTTCAACAATGTTTACAGATCGCCGATTCAAAATATTGATGCTCATAAATAGAAAAATGTGCAAATAAGCGCAAGAAAAAGTAATTAGGAACAAACAATTGAATGCAAGATTTGAATGAAAATTTTAAATTTTCAATGCAAGAACAATGTTTCTAAATGCAATTAGGATGAGCAACAATGCACTTTTTAGTTTTTCATTGAAATGAAATGATGTAAGAAAGTAAAAATGTAGCCTATATGTACTTTCACTAATGCAAAATGCAAGAAACCCTAGATGTGTTTTTACTAATGCAAGGTGCAATGCAAGAATGAATGCAATCTATATCTAAGGAATTTAATGGACTCCAAATTAGAAATGAAATGAATGCTCAAAATTCAAGTTCGCAAAAATGATTAATGGGAAAAATGTGGCTATCTCTAATCACACTTTCCTACTCAATCATTCACTAATGTCTTAAGAATCCCAATTGGACTGACTAACAACCTCACAAGGCGAGTCAATTTCACAATTAGGAGGGTCTTAGGAGGGGGTTTTTTAAGTTCTAAGGGGTTCACCACCAAGCAAATGCTTGGAAAAGAAAATGTTTGAAAACATAGTGTGATATGAAAAATGACCTAAAACTATAAATGTAAGCTAAATGAAAGATGAAAATGATAAAATTATGCAATAGGAAGATAGAATATGTGTACCTGGGAAGTCTAGAGATGTTGTCAAGATTCTAGAAATGAAAAGAAGTTGTTGGAAAATGCTATGGAGGAATAAGGCACCCAAGATGGCATATTAGTCCCGCTACTATTTTTTGGGGAAAATACGGTCTTCAGATGTCAAAACAAGATCTTGAAAAATATGTGAAAAATATGCCCAAGAGGACTAAGATGCCTAAGATGGCATATTAGTCTCATTCTAAGTTTCTACAAACTCTGAATAGGATCTTGAGCTCCAAGGTTTGCACTTGCTTCCTTTCCGATCTCAGGTTTTGAAACTTTTGAAATCGGCCTATAGGTGAGTTTCCATGAAGACAACAATTTTATAATGCGACTTTACACTCCATGTGATCTTCAAGTCTAAAAACTTGATCAGTAATCACAAATATGATAAAGGGAAGAAATTGTTGTTTGTTAGTGAATGGGGGTTTGCCTTGGTCAAACCCCTTGTTGGTAAATAAACCTTGAAATGAAATAAAGAAATGAAGGGAAATGGTGAATGAACAACATGCAATGCTACAACTCACCAAACCTTTGCAAAGTCTCCAAGCTTCTGTGAAATGGCTATAATGGATATGGATCTTGAATGCTTGAAAGATAAGGCTTGAATGGCTTGCTTGAATCGAAACCCTACATCACAAATGTTAGCACAACACACATGATACAAGAAAAATCTTTGATATGATGCTTGAATCTTGTAATGGCTCCAAAGGCTTGATGAGTCTGCTCTTGAATGCTCTTGTAAACTCAATTATGCTATGAAAAAAGATCTCACAAAATACTTGGGTTGAAATCAATGAGGAACCTTGTATTTATACTTATGCTTAATATCTCAAAATTATATCACACCAAGCCAACATATGAATTCATTAAATAAAGGAGGCTAAATCCCACTAGAATTTGAAATTAAATCCTGAAAATGACTCAAGGAGGACTAAGACGTCCTAGGTGGCGTCTTAGTCCCAAGTCCTTAAAACTTGGGGCACATACACCAAAAAGGGGCCCAATCAAGATATGTCAAAATCAAGGTCCTGAAAACCTTGGGGCACTAAGAAGCCCTAGGTGGCATTTTATTCTCGACCCAAAAAATTAGGGACACACTAATGAAGTCATTAAATTATCATTTATGCATTGAAAAATATTAGGATTAACCAAAAAATATATAATTCATAGGGCTTGTGGACACAAAATAAGACCAATTAAGCCATAAAGAAGCATAAATAAAGCATGGTGGGCCCAAACAAATGTGAAATTACAAGGGTATGCATTTTCCTACACTACAACCCCTATTGTTGGCCCCACCATATCATGTTTCCTAGGGCTGCTTTCAGTCTAATATCTCTACTAAAAAATGTTCACTACATCATCTATGTTTTGTTACTAGGAAATACCCAATTTTAAAATACTATTTTTTGGAGAATTTTGTCTCATATGTTTTTGGCAATATGACATCCAATTTTCCCATTTTTTATTATTAATAGGATTAATAAACTCTTCATTTTTGTACTAAACCAATCTTTTAAAATTGAAAAATTTCATGAATGGAAATATGACAATGGACAATGCAGACATCATAGCTTGTAGAAATTCAAGGCCTCCTCTATGGTTTGTTGTCAATAAGCATTTCATGTCCCTAGCTTTTTTCCAATAGGAAAGTTACTGTTGTAGTCAGATGAGGTTGCTATTGCAATTGTTTGATGTGTCATAGGAAGTTTCCAATTAGTTTAAGATGTTGATTTAACTTTGTAGACAATATATGCACATGTTAATTGAATGGTCAAATGTACTAAATACTAGACCTAACTTAGAAATGCTATGAAAGTAGGGAATGTTGAAATATTTTTATTTGCAATTGAAAGATAGTAAACAAAGAGGAATTATGATAGGAATAATTGAATGTTACATAAATTATAGAATTTCACTGGCACCAATATCAAATGCACATCCAATGATTTGCTTAAAATTTGAAATAAAATAGACCAACATGATAATTTTTTGCAAACATTCAGACATTAAATTCAAATTTTGTGATCTTTTCTAATAAGCTACTGGCCACTCAAGCAATGAATACATAGTTAATGCATTGAATTCCTTCACAGTTGACAATACCTTGCTCAAAGTATTCAATTTTCCTTGTCCTAATTCTTGTTTGTTCATTGTTTGTCAATTGCAAATGAAACCATTGCAATACTGACCAACTCCTTGGCTTCGACTATTCCATGTTAAAAGGATACATAGCATATGCCCTCTACTATGCCCGTTTATGCGATTGGGCCTTTTAGCAACAAGCAATACTTCTAGTTGTAGTGGCATAGAGGTACTTATATCAAGACAGTGGCAAGAAGCATTTGCTACTATTAAAAGGTCCCATTAGAAAATTGGGAACAATTTTCCCCAATTCTTAGAAAGGTAACAAAATTAATGAAAACGGCTTCGCTGGTTAATAAAAACTTTATTCAAAGGGCTAAAGGAATATTTAATAATAGACTACCAAGTTTAGTTAGCTATAACAATTGATTTACAAAAATTTCTTTCCCACGATTTGCAGATCATACTATAATGCATGAACCAATGGAAAAATTTGTATGAAGCCAATATTATCAGACATTTGCATGTAACATCCCTACCATTATTACAATCCATGTGCTTAGTCCACCTATGCCAAGTGTGCAAGGTGTGGGAGCATACATAATCCTTCTCGTTTACACCTATTTAGCATTGTAACCTTACTCTAACAAAGTATTGCTTTATGGGCTATTGTGATTGGTTCTTTTCATTGACATGAGTATACCATGTTTATTAGGGAGCTTTTGTACATTGTGGTTTAAGATGTTGAGTTAACTTTGTAGACAAAATATGCACATGTTTATTCAATGATAAATTCCCTAAATACTAAACCTAACTTAGAAGTCCTACAAAGGTCTAGGTTACTGTTGCAATCTTCTTATTTGCAATTGAAACATAATAAACAAAGTAAAATTATCATAGTAATAACTGAATGCTACATAGATTATAGAAATTGACTGGTTCCTATATTAAATGCACATCCAATGATTTGCTCAAATTTGCAACAAAATAGACTAACATTATAAGTTTTTTGCAAACATTCAAGCATTAAATACAAATTTTTTGAGCTTTGCTAATAGACTAGTGGCCATTAAAGCAATGAACACATAGTTAACTCATGCTCAATGCCTCCATAGTCAACAAGACCTTGCTCAAAGAATTCAATTTTCCCTATGATAGTTCTTGTTCATTGCAATAGTCACTTAGTCCTTTGCTTCAACTGTTCCATGTTTGTGGGTTGCATTGCATATGTCATTCAATGTACCCATTTCCATGATGGCCCTTGTAACAACAAACAATGTTTCTAGTTATCAAGTATCACAAACAAATAGGCAAGCCAATCACTAGTAGCGAACTATTCCTATGGCTCCTCCTACATTCAAGTGTTGAACAAAATAAAAAACATCGAAGAAGGGAGCACAAAGCTAAAAACACACAAGCTTTTCAACAAAAAATAAACAAAGGAGAAGAAGCACAAATAAAACCCAACATTCATCTAATATTTCATGAATTAACTATGCATTCACTACTTGTGTACTCTCCAACCCTCCAACACTTCTCGCAAAATTTTCATTTAATGAATTAAACATGCATTCATTGCTTGATGATACAATTTGCAAAAAAAATAGACCATCGTGATAGATTTTTTCAAAAATTTAGACATTAAATACAAATTTAGTGAGATTTTCTGGTAGACTAATGGCCACTCAAGCAATGAACACATAGTTGATGCATTCAATGCCTACACAATCGCCAAAACCTTGTTCAAACAATTTAGTTTTTCCTATAACAATGAGCAATACTTCTGGTTATCAAGTATTGCAAACACATAGACGAGCCACTCACCAGTAGTGCACTATACATACTGCTTCTCCTGCATTCAAGTGCTGCACAAAATAAAAAACATCGAAGAGGAGAAACCAGAGCTAAAAATACACAAGCTTTTCAACAAATAATCCATAAACGAGTATAAGCACAAATAAAACCCAACACTCGATTGAAATTTCAAGAATTAACTATGCATTCACTACTTTTGTACCCACCATCTCTCCAACACATCTCACAAAGTTTGCATTTAATGCATTAAACATGCATAATTCACTACTTTAGTACCCACCAACTCACTAGAAAAGCTTGTACAATTTGCATCCACTACTAGAACATATAATGTCTCCATATTTTCCTAATTTACTTAAATGAAAATGAAAAATACACCTATTAGACAAGCAACTATTTCAAAAGTGAATTTAATGATTGCAATAGTAACTTGTTGAAATTGCATTCAATCTACAAAGTCACTTAAGTGGTTGTCCTTCTCTTGATATTAGTACTTTTGTCTTGTTGTGACCAGAAGTATTCTTTGTTGTTATAAGGGTTTATTGTACAAATGGGTATATAGTAGATGAAAAATGACATCAAACAATTGAATCCAAGGAGCAAGTTACTATTGAAATTGTTTCATTTTCAATTGAGAGATAATATTAAACAATTTATCTCTTTTTCCATTGGTTGGAGTAGGTCTATTATTATTTTTTGTTAAAGTAAATTATGAAAAATATGAGAACATTATATATTTTGCAAATATTTAATCACTAGATAAAAATTGTGCTAGCTTTGACAATGGGCTTGTAGGTACTGAAGAAATCAATGCATTAAATGGTATGGCTAGAAAATCAAAAACAATAGTCTGTTAAATGGAAATTGTACAAGATAACTTTTTGCAAACATATAGATATTAAATACAAATTTTGCAAGCTTTGTTGGTAGGCTAGCAGCTACTCAAGCAATGAATACATAGGTATTGCATTGAATTCCTCCATAGTCAACGAGACCTTGCTCAAAGAATTCAATGTTTCCTGTCTTAATTCTCATTTGTGGAAATTCTTCTATTGGTTTGATTAGGCCTATTATTCATTTTTGTTAAAGTAAATTAGGAGAATATAAGGACACTATATATTTTGCAAATATTTAACTGTTGAATGAAAATTGTGCCACCTTTGACGGTGGGATGGTAGATACTCAAGTAGTCAATGCATGTTTAATGCATTAAATGGTATGACAGGTGGATCAGAAACAATAGCCTATTAAATGAAAATAACATAGGACATGCATTACACATTTTTAGCAAAGAAACGAAATCAAAAAGCATCTTAAGAAACATGATATGTTGGTATTAGTGATAGGGACTAATCCCAATATCTTGTGGTTTGTTGTTGCTAAATAAATCAATACTCTTTTAGATCTTTGAGCGAGGTCTTGTTCCTTGTAGAGGCATACAATGCATTAACTCTAAATTCATTACTTCGATAGGCACTAGCCTACTAGCGAAGTATTTTAAATAATACAATTTTATTGTACAAGCAAATATTTCAAAAGTGAATTCAATGATTGAAATAGTAACTTGCTAAAACTGTATTCATTCTATAAAGTCACTTAAGTGACTGTCCTTGCCTTGATATCAATACTTCTTTCCTGCTGCAACTAGAAGCATTCTTCACTGTTATAAGGCCTATGATATCAGGACTAGGGAAATAAGCATTTGTTGCTATTAGAAGGTCTAATTAGAAAAATAGTGACAATTTCCCTCTATTTCTTTAAAAAAGAAAAAAAATAATAATTGAAAGAGCTAGCAACCCATTTAATGAAAAAGTACAAAGTTTACTGGGGTGCAACAATAGATTTACAAAATTTTCTTCATTGGATGTGCAGATTGTACTCCAATGCATCAACTAAAGGAAAAATTTGTTTCAACGCAATATTCTCACATGTTTACATGTAATAGAAAAAGGAACAAAGAACCCTAGAACTAAAAACACATAAGCTTTTCAACTAACAATAAACAAACAAGAACTAGCACAAATAAAACCCAACACTTGTGTGCAGTTTCATGAATTATGTATGTATTCAGTGTTTGTGTGCCTACCATCCCTCCAACACATGTTGCACAAATTTTGTGTGGATAGATATGTCACCTCGAGACAATCTCACAAAATGAATGTGAATATGAGAAATTTGAGCAACCTGTTTCCTTTTGATTACAACCATATCATTATGTTTAATTAATACTAATATTTTTCAATGTCCATATAGACCTTGGTTATATAATTGGTGGATAGTTCCCTCAATATATGTTACCACTACATTATGTAAACTTAGTTGCCTTTCTAATTCACTATGTTTTGATATAAAGTAAATGTTGTTGCTTAGTGATTTACCCACAAAAACTAAGTTACTGGAAAAAAAAATCATACAAAACTTGATCAAGTATCAACTAAATCTTTGCATAGTTTGCATTTAATGCTTATTTCTATTGTTCCACCTTTATTTTGTATCTCCTCTAATTCAAACTATAGTACAATAAATTTTGATCAGCCAACTAAGCTTATGAAATGCAAAGCAAGTGATTACAATAGTATTGGTCTAGCACTTATTGCATTCATTGAGCATTTATTGCATTATGTTTATGGATAACATGTAACATTTCATCGAATATGCTCTTTTTTCCGATATGCCCCTATAATAGGAACCATTGCTTACAATTTGAGTGGGAGACAAATATCTACATTGGTGCAAATATAGTTGATTTTTGAACAAGGAAATGCAAGGTCAGATTCTTGGATCATTGTACCTTTTTTGTTTGCAATGAAAAATTTAATATTTATGCAAAAGATCAACTTAATTGTTTTGCATTTATGTACAGAGTGATAAATATTTAGCATATATACATATTAAGGCCAATTAGCATTTTTATCAATCTAATACTTTATACACTTTGAATGGAAGCAAGATGTCAAAATATAGAAATGATAGACATTGATAGGTATGAATATGAAAATTGCTCACAAGTTTGCAACATAGAAAATTTACTAAAAAATAATGGGCTATGTAGAGTAGGCACATTTAGATAAAATGTTGGAGATTGTTTGTTTGACTCATTACAAGTACTCCTAAACAATCAGTATACATCAGTCAAGCTATGGAGTGGAACAATAGATTACTTCTTAAGTTGCTTTGCAAAACAAGATCAAGATGCAATTAAATCATACAGCCTTGAACTAGACCCTAAAACTCTGGATAGACTACACAAAGTGCATGATCGTGACATATATCTATGTAGAATGTGCCTTTCCATGAAACCAGGTACCGACAATAATGAAATCGGCTTATGGGGAGAACTATTTTATATTTAGTGGCTATCCAAATGGATGAATATACAAATATGTGTTTGTTCAATGACATCAGGGAAAAAGTACTTTCACTTTAAAGGGGAATTTGCATAAGGGGTGCAAATTCGCTCCTATACGTTTTTCCCCTTCTTTAGTGAGAATGAATATTGATGAGTGCTTCGGTAAAGTAGATCAAAGAGTGAATAGGGATAGAAATGTATACCTAAATTTTCAAGGAAGCAGATTGCGATCTGGAAAACTCGAGAGTGCAGGACAAGCACAGGACTTCATAGCCCTGTAGAACTATGAAGCTAAAGAATGAAAGTGTCTTATAGGCCCATAGACCTACAAGGAGGCAATCCCCAAGATCTCTCACATGAAGGAATCCCTGAAGTAAGTGCCTCGTAGGCCCATAGACCTGCAAGGAAGGTATCCTCTAAGATCTCTCACATGAAGGAAACCTAGAAAAGTGCCTTATAGACCCGCAGACCTGCAAGGAGGCATCCCCCAAGATCTCTCACATGGAGGAAGCTGAGAAAGCCCCTTATAGACCCGTAGACCTACAAGGAAGGTGTCCTCCAAGATCTCTCACATGGATGAAACCCAAAGAAAACACCCTACAAATCCGTAGACCTATTAGGAAGGCATCCTCCAAGATCTCTCACATGAAGGATGCCCAAAGAAAGCACCCTATAGACCCGCAGACCTATAGGGGAGCCACCCCCAAGATATCTTGCATGGAGGAAGCTCAAAAGAAGCACCCTACAGACCCACAGACCTGCAAGGAGGTATCCCCCAAGATCTCTCACATGGAGGAAAACAAAGGAAGGGGACTCTGCAGAGTCAGAAAGTGGTTTCATAAGCACACCTAGAAAATGACATGTTTACCCACATATAGAACATGTCCAAAAGTGGTCACGTAGGAAAGTAAGCAGATAGTAATGTAGACCGTTGATAGATTGGAAAGCTTTAAAAGGGGTCCCTTGAGAGCCTATCATGAAGAAATGGGTCCACTCAAGGTACGCGTTGCTTGAAAGTGCAAAAGAGATGTTTCTTTCTCGAATCGATTCATCATCAAGGAATCTTTTTGAAAGATGTTCACTTCATCAAGGAATTAGAAAGGAAGAAGAATGCCCCCATGTGAGAGGAAGGTCAAATTTGTTCCTACCTCAGAGGAAGGTTATCAAGTTCTTTAGTCATGACCCCATGATGAAGGAAACACATTCCATTATGGTTTCAAGTTGAGAATACGATTCTTTAAAAGAAATTTGTGAAGATTCTCGAGAAAAGATTCATTGGTGACGAAAGAATTTTTTGAGAATCAAAGTGTTATAAAGGTGGCATTGTCACGTGTGAAAGGGACAACTCAAGCAAAGAAGAAAGAAAGATAAAAGAAAAAGGAAACAAGAGGCATTATGAACAAAGGGCATAGGGGTAGCCTGATATTTTGGGGTAAGAACTGCTCATAAATATATATAAAAATATATATATGTGTGTGTGTGTGTGTGTGTGGAAATAGTATATCTATATAAATGAACTGTCATCAACCCCCTACTATATCATACCATGCGAAGAATGCACATGAAGAAAAAGTAAAAATAAAAGATTGGGTCAACATGGAGGGGAAGCCTAAATTCCCCCAATGCTTTGCATCTTCCCCAATTTATCGAAAATCAAGTCACAAACATGGAAGAATGATGATACAAATAGAAGAAGGTTTACGACACAAAAACCACGCTTATATCGAAGCACCAACAAGGGTGAAAAGGGTCATCTAGGAACAAATAACATCATCATGGGGGAACACATCACAACACACACATCTAATCTAAAGATAAAGAAGGGGCCTGCCCCTAACATTGATCGACCAAGGGTTCATCTACTTCCCACTCTAGATCATCATAGGGGGAAGGAGGATGAGCTTGTAGTGGTGGGATGTTAAGAGGAGGAGCGTTTGACCCTCCTCTAACAAGGGATAAGGAAGAACCCCCCATAAGGTCTTCTCCACCAAGCAAATTGTGGAGCTAAGGTCATTGACTTTGCAAAGATCGTCGACAACATTGGAACCTCGTCTAGAGAGTTGAACATACACTTTGCAAGAGTTCTGTATCATACCTCAATGGATGGAGAAGGTTGTGCTTGAGATTCACCACTAGGTTCACCAAGTGATTCGGGAGTAGTGACGAACTCACGGGAAGTCGAGACTAGTTTCGTCACTAAGACAGAACAAGTCAGTGTGGGACCACCTTCCAAGGAAGGAAAGCTCCTCTTACATCCTCCATTGCTGGAAGGACTACTCTCCACCTTTTGCTCCATCGAGGGACGTGAGCTCCCTACAAATGAGGTGAGAAGTGGAGGAAGAGGAGGAGATGAGAACCGTAATAGGTACCATCAAAGTATTTGATATATCTATGGGTTTAGGGAAAGACAAGACATCCGGAAGGGAAATCAACAAAGGCAACTCCACTAAAGGAGTGATGAACATCTGCACCTTTTTTAGGTTACGTGAATTCATACTCATAGAGGAAGTTGGAAGCGATCTGAAGCTAGATTGAATCGAAGCAGAGGGGAGGAGAGAGGAGGACATGATAGAGGGCCCTAATACAGGGGTGGTCATCTCCTCTTCCTTCCTCTATAAGACAGCCTACATAGCCATGAGAGCCTTTCGCTGATGCTTGTGTTCATGCACAAGGTGGATTCTACAACTATTCAAACCAGAGGACAGAGGCTGGGAAGGAAAAAAAGGCTCCTACTCAACCATGGCAATGTCCACTATAGCTTTTTCTAACAGGGTATGTGCAAGATCATAATGGAAAAAATAGGCCCTTGAGTGCTAAAAATTTTAGAAAAATGAGAGTTAGGAAATTTGAAGTAAAAATTTGAATAAGTTATCTATATTATTTCAAAAATATGTAAGAATAGAATCTATATAAAATTGAATCTAGTTTCTAAAATACTACGTTTATTTTTTAAAAAAATCTATTTGGTGAAAATTTGAAATTTCAATGCAGTAGTACTTAAATTTCAAGGAAAAAATAAGAAGTAGGTGTTTGTTTGACCACCCTAACCACAATAAAATGATAATATTTTTTTATAATATTTTAGATATAAGTAGAGGACTCATGTCCCGATGTGATGCATATTTTTTTGTAATTTTTTTCCAAGTAAATAATTAATTATGAATTTTTTATTACAACTTTTAAAAAATATAAAAACTTGTATGTCTAACCACCTTAATTTGGCCAAAACTTCATGAAATTCAATTTTATTTTTTAATCCTATAGTATGCGAAGCATAGAATGTGACACATGTTTCAAATTCAAAAAAAGTGATACCATTTGAAAGCTATAGATGTTTCTCAATCAGCCTATCAATCAAGACTTTAGTTGTAATTCAAATAGAAAATGAATAATAATTATTTATTAAATTCAAAGTAAAGCATAATTTATATTGGTGTAAAGCTGAGAATCTCCTTTAAAAACCATTTTCATTTCATCAATTTTGGGTTAAATAAAATTCATTAGCCACATATCCTACACATACCCATCATATCACCAATTTTTGGCCCATCATTATCTTGCACATACCTGGCGAAGGAACAGACTCATAAATGGGATGAGGAACAAGTTGTGAATTAGCGGGGGGAGTCAGCTCAAGTGCCTCAATAGCAGACCTATTTATGCTTACTGCTTTGGAAGTAGAAGCAGTAGGAGGCCGTAAAGGTCGGGACATAGAGGATTCCCCACAGGGACCTTTCTTCTTGTTATACCGAACGGGCCTAGGCTCCGTGGGTAGAATAGGAAGCTCAAACATAGGACACTTGGACTTATGCCAAGCGGGAACCATAGAATTTGATGGCGCCATAGTAGGGTGAGGAGTGTCAGACTAAATAGCGGAAGAGGAAGAAGGAGGGTCTCGCGGCTACTTCTCTTCTCCCCTTCTATGTGCCTTGGTGGCATCACTGTTAGCTTTTAAGCAAGCCCTGTGTGAAACAACATAAGGAAATGGAGGGTATCTCACTTTTAGCCTTAGACTCCCTTTCTTATAATTTTGATACGTTCAATACAGAAGGTCCTTCCTTAATGGGAGTGGACCAATGGGTGCAGGCCAAGAGTAATCCAAGGAGTAACTACTAGAGGAAATCGATAGTTTAATATATATAACCGGTGTCTTGAATTACATGCACAAAACCCTCATGGATAAATTTTAAACATTTATGCATGATTAAGGGCACAACCTTCATAGCTACTAACCAAGGGATACCGAGCTTCACACTGAAGAGTTCAAATCTAGGGATCATGTCAAACAATTTAAGCTTCATGGATTTAGGTCTAACCAAAACTAATAAGACAATACTACCCAAAGGAGGTACAGAAAGTTCATCATGCATGTGGATGGTGCTCACAAGTGCATCGTACCCATCTTTGTGCAAAAATTTTATTAGCATGATCTCCTTAGTTATAATGTTTACTTGAGACCTCGGATCAACGAGAACACTTGCTACGATGTTTCTGTTGATTCGCGCAGGGATGTAGAGAGGAGATGGTTCCCTATTAAAACCCATCAACAACTCTTACAAGGTGAAGGTTATACCAGTACCACTACTCACAAGCTACACAAAGGGGATAGGTTGATGTAGGAAAGAGGCCATCACATGCAATGAACGACACTCTCTTGGGACCCTCCGAAGGTTGCAAGGTAGGACAGTGACACAACTAAGGTTTCATTATGCAAAAATTTCAAAACCTTCCAACTACACCTACTAGGGGCCGCAGGTTGGGTTGCAAGGTGAGGAGCCTCATAACACTCAAATCTACAACACTCCTAGAATACAAGGAAAGGGTCTTTTAGTATCATAAAATGAAATCAAGATGGTTCACGTCAGGTTCACCAAAAATGTAAGAGAGGGGGACCAACCACGTTCAAGATCCTAGGTCATGGAGAGCCAAGAGCGGAAGGCTGCCCTAACTTACCTCACTCTAAAGGGATGTCTTGAAATGAGGGATGAGAATGACGAAGACTATAAAGCCCTTCGATCACGTTGTAGATCCAAAATCTAGAACGGGGCTAGGCAAGCCAATTTTTTGGGTTCAACATTGTACCTTAAGTAGCTCTCTACCTGAGGAAAAAAGCACAGTTCTGGGAAGACAGTGCGACGCACTAGTTTATCTCAAATGCACTAGCATCTGTATGACCAAAGGACCAAAAAGACAGTATGAACTGCCAAAAAATAGGTTGATGGCCTAGCTAGTCACTTCCAAAGTGCCAAATCAGAACTATGAAGTAGGAAAGATACAATCGAATATGATAAACTAAATATATGAGGGTTAAGATGACAAGAATAATATCATAAAGATATTCGTTCGCTAGCTAGCTCCAAATGCATTTCCACCTACACACAAGAGAGGGGAAATTGTTGGGGGTGTATAGGGTTTTGCCTCAGTCAAACCTTTGTTTTGGTGTTCCCACCTCCACGGATAGCCAAGATAGCAACGATAGAGAAATGTATGATGAAGGAAGAATGAAAGTAAAGAAAACAATAAACACTACAAAAAAGTATTGTGCTACTCAACCAAATCATAGAGGAGAGAGTGATAATTCTTACCACCTCCACCAAGAGCTCACTAGCTAATGGGGGAGAAAAAGAGAGGACTCAAGCCCCTACTGCAATGGTGTTGTTCCACACTTACTCTACGGAGTTGATGGAATGTTGTTGTTGCTACTATGGAGTGTCAAAGTTTTCTTTGAGAGTGAAAGTGACTACTAGAATGCTTAAAGGAATTGTGTAGAAGATCAAGTTACATGAAGAAGATGAAATTCATGAAGGAATCTTGAGTGTTTTTGAATGAGGGATGAGAAAAATGGCCATATTTTAGTCGGTTGGTCGAAGAGGGGTGTTACAAATCAACCCCAATGGGAAGTGTAATTCCTCTACAGGCTCTAGACATAAGAATCTGTTAGGGACATAAGCACACTGTGCAGATGTCTATGCATCATGTGAGTGTCCCTGATAGTTATTGTTCTACCGACACACAAAATGGATAACAAGTGGAATGGAGGTACCAGGCTGATGTGGATTTTTCCTTCGGATTTGATTTTCTAAGGTGAGGAAGTGTAAAAGGGAAATTTTCATAAGGAGTGAAAATTTTCTCCTATACACCTATATTGCACATTGCTCGAGCCATGTAATAAATTTCAATGAACAAGAAAATAACAATTAGAAAATAATTCCCAATACAACTAACATGTGCATGAACCATTCACCGATCACAAGCGCTAACAATGCAAGCTTTGGCTTTTGACCCAACAGGCATAAGGTAACATGGCTTAACTTATACAACATTATCATGAACAAAGACAATACACTTGTTATTCCTGCTAAAACCTTTATCTGGGTATGTGTAGGATCATGATGGGCCAAAAAGTGGCAATATGATGGGTATGTGTAGGGTATGTGGCTAATGACTTTTTTTTACTCAAAATTGGTGAAACAAAAAGGGTTTTTAAAGGAGATTCTCATATTCCACCAATATAAATTATACTTTACTTTGAATTTAATAAATAATTATTATTCATTTTCTATTTGAATTACGACTAAAGTCCTGATTGATAGGTCGATTGAAAAACATCTATAGATTTCAAACAAGATCACATTTTTTGAATCAAACATGCATCACATTCTATGCTTCACATACTATATAGGATTAAAAATATATATTTTAATTTCATGAATTTTTGACCAAGTTAAAGTGGTCGACATATGAGTTTTTATATTTTTAAAAATTTAACAAAAATTCATAATTAATTATTTACATGGAAAAAAATTACAAAAAAATATGCATCACATTGGTACATGATTCCTCTACTTATATCTAAAATATTATAAAAAATATTATCATTTTATTATGGTTAGGGTGGTCAGACAAACACCTACTTATTTTTTCCCCGAAATTTAAGTGCTACTACATTGAAATTTCAAATTTTCACCTAATATATATATATATATTAAAATAAACCTAGTAGTTTAGAAACTACATTCAATTTTCTATAGATTCTATTCTTTCATATTTTTGAAATAATATAGATAACTTATTCAAATTTTTACGTCAAGTTGCCTAACTCTGATTTTTTTGAAATTTTTTCCACTTAAGGGCTTGTTTTTTTCATAATGATCCTGCACATACCCATCTACAAAAAACTTTAAAGTTAAGGACAACATATGTCTAGAAATGCATCATCTCTAGTCAACTGCACAATGGCAACTGAACATTCAAATTACATGTCCACACGATTTAGTACAGATGCTTCTATGTAGACTAAACACTTTTACATTAAAACCACCTCCACATGATATTGCCAATGACTATGACACAATGCAACCTAATATTTTGTGTTTACAAGAAGTACACATGCATATCTTACAACCTAATATATTATTGCAATATTTTAATACCTTTGGTATAAATATGATACATCGCATAACAAATTTTACCAAAAGACATTTGTTTGTATCAAAAGAAAAAGAACACAACTCTACAAATATTGAAGCCATCATAGTCACAATACTACAATGCACCAATGAACTTAATATCTATAATATTTATGCAAGACCTAATACTCTCATACAAGAAATAATTATAATTCTACAAGTTGTAATTGCATACGCAGATACAAAAAAAATATTGTACATTATAGGAAACTTTAATATTGACATGTGTTCAAAAAAAAAAGCAAAAGAACACTCCAAAGTATCATGCAAGCTAACAACATTCATTTTTTGTTAAACAAATCACATAGTCTACACAAGCCACTCATTGACCATATTTGGTCAAATTCAATCACAAGTGTATGTAACATTTATAGATCAGAGGCATATTGGTCTGACTACTTTCCTATTTTCCTAAAATTGCATCTTACCCATTGAATCAGCTCAACATTACAACATACATAAGCATATATCAATAATACATTTTCCAATGGACTCTCCAATATTATATCACTACTTTGCAAGAAAATGATGGATCAAACAAAAATACCACCACAACAAGTGCAAGACATGGAAGAAGACACAAGAAAATGGTAAATAACTTATCCTCTTTACCTATCACATGCATTCCTGCATTGCCCAAATATAAGACTTACATTTCTCTTGATTTTTGCAAAACAAAAGTAAAAAAGACCATATCAATTGAAGACTTAAATGCAAAAAAAATTGGTGACACATTCCAAGGTGACATCCTTTTTGTCTACAAAGCAACATTGGAAAAATTCAATAGAACACATGAAGTGTTGCATGAAAATCTCACTGATCTTAAAGTAGAAATGACAACTACACTAAATATCAATGGATCCCTTGTGCAAGAACATGAGGACAAAATAATTCCAGGATTCAAATTTTCAATATCAGGCTTCCAAATTGCACCTAGAATATATTATGACAGAGGAGAGTGTGATTGCATATTGATATTGACAGACACAAGCACAATTAAAAGCATGCCTCACTTTTCTATAGACTACTACTTCATTCCAGATACAACTGTCATCCAACTACTAGCAACCACAAATCAATATCCAATTGGAACAATAGGTGCTTTGGTTGTTGGTGCTAAGAAAGTAGGCAACCAATATGCAATTGATATCAAAGATGGTAGATCAAAATCTGACAAAGCATGGGTGGAAATGTCTCCCCAGCATATGCCACTAATCCATTTTAAGCTTTTTTTATAGCATTGTGGTCTCCACTAAAATTTCTATGCAACAAAGACTAACTTTCTCATTTCCATGGAGCTGCAACTACATCCATCTCATATACTTGCAAATAGAGGAATAACTACATAGGAACAAACTCCAACATTTCTTTTCAAGAATATCATAAAAAGCACAAATCAAAAGAAAAAATTCCACATGGGTTGATCAACATTTATTTGGAAATTGAATAAAAAAGGAACAGTGGACAAGATCAAAATTTAAGGTGAATTTTTAAAAATCTTATCACTCTCTCACTTAAAATTTTCAAAAATGCCCCTTCTAACAATCTACGTTCACATGTTTCAAGTTTCAGGCACATTAAAAGAAACAAATGCACTTTCAAATCTATTTGAATCTTTTTTCCCAACTTGCAATTATAAATTCAACACTTACGACATGCTTCAATAGGAAACTACTCATTGGAGCCAATGTGACAAGGAAGTGAGCTACATATACTCACTTCATCGTAAAGCTATCATCATAACAAATGACAAGCAGACAATCCATTGTTTAGTTCAAAACCATGTCCTCAAACAACTCTTGCTCGCTCTTCAAAACATGAAATATGAAGACTACATCAAGGACAAATCAATAGTTATATTTGTACTACAAGACTTTGTCACCAAAGTTCATTTTAGCCTCAATCAAAACAATGTCATCACATATGCTATTTTCCTAACTAAATGAATGACATATTCTATAGCAGGGTAAGAAACAATACTAATACAAATACTTTTCTCCCTCTTCAATTTCCAAGATATGTTTAGAATTATATAAAAATATTGCTTTTTCGTACGAATCATAATAATGACATTGTAGGTGACAAAGAGACACAACCAAGTGCAAAGCTACTTGTCATTCCACTGACATGCACTTCTCTTTTTGCTATGCTTTTTTTCCTATCTATTTGGCCTATATAACTACATTTCATGTTTTATGGCTTTAAACTTCTTTCCACTTTTATTTTACAGTTGACATCTTTTCCCTTTATATGCTAGACAATACTTTATTTTCTAATGTTCCTATTAAAATGGATTAAAATTTAGTATTACAGCTCTTAAGTATGTTATATGTCACAAATATGAAACATGCATGTTTCTAATGGGCAAGTTACTACTGCAATTATTGCATTTCAATTCGACATATTTGGTTGGAAAATCAAATTTATTTGAAATTTTTTATAATGTATTTCTATTTCTCTTATTTACTTACACAAATAAGACTAGCAGACCTACTCCACCCGATTGGAAAAGACATGAATGATAAATTTGAGACATGAAATATTCACTTGATACTTGATTGAGTTCTATTTGAGCTATTTTTCGAGTAACTTAGTTTTTGTGGAAAAATTAGTAAGCAACAACATCCACTTTATAACAAAACATAGTGAATGCACCAGGCATATTTACTATCACATTCATTGAATTTGATTTTGAAATAGATGCTTGGCCAATGAAGTTTATTGTTTAAAATATTTTTTTCTTTTTCCTATAGTTGGGATTTAGGGACATATTTTTTGTGTTTGAAAATTATGATTTATCTCTTTTCCCATTGGTTGGAATAGGTCTATTACTTATTTTCGTTTAAGTAAAAAAATCTTTCTATTTTCTAGATTTACTTGAAACAAATTCAAAATTACAGCCACTTCAATTCCATATCACATCGTTGCAATTATGCACATCTCTGGCCACAACATTATTGCAATCAAATGATTGCAAATGTGGCTTTCTTATGGGAAAAAAATTAGACAAATTCAAACAATTCATAAAAAAATTCCAAACATTCGAAGAATCAAACTTCATTGCAAACAAAGGAGAAAAAACATCTAATACTTTGACCTCCCAATCTTTCCTTCAAGAATCAAGTATATTTGCATCTCTACAGATATTTGTCTCCACTCCAATTCCAAAAAATGGTTCTTGTTACAAGGACAATTTAAACAAATGACTATAGTCAATTACACATAATATGTTATTCATAAACATAAAACACAAAAGAACATGACAAAATTGACAAGTAAAATGGAAACCTATTGCAATCAATCCATAACCAATGCATATAATGCATTTATAGTTAACAACACCTTGCCCACAACATTTTGTTTTGCATATGTGGCCTACTTCTCGACTTTTACTGTTTCATGTTTATGTCATACATACCATATGTCATGTGTAGTTACTTTGGTACGATTACTACTTTAGGTTTTCTAAATAATATAGAAATAGCCATCTCCATTTGTTTTACCAAATAGTGAAAGTTGCAATAACAACTCACTTTGATGGAATTATGCAATATTTAGTTGTTCTTCTGCAAATGCCCTTTTCCTTCAAAACAATAAAACACTTCTTTGTGGCTCAACGTTCTTCACAAAATTTGCAGATCATATTCTAATGCATCAATCAAAGGACAAATCTATTTCCAATCTATATTCTCACATGTTTACATGTAACATCCTTACCATTCTCACCATCTATGCACTCAGTCGACATCTGGAAGGTATGCAGCACAATGAGGCATAGATAAGCATTCCTGTTTACACCTGTTCGCCATTAACACACTACGAGGTATTGGGATTGCTCCATACCAGTAGCCTCAACATATTGTTTTTGGCAGGAATTCTCAATGATGTAAGTGCATTAATATTTGAAAGGAAATTAATTAATATTTAAACCTCCAGTTTAGCTATAAAGTTGTTATTCCTATTGACTTTACTTTCTATGGCCTATTTTTCATGGGCATATGTTCTTTTTTAAATTCAGGGTAAATAAAATTAATTATACTTAGCTTGTTTAATCAAATGAATTTAATTTAGAGATAGTGTTTAAATATATTATAAAAAAATAGACATAATAATATGGTGCTAAAGAAGATAAAGTACTTTTGAATTTTTAACTTATTACTAATATTTATATTTTATGTCTTGTATATAAAATAAAATAAAGTACTTTTATATTTTAAATTTCTCCATTTTGTAAAATGCTTTTAAATTTTTATTTTATATGGCTTACATATCTAGTCAAAACGATTAAAATGTTAACAAATAACTATGTTTACTAAATAATTTTTTAAATATGGTCTTCTTTGTTTCTTTCAATATGACATTTGCTTTGTCGATTTCCCTATTACTACCTTGACAAATAAACTCTCCACTTTCACACTAAACCAATTTAAATTCCTAAATTACTTTTATATAAAAATTTATTGATATTATTTAACAAGCACTCAAAAAATATGAATTTTAATATACACTTATTCCAACAATTTTTAGTGCAGACAAACAATAGACACATCTCATGGTATCACTAACAAACTCTAGCCTCTATATTTTTCTTCTCACATGCTATAGTCTTCTATTTCATTGGTTATGCTTTTCTGCGTTCAATACAAAACTCTAAATTTCAACTAATCAACATATACTAGAAACTTACATTTAAGTTTTACAACTCATTTTACAAATCTTCAACTATATTTTCCTTTCCCCTACCAACCTAGAAACTTCTTGCTTGACGACAAGAACTTGTCACACTGTGTCACTTGTTTAAAATCCCAAACAAGATTGTTAAGCCACCCTAAATTTGTGGATGAATTGCTTATCAAGTGAAACAAAATGTTAAAGGAAATTCAATTTGGTCGAGGCTGTCGTGCAAAACTCCTTTTTAAATTCTTAACAAAACTAAGCTCACGAAAAATGGCAAGGTCGAAATGTAGGTCCCACCATAATAGCTCAGCATTCAACATGGGTTCTCTCGACGAAAAATGACAAGATTGACACATGAAAATTACTGACTATTATGGGTCCCATCAACGTCGCTGGTTGTCAAGCCAATGTTAAATTGTTGATACGATGGGCTACACATGTAATTTTGTATTATATGCTATGTCCAGCCCTTGGCGGTGCCAGAATTTAATTGGAATTCTTACCACAGAATTCCAAAATTTACAACGTAACACACATGGAGAAGAACCTTTTACAGTCTCTGCTTAAGAATGACAGATTTTTACTACATGATGTCAATCGAGCTTTATAAAATACACTTCAATGACACGGACATGCCATCTGCTTTCGACGGGATGAAGAGAAATCTGTGAAGAATATTGGTATCCACTTCCAAAATGTCTCTATCAGCTTTTAAGACTTTGTGGTGAAGAGGACTGCCAATGACATCACGGAAATGGAAACGGGACTTCTTTTCAAAGACAATGTTTAGTGTTCCAGTTATGGCCTTCAAAGCGCTGTTCCTTATCATAGAACTGACGTTCAACAACTTTGGATTGTTTCCACGAAGAATACAATCCATTTTTATGTAAGTTAACGACCAAAAGCAAAAAGGTTTGTTACAAACTTGTCTCTGCTTACACTATTGTTTTTTAAAAGCATTCAAATATAGGGAAATCTCTTCATCTTCTCAAAAACAGACCCATTTATTATGACTAGGGTGTATTTTGAATTATGTGTACATTATTGTGGCTATGTATTTCTACACACAAAGTGGGGCATACCAACTGAGAACAATAAATTCTCCTTGACCGACTTAAAAAAGCACCTTGCATTCACACCAACTAAATTTTTCAGCCTATAAATAGTATTATCGTGAAAAATCAATTACGACGACCTTTCTCCCTTTGTTTTCTCGTCAAGCATCGTCTAGAATCAAAATTCACATCTGTTAAAGAGAATAATAGGTAATTACAGAATCAAAATACAACACGGAATATCACTTTGATCTTTCCACTATGCCATGATTGGATAAAATTTTCTCTTGTCAAGATAGAACAAAGGAAGAAAAATATACTTTTCGCCCACTTAAAGTATCTCGATCTTATACACGCCATTGACAAGCACTTGCATGGGGGACTGTATCTCTCCATATTATATCAGTGCTCACTAAAGGGGCTCAAATAACTGAACTGGTTGATAGGCAATATAGACATTGCTAAGAAGTACTGTGAGTTTGTCAATGAAAATATGGACACGTGATAACCTTTGAACGTTTCCATTCCACAGAGCTGGTCTTTTCCCAAATGGTGAGGACTGATGGAAACAATTTGAGGAACATACGCAACTTCATATTCCTTCAAAGGGGCACATCTTATAAGAATCCTTCCGAAGTACAAGACCAAACATTTTAAACAAGGTAAGCAAACAGGCCGATCTATAGAAAACGTGCTTGAACACTCTCAATGCCGGTTAAACTACGTCTAATTTCAATATCGTACTGGTTTGGAGGTTATATGTGAGTTGACTATCTATCACTTATTTATTTATTTTTGATTCAAGTAAAATATATTTTAAGTTGAAGATGGGGATCTCATTTTCAATATGAGCATTCAGCAATAACCTTATCAAGGGATTTGATTTTGGTGACAAAAATCAAAACGTCATAATTTAATGATCACATTATGACATTATCAATGACTATTATTATAAAATGATAATATTGTAAATGTTATCATTCACTTCTAGCTCATTTTTAAATTTATATAAATTAATTTTAAATAGAATTATTAAACTAGCTTATCTATCTTATTCAATAATCTATATAAAAAATATCAAGATATATCATTTTTTCAAATTGTCAATTTTTATTGTAATAATATATTTTTGTCTTATTAACTTATTTAATCGGATTGTATTCACCAAAAAACAAGTACAAGTATTTACATAATTTAAAATCAATAAGAAACATTTAAGAAAACAAATTCAACTATTTACATAATTTAAAACCCATTTACTTAAAATGTATATGAATAAATATTTTAGAATAATGTAAATTCATACTATTTTGTGCATGATACAAACCAAAAATCAATAAATTTTATTAAATATTTCTCTAATTTCTTTAAATTTTGCATGTTTACTTTTAGTTATGTAATATATTTGATGTTATACGAATCAATTTGTAAGCTTCAAATTTAAATTATGTCTATATATTAATAGACATAAGATATATTTTTTATTTTTTATATGTAAATAAAATCAACTATAACTAAGCTTAGTTTACAAAGATTTATCTTTCAAAACCTAATTCATTCTAGATCATCATGTTGCATGTCACATCCCTATTATTCTATGTCTACGTTTTCATCTCTCACAACCTTGTTTATAAATGTTACTTACACTTAGAATGTAAATTTGCAATAGAGAAATTTTAGTGTTCAAATCCTCATTCATATATGTGTTTTGCTCATAATCCAAGATATAAGAATAATAGTTAAAAAAGTACTTTCTACTTCTTGGAATAATCCAATTTCATTTTTGGTCAATTCAATGCATAGATTTGGTATGACAAATATAAATATCCACCAAAGAATGAAATATTTAGATAGTTTAAATTTTGTGGAATATTTAACTATTTGTTTTAGGAACATACCATAATAAAAGTAGGAAAACTAAAAGAAAATGTACTATTTCTAAAATGAAAGAACCTAATTTATTTATTTCATACTAAAAAATAACATTATAGATATCATTCATCCTCTAATTTTCTAGTTAGAGGGAAGAAAGTGTATGTTATCTAAGGAAAAATGATTGATGGAGAGATAACTCTAGGGTTCCCTTGGCATTTGTTGTAAGAGACTTTTACTGTCACAAGGTAATTGCACCTTTTCCACTTTTAGCTTACCCGACAAGTCCATTAAGGTGCATTCCAACTAGGAAAACTCCCTCTCAAGGTTCAACATGTGTAATGATTAACTTCCAATGTTTCTCTCTATAATTTTTCTTTACCTGACATTCTTACCACCTTTTCATGTTCTTTGCTAGGATTTCCTACATTGAGGTACAACATTGAGTTTCTTAAAGTGCACCAGTGCTCTCAAAAATCTTCAACAGCCATCAAGCCAAAATTTTCACATAACATTGACTACAAGAATCCTTATGTAAGAGAGATGGAAAATCATTTAGTCTATATAGAGACAAAATGCCAATTAATGTCCAACATTCCTTTCTAGAGCTTGAGATGTAAAATCATCAGGCGAGAGAGAAAAAGGCTTGCTTAAAAATATGATGCTCTTTCAAATCAAGAAGATGGGAAGATTGTCATAGCCTTCTACGAATGCCTCTTTTAATGCATCTGTGATTTCACTTTACACCATGCAATTTGTATGCTCATGTTATACAAGTCTTTGATGTCTATCCATTTTTGTATAAGCCTACTTCTAACAAACATAATAATATTGTCATAATTGCATACTACATTTAAATCAATTTAAATTATTATTGTAACTAGCATTGGTGTTGTTAAATATGATTGCTCTAAAAACAAACTAAGAAAATATAGACATTAAATAGTTTTTCAATAAAAATAGTAGGTCATATGATGGTAGTCTCAAGAGTTGAACAACCTACATCTACACAAAATCACCTTCCCTATTTGTTAAGAAAATAAAGTGACACTAAAATGACTACAAAGAAAAAATGAGCATGAAAAAATTATGTAACAACAAATCTCTTTAGAAGCAGTGACAATGCACCCAAGTCTAAAACCTTTAAGAAATTGGTCCTCTTTTACATATACCTCCATGATGGAAAGAAAAAAGTATAAAAGTGAATTATAAAGGAGCATTAGTTATAAAAGTGAGGATACAACCATGAAAATGAGGAATTAATCCCTCAAAATAGAAAAATACACAAATGAAAGTCTTTGGATTAGTTAAGTCAGAGGTTGTGAAATCCCAATCTTCCTCACAAAGGACTACAAATTGCATAAGCATATGGAAGGCCTTTGAGAAATAGAGTCTCTTTCTAGCATGGCACTGGCTTACCAGACCTGAAACCAAATAACAAAAGTTCTCTCACAACTCAGGGCAAGCCCACTGCTGTGGCAAAAGTACTTAAGCTTGCATAAACAAACACTTCATCTAATAATCATTACAACTCTAAACCCTTTCAGCAATCCCCTTGTGGTATCAATAATCCTCTCTCTTTCACTATAGACATGCAATAAAAATTAGACAATGGTATGCAAATCGAATGAAAATCATTCCAAGGTGGATCTCAAGAATCATAAAAGCACAGAAAGAAAAAATAGTTGTACTAAACTTTGTGATTCAAAAGTAAGAGTAATTGAACTTTTAATTAAACATTGAGAAAGATAAAAGATAATTTTCTTAAAACCAAATGCAAAGAACTCACTGTTAAATACAACCCAGATTAGAACCAGGTATGCATCTTAAAGAACTCACTATTAAATATAACCCAGATTAGAACCAGGTATGCAACTTAAGAATCAAATTAAGGTAGATTCTAGAAACAAAAATATCAAATAACTTATTTATAAGTATTTACCATTGAAGTTATGCTAAACCTTATGCCTCCTGAAAATTTGCTCAGTAGAATTTACATTTATCTTTAAATTATAGTTGTGCTATTTAACGTGAATGCTTTGGAAACTGTCTAGGCATCTCGGATAATTCCAAAGTTTGTATTATTTTTATTTGTTTTTCTAATAAGAAATAAATAAAAATAATAATGATGATTGAAGAAGACATGATGTGTAAGATACGAAAAACATTTTAGCTTTTATCTAAAGAAAAAGATATATCTTCCATACATTTTAAATTCTTCACAGAACTGAAACAACTCAATTAATATTTTACAACGCATATTCAGATTTTTGAAAATCAGTCAACAACAGTTGAAATTTAAATTACTTATATTTAAAATAAAAAATGTTTCCTTATCCTATATTATGTAAATTTTTAATTGAGAGTTTAGGCAAGGAATATAGTGTTCGAAAATTGTAGATTGTTGAAAGCTAAAATCTGCTATATCAAACATGTGCCTTTTACAATTTCCATGTTTTTCCTCACTGACACTGTGGAGATCTTATTAACATTATCGACCTATGACTAACTCATTCTCTTCTGCTTTGAAAAAATCTTCATTCTGTCTGTTTGAAGATTGCTTCTAAGAATTTATTTATAACAGACAAAGGGAAGACACTAATTTGCTACAGATGGTTGCTCTAGAAACAATGTAATCTCTGAATAAATGCATAAATGGGTGTAACCATATAGTTGCATGATGACAGTGATGACCAAGTGTCCATGAATATTCATGTAAAGGTTTATCTGGCTTCTTGATTATGTATATAAGGTTGTTCTGTTGTTGGGTTGGTCTGGTAAAAGTTCTGCAATCGCCATGATTGAGGGACATAGAAGGATGAGCTCTACAACAGTGAGCTGCTGCCTATTGTGTATTTTGATTGTGATATTGAGCTTAGTATGTTTCACATTAGCAGCCAGGAAGTCAACTATTTTTAATACTGTAATGGGTGAGAAAAATATCAAAAAGGGTAATAAGCCCTTTATTGATCCCTTCCATTCAAAGAATAATCTACTATGTAGTCCTCCTCCCAGGGAAACAGAGATGAATGCCAATACAACTGCAGCAGAAAAAAGAGTGGTCCCAATCGACGCAAATCCCCTACACAACAGGTGAACATGAATGTGCAGAGCAGAGTCATTGGGCATATATATAAAGGGAAATTTTTCAATGAAAAGACAATAGAAACATTGCCCTCAAAGTCATTCCATTATTAGGAAACACTGATTGAGAAATTTAAATATAAAAGCAAAGTCCAAACCTAAATAAATTATAACAATTTTCCAGCATAACTGTAAAAATTGCTCTCGTATGGCATAAAATTATGGAGAAACTACACCTCATTTTAGTCGTTGATTTTTCTTCAACAATATAAGTTGTCGATGAAAATTATCTTGAGTAAACAAATTAATAAGCCATCCGCATTAATTATTACAGAAAAGGAAATTGAGAGCTTGATATAATAATACTTGAAACAATTTAATAAAGAAAAGAAGGTGATTTGAGGACTAAAAATTGAACGAAAAAACAAAAAAACTGAAATAGAATCTGACATTTGAAGCACAAGATGATCGCTGTCATCAAATCGCTTATAACCATAACACATTCAACCTTATAAACCCAATTTTCCTGCAATTGTTTGAAGCTTAAGCAAAAGATAGCCAGAGGAGACATAGAATAATGAAATGTTATTGAACGAAAATTAAGCTAAGAGTATAAATTTAATTGCAAACTGTTGGATGTCTAAAATTGAACAATATACTTTCAATCCTGGGATATATATGCCTTTAGCATTTCAAGTGAAAATAATTGTCACTTCCTTGCCAATCTAATCGGACTTGAATGGACAAGAAACAAATAGTATATATTCAAACGAAATAACAAACTGTATATATTCAAACAAAATAACACACTCAATCTCAAGCGAAGGCAACAGTTTTACATGTTTTGTTAATAGTCTTATAAGATTTAAGAGAATATTATAATTGAGGTTTAAAAGTGGGAAATTTTGGCATGTTAGATCTTCAACAACACTTCAACTGACAATCATAGAGGTTCAAACTCCCATTTGAAAATACCAGAAAGCAAAGGAAACATATCCAAGGGAAAATATTAAAATTTATGTTAGATCTCCAACTATAAGAGATGACAGCTCCTTCTCAAGATCCTTAATATGAAAAAACAAACCACCCTCATAGATACATGAGAGAAGCACAAAGACTATTCTTCCAAATATCCAAGATGATATTCAGAAAATGAGATGATAAAATACATAGTGTACAAACCTTTTAAAGGCATGAGAAATGAGACGAGTGAAAAACTACCCGATACGGGAAAACTACCTAAGTAATTATCTCTAAGTTGAAAACTTAACACTAACACCCCCCCTTGAGTGCAAACTTAGGGAGGTTATTATGCAAATGAAATCCAAAATGGGTCTCGGCTACAAGGCCATGTTAGGTACCCATGCACAATTGCTAAGCAATGCAATCTCTCACAACCAAAGAAAAGGAGAAAAACCCTGTTGAAGAAAACTCCTCTCCAAATAAGAGAAAAAAATGCTTAAAAAGTGAAAGGAGGAGGACTTCACAAGACCCCCCAAGGACAACTCCCATCACTGATCTCAACAAAATACAGAAGGAAAGAGACTATGTAGCCCCCCATACAAAAGAATAGAAATGTTCAAGATCCCCCCCATGATGAAGAAACTCTTGTGCTGGTCCTGGAAGTCTGAAGAATATCCCATGTCTATGAACAACATGCCTCCATTTAGGGAGAAACAACTACTAATGCAAGAGAAACTCCAACTTTGAAACAAAAGAAAGGAGAGGAAGAATCAACATGAAAGATGCCTTTGAAAACTATCCTCGTGCCTCCACATAACCAAATATCACATCATAATCAGGTGCAACCTCAACTGAAGAAGGTGGATCAACAAGACCATGTGGAAACTCTAAAGAAAAAATCTCCAAAGACACAAATGGTGTGACAGTATTGCAGCTACTATCATAAAAAAGAAAAGATATACCCTCAAATGCATCATCCAAATCAAAAGTGTGAGATTCACAAAACAACTCTGCAAGACCTGTCAAGTGACTATCCCACACAGAATGATCTGAAGGATCAAAAACATCATGTTATGCTGAAGAACCAACCTTTGAAGCAATAGGAGATGAACCAACATAGGTCTAAAGAACTCCAAAGTTCAAATGACCAATCTCTCCTGAGGAATTTCTATCAACACTAGCAAGAGGGGTGTGAGGCTCATAATCATCATCAACAAAAAAAATGAGAAAATGCATAGAGATGAGACTCATAATTAGCTTCACTAACAACATTGACTTTGCCAATATTAGCCTCTCTAATGAAAACAGAATCTGTAGTGAACTCTATAGTTTTAGGTACCTCACCATGAGTAATCTGATAGATGGAAAGTAAATTTGTGTGCAAAACAAGAATACAGAGTACATCTTTGAAACAACCATCACCAATCTCAACATTGCCTATCCCTACAACATCTAAAAACTTACTATCTCCCAACAAAATCTTAGAAGTATCAGTACCTGATGAAGACCCAAAAAGGGATAGGGAGTAAAACCCATGTGATGAGATGCTCCTAAATCCATAAATTATCTATCACGACCAAAATGAACTGTAGAAGTTACTAATGCATGTCCTTTGAGTTTATCTTCTTTACCTTTCATTCAATTTTCAAATCCTACATTCCCTGACTGTGTAGGTTTGGATGAAGGTGAAGGTGATGCAGATGGAGAGATTGTAGAAGGAGTCACATATGAGGGCAGTGGAATATTGTTCTTTTGAAGAAGATGTGAAAACTCATCAATCTTCTTCGTATAACAGTGGTGTTCCTCATGACCTTTCTTCTTTCAATACACACAACTAAACTTCTCCTTCTTAGGTTTATCCTCTTTTGAAGAGGTGGAGGACTCATTATACTTTGTCTTAGCCTTAGGTTTCTTCTTCCCTTTGCTCTGAGATGCTTGTGCAACTGATGCATGATTCATAGATACTCCCTCTATGGGCAAGTTTGGCTTGCTCCCTCATCAAACAGTCACAAAATGTCTCAAAAAGAAGGCATTTTGAATGCATTTCCCAAAGCATCCATGGTGGAGTAGAAGGTAGAAGAAAAAACTGTAAATTGACCTCTCAGCTTAGACAAAATAAAAAAAATAGACTCCTTATTAGTTTTATCCCTCCCACATCCTGCCAATTATGACCTCACAGATTTCAACTTGATTAAGAAATCATCAATAGAAGGAAGTGCATCAGAGGAAAGAGAAGTTAATTATACCTCTAGTTACAAATCATGAAACTCACTGATCTGACCAAGTAGGTTTTGGAACTCATCCCATATTTCCTTGGTTGTATTACACTCCTTAATGTGGAAAAGAAGACTGTCATCTAAACATGCAAAACTATTAGACCCATAGCTTCATTACAATTGTTTCTATGAGAAAATGTTTCATACTCCTTGGTAAAATTATGGACCACAGACCCTTAGATTGGAGCAACCTACGCATTTTAATCTTTCAAGTATGATAGTTATGGGGGTTAAAAGTTCAACTGAATCAGGAGTAGCCATGACAACAATTTGTACCAAAAGCAAGAAAAATATACCAAACTGATACAGCTGAAACCTCCAAAACTATCAACCAATGCAATCTCTCAAGATTTATTTTTCCAACATCCAAAAAAATATCACTTAGGAATTAAAAAAAGATTGAATATGTACCTGAATCTCAAAAAAAATAAACACCTTAGGACACATTTGTGGCAGGTGCCCATGCCACATGAGAGCCAAATGAATGCACCAAGAGATATCGTGTTATGCACAAGTCACCACAACACTATGTGCAAGATAGCCTCTTCACAACCTGTGAGACTTGCTCACAACAACCAAAGGGAGTGCAAAGCTATTTAAATAGCTAAAAAATACCCCACATTGCCAACATGGGATGATTTTTCTAGCAATCTACCTTCTAGACAAGCCCACCTCCACTTCATCGCAGCTTTGAAACCCTAAATGAATATTTAGGGGAAAACTTAGGAAAACAATAGTTTTTGCCCAAATTTTCTTCCAACAAACTCTTACACCCAGCCAACCAAGAAAACACCTACCCCATCTCTGGTTTTGATTTTTGCATGCGAGAATTAAAACCAATTGATGCCTCTAGCCAAAAAGAACTTATCATGAACGGTAGAAGTAATCACACCCAACAAAAAAGTGATTTTGAATGCCTCGGCGATCTTGAAACTCATGCATACGCAATCCACCTCTGATTTTTCAGATTGCAACCCAAGGAATACGTGTTGACTACATACACAACTCTTGCCTTCTCAGAGTAGCACACCTTGGAATTGTTTAGTTTCTAGTGGGTACAAATTGCTAAGAAACCTTGCTACAACAAAGGATTAGCATATGGTAATGAAGAAAGGGATTATCATTATCTTCGGGGCCTTTTCCCCCCTACTCACCTATCACAGGATCTTTAGGTAAAGAAGCTAATGAATCTCATTCATGAGTACCATACACCATTGCAAAAATACATGGCTATGATGGACCTGGATCCCCTTGGTAGAAACTCTCTTGAAGAGTGAGCAAGAGGATGAGCTTTGATACTATGTAGGAGTTGGAAGCTCCTTCCTAGGATCCTCAACTTCTGAAAGCAAACCACTCTCATAGATACACAAGAGAAGCAAAAAGACTATTCTTCCAAATATCCAAGATGATATTCAGAAAATGAGATGATAAAATACATATTTTATAGACCTTTTAAAGGCATGAGAAATGAGACGGGTGAAAAACTATGAAAACTGCCTTAAGTAATTATCCCTAAGTTAAAAACTTAACACTAACATCAATAACACTTCAACTAACAATCATAGAGGTTCAAACTCCCATTTGAAAATACCAGAAAGTAAAGGAAACACATCCAAGGGAAAATATTAAATCTTTTAAAAAATAGAGTATCAAAAATATCATCAAAGCCCATATATCACAAAATAGAAAAACAAAAAAAAAAATCCAATACCAAGTCAGCTTTGTGTGCCAAAAGGGTAACCTTCAGATCGTGATGTATGTTGAATCCTCAATATGATTCAAAAAAGGCCTATGAAATTATGTCCATTGTAAATGCCTCTCGATGTAATAGTGTAAATAAAAAAAATTAAAAAAAATAATTATTATTTTTTATTTATTTGATAAAAAAAAATTCTTTAAGAATTATTTTACTTTACTTTAAAATTATTTAAGATTTTTGTATTTAATATATTTTTTATAAAAAAAAAAAATTATTTTATTTTATTTTAAAACTATTTTATCTTATTTATATTGTTTATTTTATTTTTATTTATATCACTATTTGTTTTAGGTAAAAGGCGTACTACCTATATATTATATTATATTAAAGTTTAATAATTACAAGTGAAATCCATAAGTGGTAGAAATAGCACAAAATGTTGGAGAATACAATGATCTATTATTATTTATATCACTATCATTATTATTTTATTTATGATATATTTATATTTAACTAATATTTTTTAAATACTTGAAACTTATTTATAATGTGTGTATTAATTGAAAAAAATTATGCAAGGGATATTGATGTCTTTGTTTCAATAAAAATTAATAATTTTTATATATATAAAAAAATATGCTTTATGAAATAAGATTTATCTTAACTTAACTAATTTGAATTTAAAAATTAATAATAGTTATTTTTTTGTTTAATTATATGATTTTATCTTATTTGTAATATAATTTATGAATTATCAGGTGGGGGGCCTAGCTTGATTGGTAAGAGCATCCTGTTGCAAGAAAGAGGTTACGAGGTCCAATCTCCCCCTATCCCCATACTTGAGGGTATTTCATGCCACCATCACTGATCATGTGAAAAAACTTTACTAGACACACTGCAATTTATAGGGGGATTAGCTAATTTCGATAATCTAATTAATTTGAATTAATTTGACTAAAAGACCTAATCTAAAAATACAATATTTTTACTAACAAAGTTGAGTTGATGAAAGAAAAACACAGATCTGAGAAGGGAAGAATATTGTGTACTTATGACAACAATCTGGGGTTGAAATAGCCAGTCTATGCCATAATGCACCCCAAATTCAGCGCAGCAATTTCATATATGATTTTACAAGCATGTAACTCCCAGTCTACCTTCTATAATCTTGCTCTGAAATCCTCTTCTTCATTTGAACTTGTAAAAATCACAACAAAGAGGGACAAGGGGGTGGTTCTATAGGATTTTTCCTAGGTCAAACCCCCGTTTTGGTATTTCTACCTCCATGAATAGTTGATTGATTGACTAAAACAATGTGTGTGCTCTTAACCTTAAGTGCATCTATGGTTGTAATGAGCTAAAATGCAAGAAACCCTACTCAAATGTGCTAGAGAAGGACTCCTAAATGACATAAATGAGATCAACCCAATAGAAAGTAAAATACCCTTAGGAAAATATAAAATGTAGCAATACCTTTATGAGGGCATCAAGTAGATCAAAGATTGAAGATAAGAACACCCATAAAACAAGTCATTAGGTGGTTGAATAGGGCCAAAAAAATCTCCAAAAGCTAGACTCCATCATGTTCTTCCATTGGCATCAAACTCCAATCATCATGTAAGCTTGATCAAGTATGAAATTCCACTTGAAAACCTATAAATTTGAATATATTTTTGGAAAAATATAATTGTCTCACAATTTTTCCCCTTAATTTTGAAATAATAATTCATGTTTATATAGTGGAATTTAACAAAAAATAAAGTTTAGGTTGACTCATTTAAATTTAAAATTTTAAGATAAAATTAATGCCAAGGGCCAAATTTGAAAGTGCATCTCCAAAATTAGAGATCAACAAAAATGGGAAATAAAATTTGTCAGGAAAAATAGCTAGTCTAGGGCATAGCGCGCCCTAGAATTTCCTTCTCACACTCAATAAGATTTGCATTGGGTGTTTTGAGTCTCCTAAAATCAGAGCTTCTCCAAGGTGAGGGTACTTGTTAGAGTTATTTTGATGATGTTTAATCGATAACACATTTTCTAGAGTAGTATAGACACATTATCCTAGGTTGATAGAATTGTTTAGGGCTAGGGAATGCCTAAGATGCATTGATGTAAAAGGTCACTAAAGCAATTTCTAAATAGAGCATGAAATTGTACGGTCACCTAAAAGAGAGTACAATTTTTGATGCTACATTTAGCCCCCACTTTAGTGATCGCATGAAACTACATGTATATGAAGGCTAAAGTAATGGAAGTAAATCATATCATAAAAGGATACCAATAAAGGATACTATAGAGGATGTAGATTATTCACCAAACAATAGAATGAAGCCCCCAATATAATAATTTGTAAAACCAAGTATGTGCAGGATCATGATGGGCCAAAAAGTGGCGATATGATGGGTATGTGTAGGGGTATGTGGCTGACGGATTTTTTTTAACCCAAAATTGATGAAACGAAAAGGTTTTTAAAGGAGATTCTCATATTTCCACCAATATAAATTATGCTTTACTTTGAATTTAATAAATAATTATTATTTCAATTTTCTATTTAAATTATGACTAAAGTCCTAATTGATAGGCTAATTGAAAAAAAATCTATAGCTTTAAAACAATATCACACTTTTTGAATCTGAAATATGTGTCACATTCTATGCTTCACATTCTATAGGATTAAAAAAAAAATTGAATTTCATGAAGTTTTGACCAAGTTAAGGTGGTCAGACATACGAGTTTTTTATATTTTTTAAAAGTTGTAATAAAAAATCATAATTAATTATTGACTTGGAAAAAAATTACAAAAAAATATGCATCACATCAGGACATGAGTCCTCTACTTATATATAAAATCTTATAAAAAATATTATCATTTTATTGTGGTTAGGGTGGTCAGACAAACCCCTACTTCTTATTTTTTCCTTGAAATTTAAGTACTACTACATTGAAATTTCAAATTTTCACCAAATAGATTTAAAAAAAAAAACTAAGCCTAGTAATTTAGAAACTTATACAGATTCTATCCTTACATATTTTTGAAATAATATAGATAACTTATTCAAATTTTTACGTCAAGTTTCCTAACTTTCATTTTTTTGAATTTTTTGCCACTTAAGGGCCTATTTTTTCCATGATGATCCTACACATACCCAACCACAATGTTAGGAGTTGCATTTTGTAAAACCAATTTCATTAGAAATCCAAAAAGCATCCTACACATACCAAAAATTAGGTTAGTTCAAAATTCTAAAGAGAATGAAATTTGAGGGTAGATGTATGCCCCCTGATTCTTCTTGCTTTATCGAGTTGGAATCAAGGTATCAATCTCACCACATCAAATGAACTGGGGTTTTGATGAGAATGCTTGTGAAGGGGTCATGAAATCATCACCATGGACTAACAAGAACAAAATGAACAAGAGCATATCTACAACTTCTATGCAATAGATGACACTAAAATTGAAGGTCACAAGATCAAGTTATGTTCATTTTAATAGAGTATAGTATGATAAATATAGTGCTAAATTTATCTAAAAGAGACAATATTTACCCTTTTGACATTAATTTTCACATTCATTCATTTTTCCCCTTCTTTTCCTTGGATTTTGGTAGGAGACTTCAACTCTATATGTAGTTTGGAGGAAAAATTGGGGGGAATTTTTCATTTGGGGCCTTCTTCTTCCTGGTTACATGGTAAAATTAGGTTTCTTAACTTAGTGGATGTTAAACCAGTTAATGGAACCTTTACTTGGCATAATCATAGATGTGGGGAAGGATAGATCTCTGAGATGCTTGATAGGTTTCTCGTCTCTATTGAGCACCGATTAGTAATAACTAGACTTCTACCTCTGAGATCATGGGGTGGAAAGGGTCAAATCACTAGCCAATTAATTTTTCCTCTTCTCAATTATTTGTTGTTAAGAAAACCCCCTTTAAATTTCAAATGATATAGCTTGGGGACCATAGCTTTCATCAGCTTGTGGAGTTGTGGTATGTGGAAGGGAGGCCTACCTATGGTACTATAATGTTTTCTTTCTTTAAGAGGCTTCAATTTGTCAAATACAAGATCAAGAAATAGAATAAAATGGTTTTTAGTAACCTCTTTTGTAAGTGGAAGCTAGTTCAAGATCAATTAGACTACATCACTTTCAAAATCAAGGAAGAGGGGATGACTATGGATTTTCTTCAAGAATAAACCAAATGCTCAAGGGAGTTGGTTGAATGGGAGATTCAAGAGGATATTTTTTGGAAACAAAAATATCGGATTGATTAGCTTTAGGAGGGTGGCAGGAATACTTCCTTTTTCATAACTTGGTGAAGGTGCATAGAGGTGGGAATGTTATTTCCTCCCTCATGTCGGCTCAGGAGGAACAACTAAATTCACATCAAGCTATTTTTGAGCAAGTGGTCTGGTTCTAGATTCTTTTCTCTTTTCCATAACTGTCCCTTTTTCTGAGGAGGAGGAGAGCTTGTTTTGGCTTGCATACCCTCATTGTTCTATGTGGAGATGAGCAAGTCTCTCCTAGCACCCATCTCTTTGGAGGAACTTGAGGATATAGTCTTCCAAATGAAGAAAGGTAAGGCCCCCAGCCTTGATGGCTTTCTAATTGAGGTTTTCCAAGAATTTTGGGATATTATCAAATCTGATTTGTTGGTTGTAGTTTAGGAGTCTCATTCTAACAAGAAAATGCTCAAGGATATTAACTCTAGACCTTTCTTTCCTTAAATCCTAAGAAATAGGAGGCCAATTCCTTGGATTCTTTTCGACCTATTGTATTGTGTAATTTGACCTTCAAGATCATCACTAAGTTGATAGTTGAGGGACTAAAGAAGTGTTTGATCCACTTGATTTCTCTGGAGCAAGGTGGTTTTGTTAAGGGTAGGCATATTGTAGATGGTATAGTGGTGGTTGTTGAAGTTATTCATTACATGGCCTCTTCCAAAGAAAAAATCCATGTTCATGAAATTGGATATGTCTAAAGCATATGATAGAGTCAAGTGTTCCTTTCTTCAGCGTCTTATTTTGGCTTTTTCGTTTTCATGTTGAATAGGTCTCTTGGGTTATGAGTTGTGTGACCTCATCTTCCTTCTCTATTCTTGTTAATGGAACTCCCTCTCCTACCTTTCCTATGGGGTAGGGACTCAAGAAAGGGGATCCCCTCTCCCATTGTCTATTTATTCTGATGGCGGAAGGTTTTGGGAGGTTGTTGAAACAACACAGGGAAATGGGTTTCATTCAAGGCTAGTCTTGGGCGCATGGGATGGAGGTATAAACTCACTTATAGTTTGTGGATGATACTTCTCTCATCGATGTTGCCAAAATTGAGGAGGTAGTTAACTTTAGGAAGGTTTTAGAAATTTATCTAGCTATGTTTGGACAATAGATTAATGAGGGTAAGCCTCAGATCCTTTTCTTCAATACTCTTGCTATGATCCAAACTAGAATTGCCAATATTCTTCACTTCCAGATTGGAGAACTTCCTTTGGAGTATTTTGGAATTCCCCTTAGTGCTAGTACCTTGAAGAAGCATGTCTGGCAGAAGATCTTGGACAAATTTTGATCTAAAATTAATCACTAGACTTTTAGATGGCTTTCTTTTGCTGGAAAGGTGACTCTTGTGTATTTTTTCCTCCAGGCTCTCCCTTTGTATAGGTTCATGGTGCTCTTTGCACCAAAGAGTGTGCTCAAGGAGCTCGATTCTCTCACAAAAAAAAATTTATGGGTAGGGAATCTTGACTCTTGTAAATGGAGTTTGGTGAATTGGGACTAGGTTTGCAGTCCAAACGAGAATGGTGGCCTTGCGCTTAGGCAGTCTAAGAAGAATAGTCTTGCCTTGGAAGAAAAATTATATTGGAGGTGGTGTAAATTTCTTGAGTGGCCACGGGCTCATGTTCTGAACCACAAATACTTAGGTGGAGTGGCTAATGAAGATATCCCTCCCATAGAATTGTCTAGTGAAGGCTTTATGATTTGGAACACAATTAAAAGAGGTTTGACTCTTATTAAGGAAAGCCTTTTTTGGATCATTCAAAAAGGGGAATAGGCTCTTTTCTAGTCTAAATCTTGGGATGGTCATCCTTTTATTCTATCTTCTTTTCCTCATCTCCGACCTTTAAGTGAATTTTTTGTGGCTGCTGGGTGGTCCAAGGTGAGTTCTTTCAAATGTGATTCATCCTAGGAGGATCTTTAGTCTATCAATGGTGTAATCTGGGAAGCTGGCCTGAAGGTAGTTCTCAAGATCAATGGGACAAGTTGGCATCTATTCTTGCTAAGAGGCCTTGTTGTTCCTTAGAGGACAGTGATATGCTTGATTGGGGGCATGAGTCTAAGGGTACCTATATATTTTATGGGCCAAGAGTATGTCGCTTTGGTGGCCCATAATACTGAGGGGAGAATTTATCCTTGGTAGAAACAAATCTGGAATAAGGTGGGGTGGCCCAAGTGTAATCTATTCTTATGGTTGTTGAGCCATAAAAAATGCTTTAACCTAGGAGAATATTAGGAAAAGAGGTTTTTGTAGGCCATCTCTTTGTTTCCTATGTGGCAGCAATGAGGAGATCACAAATCATCTATTTTTTTAGTGTACTTTTTCTTTGAAAATTTGAAGACTTTGGTGGAAGCTTTGGAAAAGACCATTTAGATATGCTCTATCTTTGTAAGATTTCTAGGATAACTTGGGTCCTCCCCTAGCTATTGCTTCTTATTTGGTGGCATCTTGGGAGTTGGGGCCTTCCATCATTGTATGGCAGATTTGGCTGAAAAAAATTGACACATTTTTTGTGAGTGCAAGTAGGTGGCTTTGTAGGTTTGGAATAGGGTGCTAAGTATTATTAAAGAAAATATTTCATCTAAGTTTGACTTGAGGGAATTTATGTCATCTTTTGACATGCATATTGCCTCTTCTCTTGAGCTTTATCCTTCTTATGATCCTCAAGTGTCTCAAGGAATTCACCTTCAATCTTCTAAGAAGGTGAATAGATTAGGGAAGTGGTGCCCTCCTCCTAAAGGAATTCTAAAAATTAACACCAATAGGTCTACTCAATGAAATCTTGGTGCTACTGGGATTGGAGGAGTTGGTCGAGATAGTAAGGGATCCCTTAAGTTTTTCTTCTCCATTTATATAGGAGTGTAGTCTAACAATCAAATGGAGACTAGAGTTATTCTTAAGGCTCTAGAGAGATCCTATGAGTTGGGTTGGAGGGATGTGACTTATGAGACAGATTCCATGATTCTAATCTCTTTGCTTAATTAGAGAGATTTTCAAGATTTTTCTTGGAGATTGGTTTTAATTATGAAGCAAGTCCTCAAACTTGCTTCAAATTTTGAGACCATCATATTTGTTCACATCCCCAGGGAATGGAACAAAGTTGCTAATTGTTTGGCTAAATGGGCCTCTGAAGGTAGGGAGGCATGTAAGGTGACAGATTGGTGACAACTGGATCAGTTTAAAAGCAACATGTTGTCTAAATATCTTCACAAGGATCAAAAGATACAACCTTGTGTTAAGGTTGAAAGGCTTCTTTTAGCTTGGTTTGGTTTTTGGTTTGTATTTTCTTGGTTTTGTTATGGATCTTGTGATTGTGTATTCCGATGACACATCATTTGGGCCTCTTGATGTACTCGGTTGGTTCTTGAATAAATTATTTTCACCCCTTTTCTTAAAAAAAGTGATAAGATGTAGGTTTAAATAATAGTGTACATGTATATTCTAATAAACTTACTATTGATTGTTTTTACTTACATGAATATTAGAATAAGGAGGAGAAGAAATTAGATAGCCAAATTGTTATTTAAAAAAAAAAAAACTTCAATGAAGAAGTTTGCATCTTAAATGTGCAATTTAAAAATTAAAAAGAAAATTGAAGTAAAAAAAAATTAGCATATAATTTTCTTTTTAAGTACAAACAATAATATTTAGAATATTTATTCTAAAGAACAAACTCAACTTCAAATATCTTAATCATAATAGTGTCTAGTTGAAATTAAACTTAAAGTCAAGTTTAGTCCTAACAATTAAAATTTTCACTTTTCTTCTAAAATCACTATACATTAGCTTGAAAGAAACCGAATCTAAGCTTCTTAATGTTTTCAGCCAGCTTCAAAATCAAATTATTAATACTTGTTGTATTAGTCCTTCTTGATATTGTAAGAACATTGTTAGGTTTGTAAGTAGATTAATTTTATGAATTGCTGCTTGTTAATTTACTTTGCAGTGCTTTTTTAAAACTACCTGTAATTCAACTTTGATTAATATTAAAAACTATTTAATATAAAACAAAACAATTATTATAAAACTTCATAATCAAATACTAGTCACTACTACAAAATACTTTTTATTGAAGTGAGATCTACCATCTTACTTTTTGACTAACTTTCTAGTACATAGTGACTAAATCTGAAAAGCTAACGACAGCCTCATCCAACGCGTCGATGTATCTTGTTCGCCATGTCCTCCTTGCGCACAAGAGGACAAACACTCCCCAAAATCCAATAGCATAGGTAGCCATACAGCTAACATACCAATACCATGGATCTTCTGTTCCCTCTTCCTTCTCATTATCCTCATTTTTCCCAGATGGAATAATGCCTGCTGATCCTGGGCATCTGATATCAAGTGGAAAACCACAAAGACAGGGGTTGCCATAGAAGTAGGCCACATTAAATGTGGAGAACTGGACTCCCGTTGGAATTGCACCACAGAGCCTGTTATTAGATACGATGAAAACAGCTAAAAAGTGAAGAACTTGCATCTCCACTGGGATCTTCCCTTGCAGTTTATTATAGGAAAGGTCTAGTGACTCTATTTGCTCTAGCATTCCCAATGTACGGGGAATTTCTCCGCTAAGATTATTCCTGGAGATATTGAGGATATGTAAAGCATTAAGTAAACCAATTGTTGAAGGAATGATACCTGACAGCTGATTTCCAGATAGGTCAATGCATGTTACAAGTAACAAAATAGAATCCACATACACCAACTTGGTTTCCTTGTTGGTGACTGAGATCTCTTCTTTGTAATAGGCAGGCGTGCCATTTTGAGATTGTTCTGTTAAGCTTCCGACTTGAACCATTCCTGCGGCTAAATTCTCCAGCTCCGGTGGGATGGACCCACTCAAATTATTTTGGGACAAATCTAAAACATGAAGATGACTGAGATTCTCAATTGAGGTGGAATAAATCCTGTAAATATATTTTTCCTCAGTACAAGTATTATCAACTGAGAGAGTTTTGGTATCCAACCTGGTATCTTTCCAGACAAGAAATTATTTCCAGCATCTAAGATCTGTAAATTAGAACAGTTGGAAAGACTATCTGGCAAATTTCCCTTGAGCATGTTGTGATTCAGGTGCAGCGTCTGGAGTTGGTACAGCCTTCCTATTGTGGATGGGATCTCTCCTTCCAAACCATTATTTGCTAGGTTCAATCTTGTCAAAACTGAACAATTGGTTATGCTGGATGGTATCTTGCCAGATAATTTGTTATTCGAGAGACCTAAAACCACAATATTAGGAAGTAGCATACCAACTTGGCTGGGGATAACCCCGGTGAAGTCATTGTAGGAAAGGTCCAAAACTTGGAGGGACGAGGAGGGCAAAGGAAGAGGGCCACTCAGCTTATTATTATGCAGATCTAGGGTTAACAATGTTACATTCAAAATAGGAGGAAGTTAACCTTGCAAATTGTTGTATGACATGTTAAGATAGTTCCCAACATTGAGATCCCAAAGCCAAGATGGAATGCTTCCAACAAGACTATTGTTGGAGAGGTCCAAACCCAATAATCTATATTGTGTTTGAAGAAATGTAGGGATGGAACCTCTAATATTACATGAGGCTAAACCTAATACTTGAAAGTAAATTTTGGGTACCCAATCTGGATCAACATAAACAGTCAACTGGTTATATGAAATATAGAGGCGAACAAGGCTGAAGGTATTTTCAAAAACCTGGAGAGAAAAGTTGCCCTGTAGATTGTTGGAACTGAGGTCAATCACTTCTATGTGAGGGAGATGTCCTAAAGAAGTAGGAATTGCGGCGCTCAACTGATTGGATTGCAGATAAAGTTTACGGAGTGCTGAATGTCCAGCCAACCAGGAAGGTAAGTTGCCACTCAATTGATTGTAGGAAAGATCCAGAACTGTCAATTTAGAAAGCTGAGAAAGTGAGGGAGGAATGCTTCCCGTCAAGGCGTTATTCCGTAGTATCAGTTCCTCAATAAGCGTCAGATTGCCAACAGAGGCAGGAATAGTCCCATTAACTTTTGTTTCTACCACTGTAACATGTGTGAGCAAGGATAAATTTCCAATGGAAGGGGGTATACTTCCTCTTATATTCGAGCCTGAGAGAGTAAATAGAGCGAGGCGAGGCCACCCACTGCCCAATATTTTACTTATATCTCCACTTAATAAATCATTCATATACATTCGTAACTCTTTCAATTGAGGCAAACTGGAGAGAGTGAGGGGAAATGGGCCACTCAAATTACATTTATAAAAACTAAGCCAGTGTAAGCTAGTCATATTTCCAAGCCATGGAGGAAGTGGAGAAGAAAAGTTGTTGCCGTGAAAGTCGAGATGTGTGAGGGATGTGAGGTTAAGGATAGTATTGGGGACTGGACCTGAAATTTGGCAGTTACTCATGTCAAGGAGTTGGAGATTATGAAGTCCAGAGATGTAATTCCCCCAGTCTTTACTACTACTGATTACGGTCACATACTTCACCGACAAATATTGTAACTTCGGCAGAGTCCGCGCCCACTCTAAATTTGACCAACATTTGAATTCGTTCTCCTCCGTCATGGAAATATCCAAATATTGGAGGTTGGAGAGATTCCCCAGCGGCAATGGAATCCCACCTTCAAAAGAATTGTTGCCCATGTCCAGATGCTTCAGTTGTTTCAGTGCAGATATACCTGGATCCAAAACACCACCAAATTAAAAGGAATCATGCTAATATTAGCAGCAATCTCATTCATTTGGCCTAAAGTTAATGTGTACTTTTTTTTAAGTGTTCAAATATTTTTTAAATCTAGTTTCTGAATCACACTCTGATCCATCATCGGAATATGAAAGTAAAGATTTCAGACTGTAACCCATTTTTTATTATACACAATTTCGTTCAAAGAGGAGGCTTACATCCCACGGATTGTAGGGTATGGGTTAAAGGGTATTATGATGCATAAATCTCAATTAGTTGGCTATGGAGTCACTATTAACCCACTAAATTGAAATACTCTGTCTTCTTTAACTTTAATGCCTGTCCGAAAATGTTGATGCTAAAAATAGTTATATAATTCATTTAAAACAAATTATGAATGTGAAAATCTAACGATTTTGATTACAATTGCTTTTTCAAATTAATTGCTCTAAAAAATTTCAAAATACCTGGGGGTATAACACCAGTGAAACCATTGGCGTTTATATCCAGATATTCCAATTGATTTAACTCGAACAAGGGAGCCAGAGTGTGAGTTGATGAGTTTTGCAGCACCAAATTTGAGAGGTGCAGGTGGGTGACATGAAATGTGAGATTGTTGCATTCGACGCCATCCCATTCACAACAATTCATCCCCTTCCATGAAACAGATAACCCACCAACCCCAGTGTTGAATCTCAGCAGAATAAGCCTCTCCTTGTCTAGACATTCAATATTATTGCAGTTGCAACATATGATAGCAGTGCTCCAGCTCATGAAAAGCATTACCCATGTGTATTTCTCCATCCCAGCAATCTCCAATTACTTGCTTTGTATAACAGGCATTGAATGAAAGGAATGAGAAAAGAAGAGAATTGCAAGCGTAGAAACTACACCCTACCTGCAAACAGAAGAGTGAAAAGGGGCTGTGAATCGGGCATCGGGAGATGGGAATTTGTACAGGGTTTTAATCTGTAGAATCGTCTAACTACTGATAACATCTTTGACTGGGATTGGTAAAACTCCAGTTTGTAGAGACAAGACAACAGTTCACTGTAGCACAGTAGCACCGCTTCCTTACTTGATGGCCGTACCCAAATAAAAATGCCAGCGATTCGAGGATTGTAGGAAATGGAATCCAGCATGATGAGGCGGATATGACAATGTTTATTGTCCTCAAATGAGAAGTGGAAAAGGAAAGGTCAAATCGATGATAACAAGAGACGCATTTGCATCAGGTTCTGCCCATTGTGGGGTGTGCTTGATTGTTTTAAACATCTAGTTAATAGAAATAGCTAGGGGTTTAATGTGATTGTTTGTTGTTTTATAATGTCATTACTATAGTTGATTAATATTGAAAAATAAAAATAAAAAATATTGTGGGGTGTACTTGTTATTTTAAATATTTAGTTAACAGCAGCGAGGGGTGTAATGTGATTGTTTGTTGTTGTATAATGTTATTATTATAGTTGATTAATGTTGCATAAATAAAAAATAAAATTCATATGGGTGTGTTTTGTTGTTTTAAACATTTAGTTAATAGAAGTAAGTAGGGTTGTAATATAATTGTTTGTTGTTGTATAATGTTATTTTTATAGTTAATTAATGTTCCAAAAATTAAAAAATATGCAATTACACAAATATATTATTATAATAATTCCATATATATATTTATGTAATTTTATGTGATATTTATGTAATTTTTGCCTTGCTAAATTATATTATTACATGTATGTTTTTAAAATAGATTTTATTAAAATATTAATTGTAGATACATAAATTTTTTTTTGATATTTATTATAGATAGATAAATTTTATTGTAATATTTAATACACACTTGATAAATAAATATAAAATATGCATTGAGTGTACTCACATTTATTTAATAAGTATGAAAATCTTACCAATTATTAAATAAAATATGTAAAATAATACTTGTAAGTCAACAATGTAATTATATGATGATGTATGTAATAGTGCTCATGTCATTCAAGTCATTAATAGGTTTGAAAATTGATTCATGAATTAAATGCATTGCATTGCACATAATTTAGAAAAAATAAAATAAAATCCTAATTTTTGCAATGACTGTTGACAACATGAACCAATAAAATGAAAGATAAAGAATATTTTAACAATTTTAGAAATAGACAATTTAAAATAGACTATATAAAATTGTTGGTAAAGTTTTTAATTCTAAATGTTTATTGGTTGGATTGTCACTATCACTCAAAAAAATTGAATTGAATGAATGCTTTAGTATTCTGCCATGGGCAGAACTAATAAGAATATAAGAAACAAAAGCTCATCATTCTATGCCATATCTTTTTTCTATATTTTCAAATTAAAAACTTAAAATTTACTTTATTAATCAATAAATATGATAAATATTGGAATAATTTAAAGAAGATTTCAGATGTAAATGACAAAGCTTACTATTTTAAAGATTTGTTTAAACTTTTTGAGGGGTTTATTGTTAATTTGAAAAACACAAATTAATGATCAAAGGTTGAGATATTGACAAAATATTAAATATAAGAAAATCAAAATCAAAATCAAAATTCAAATAATGTATACTTTAAAACATCAAATTTAATGATCAGACGAGTCAACAAAGAAAAATATATGTGTTGAAGTATTTCGAATTATATAGTAATTTTTTATCTTTTGATGCCAACTTATTAATCATTTGAAATAAGTTACTAGGATATAGTATCTTTTAATTGATCTCATATTATGTACTTATTAAAAACTTTAACACAGGCCACATTGCTTCATGAAACTTGGTCTAAGATTAGATAATATCACGTAATTATGTCCTACAATGATATTATTTGAGATTGCTATGACCTATGAGAGATGGTTTTATTCATTGTTCCTTATAATTGAGAATAAGGACTATAGTTGATTGTTGTTTGAGGGAAGTGGTTGGTAAACTTGACTTGTCTTAACAATAATTCAAACACATATTATATTCATACAATTTTTTAGACAAGTCAAACAAACAATGTAGTGCATTGAATATGCCTTCTAATGTTGAAATAATGTTTTATAGTGTAGTGTATTTGATTCTTCTTTCAAGTTGTCCTATTATTTCCATATGATTCTTACATCCTTTTACAATGACATAAGAATATCTATGTTTGTAGTCCATCAACTTTAGGTATTTGGTATACAAGCCAATGAGATAATAGCCATATTTTCAAAAAGTTTCCTTGGAAGAAAAAGACAAGAAATTTGATTTAGGTGGGTTATGCCATATTTTATGGCTCTAGTCTATGGATAAGGCTATACAATGTAGCTTAGTATAGGATGAAAAGAGATGTAAATAATAGACAAGTCCTTAGTAATGAAAATAATAAATAAATTTAAGCAATAATACTATGAGTGGGGTCCATTTATATGCTAAAAAAGTTAAATTGAACATGATGATATATAATTATAATAGTGCCTAATGTAGTGGTGTCACATATGATCAATAAGAATCTCCCTTTTCTATTATTATTTTTTTTAAATTAAAATAAATACTATATAGTTTGAAAAATATTTAACTTTCCCACCAATTATAATTAACATGCTACTAAGATAGGTACATGATGGTAGGTAGTTTTGAATCTTGCCTAGGAAGTTTTTAGGAAGATGGTTATTTTAGCTCCCAAACTAAAGATTTGACCATTAAAAATTTAGAGGAAATTTATGTGGTATGTATAGCATTGGAGAGGACCCATTTGTGTGCGAAAACTAGTTTGAGTAGTATTTTCTAATAGTTTTGTAGTTGAAAAAATCAAGAACATCTCTAGCGTCAATACTTGTGGAGGTTTGGGAGTGTGATTTTGGCGTGAGAGGAAGATATGATGGGATATAAACATAAAGACCTCGCAATCAAATAAAATGCAGGAATGTTATTTTTACAAGCTACAAGTCAAGAAATAAGGATGCTTAGTGACACTAGTACAAAAACAACAATAAACTACTAAAAACTGGTTATAAATGACTGAACTTGGTCATGTGACCATTAGTAGTTTATTGCCAGTCATTTATAACGCATCTAGATTGATGACTAAACCATTTTTAGTCATTTATTGGTTGTTTTGATTGGTCAATTTGGTAGTATATTTAGTTGTTGATTTAATCATTGATTGTTGTAATCTGGTCACTTATTTAGTCATTTTTTATTCACTAATATATTTAGTTATTGATTTAGTCATTGATTGTTGTAATTTGGTCACTTATTTAGTCATTTTTATTGACTAAATTATGTCCATTGGTAGTGTATTTAGTCATTAATTTTAATCATCATTTTGATCAATTTGGGAGTATATTTAGTCATTTTTATTTCACAAGTCATATATTTAGTCATATTTATTCATTGTTCATTGATTTATGTCAATTGGTAGTATATTTAGTCATTTTTATTTCAAAAGTTATATATTTAGTTATTTATTCACTGTTCACCGATTTCTATCAATTAGTAGTATAGTAAGTCAATTTAATTATTAATTGGTGTTAATTAGTAGTATATTTAGTCATTTTAATTGACTGATATTTGAGGATTTGAACATAAAACAAAAAAATGCATATCAATCATCAATTGCACACAATAAGACATCCATTAAGAAGGAAAAATTGGTGAACTTTATTAATAAAAGAAAGGTGTTCTAGTTATAGCTTAGAAATGGAGTATTATAATTTTTATTTTCAGTCACCAAACTGAAAATATGAGTTACAATATTGCATAGAAATGACTGCAAGAAAGAAACTTCTCCAAAAAATCTTCTGCAATGATGGAAACGTATGCTTGGAGCCCTTCAATGTGAGATCATGCCCCTTTCATCTCTTAAAACTTCTACAATGTGGACAATCTTCATGGAGCAAGCTATAACGTGTAGAATCTAAGAAGGAGAGTGTTGATCGTGTCCCATATATAAAGCTCTCTCCTTCAATGCAGTCAACAATAACCCAACTAGAATCTTTCCTCCTTTATATGCAACATGTCATATGATATGATCAACAGGGTCTACCTTTTTCGCCATGAATGAAGTTGTTCCTCAATACAACCAACAAAATTACTATTAGTCTCAATTCAAAAAGAATAAAAGTGCATTGTATATTGCAAGTTTACAAAAGTAAGTCCAAACACAACAGAAAGATAAATCAATTAAAAATTATAGGAGACAGATCACATCCACAAACATGGGAGAGCTATGCAAAATTGAAGAAATTGGCTTGGAAAATGAAGGCAATAGGGCATTTCTAGATTCAAGACTTTTACTTAATGATGTGGAATAGAAGAAAAAAGAATCATTTATCTGCCAACATAATGAAAAGTTAGCAATTGCATTTGGTTTGTTAAACATGGCCCCTGGTACAACTATTAGAGTTGTTAAGAACCTTCAAATATGTTTTGATTTTCACACTGCATCTAAATTCATATCCAAGATTATTGCAAGAGAAATTTTTCTGAGACATGTGAACAATTTCCATCATTTAAAATAGGGATAATGTTCTTGTGGAGAATATTGGTGATGCTAAACGAAACAATCTTAAAATAAGGCTTGCACTATAATAATTCATAGAGGTCATTTGAAGAATTTTTTCCATTTATAATGACCATTTCTAAATGATTAAAAATATAAACCTCACATTATCTTGAAATGACTAAAAACACAATGGTCAAATTGCACAAACATTAATACTTCTCACTTATAATAAAAGGTGGAATACTTCTAATAATTTTTAACTATATATGTAGAATTCATACTAGAAATTGTATTAATAAAGGATGGAATCTTAGGAACATAGAAGCGAATTGTTTCAAAAAATCTCGCTTTCCCAAAAACTCTTCAAATCATGCCAATGAGGATGCAAGAAAGCCCCGCATCCCCACTGGCATGATTTAAAGAGTTCGCGAGAGAGCAGGATTTTAGAGGAAGAGGTAAGCTTTGCCACAGTTGAGAAGGAGGGATAAGTTTAGTTGTCATTTATTTTCTCGTATCATTAGATGGTCATTCATTATAAAAGAAAAATCAAGACTATAGTGATTCTTGAAATCCTTCATAAAAGCATGCTCAACACTCCAAATAGATTCCTCCCATATCCTTAAAGTTAATATCCTTCATCTCCTCAATGGGAAACATGCAATATTCATGAAAAAATATTTTTGTTGACTCTCCTTGAGTTAACAAGACACTTACCTTCTAGGGTTTGAACTTTGAAGTGTATGCTCAACACTTCATCCAAATTAATGCTATATTCTTACAGTTATACTATTCAATTCCCTATTAAAAATCATGTGATGTTCAAGAAGATTAGTTTTGTTCCATCTATAATTCAACAGGACACTTAATTTTTAAGGTTTGAAGTTACATCTAAGTAGTTCATCTTGACCGTTCTTATATTGTTAGAGTGATACTCTTCAAATCTCCAAAATTAAAGCATTAAATGACCATGAAGATCTATTTTTGTACACTATACAGTTCAATAAGACACTTATGTTTGAAGTGTATTGTTGTAGCTTCACCCAAATCCCTCATGTATGTTGACAGTCAAACACTTCAATTTGCTGATGAAAATAAGCAATACCCACAAATATCTATTTTTCCCACTACATCAAAGCTTATTTAAAGTATGTTTTATGTCCCCAACTATTTGAGAGATATATAGATCTACAAATCTTTTAGAAGACTCTCAACTAAATCTTCATATCCACAATCCTATGATTGGTGGAAGAATTTTTTCCATTTATAATGACCATTTCTAAATGATTAAAAATACAAACCTCACATTATCTCAAAATGACTAAAAACACAATGGTCAAATTGCACAAACATTAATACTTCTCACTTATAATAAAGGGTGGAATACTCTTGACAATTTTTAACTAGATCTATAGAATTCATACTAGAAATTGTATTAAGAAAGAGTCAGAATAAACATACAATTATACTCATACTACACCATAATAATATGAAATTATGACTTTAATATTAATTCTAACAGAGATACTAGTATTACTTTCTACATCACACAATCATTAAAAAAACATAGAATATAGATTATTATGTAAAATGGAAATTATATCTTTAGCATTAGATTTCATTCACATTAAGGAAATCATTTCAAAAGAAAAATCTAACTCAAGTCTGTTTTTTGGCTTGGTATGTATTTTTTAGGCAAGAGCAAGGGACATCACCATGTCATCCCTTCCAAATGGGTCAATGTGAGAATATTTACATTTATTATAAGTATTTCGTACTTATTTTGACACCACAATGAATTTGTATGCCTCCAAATAACAACTCGATCAATTTACACGTTGTTATCTCCATGTTTTCATAAGAAAGCAATCAACATGTCCTCAAGAAATGAGTAGTTTAAGTACTATATTAAATGTAGATAGTTGTATTGATAAATTGAAACAACACAAGAATAAAGATTGACATGAGATTACTGAGAACTCAATGTAAGAAGAATTGCCTTGCCTTCGCTTGCCATTGTCTCTTTTGTGAATTACAATTTTGTTGTCTTATTGAGGCCTTCAATGGCACCAATCACTATTACAACTCTAGTAGTGCTCTATGAATTGATCGAATATTACACACCTCTCAATTGCACTAACTCCCTATATGCTAACCAAGAATGACTAACTCAAAAATATTCCTTACAATAACCCATTTGTATGTAAATATGCAATGCCAAGTTTACGCCCAAACCATGAGCCTAGAGGCCAGGAATTGGAAGATATGTTTTTTGCAACTCTAAATTACAAGAAACAAGAAATAGGAAAAATGATGGAAAACATGGATTGGATTAAGGTTCTCAAAAACAAATAAGTGAGAAGTATTAATGTTTGTGCAATTTGACCACTGTGCTTTTAGTCATTTCGAGATAATGTGAGGTTTGTATTTTTAATCATTTAGAAATGGTCATTATAAATGGAAAAACTTCTTCAAATGACCTCTATGAATAGAAAATTTCCATACCAACAACATTTTCTAGCAGCAAGGAAAGACATGTTCCAAACTCTCTTCCCAAAATATTTTTGGAGTGTTAATATTCTAGGTACACAAATAGAACCATTAGGTGATGCTATTGTTATGATTGGCATAGACAAATGTATCCTCTAGATGCCTTTGGCATAAGGATTTTGGTTGGCATCAAATTTTTATATAAACCTGAAATATATTATTAACATTTTGGCTTATGTTAATTTGGGAATGGTCACTTTCAATTTCAAAATTAACTAGGTATAGTAGTTAATGAAATCCCTAAAAAAAAAATAGCCATTCTATCAAGCAGCTAGAAACAGTGCCAACTATGGAATATTTATGCTAAGAGGCATGCTTACACTACAAATGATCTTATCTAGAGATGACTGGACTATGGACTGTGTCAACTATATAGAACCTAGCTACATTACCAACAAAAACATTTCTTATTCCAAAAGTTGATGATATGATGGATAAATTTAATGGAGCCAAATACTTTTCCAAGGTTGACCTCCACACAGGAAGTTATGAAGTACATAGGGTAAATCTATTTCAAAAAGTTGTTGGCACCCTTTTAACTTCAAAACCAAGAAATCTGATAATCAATTCTAATGATCATAATTTTTTTCCTTTAAGGCACAAATTTGAACCCTTCTTAAGAAAATTGGACTTTTGGGGAGGCAAGAAAATTATTGGAGTTTGAACCCTTCATAACAAGACTTTATTATTATTGGAATGAATTTTCTAGATAACACATAAAAAATATAAACATTTTAGATTATTATGCATTATATATCCCAACCTATGCCAAAATTGGGGATTTCAAACTGGGTGCAAGCATCCTTCATAACATAAATAAAAGTGGATTCATTTTAGTCATAAAATTTGGAAGTACACTACTAGACATGCATGTAATGAAGAAGCAAACAAAAAGGTACATGGACTATTAAAAAAAAAGATCTTGTGTTATGGAATGTAGATATGAAACTATTAAATATGTTGAGTAATAGATGTCTTATAAATTGTTTGAAACTGCTTGCCCAAAAAGATTGTGCAACCATATATCTTCAACGAATTGGAATTTTGATGAAAACCAAACTTATAAGAGTAAAAGATTGTGCAACCATATATCTTCAACACTATAATTGATACAAACACAAAAAAAGAATGCCAAAGTCCCAATATCATATGCACACCAAATTTGATCCAACAGTCAATCACCAATCACTATGTTACAGTACACATTGATCAAAGGAAATCTATGGTACAAAGATTATGTGAAATGAGCAAGTATAGGAATATGGAAATGGACAGAGAAAAAGGAAGAAAAAATATACAATTGTTTTAAAACCAAGAGAGACTGTCAATTAGAGTTATGTGCTTTCTATATATATATATTCACATCACTGTCTAAATTTCATATGCCTTTTTGGTAAAATGTAACAAAATTATAGGAAGATTGACTATTTTCAAAACAAGCACCTCAAAAGAAACTTATGAAAATATTCACCCAATGGCTATTTATGATTGTAAAACAGAATATATGGAAATGTGATTTTACACATTCAATCAAAAATGCCATAAGTTGCATACAAAAATCACACATTCAATGTTCAATTATTTAACTGAATATGAATGTCATCCAATCTCAATTGAATTTATAGCAAAAATGCCCTTAATAAGGCATGGCAACAAAAATATCTTAAGCCTGAGCATTGAATAGCAGACCAAAGCATTTGCTAAATAGTCAATTTATCAAATGATGATAAATTTCTCATGTGTATAGCCTCAAATACCATATGTACATGCCAAACTTGATCAAATTGTCAATAATAAAACACTATGTGGCTGTACAAATTGATCTAAGCCAACCATATGTCATACAAACTGTAAAATTGAATGAATAAAAGGGCTATATTCTTAAATTTCTCAAAGATTGTTCTCATTATCTTGACTTTATATAGTGTTTTGAAAATAAATCAGAAAATCTTTAGAGCATCAAAACTAGCAACAAACCATCTATGAGAATTGATAATTCAGAAATTAAAATTCAGAAATGTGTTGGAAAACATTGAAATTCCTCTTGAACTTGATGTTACACTGGTTGTCTTAGTTATAGAGGTCCTTTTCCCTATTGATCTCCCATACTTGTGGCATCACCATTCAATGATACGAGAAATTTGAACATAATCTGAAGTATTTTGGTGTGACTAAGTTTATCAATCAGTCAACCTTCAAGATAATTCAATATGGCCCTAATGCTATTCCTATAATATTCAATAACAAATGAATTCAGCAGCCAATCGATCTCACCACTTCTTCCAGATAAGAGCTGAAAACTTGAAATAAAAAAAGACTTACTTTCAACTAGTCAAATTTTTTTCTTCCCAGGATCGATTTTATTCTCCCCAAATACCACCTTTATAAATTGCCAGCTATAGGAGTTAAAATGTGAACGATGACTCTGATTTCATTTTATAAGAGCTCTCCTCCATAGTGTATCACCATCTTCTTGCATTTGTATGAGAACAAATTACAAGACATGAGGAATTAGAGCCTTGGAGGATGTTCCTCTTGACTAGGCTCCAAAGTGCATCCCAAATATGTAAGTCTTCTAAGACTAGGTTCTGAAGATCATCCCTAACATCCAAATCTTATGAAGTGTTCATTTTCTCATCACTTTGTCTTCCATAGATTCCAAGATATGCAATGTGATATGCAATCCTATTTTCTTTCCTAAAAGAATGGGAGAACTCAAACTATCGAAGGAGATCCATTGATTTCACTCTTCTTCTCCTTGATCTCCAGTTAGATAGTTTACTCTATTGTGCATTGTTGTTATAATTGGAAGGTAGTGGCCTTCATAGTCTTATGCACTGCTGGTTTTAAACTTGCTATCAAAGCAAAAGGTTCCACTTTATTGTTTTTTGCTACAAGAAATTTGGATAGAGAAGGCATATTTTGTAATTCCAGATACTCTCTGAAGATACCTCTCCTAACCACTAAACTTGGATTCATTTTGGAATCTCCGTCAAGCTTAAGCAATATTAATTTCCAAGGAGGTCCCTTATCTTACTTATTTTTTGCACTATCTCCATTAGTGGAGTAGGAAATCAAGACTATTATCCAAGCTATTACCCAAATATCATTAACCTAGAAATCCTTATTTTGATGAAATCAATAGTAGTATCCAAGTTATTACCCTCAAAAAAATTTAGTCCATTTTTTTTAAATTTCCAGTTATTCAATAGTAGTATCCAAGTTACTACCCTCAAAATTAGTTAGTCCATTTGTTTTAAATTTTCAATAATTCAACAATAGTGTCAAAGCTATTTCAAAAAACTTCTTTTTCAGGAAACCAATTATAGTATCCAAGTTAATACCCTAAAAATTTGTTTGTCCAAAAACTTTTCATTTTAACGGTTTACAAAGATCATGTCCATATTTTTGTTTGTTTAATGGTTTACAAAGATCATGTCCTATAGAGCATGTTATAAACTGTTAAACCATTAAACAATAAATTTCAAAAGATCAGAAATTCAAGTAATCAAAGCATTTGGGTGTTGAAAACTGCGACAAGGAAACATGGAACTTACAAAGACAATGTTTTCTGAGCATACCCAATCAATCTAAGACATCAAAATTGGATTCCAAGTTCTCATATTTCCAACTTTGGCTTGTAATACAACTTAAAAGTACATAGTTATCATCATTTTTTAATACAACCAATAATAAATAGCAGAAAAGAAATTACATTTGGTTAAATTTAAACAATTAACCCACCTGACTTCGAGTGCATTTTGCATTACATTCAAAGATTTGGTATAGGCCTTGCCTGACATGCCACTTAGTCTAATGGCCTTCTGCCTATCAAAAGGAACTTGTAATCTGTAAAAATAATGCATTTTAAGCAAATTAAATTTCATTGTTGCAATACTAATAAAATCATAAGAATCAAAATTGGAAATCCATAAAGGGCAAGCAATGGGAATCATCTAATGTTTACCAGACAGATTCTTTTGTTAAATTATTTCTTCCAAGACCACATAGATCCAGTCCTAGGAAAATGCAATGTAATGGCAGTAATAGAGAACATTAATAAGACTTGACCGAGCTTTATATTGTCTCACTACCAGCATGTGGCAAGATCTTTGATGTAAAGATTATCGAGTACATTTGAGCAATGACCCAGCTTTTATCAATGTAAAATCAGATGAACCCATTCGAATAAAGTTTAAGAAAAATTACTTGATGGTGGCAAGTTCAAAGCAGAGAACTGATTTGCAAACCTTGACCTATGGATTGAAAAAAAAAGGGCCCAATGATAAAGAATCCAATAAACTGCATTACAGATTATAAGAATTGAACTAAGTTTTGACCCATTACTTCAAGACAAACATACCACAGCAAAAGTGGATGAATCAAAATGCACATTGTGGAGATGCCTCAGCTCCTCAGATTTTGTGATAACCTTATTCGTCTTCTGCAAGCCCCAGTTTTCTTCCCAGCCCATCCATGTCCATTTTTCTCTGGTGTGTACATTTGGGAAATGAATGTTGGACTCTTTTTTGTAGATTTGTGGCCTCTGCAAATTTATCGATTCCTTTATATTTCTATAAAGTAAAAATTAAGGATAGATGGCGGGTAAGGAAGGCAAGAAACCACCTCTAGCCGAAGTAATCCCGCACCCCCACTTGGACCTTTGTTCACCACGGGGTGGCAATGCTGGCACCGCCAGCTTACACCTCTCCTTAGGAGCCTCTGTGATAATGCGATATAGAAGCAAACCTGCAAGCTCGATGAAGATATCACTCTGTTGTTTCGTTACTTTGCTAGAAACCATTAAAAAAAAAATGTACCAGAAGAAATTTTGAAAAATCTTGCATCTACGACTTATTCACTTAAGCAAAAAGGAGAAACAACATTTTTTTCCTAGGTTTGAACCCTTTACCTCAAAACTCTCCAATGCCGCAAAAACCCTAAGCCATGTCCAAAATAGGCAAGGGACACATTATTCTCCAGCAAAAAAGGAGTTCTAAATAGCGTAGACAGAATCAAAGCCTTTACGTTCTATTAAAAGTTCTTTCCCTCACAATTTGTAGCTCCCTGCCTGATTCAAAAATCCCCGTCTCAACTCTGTAATGTTGATATACTTAAGTGTTGATTTTCCTTCTCTATTGCTTTCCTTCCCCCAAAACCAAAGAGCGCAAATAATAATATGCTCAAAAAATTGAACAAAAAAAATGTGCCTTCTCTTTCTCCACTTTTATATTTATTTATGTGACTAATTATTTAGTCATTTTTGTTTGTGTGACTAATTATTTAGTTTTGTTTTTTTACCTAGATCATGTATATCTGTTTTGCAAAAAAATAGTAGAATTTAGTCATTTTTAGTTGTCATGACTAAAATTTTTAGTCACGTAGTCATTTATTTTCCAAATTCTACTAGTGTGAAGATGATGCATCATGAGGAAAATCTATGGAGGTTGTTATCCCATAATAGATGATGATATTTTTTAATGTTATGATAAAATAAACCAAATAGGTGTGATGAATAAAGAGGTGATGACCATAAAACAGAGGAGAGAAGAAGAGGTGTGACAATTTCAAGAAATAAATAAAAGTTTTCAAAAGAGAAAAAGATATAGTACAAGAAAAAATTCAAATAGAAGGTCATATATTGTTTATAAAGAAACATATTTAGGAGAAGAGAAAGAGGTGCATCATAAAGGGACCACATAGAAGAGAGAAAAATCATTTTTATTTTTCTTAAATATGTGGGAGTAACTATTAGAAATTCAAAAATATACAAGAGAGAGGATCATATAATTTAAGATATTTTCCATCAAGGTAATATTTTGAGAAGTTAACTTAGTGAGCATAGGAGCTAAGTCGACAAGGGTAGAGCTCAATGTAACAAAAAATGTGATTTTTATGCATAGTGAACCCTTATTTTGATGGATCTCTATATAGAAACATTAAATTTGTTTAAGATTTCAATAGATTGACATTCTATGGAAGTCATGTCCCATCATATAATTTATGTTAGCCTTACATTATGCCATTCATTGTTATCTAATCATATATTTTTTGTAGATATATTCCCTCTTGTTAAAGCTATTTCATATCTAATAGGAGTAGTTGTATTTTTATGTTACACTGCACAATTTAATAATGATGATCTTATTTTCATGTTCCCATAATATTTTCATGAATTATTCCAAGAACTAAGATTATCCATAGCAAAATCACTCAAAAATTCAACAAATTATAGAAATTCAATCGAATATATTGTAACCCAAAAATCTAAAACAAAATTCTCCTTTATGATTCAATGAATGCTTGTGTTAATGATATGGTGGTGATGAGTAAGGGTTTATGTGAATCTTATATGGGAGCGTGGCGAAAGCTTAGACTATTTTAGAACTGTTGGTTCCATATGATGGATTATCGAGTGATCAAAACAATTTGGGAAAAAAATTAAAATAGCTTTTCTAAGAAATATTATAATTTTATTTTACGGATTGTTTAAATATCATGATTTTAGTTATTAACTTTGTTAAAATAAAAGTGTAATAAAATTGTTGTGATTATGTTTAAGAGTATAAAATTTTCAAAGCTTGTCTAATCAATTAGAAGTATATATAAGAGCAATCATAGTACCACTTATTATACACTTTTAATTTACAAGGGAATATGCAATGAGAGTATGCATAATATTTTGAAAATAATTTGTTATTGTAATTCCTCAATCAAATCCGTAGGAATGGAATGCACCACCATTTTCTAGATTTCAAAAAAAGAGGAATGTACCACAATTTCCAACTTTTAGCAAGAATGGAATTTTATTAATCACCCAATTCATCAAATGGAAGTGTGGATCATTTTAATTCATTTAAACTTACAAAGTATTAGAAAAACATTGTGTTCCATATGTTTTCATGGACTCATGAATTATCACTAATAAATTGTTTAGATTCTGGAGAATTTCATGGAGATGAAGCACTTTTCAACAATAATCTAACATTTTCTAACATTTAAAATCTAAAGATTCATTATTTTGTAATATATCTATGTAAGGATGATTAATAGTTGAATTAAATTATTTATTCATATAAAATTTGATAACAATAAGATAAAGTGTGTGGTAGATTTGGAGGAAATATTAGTATTGGTGTGTTTCCAAATGTAGATGAATACAACCCTATGGAATTCTAGGGTTATAAGTTGAAGTAATTAATGTGTTTCACTCTTGCACAATTTTCATTTTATAGCAAAGAGCTCTCTTGTCACAAGTTAATGATAATTTATCTAATAAGATTAAAGACAATATTTATGGTATTAGAAAATGCATAAAATTCATAGCAATACATAATAATTTATTTGCTCTTATATAAAAAATCAAGGAGAAACAAGGGAAATGGAATTAGTGATGGGAAAGGAGAGGCCAAGGAGATACCATTATCTGGATGTGAATTGTGCTATATACAATTGATAGGGCATCATCATATTCATCAATGACATCCCTCATATTTAAATAAAGCATGAGGCAAAATAAAGAATCATTCCTGGTCATATGTATTTATTGTGCTTCTAAATACACTATTTAATTCCTCTTTTTTGGAGTCATTATACTATGCACCTTTAATCCTCTAGTGTGCATAGTGATATGAGTAGTTGAATTATGACTACCATAACTCTTAGTTAAGTTATATGCTCATTAATATAGCCTTATATAGGAAGCTAAAGATAACTTAGGTTGAATTCATGATATAATTATGGTATATATAGGAGGTAGTGGTTGGTTTATTAGCATCATAATGCAAATTGTGTTCTTATTCGAGACTTTTAGAGGTTTTCCCCCTTAAAGTGGCTTATTCACATGATCATAAAATTTGTCATTTATTCAAAGCTAGCAAAAGTAAGACTAATTTTCAACTCTCCAATCTAAAAAAATCTAAAATTTTGAACCTAAATAAAAATCACATCTTGGAAAATTTTGAGAAACTCCTTAAGACCTCAATTTGAGGCCTTAGATGATTGAAAACAACCCTAAAAAGTGTCAAGAATTGCTCCAACTAAAAAAAGTTCCTAACAATGCAATCAATTATTCGAGATGCTTCTCAATATAAAATTTTAATTCAATCAAACTCTCATGTCAAAATTTATTACCTTTGGAAATCAGTACATTAGAATGGCCATTGATTTTAGTGTATTATTTTTATATTTAATTTTATGTGTTAACTTTTTATAGAAATATTTTTTTTGTATATTTCATTTTTCTAACAAGTATGATCTAATTTTTATTCTTGGTATGTAGATGAAATAATTTGAGTAATCCAAACCTCCAATGAAAATATCACTATATTTATAAATGATGTTCACAATCCTATTGATATTTATAAGAAAAATAATTAAAAGCTACACTTCCTTCATCAAGATATGAAGGGGATAAGATATAAGCATAAAACCAAAATTTTCATAGAATATAATACGTGCTTCATGAAAATATTGGCTAATAGTTAGTCTTTTAAATTAAGTGAATGCAACATAGATTAATTTGATGATTTATTTCATGAATCAAGTCTAAAATGCTTGATATAGTTTAAGATATGTGTATAATAAATTTGACGGACTCTTTAACTTTTTATATAATTCATTAATTGTATATTATTTATGTGTGAGTATTAATTTTTAGGTTTTTTAATTAGATTTATTATTTAAAATTGTAGTATATTTTCATGATAATGTTGTGATTTTTTTTTTTTAAATAGAAAAAAAAATTAGTAATTTTATAAATACAAATTTATTTGTAGCTTTATTTTTTACTCTCTATTAATTTTTTGTTATTTGAACATGTAATTCTATAGCTTTATAGTAAATTGTTATCAATAAGAGGGAACAAAACCAAAAATTACAAGTGACATATAAGAAAATTCAAACATAAAGAAAATAAGAAATTTATCTTTATCTTTATGTAGACCTATTGTGCTTCCAACTAGAGAAAACACATAACCACTAGTAGACCTTCAACTATCCAAGTCACCCACCCAATTCGATTCAAAAAATGCATATATATCCAACAATTTTTTCACATTGTCAATACAATGATAACATAAGTAGTAACCAAATTTTTATGCCAATATTTAAATAGCCTGTTAACAAAATTAAAATTCTCTATACTATGCTAGAAATAAAAAAAAATCAATACTCCACCTAATTGGGTAATTGTAGTGTAGTGTAATTTATTGCATACATCAAACTACCAATAGTAATTGCATAAGGTACATTAGACTTCTAATTGAGGACACATTTCTAAAGTACTATTATAACAAAAGGAAAATGGAATAGTCATTGGTTTATAGTTATGTGAACTAAACCATCACAAAATGTTATTCACATACATGATCTAACTTAACCAAATATTTTATGTGGATTCAATCCTTAATGACCTCCATCCAAATAATATACTTCTTAGCTACCATGTCCTTCATGTTAAATATGTGAAAAAGTTGAGTTTTGAGCTCCATAATCATCACCTTGTTATTACCTAGAATAACCATATCATACATAGAAAATAGTAATAAAAATAACATCATCAATAATCTTAGCATAAATAGAATGATATTCCTTGCTCCTAAACAAATTTCAATCACTTCAAAGGAATTAAACTTTTGGTACCACATCCTATGTAATTATTTTAGACCATACAGTAACCATTTCAAATTAAAAAACTAAATGTTTCTTTCTTGTCACAAAAGACCTTCAATTTGTCAAATCTAAATCTCCTCCTTAGGATCCTCATTAAATGTGTAGTTTCAATAGCCATTTTTCTAATCTCAGTAGGGGTGTAGCCTTTTCTCTATCTTCAACAATTACCTTGATTTGCATCATCAGTTGGAAGTATGTTGAACACATGAAATATTGAGGGGGGGTAAATCAGTATTATTATTAACTTAAACATTCATTCAATGCATACACCAAAAAACACAAGAACACAAGATTTATGTGGAAAAATTAAAAAGGGAAAATCCATGACTATTGAGGATTAGCTCACAATATAGATATTGTAACCAGTTACAAAGTTTGATACAATTGGTGGACTCACTGTCCAAAAGAAGAAATGATCACTATCGATGGCTCACTCTCAAAGGGATCACTACCCAAAATAGAAAGAGATAGAAAAATGGGTGGCTCGAGCTTCCAAATATGAACTATTAACAATGCATTTGACTATGCTGAAGATATAGTTCAACTGAAGCTCAAAATATTTACTTAACACACTTCATCCTTCACCTTAAACCCAATTCACACCTCTCTACTCTGAATCTCACACACACCTATTTATCTCACATCTCTATATTTCACACAAGGGATCAACCTTGAATATGTACCGTAACCAACCAAAACATCAATTAGGTTGACCCAAAACATGTACCAAGCAACACATCATCATGTTGGCTCAACACTCAACCATACATGCCTTGCCGAAGGAACCAAAGCATTAAGATAGGTCATCATGATCTATAATTATTCCCATAATTATGCCCCAAACTACTCAACTCCACACAACCCAAAATTCTTAGGTCAGCACCACTGGTGAAGTAACAATAGAATGAACCATTTGTTCATTCAAAACTTGACATGTGGACAACCAAAAAACTTGCCACTTAAAGAAAACATACTGCAAGAATCCTCAAACACTTCTACAAATATGCTTACCAAAGTGTTTATTTGTGGTGGAATGTAGAACATTCCAATCATATACTCTATCATAATTACACTGGCATTTCCAAATTGATACTCTGTCACTATTATCTTCAATTTTTGAAGACATCAGATCATGAAAATTTATATTTAGAATCTTCCAACATACACCATCATTACCTCAAAACCATATAACAAGATTCTTCATGGTGAAATAATGTGGACCAAAATATTGGTTCTCTAAATAATGGAACTACATTCTAGACTTAGGCAATTATCCAATCATCTAGTCTTCTCCAGACCAACACTTTTGCATCTATACAATGGGTTATCATCAGTGACAATACTAGTAGTATAAAAAAACTTCACTTCATCAATCTCCATATAGTTGACATCAATGATAACACTTGTAACATTCTTGCAACAATCTCCCCCTTTTTCATTGATGGAAACACATTTAGCCAAAACTACTCTCCTTTGACATCAAGGGCAAAGGGCTCTCAATTCCAAACTTCTCAAATCACTTCACTATTCTAACTACTCCTCTTTTACAAATATATATGTATGTATATGAGAGTAGCTCCCCCTTTCGATGTTTTCCAAAAAAAATTGACCAAAATTGTATTACAAAACTCTCTAATACATTTGCATATGTACATTTCAATTTGGAAAGTAAAAAATGTACAACTTAGCTTGTGGAGGTAAAATTTCCCTTATTAGAAACCTTCAATTTTGCAAGTTGTACCTCTAGATCCTTCTTTGTAGACTCACATTCCTTCTTAGAAAAAGCAATTATTCTACACTACTTCTCAAGTTTCATATGAAGCTCTTCACCTTCTTCTAGAGAGATAGGTACTGGATTTTTTTGTAGTATCTTCTCTGCATCAATGGAAATTATAGTCAGAGATGTAATCCTTGAACTTACCAAGTCTCTAAGCTAACAATATTGCATTATTATATTCTCTTTCTATTTTTCTATTTGGAAAAATTGACCATACAAATTCTCTATTGTTATCCTTTTTGTTCCATCTACATCTCTCATAGGATCATACACCTTGGAGGCCTAAGTAATCTAAGAATTGATTGTGTCCATCTAGTCTTTCATGCTCTTCATAGAAACAAGCCATTTCAAAAAAAAATGGAATAATTTTTTTGCATTTTTAACACAATTTTGAATATCCTTTAAGTTGCTCTGCAACATACCATGTGAAATAGCACACTTGTTGGAGACATTTGTCAATTTTGTATTATTTATGTTTTTATTCACATCCTTTTCCAATTTCTCCTCTACTCTAGTAGAATATTCCTTAAAGGAATCAAGGAGAAGCCTCAATTGTTGAATACCAGACAAAGATTCATCAATGGTGGCACTTAGAATGTAATCTTGCAACACTTTAATAGCAGTAAAGGGGCTAGAGTTCATGATTGACCTTCTAGTGCTAGGATTACCCACCTGAGGAGCAGGTATGCCTTTTTGTTTCTTCGTGGGGCCCTTTGGTGAAACAATCTCCTCCAACTGTGCCTTCATCTTTTCAACATTCTTCTTTATTTCCTTTTCTTTGTGCTTCAAATTCACTTCACCAAATATCTCCTCATATGTTGCAAACCTATCTACAGTAGGGTCTCTTGGTTTTCTCAACATCAAATCAATAAGACCTCTAATTACATCTTCTACCACTTCATAACCCATTTCTGGAATCTAGACTATTTTGGGTTCCACTACTCCCATAATGCATTTATCTCTTGTAACCATGAAGGTTATATCCTTCTTATACTTCTCAACAACACTTCTAGGGATCCTTTCTCTTTCTTTCATCTTTTCTTGAAATGTCTTGAAGAAGCCCCATAGCATGTACTTCTGAGTATCTAGGTCTCCAAGCCTTCTTAGGTGATCTTTGATATGAATTGCAATAGTAATGCTATCCAACCATACAATATTCTTCTCAATAGGAAATTCTCTAAGAAAAGAAAATCATAAACATATGATAAGGGTACCATACCAAAATGGGTAACAATAATTGTCGGTCTTCAATAGGTTCTCCATAAATAGTTGTATCAGGAGCTCACATAAATCAATGTCCAAACCCTCTTTCATCATCTGGTGAGCAGTATGCGTAGTTGTTGCAAACACAAAATTCTATTTGTTTGTAAAATATACCTTATAACCAATTACCACCAATGCTTATTTAACTGTAGTATCATCTATGTCCTTCACTGTTAAGGAATGATTGTCAAATTTATCATCAATTAAAACTTCATCACCATCTCATTCTTCATAGCCTTCATTGTCGGAACGGGTCCTTCATAACAAAAACCTATAACTACTTTGATAGATTTCTTGTTAATTAAATGTGTCATATCCAACCACATAAATTTTTCATGAATTAGGCTCAATGCATACTTAACCCAATAATCTCAATAGAGAATGGGAAATTTTTTCAATACATCTAGCTTCTTCTCTGCAAGACTTCCATATTTAGGTTTCAAATTAAATTCATGTCCAGTTATCTCATTCACCCAATAATTCATTATCTTGGTATGACTATATTCTTCTATTTTCACATGAATTTACATTCGCCCATCCTCAATATGCATTACACCATTTAAGGAACTCTTGAAAACATGCCTTCTGGATCCATTTCCATGGATTTGAAGGGGTGTTTCTTGAATTTAGGTCTTTACCGCTCCAAGATATCAATCACTTGAGGGGTAAACATTATCAACTACTTTTGAAACAAGGGTTTAGTGAAAAATGATATTTATACCTGTGAATTCTTCTCTTGGTAGGGTTTCACACAACAATTTGGAAATACTTCACTTTTCCTCTTCTCTACTTCTTTATTCTTCAAATGCTCAATTGTAAATGACTTAAATATATGTAAAATCACTTCAAAACACATTTTGGAAGACGTAAAATGCATTGATTATAGTGATTAATGTTAGTTCAAAAAGCTAGAAAACCTTAACTTTGTTAACCTAGTCACCTTCCATCACTCTGCAAATCTCTGCAATAAAAAAATTCATACCAAAAATGTCATTAGTAGATCCAACATGTTGATCTACACATGTACCAATGTGTTGAGGGCATTGACACCACATCTTTTGTGGGGACTTAAGGATTTTTTGTTAAAACTCCCCCTGAGCTAAAGCTCTTCAATTAGCTTCTAGAGGAAACATTTGCACCAGGGACTCATCCTTCACTTCACTCTCTTCTTTATTTTTCCAAATTTTGTTCATTTCATTCTTCATCTCAGCCTAATCCACATTGTTTATCAGATTAGCCTTCTTTAGTCAAACAAGGGGTTTCACATTCTTGCTTCTACAAAAAAAAATTATGTGTCCTAGTTTTTTGCATTTGTGACATATGATGTACCCTTTTGAACAAGCTTACTTCCACCTATTCTAAATCTTAATTCATTAGCCTTTTTCCCAAATCTATTACATGCATAACATTAGCCATTGAAATATTGAAACATATTCTATTATAGCCATTCATCAACTAATTTGTGTATTCACTAGCTCTATGACCAAATCTATTGCATGTATAGCATTGAATAGAAAATGATTAAATATTCTAATTCATTCTACTTCTACATTCTACAACTTTATGTCCAAACTTATTGTAGTAATAAAAATAACCATTGAAAGATGGGTACCTTTATGCATTTGGTTGTCTAATAGGTGGTATTTTGAAGTCTTTCTTCTAATTCCATACCTTTTTGTCCTTGTTCTTCTCATCATTCTTCTTTTTAGCATTGTTTGGAGTATGATCAACTTTTTAACTTTCACCTTTCTCAAACCCTAATCCTTCTTTGTCCTTAGAGGCCTTCTTATTTGCAATCATCTCATCAAGTATTGTGGAACTCTTCTTGAATTTTTCTTCTTGAATCTTTGCTTTCTCTAAATCTGATTTCAGAGTTACAACCTCTTGTTCTTGATCCTTGAACATTATTTAGATTTATTTCTCATTTTGGTATTTAGGTAGTCTTCAATTATTTTTCCTTCTTCAACTTGCACTTTTAAATGTTTGATAATCTAATTAGATTACTTAAGCTTCTCATTTATTTCCTTGATTAGATATCTATAGCTTTCTTCAGTTTCTCTCTCAACTTCTTATTGCACTCATCCATATCACCAAGGTTCTTTTTTCAGATCTTTGTTCTCAACTTCTACTTTGTATAGATCATCAAGAGCTTATTTTAGTTCTCCTTCCATGTCCATTATGCAATATTCTTTAGTAAATCCCTCAAGGATGTTCTCTTCTAAGGGAATAAGATGCTTCCTTGTAGCCATATGTTCAACTCAAAGATCTAGCTCAATGGTCAAGCTAATTTAAGGAACTGAGCTTTGATACCAATTGTTGAAGAATTGAAATACTAAGAGGGGGGTGAATTAGTATTCTTATTAACTTAAAAATTCATTCAATGTATTACAACAAAAAACACATGAACACCATATTTACATGGAAAACCCAAAAAGGGAAAAACCACGGTGAGTATTAGCTCAAAATATAGATATTGTAACTGGTTAAAAAGTTTTATACAATTGGTGGACTCACTTTCCAAGGACTTATTGTCTAAAAGAAGAAAGGTTCAATTTTGGTGGCTCACTACCTAGAATAGAAAGAGATACAAAAAGGGGTGGCTCACTACCAAATATGGACTATTAATAGTGTATTTGACTATGTTGAATATATAGTTCTACTTAAGCTCAAAATACTGACTTAGCACATTTCATCCTTCACCTTAAACCAAATTCACATCTCTACTCTAAATTGTGTGCACACTTATTTATCTCGCATCTCTATATTTTTCACAAGGAATCAACCTTTTATATATACCACAACCAACCAAAACATCAATTAGGTTAGCCAAAAATTTGTACCATGCAACACATCATCCTGTCGGCTCAATATTCAAACATAAACACATTATGGAATCAACCAAAGCATATAACACATTAAGATAGATCACCACAATCTATAATTATTCCCATAATTCTACTCCAAACTCTACTCAACTCCGCACAACCCAAAATAATTAGGTTGACAACATTGGTGAAGTAATAATAGAACAAACCATCTATTCACTTACAACTTGACACGTGGACAACCAAAACACTTTCCACTTAGATAAAACATACTAGAATAATTCTCAAACAATTCTACAAATACACATACCAAAGTGTTCATCTACAGTAGAATGCAGAAAATTCCAATCATACACTTTGTCATAGTTACACTAGAATTTCCAAACTGATGCTTTATCACTATTATCTTTAACTTTTGAAGACATCTAATCATGAAACATTGGATTTAGAGTCTTCTAACATACACCATCATTATCTCAAAATTGCATAACAATATTCTTCATGCAGGAACAATGCAGACCAAAATATTGGTTCTCTAAACAATGGAATTGCATTCCAAACTTAGGACAGTATCCAAATCATCGAGTATTTTCTATACCAACACTTCTGCATCTATACAATGGGTTAACATTGGTGATAACACCAATAAAACATAAAAAAAACTTCATTTTATCAATCTTCATAGAGTTGAGATAAATTACAACACTTGTAGCTTACTTGCAACAAAGTAGTCCTTGAGTACACTCCACTTTCTTCAACAACTTATTCATAAAATTTCCCAGCACATTTGAAACAAAATTAAGATTATTTTCATGTTCTCCCTCTTGAAATTTCATTATGACTTAATGAATTGGTAATGAGCAACAAGCAGTCAACATAAAATTAGAACAAAAGTAACATCTATGCTTGCTTAGACCTTAGGGCTTAGGATTTTAGGGGAAAATGAAAGTTTGAATCAATATTAAAACTAAACCCTAGCAAGGATATGACCATTGTGAATCTTGCAACAAACATAAAATAGGAAGCTAAAGAATTTTAGCACAACAACCCCATGTGTTAGAAATTTACCCATTATGAGATTTTTTTTTCATCCCTCTCACAACTCCTTATACATGTACATAGCACATAAAATTATCATAAAAAATTTCACCTCCCTATTAAATAAATGTATACAATAGTTTTACTCTTGATTGGAAACATGCCTTTCCTAAAAAAAATCTATAGATTCAATTGAATACCCTAATTACATAGCTCTTGAGTTCCTAGAGGAATGGGTAAGTGAATATTGGAAGAGCTAAGTTTATAGTCACAAAGAAAATGATTTCTTCTATGACTAGTCTACATTTTTAAGGGGTCAAGGTTCAAAGGCTAAGTAATACTATCTATCAATATTAGATTAACTCCTTTCTAAAAGAATGGAAATATCTCATTAGACACCAGAATGGCTACAATAGGGATGCTTTTTGGTCTCACTAGCCTCTAGTAAATTTTCATTTGATTAAGTAATTTATCTTAGAAATAAGGTTTTCTATTGTTCATATATACCATTTCTCATTGTTGGATCATTTAAGACACAATAATTTAATCATGTTTTCCTATTTATACTTTCTTCTATGGAAAAATGTATTAAAGAAGCAACATACCCACCCCTACATAAAGGCCTTATATGTGATCTTTACAATTATATTCTCACAAACACCCCTATGTTAATCTAAAATTCCAATACAACTATCCCTATTTTTTTCTACTAAAGTGTCTCAATTGAGCTCCTTTTCCAAGTCCCAAGAGAAAAAAAAAGTTCCTCTATTGTTTACAAAAGGTAAGAAGAAAATATCATTTATTGAGGGAATTTATAACCCTACCTCTTTTGAGGTGACAACTAATATTAGTCTTGAACCTTATTCCTCTATCCTTGTTTTTAAGGGGAAGAAAGGTATGCCCATTCCTATTTTTTATGATATTCCCCTAAATCTAATTCTAAAAGAAAAGAAAGGGAAGAGGTTGCATGAGCTCTCCACAAATGATATTCTCATATCCCTTAAAGATAATGATAAAGTCTTGAATTACCCAGAGCTACAAGACCACTAGTAAGAAAGTTTTAAAATAAATTTTTCATCATCTAATGTCACTATTGATTTCACCTTTTCATTTCTAAGGCTGAAAAGGCTAGGGAGGAGAAGGTTGTTTACTCTAGTGAAAGAAAGTTATCCCAGTTAGCAAAAATGGTTTCCGGTATCAAGGTAATATGTCTTCCATTACTTGAAGGATGGTTTTGATGGTCGATGAGGTGGATTAGACATTTAGCATGATGTTGTATTTATATCTAACTCTGAGGAAGATATTCAAGATGAGGATGTTGGATTTTTGGCACCCCTTGAGGAAATTGAATATTCTTTGTACCACTCTACTATAAATGTGGATAATCTGGGTGAAGATAATGAGGAGATGGGAAATAATGGGGAGGAAAAGAAAGAAGACACCAAGGAGGACCCATTAGACACTTTTACTATGAAATTATAGATTTATAAACTAGCGATGACAAGTTGGTAGATATGTAGGATAGAGTAATGAGATGCAAAAAATGCAATGATATTTGGACCAATATGTACATGAAACTATGAAATTGTACCAAACAAGCCTTTCAAAGTAGAAAATCACATGAATGAAATTGTTAAGATCACTAATAGGATAATGATAAGGAATGTAACTAGGCTTCTTACACTTCATTATAACCTAAAAGGGTGTAAGAAACAACAGGATGAGGATGAGGATGCACATGGGATGATACACTTAGAAATATCAGTAAAGATCAAGATTCCTTTCTCTAGTTCTTGGGTTATTTTGTTTCCTTTTTTTTGGTTGTTGTCTCTCTATAATTATACATCTATGCTAATCATATTACCTAACCTAGCCTAATGGCTAGCTAGTGGATTATGTAGTTTCTATTTTTCTTTGTTTCTTTCTAATTTGTCAGAGCTCTAATTTATGTAATGGATTGGGTGCTTTCCCTTCTTAACTTAATATATAAAAAAATGCATAATAGCATTATATACCTTCTTCTAGAGCATCATTTTTCATGATCCTAAAATATTCAAAAACTTTCCTAGTTGTTAGATGATTGATTAGAATAGTTCAACACATTACCCCATACATCAATTAAATCCTTTATTCCATTTTGTGTTGAAACAAAGAAAAATATGGTTTGGGGAATGAATTAGTTCACCCCAAAGGCCTATTTCTCCTAATTTCATTCAAAATGCAAGATATAATATGCATATGAAGAATAGTAATCAAATACGAATGAAACATTAATCAAAAGGAAAATCTAGAAAGGGGAAAACAATGTGTACCTATCACCAAAAGTCATCTTTTGAAGATCACAAAGGACTCATTCATCCTATGGAGAATGGTTCTTGGCTAGGGTTTTTGGAAATTGCTTTCTTGGTTCTCTTCTATTCATTCTACACTTCCAAATTCTAGGTGTTCAATGTCGAACAACCAAAATAAATTTTGTAGAGGACTTTCTATGATTTGACAACTTTTCTTGCAACTTTCTTCAAATTTTCTCTTTAAAGGATCTTCAACCTAAAATTTTGCAATCATGCATCAAAGAGGAAAATTTTGTTTGTTAGTTGAATGGAGGTTTTCCTTGGTCAAACCCCATTTTGTAATTAAACCTTGAAATGAAATGAAACATGAAAGAAGGAATGATGAATGAGCAACAGTGTCACAATTCTCCAATCCTTATTTGAACCTTCAATAAAAAATCTACAAACTATCATGAAGTGGCCTCAATTAATGTAGATCTTGATCATAAACTTTGATGTGAAACAATGCTTTTGATATGCTTGAATAGATCCTTAACACTACATCACCATATTAGCTCAAACAACATGAATAATGCAATACATCCTTGATATGATAATGGAATCTTCATTGTTGCAATAATCTTCTATAAATCTACCTTTAAATGCCTTTAAAATTCTCTTGAATGCTCTATCAATGCTCTTCTGAAATCCTAGGATGCTTGAATCAAAATTACTAGGTGACTAAGTGAAATAGTCATGTATTTATACATATCTTAACATTAATTCCTGAAATTTAAATATCACAAGTTGACATTGAATTATGGATTTGAAATCATTAAAATACCACCAAAAACATATTCAAAATAGGGGTCCTACTTCTAAGTGAGGACCCATTCGCCATAGGGCGAATGGGTCCTAGACCACTTACCGAGGACACACATCAGTCAATGTTAAATATTATGCTAAATTAGGGTCCTAGATCTAAGTGAGGACCAATGGTGAATGGGTCCTAGACCACTTACCTAGGACACACATCTTCCAAAGTTAAGTGTTGTGTAATGGTATTTATGAATGTCAGGTTTTATCCCTTAGAAATTGTAATTAATTAGGCTTGGATTTGAATTAAAGGGGCCAATTAAGGAAAATTAACCTCAATAATTTAATAAAGCCCTAGATTAATGTTAAAGTGTAAAGGTACAACTTACAACATCAAAGATAAGGAACGATTAAGTCCATTTAATTTAAAAGGTCTGTAGACACGCAAAATTGGCAAATTGCATTCAATTAGGTCATATTCATCCATTTAACAAATAAATCAAGTTTATTTATCAATCTCCTAAAGTCGTCAGTTTAAATTAAATAAATCAACTTGATTCTAAACATCACCCTCCTTGATTAAATAAATCAAATCTTTTATTTAATTAAGTCTGAAATCACCTTTCATCCCTTTTTGATTTAAATAAATCAAAATATTCAAGTCAAAAAGGTCAAACTCACCTAATCATCATTAAGCTAATCTAATCCTAATTAGCCTAACCTAACTACCCATCACATTCTCTAGATTTTTCCACTTGCACAAATAAATCAATTTATTGATTTATTAAATCTAACATTTTCCATCAACATGGCATCTTTGAGGAATATTCCCTCAAGTTTGAATTCAAAAACAAGTGGACATGTACATCCAACAAGTCATTTATGAGCTCTTACATGACTCTTACATGTCCCTTGCACAAGTCAAACTCAGCATTAACTCTCAATTTCAAATTTGAAATCTCCCTCTCTTGTGCACATTGGCCAAAATGTGCACATTCCTCAACCACTCACAAGTTGAAAAGTGGCTTCATCTCATTGGCTTGTTTTTAGTCCCACATTGTTCCCTCTTGAGCACTCTTAGCATTTGAGAATCTACAAATGAAAGCTTCATCTTTTATCAAATCCTCCACAACTCCACAATTTCATCCACAAATCTTATGCAAAGTCACTCTCTTCATTTGAGAACTGATTTTTCCCTTTCATCATCTTGATCATCAACATATTATTTTCATATCATGGAGCTTAAGCAAGGATTGGGAAAGGGCTTCTTTCCATAGAAGCACCAATCCAATATGAGATATTATTTACTTCATGATTTATTGTATGCTTTCATTTAGTTTATCTAATCTTTTGTTGTTTTGATTGCATCATTAAAGCATGTTGATTTATTTCATATGGATGTGAATGTTTGCTTTGTTGCAAATGATGTATGTTTAAATTTTAGCCATTTGCAGATTTAGCATCCACATTATGGTGCTAGAGGGAGGGCATTTGAAGGATAAGGTTCATCGTATCTTCTACTGCACTATAAGTCTCTTATCACGTCTAACACAATCTTGTGTATCTTTTATTTCACTGTACTTTTGATAATTTAAATAGGGCAGCGACTGCTAAAACTCTATTTTAAACAACGTAATGATGTCCAAAGAAGACACGCTGAAAGCAACTATTACCTTTTTCTTTCCTTTTTTTGGGTCAGCTCTCTCAAACTGTCTTTTGCGTCCCATTTTTTTTTAATTTTTTAATGGTTGTTCATGTTCTTAAAACACCTTCAACTGGTAAATGTATGGCACAAGTCCAGCAACAAGACAATGATGCAATGGGACCTTTGAAAATCTTCTTGTATTTTTTCTCTCTATTCATTAAATGGCATGTTCTTCTTACCACATATCATCTTGAAGAGCGACATCTTATGTAGCAGTTGGGGCATGGTGAGCCAAGTCAACTATCCTGAAATACTTGCATTGAAATCACTGTCACAAAAAATTAATACATTTCATTGAGCCAAATTGAGTTTGTTCAACTCTCTTTGTTATGGTAAAGATTATTCTGGCAGTAGCTTCAGTGTTGTTCTCAAGTAATATTCTATTCTGATCTTTTATTTTGAATATCAGTAGGATTCTATAAAATCAAATTAGCAGCATTCCGATACAAATTTGCTTCTATAATATCAAATTTCTTTTAAATTTTGTAAAATAAAATCCACCTTCGAACTGCTACTTTTATCCATGAATGCAACAACAAAATGATAAAAAAAATAGAAGGATATATAGTTGATCGATCATTCTTATCTACCTGAGAGGAGTACGGCTGATTCTTACTCACAGTCCTATCACCATTTACTGCCACTGCCAAAAATGAAGGATGAAAGGTACAAGAAATCCGGTTTACCCTGTTCTTTCTAGACTTTTTGTTCATACGCTTGTTGAGTGCATTTTCATTAAAGTGGATATCAAGATCATTCTGATTTCAGTGATTAAAAGTGCGTTGTTTACTTGGAACTAACATCTCTTTTATGTATCCTATCAAAAATCCATGGGTAAAGGATATGGTCATTAACTTTACACCTACCATTGGCATTACCTTGAAAGCTTCTAAAGATCCTTTGAGTTCTTCACAGACAGTAAGGACATTGGTAAATATTATAGTTCTATGTTAGGTGCATGCAAATTTTCAAACACAAGAGTGTGAGGAACATTTTACGTAGGCAGGGAGGATGTGAAAAGGGTGGAGGAATTAGTCTTTACACCTACCAAATGCATTTTCTTGAAATATTTTATCTATTGTCTCCCTCATACGTCGACTAAATGCATTTGTTTGAAAGTTTCTAGAGCCTTTTCTACAAATCCAGTTGGCGCATATCCTGCAATCAAGGAAAAAAAAATTCAAGAACATGTCAAGCACCTCCTTGTGTTGTATAAAAGCACATTTCTTTAAGCATTCTATTATAGATGTCATAGAAGGTAGCGTATAGCATTCTATTATAGATGTCATAGAAGGTAGCGTATATAAGTTACTTGTTATCTACGCTTGAGTCTCTTAGTATTTATCTCTCAATTGTTGTGTACAAATGGAGATAGTAAAATTTTATAGATGGACTTCATTCAATGTTGTTATACAAGGCTTATATCCTCATTAACTATGCGCAGTTGAGAGCTGTTGGTTTGTGTGCTGTCATCTTTCTGTGTGTCTGTATGCAAGGATCTTGTTTTGGCCTGTATTATATCAATATTTCTTTCCTGCATTAAGTAGCCTCTGCCTTAGGCGTCATGTCAAATAATTTAGTGCCATGTTGAGGCATCATATCAAGCAGTATCGTACCTTGTCTAGATTTCTAGGGAGGAGACTAGCACAGGTCATAGATCATACCTTCCAAGCGCATTAAATTTGACATTTTGCTAGAATTTTCATTTGCGCATTTCTTACAATCTTCTATTCTTTACACTTGACAAGTTGCAGTTGCTTTTAAAATTCAAAAGCCTTTGGTGGATGCATTTGATCATTTAGCCACATATGGATTTAATGAATGATTTTAGTAATTGATTTGATGGGATACATTTTTATTTATTCATAAATTCTCTCATACTATATCATCATACTTATTGATTGTATAATAAATGTCATAATTTTATATTATCACTTTTATTATGATAGTCAAAATTTAAGATTGGGAGGATACTTTTTGAAAGGTATCATTCATGGTTGATAAAATTCACGGGCTTGCAAAGTTTATCATAATGATAGTTGACATTTAATCATTAAATAAATTATCATAAGGGAAGGAATAGGTCTAGCAAGTGTGATTTCTTTTCAATGAAATCAATATCAAAGCATGATTCACTTATTAATCATTCTTTTACTATCGTAATCATCCAAATCTTTGTCCTTTCATTTGGGATAATGTTATTATTTTAAGTTGATAATCAAAATGAGTTTGATATCTTGATCCTCACATGAGTGTCTTTTATTTTTATAGGTAAAAGAAGAAAGCGAAGGAAAAGTGAGGAGGAGGGATTTCGTTTGCACAAGGGAGTTGCAACATTAAAAGATAAGAGGTGATCTTGGAAAAACTTTGGAGTTGAAGAATTAGAAATCCAAACTTGAAACTTAAAAAAGAATTTTTTAATGCTTGGAGAGTTCACCTTATTCCTTAGACTAACTCATTTCTTTTTAGGCTCTAAAACAAACATAGAAAAAGTTTTTCAATTTTCATTGCAAGGGCTTAAAATGAATCTTAGAACAAATCCACTAGATTTTGTTTTAACAATTGAACAAATCAACTTCACATTTCCTATGGTGCTTAAAATGAACTCGAATCATTGCTTTGAAGGATAAAATGAACATGTGTCTTTTGTGTTTTGTAATCTATTATGCAAAATAATCTCACCTAAAAAGGTGTATGCACTTCTCTCGCACTTCACAGTGACCCTAAGAATCAAAAGTTTTTTTGATGACAAATTAAGTTGCATAAAAGATTACCTCCACACTTCAGTTTGGGTTTAAAAATTCAAAAAAATCTTGTGCGAGTGTGAGTGGGGGAATTATCAAGTATATTCTCTCTCTTTGTTTCCATCAAAGATTGATCGAGTTACAGATTTTTTCTTTACTCGCTTTTTTTTATCCTAGAGGACCTACCTTGGGGAAAAAGTACTCACCCAAGGGAACAACTCAACTGGTAACACTCTAAAGCCAAGAGTATTTCCAACCGGGATATAAATGTGGGTATTGGAGTAAACGCCAGTATCACGCGGTTGGCTCCGATAAGATGGATCCGAAAGGGGACTCTTTCCGTATGGGTCAATCTCCATGAACAAAAAGTCTGAAATAGAACCCTTGTTTTGTAGTGACCAATTGATCCATTGAGTGAGTTTATCAAAGTGGTGCATTGGAACTTAGATTCCAAGAAGTTACTTGCCATGTCTGATCTTAGTTAAAGTATAGAGGTTAAGACTTCATTCTTAACATACCTTTATACTCTTTCCTTGGTTGCATGTAAAATCATCTCTTCTACGAAGGGCATGAGGCAAGCCCACCAAGAAAAATGTACCAATTGAGCTAGAGTGTTATTGCTTGTGAGTCAGTTTGAAAACACAGTGCTTTGATCAAAAACATTGGAAAACCAACATTCAACATGAGCATCAAATATCAAACCCTTTAGGAGAAGCAAATATCCTTGAACAAATTCACATGTTATTGCTTTCCCTTGGGATTCGTATCCTTAGAGGCTTCTAAACATTTGGATTTCATCTCAATTTTCTCCTACTAAGGTCAACAATAGGTAACTCTTGCCTCAAATTTCCTTGGTTTCTGCATAATACACTTTGTGGGATAAGGGGAAATTTGAGACATTAGACATCTAGATTCAAAAACTAACCAAGAGTGTGTTTGTGGTAAAAAGAATCCATTAAACAAAGATTAAATCAATTGGACCCCACATATGTGCTTGGAATCTTTTGGTCATATGGTTTTCATGCAAACATTGGTCTTTTGATTTTGAATTACTTTTAGAGAAAGGAATGTTCTTCACTATCTTGGTCTCGTAAACAAGTCCTTCCTAGATTCATTTAGGATCAAAATCAAAAATTTCATCCATCCAAACATTTATCAAAATCCATCCCACCAAACAACTTTAGAGCTTTGAAAACATCATTCTAGACTTGGGTAAATCACCAAAATCAAAATCACCTTGTTTAGTTAGGTGCATGGGAATGCATCCTTTCTCATACATTTAATTGAATTAGCAATCCTTTGAGAAAATTCATCCTAAGATCACATCCAACATCTTAGGGTTTACAAGTTCATTATCCAAATCAAACCAATCAAAATCAAGCCCTAAGTCTAGCATTGATACAAAGTTCGTAAACATTTACACCTTTCATCCTTCATCTTGTCATTAGTCCTAAGAACCTTAGAGGTCACTTTTGCAACAAGGTCAAAACACAAGGAGAACATGGAATACAAACTTGATCCATACATCATGAGTAATCCAAATCAATTGAAATTTCAAAGCCTTACAATGCCGATTGATTATCAAAACTCACACTTATACAATCCATACATGGGATCATTACCTTCTACAAATTTCAATGGCACAACAAGTGTGAGTATGCCCAAATCAAAGATTGGAACATATTTCCCAATGGTAGATCTACATCCAAACCTACAAGTCTGTCCACCAAACAATCAATGCATGAGCCTTCAAATGAATAATGTCATACCACCAAATCCCTACATGCCAAACGAGAATGTACCAAGTACAAGTTTTTGAAACATGAATCTGGAAAACTTTGGGATAAATATGGTTGCAAATCATACGAATATTGTTCAAAATCCAAATAAGATGTTAACAAATCCAAGTCAAGGTAACACCATGCAAGATCAGAGTTACCTAAAACAAGGCAATGTGATTCCTAACATCAACAATGGTCAATTTAAACCTATCATGCCAAATCTAAGTTTCATCCCAAATCAGAACATTGTCCAAAATCAAACACAAGTACACACTCGAAATCTGCTTAAACAAAATCCAAATCAACTATATCAAGGGAGTCAAGATTGAAATCAAGATCAAATTTGGTGAGATCAAATTGCTACACTTACCAAGATTGTTGAGTCATTGTGCCAAGATACATCTCTACCACCATTACCCATATCAACATAATTCCTTGGTTTAGGGCTTCCCCCTTTACCTAGCACCAATCACTCCATCCAAATCAATCCACCTAATGCCAATCAATCCATCACATCAAATCCTTGGAATATACCATTGACATCGCACCAACAGATGGTATCTAATCAAATGACAACATCAATCCTGAAAAAATCAAAATATGGTCTCCCAAAGACCTATCACTTCGATCATTCCAACCACCCCTATCACACCCATCATATCTCAACCCCTCACTACCATGATCACTCCAAGCGTATCTCAACCACTCATCACTACATTCAACATAATTCTGAATCCACCACCACTATCACCAAAACCAAATGAAGCAAGACAATATAACATTGCACTAAAAGCTCACCAGGCCTACCAAAAGGCCATCCAACAATATCTATCCACGCAACAAGCAAGACAAGCTCAACAAGTGCAACAAGCCTCTCAAGCTGCCCAAGCCTCTCAAGCTACCCAACAAACACAAGCACAAACACAAAAATGACAACTGTTGAGAACAAGGATCAAGATCAATCCATCATTGAGCACCTTGAAGCTATGTCTACTTCATCCAATGATCAAATCAACATATTTCAAGAGTCACTTCTCAATCATGATCAAAATCCACCAACAATACCCAACAATGATCCAATTCAAGATATTTCAACATCACTTGACTTTATGGTTGAATACATTCACAATCTCCCCACCACAATTATTGAAAACAATGATCAAGATCTATTCATCAAAGAGCACATTGAAGATGTTTCCACCTCATTCGATGACCAACTCACCATACATCAAGAGCCACTCTTTAGTGATCTATTTCAAGGAGTGTTAGGATTATTTAATCCTATCGACATAATGCACAATCCATCGACCAATAATCTTATTGAAAATGTCTCTACATTGTCTTATGAGTTAGAGGACATATCCCAAGAACTTATTCCAAAGCAAGATCAAAATCTTCCACTAAGGTCTAACAATGGTCCTTTCTAAGACATGTTGACCCCATTTGACCTCATGGTTACAGATACTAAAGGAATTTTCAACTCAACATTTGATCCAAGTCCACTCAAAGATCAAGAGGATATTGAGCTATTTCCCATACCTAATGAAGACATCCAAGAACCCTTTGTGAGTAATCCATTCTTTGAAACTAACCCATGTCAAGAACTTGATCCAAAGCATGTCAAAAGAAATTCTGAAATCATTCAAGATCAAGAATTTGTATCTTCGAGCTACTATAGTGATCTAATGGACACTCTCCTATCTATAGAAGATGTCACAAATGATGATCACATCAGCATAACACATATTCCTCCATCTACCCATGAGATGCTTTCTTTGGATGGACATGGAGATGATCTTCATTCAGAACAAGATTCTTTTATTCCTGATATTGTTACACAAAAAGAGGAGGTTATTGATTCCTATAGTCAAACTAAGTAAACAAGATCAGGATCAGATATATCCCAAATTCAAAATGAGGACATCAGGTATGTAGATATCCAGCATTATCTGCTCAAAGAAACAAGTCAGATAGAACAGTATAATCTAGAGTTAGTAGAGCAGAAAATTGAAACAACGTCATCTACAGTGGTCATTTCTCAGAGCATGTTTACTGAACAAGGCATCTCAAAACAAGCAGAATCAGGGAACGAAGGTGCCACTAACACTATACTGGGGGCAACTTCATCTCAAGAAAATGTCAACATAGGGAGCATGAAGAATCCTTATGATGAAACTGATGTCAATACTACAACCAGCCACGTCATGAATCTTCATCCACCCATCACCCCATCCATGAGTTGGGACCAAATTTGAAAGAAAGATTTGAATCAAAGTACGAAGAACATTATCAAAGCAAAAGAAACAAAGCATAATGGAAAAATCAAATACAAATGGATACCAAAGAATACAAGGAAAGATTATCCTTACGAAACTCCATTAGTCAAAGAAACTATGGGGAAAAATAAAAAAGGGAAAAGTATCCATCAAATATGTCCATGAAAGAAAAAGTAGGCTTTTCAAGCAACGTATAAAGTGTATAAAGTAGTTGGTCCTAATTCCATGCACACTTTCATAGCCACCCATCATTGCTCATCTTCCTAAGTTTGGAGATTCAAAGATTCCAAACTGTCAACCAATCCATCTTTTATCCCTAAACACACTCTATCCACACCTCCACACATGATATCCAATTCTCACATTGACCATGTATTGGAAATGACCCTTCATCATAAGGATTCAGAAGGCACTCTATCACGATATACGCACAGAGACAGAGTTAACCCTTGTATCAATAAAGCAGATCAGGAATCCCAAAAGTTGCATTCAAGTACACGTATCTTAGCAAAGCAACTTCTTCAAGAAAGATATTGATGGCACATTATGACAGGGGCATCTACATCAGCAACACCTTGTGATTCAGCATGAGCTTAAAATCTTTCGAAAAAATCAAAAAAATCAAAAATTATGAAAATCCAAAAAAAAAATAGAAAAAGGATTGAAAACAGTGAAGAAAAAAATCGTCCTCTAGTGAAAACCACTATGGTGGCACTTTGGGAAAGACCATGATGAAAACCTGGAAAACAGGTGTCATGTGTGGAATCAAGATCTACGTGTGCCAGTTCAGGAGAGAGCATCTCATCCCATCCATAATAAATCCAACGTTCCATCCATCTTAGCCATAATAAATCTATTCATTCATGAACTAGTTATCCAATTCATTTTCATCTATTTGCATTCATCATCCAAGTTATCTTGATCTTGATGAAAGTTTGGGGCACACTTTGCACTTGCTTATGGTAAACCTCTTTGACATGGGTCATTTTCATTGATCCTATCATATGCAGTGTTATCTGAGCCATGAAAAATTATCTAATGAAGCATTCCTCTGTTCAAAAGCCTTATCTTATCACAAGATAATTCATATCCATCCATCCATACACCTATCCAGGCATCTATCCATGGAATTCCATACATTGCTAGAAATTGGGGGTAGATATTTACATCTTGCTTTGGGAATAAATCTTGGTCTATATCCTCCAACTTATATGGTAATCTGAACATTGGCAAGTGTGAAATAAAATTGGTCCACCACTTGTGAGCAAAAATCCAAATCACTAGCCCATGGCATATTTTGACGAGAAGAGATTCCTTACCAATCTTCATCATTCATCGAACATCAATCCAAACAATCAATATTAGTCGCATCTAACGCATCCTTCAACGTCACATCAAATCATCCAAAACATCTTTTGTTTCAAACCAAGCTTCATCAATCTTGATCAATCAAATCTAATAAAAAAATCATCATCTCAGGATATCATTGTGTTGCTTAACACTATCCTTGCATTGTTGTGCATCCTCAACAATGTTATCATCATCGGTCTTGATCAAATCATCATAAATCTATCATCATATTGGGATATCATTCCTGATCATTATGTTGCTTAACACTATCCTTGCATTGTTGTGTATCCTCAACAATGTTATCATCATCAATCCTGATCAATCAATCCTTGCATTGTTGTGCATCCTCAACAATGTTATCATCATCATCAATCCATCGATCTGATCAGTTAACCTTAGCTTGGTTTTTAGAAAATCCAAAATAGAGCACTGATATTGTCACACATATCCATATCCAAATCGTCAAAATCATGCGAAAATCCAAAAACATCAAAAAATCAAAAAACATTCAAAACATATCAAAATCCAAAAACACTCAAAAAGTTAAAAACATCAAAAACATTGGAATTTGAACTATGTCGTCTCTGAGCTTAAACGTAGGCAAGGCTATTTGTGATCAGCCCCCGAGACATCAAAATCCAAAAACATTCAAAAAAAACATCAAAATCCAAAAGCATTCAAAAAATCAAAACACAAAAAACATTCAAAAAAAATCAAAATCCAAAAACATTCAAAAACGAAAATCCAAAAACATCACAAAATTCAAAAATCAAAACATTTGTAAAAATCTCAAAAACACCAAAAAACAGCCTCAAAACATTCCAAAAACGTCAAAAACATCCAAATATTTGAAAAAATCCACCAGTCTCATCTCGCTTGCACCCTCAATAATCAATCATCCATAATAAACTAATCATCACCTTCATCCTTTGGCAACACAAATAGAAACATCACAACAATTAGCAAAAGCAAGCTTCAATCGTAAAATCAAAAGCAAACAACAAATCGTTAAATGCAAAATCAAACTCTTGATCACTCGCAAACATGTCAATCAACCTTGTATCAACAACCTATCAATCAACTTATCAAACCATCATCATCCTATACAATGTATATCCTAGGATATATCGTTTCGATAATGGGCATCATTTTGGATATCACTTGGATTCTTATCCTATCAAAACAAATCCCTTTTGGCTAGAGATATGAAGAACATTGACTTGTTTGCATACCTGATCTTTTCTTTTGATTTATCTTATTGCGCTTAGTCCAAGGACCTCTCAATGATATCCAAACGAAGGATTTAGAGAGATAGGAATGGGGCAACAATCATTATCTTTTGTCTGTTGTGCTTGTTGGACGTTCTTGTAAAATAACTTGGCGAATACTTGCTTTGTTAGGTACGTCCTAGCAAGGTTTATGTATGTCAAGTGTGAACAAGAATACTCCTATATTTTTTTCAATTCAAATTCCATTGCACTAGGTACAACACCATCCTGGTTCTTTATACCTTGATGCATTGTACCTACGTGTGTTATCAAACATAAGGTAAGTATCCCTTTTAAAATCCCAATCCTTGATAAGTGAATCATCCATTTATCAGCATCATCTATCATCATCATCATCATCTCTCATAAAGTTGGCCTATTGGATCCTCTTGTCATCATCTAATTTCATCTTTTCCTCACTAACATCGTGTCATGAATAGTTAATCATCATCACCAACGCATCCATCTTGCATCCACAAACCATTAGTATTCAGCATATCATCTCACATGCATAATCATCATCATAATATAGATCTGTTAGTCTAAGCATCTACATAAAACATCCATTGCATAATCATAGCATATCACATCATCCATCTAAACCATCTCATTTGCATCATCATCCATAACCATCCATTTTGAACCTCTTTATTGTGAGATTGACCCTCAAATTGAATCTTTTCGCTCGATCTCTCGAGGGGGAAATGTACCAGTGTAGTTCTTTCAGCTGGGGCATCTAAAAAAAAAAAAAAAAATGAATTTTGATCGTGGCAAGTTTATTCTTGGAACCAACGCAACAAGTACATTGCTTCAAAGAGGGACAAAATGTAGACACGCAAAATTGGAAGATTGCATTCAATTGGGTCATATTCATCCATTTAACAAATAAATCAAGTTTATTTATCAATCTCCTAAAGTCACCAGTTTAAATTAAATAAATCAACTTGATTCTAAACATCACCCTCCTTGATTAAATAAATCAAATCTTTTATTTAATTAAGTCTGAAATCACCTTTCATCCCTTTTTGATTTAAATAAATCAAAATATTCAAGTCAAAAAGGTCAAACTCACCTAATCATCATTAAGCTAATCTAATCCTAATTAGCCTAACCTAACTATCCATCACATTCTCTAGATTTTTCCACTTGCACAAATAAATCAATTTATTGATTTATTAAATCTAACATTTTCCATCAACATGGCATCTTTGAGGAATATTCCCTCAAGTTTGAATTCAAAAACAAGTGGACATGTACATCCAACAAGTCATTTATGAGCTCTTACATGGTTCTTACATGTCCCTTGCACAAGTCAAACTCAACATTAACTCTCAATTTCAAATTTGAAATCTCCCTCTCTTAGGCACATTGGCCAAAACTTGCACATTCCTCAACCACTCACAAGTTGAAAAGTGGCTTCATCTCATTGGCTTGTTTTTAGTCCCACATTGCTCCCTCTTGAGCACTCTTAGCATTTGAGAATCTACAAATGAAAGCTTCATCTTTTATCAAATCCTCCACAACTCCACAATTTCATCCACAAATCTTATGCAAAGTCACTCTCTTCATTTGAGAACTGATTTTTCCCATCTTACTCCATCTTCAAAGCATTTTATCATTTAGCTTATCTTAGAAAGGATTGGGAAAGGGCTTCTTTCCATAGAAGCAACAATCCACTATGGGATAGGGTTTGGTCATAATTTTATGTGCTTGCATTTAATTATCTTTGTTCTATTTAGCTTGCATATTTTAGTATGATCAATTATTTCATAGGGATGCTCTATCTTATTTTCTTGATTCAACTAACAACTCATGTTTGTTTGTTTTTTGAGCCAAAATGAATATTTAGCATCCACAAGGTCCCTAAAATTAATGTGAATATGAAAATCATATTACAATGCTAAATTAAGGCATAATTAAGATTATTTTATTATTAATTATTCCCAAATTAAGTGTGAAAAAAGGATACATTGTCCTACACTACATTTTCCCTCACTTTAGTGAGAGTATGACCCCATATCAAACTCACACTAAAGTAGACATTCAAGACACTTATGTATGCATCAATGACAAAGATACACAATCATACAACATCAAAGGCTAGGAAGATCAAGCCTAGACTTTCCAAAATGATGTGAAACACATGTAATCTTTTGGTTTTCTCTCACTCCAAGGTAGAGGAACTTCAATCTATCCACTAGATGATTCTCCCAATAAAGTGGCTTAGTGAGAAAATCATGCCAGGTCTACAGGCTCTCACCGTACAATGAGAATGCCATGCCTTTGTGTCAGCTTCTCATCGTACTAACCATACCAAAGCTATCCCTCTAATAACTTCAATAAGGTATCACAAGGAAAGGCTCCACAAGCAAGCAAGGTGTGTTATGCTAGGTGGCATTGAATTTATGGTTCGAGCTTCACAAGGTTAGCAAGCTATGTTATGCCAAACACTTATGAACATTATATATATATGGTTTTTTTTTCAAAGAGATTTCACTTAGTTCTTGTAAGGTCTTATTATTACAAAACATTTTTCCTAATGTCTCCAAGAGAGGAAAAATCAATATTAAAAGATTCACAACTTAGGCAATGTAGTGTGTCGCATCACCACTAAGAGGAAATTCATACGCCAAGAAATATTGCACTCTTGGAGGACATAAAACCCAATGACACCACCAAGAAAAGGATGCATCACAAGAAAAATAAAATCACACCATGAAACATAAAAAATGTCAAAAGATATTATCGATGTATGCCCCCACTTTAAAGCGGTTTCTAACACCATTGTTGTGAGCAATTGCTTTATGTAGCAAATGTTTCATCCTAAGACATGAGAGCTTCCTTGAAAATCCCTATTCCAAGTAATATGTTTCCGAAATAAATCTGTCATGAAAAAGGAGGGGGGGTTGCCCCCAAAAATTCATAAGAGCTCTATGGATTCGAGGTTAGTATATGTTTGCTACAATGTTGTTATAGAGCTCAGAAATGTCATCATTCCCCAAATACTCATAGAATTAGAAGAATGACACATAAAGAGTGAAAACAAAGAAAAATATTTTGGGTCAACATGGAAGAGACCTAAATGTCTTGACGTCTTGTGTCATCCCTAAAAGGAAAACACAAGACAAATGAAAAACGTAAAATGTTTATGATATATAGAATAATGTAGATTCAATTAGAGGAATGCACAAAAATGGAGAGAGATACACCAAATAAAACAGTATGGGGGATCACATTACGCACATGCAATTACATAAAGGAACATGAAAAATAAAATAATGCAAAATACTAGTAAGGCACATGCAAGTCAACCTATAGCAAGTCGTATGTATCCCAATCTTGATCAGTATATACGGAAGGCAAACAAATAGACAAAGGGACAATAGTAAGTTCTGAACTAGGACATGCACCAAGTTCAACACTCTTATCATCATTTAAGTTCATGCAAGAATAGAAAAATGAATTCAGCTCATTATGCACTTGTTCATCAATCTTTGCAATATCATTGTCATCATCTAAATTAATCACAACAGGAGGTTGAATGATAATGTCTCTGGAAGGTTCTTGTTTACATTACGGTGAAGGTATAGAGTCATCATGCATTGCTTCAGGAAATCTTAAATTTTTTATTTTCTATGTTTCTCTTATCTTCTTTAGTTTGTAACATACAAGCAATAGAACGACGTCTACACCTACTCTCTCTAGCATTTTGGTTTCATGTAAATTTGTTGTTAATTTGTGATTGTCTAGGAGCGGGTTTGTTAATCATCTTTTCTTCCATTAGGGGAGGAATGGGAGGAACCACAGGAGGTTGTTCAACCACTTTCTCTTTGACTTTGTAAACTTGTTTTATTTTAGGAGGCACAATGGGATTGCTTTTATTATCTTGTGGTCTCTTATAGGAAATAGTAAGAGGATATTTCATAGGTTTCTCTTGGATATTTGGAAGGGATTTTTCTTCAATCATTGGTTTATCAAGGATAGGTGGCTCAATCACTGGTTGAGGCATATTTCTAAGGGATAATTATGTTATTCTCTTCACCTTAAAATTTTGATATGATTTGAAAAAGAATTCCTCACGAGGTCTAATAGGTTTGATAGGCTCAGGAAAAAATAAATCCAATGAAAAGTTCACACACGAAGACATAGGATTAAAGCCACTATGATGTATAGTAAAGATTTCATTTCCAAAGGGAAAGTTCAAAAAAATTTGCACAACCAATGGGATGAAATTCATGGAGCGATCCATGGATAGCCTAACTTCACATGAAATTGGTTCAATGAAGGGATGATGATGAATGAGACTTTCAATGTTTTCAGTCCAACCTTTAGAGGGAGATTTATCAAGCCAATCACAGGGAAAGCAAAACCATTATGTATTTTGATCCATGCTTTTAGTATTTCATATTGTGTGTAAGAAAATATGTGAATTATAATAATCAATAACACACAACAAATGCTATGTAGTACATTAAGGAAATCTAAATTAACAACACAATTTGATAAAACAATTCCTTAAAGACATTCCATCTTCCTTTATTCCTAAGGATCTTGTATTAGTGCTCTCAGATCTTAATTATGCATTGAAATACTAGGATGACACTTAAGAAATGAGTAGCCATTAAACTAGAATGCAGAAACTATGTCTACACCTACATGATCTGATGATTTGGTGGGATGATGAACTAAATGATATGTTGGAGGATAAAATGTCATATACGGAGTGCTAATGGAATGATGCAATGCTGAATTAAACTAATGGAGTTTTTATGAAAATGATTCTAAATGCTATAAGTAAGCTAAGACACATCTAACAAAGAAGCCATGATTCTAATTCACTTGCTAAACTATTCTAAATGCTAAGTTAAAATGTACACTAAGTTCTCAAATGCTAAGATGATTTCTGTAGAGTAATTGTATGCAATGCTCTCTTATGCAAAAGCTATAAATGAGCCTCTATTTATAGATTTCATCAAGGAATTAGGTGAGTTGGTAGAAATGGACGATCAAGATTAAATATGGAGAGATCGACGGTGAGAAATGAGGTTAGAGAGAAATAAGGAAGTTGTCCCCTTTAATAGAACACTTTTGCCAAGTGTAGAAAAGAATAAATGGGAAGGAGAAGCCATGTGTCTTTGAGTTTGTTGAGTTTGTTGATGGTAAATACCCATTTTAGAAATTAGGAATAATTATTTTCATGTGACACATGGTGAGATGGAAGATGATGTGGAAGGAGGTTAGAAGAATATGGAGAAATGTGACAAAATTCGATTTAAATAAAAAAAATTAGTTAAATTTGTTTATTTAATTAAATTATGAAGAAAGTGGTTTAGATAAGAGGAATTAAGAAATACAAACTATATAAATAAACTTTGCAATTTATTTATACAGTAGAGGAAATAAATATTTTTATTAATTAAATAACCAGTATTTAATTAATATTCTTCAAACCAATTTTGGATGTATACATTTTACCCCTCTTTGAAGTGATGTGTTTACGCATTACTTCAAAGAAAATTTTTACTAGTGCTGTTAAAATCTCGATGATGCCCCAGACAACGATTTTAGAAGATAACGAATGTATGCCCCCTCTAGAGATAAATCAGGAAATTTTTTATGATTAAAATATTTTTGATGATTTTCATTGATTTATGATGATGTCAATGATGAAATCCTGATTTTATAATATTCCATATATTTATCTCCCAATATGGAAGAATTGAGCTGCCCTGATTAATTGATCCTTAAAAATAAATAAAAATATCCCACCAAAATCACACTCTTAATTACCCTTATTAAGAGGTAAAAAGTGAAAAGAGGATTCATTTGTGCATTGGTGAATTTGAAAATTGTGGAGTGAGAGAGCATCCTTGAGTATTTGAGTAAAAATGGTGATCCCCTACAAGACTCATCGATTCGAGCTGGTGCAGTGACACAACCAGCCAGCGGGATACAAACCTCTGGTACGAATTTTGAAAACTTTTCTTGTGAATTTTGAATCAATTTTCTTGCATTTTTTATTTCAAATTTTTAGTTTTCCTTCTTTCAGTGCATATGAAATTTTCTTCAGTGCATAGGTTAGATTCTTTAGCACATCTACCTAGAGTTTTAGCGCATAGGCTAGATTTAGTGGCACATTCACAGTCTGTAACGATGCATCCAACCAAATTGATGGTGCATCAGAGTATTAGGTAGCACATCTACTAGAAATGGCAAATAAAAGTGTAGTTCTAGCACATATGAGAGATTCTCTAGCGCATTGGATTAAATGACACATCAAAGAGTTTCCACAGTGCATCTAAGGAATTATCTATCGCATTGAGTTAAAAGGCGCATTGATAGACTGTAACAGTGCATCCAGCCAATTTGGTGGTGCATCTACCCTTTTGGTGCAACAAAGCACTGTTATGGCACATCTAGGTCAGAATTGAAGATTTTTTTGGTTTGCTCCTTGAATTTGATGATGTTTAATCGCGTTAGCCAACTATTTGTTATTGATGATAGATTAGATGATTTATTGATCTCATGATAGGCTGGATTCAATAATGATGATGTTGTTTTGACCTCATGATAGGCGAGGATCAAAAATAGATGTTTACAAGATTTGACAAAAATATCACTAGAACTTATAGGATAAGTGATTGATTGATGTTTGATTGTTTTACTGATTTGATTGATTGATTGATGTGTTGATTGTGATGTTATAATGATAGGAGATAGATTTAGATAATCTTCAGTCCTGAGAGTGATTCCCACAAACTTGGGAGCTGATCCCACATCTATCACAAGTTGATAGGGATATCATTGACCAATGCGGATTATCTTCACTGATTGACATGCCTCGGATTAGGATTAATAGGGGATTGTTGACTGCACTGGAAGAGAGGTGGAATAGCGACCATAAAATTTTTCATCTGGCCACTAGAGAGATGACTGTGACACTAGAGGATGTCTATAGGATTTTTTGGATTCCTGTGATGGGTGACATTGTTACATATGACCACACCGAGTAGGGAGGTACAGATGCCTTACGCCGGATATTCCATGATGACCATATTAGCAGATATGAGATGCCTTGGTAGGAGATGTTTGAGAGGTATGCTCCTTTTCCTTCTGTGCTTGTGGGATTTTTCGGTGGCTTCTTATGTCCCGACAAGAGGGCAAAGGGATTTTCCGTCGGTTGGGGTTGGACACTAGAGTAGATGATTCAGTTTGGGACCCATTTCACCTAGGGTTCATGCATGCTCAGATAGTTATATCATGATTTTCATTAGGTAGTTTACCTCAGAGGAGCTAGTCTATCCGCCGGTGTGACCCTATTACAAACATTGGCTTGGGAGCATATAGCGGTGACACGTCTGAACACAAACAAATTCTGGCCATTTAGGAGACCCTATGTCTATGGTTATGCAGGTCCAGTTGTCCAGCATAAGTTGGGAAAATTAGAGTATTGGAGACATGTATTGGATGACCTGGATTCTATTACATGGCCACCATATGTAGATTGTGAGCAGTGGGTCGAGGATCATTTGGAGATGCCTTATTTTATCATATCCATGTATCTTATTGGATGGAAACACTACATTATTGAGAGATTCTTATTGCTGAGGGTGCTTAGATAGTACAACTAAGTTTAGGGGTACCATAGGGATTGGCCATGTATGCGTAGAGACAGCAGAATGCGACTGAGTGGAGGCCCACTTTATCTTATGATGTCGCATGTGATGAGTATCATAGACTACAGCCGGTGATTTAGGATTACCATCTAGAGATCATTGAGGGATACATGACTAAGGAGTACTCATAGTATTTTAGTGGGCATCCATTTCCAAGGATCTCCAGGCCTGATGAACCAGTGCTAGCATTAGAGGATGATGAGGATAAACTACCTAGATGGAGGAGGGGTAGAGGCGATGGAGATGAGGAGGAGGGAGATGGTGGGGATGGTGATGGAGGAGATGATGATGATGTTGGGGATGATGGCCACGATGATGGAGGAGGTGATGGTAGAGGAGGGGGTTCCCATCTAGTACTAGATGTCAAAGTGCCTTGTAGGAAGCAATCCTTAGTGGCAGCAGTATAGTAGCATGTACAAATATGGTTTCCTTCCTAATAACAGCACTCATAGATTGCGGCCTTACATGCTCAGGTCTAGACATTTCAGGGCCAACTAACATAGGTTCAGGGGTAGTTATAGGCATAGACATAGGTACTAACACAGGTACAGGCACAACTCTCACAGGCCTAGGGATAGATACAGACTTTGATGGCTGAGAGGGATGCTGCCAGGTAGTAGCTTGCATAGGTGCAGGGCTAGGGACAGGTGCAGGATCAGGTTGCTACATTGGCTATGGACAAAGATGCATTGAGATGATGGGTAGAGTAGGCAGAGGCTATTACTGAGAGACTATAGTAGGTTGTGATGACTGCTAGGATTTTTTATTATTTTAGGGAGATATGCCTCACTTCTTAGGAGGTCGAGTTCTATAGAGGTTGGTATCATGAGTTGGTCCCTCTAGAGCGGTGGGAGAGCTTTGCTTAGTCTTTGTCTGGTAGGTCACAGTCTCGGACAGTTAGTGTGGGTTTTACACAACCGTTTCCTAGATATCAGAGAGATCATGATGTGGGTCTGTCAGGTGCAGGGGGAGGTACCAGTTCAAGGATGCTAGCATCATCTAGGGGGAGCACTACATAGCTCCGACACTTGATTTTTTATTGTGATTTGGACATGTATACATTGCTACTTGATGAGCTACTATCGTTTTTGATGATGTATCTCTTCATATTCTGATATCCTTGTACACATGGCATTATTTGGAGATATATGTGTAGCGATGATGATGATTGACCTATGTGTTTATGTGTTGATCATGATGGATGCATTTAATTTCCTATTATGTATTCTATGTGATTTTTTATATGATGGTGATATGATATTTCATGGATGCATTATGTGTTTTGATCCTATGATGCTTTTATGATATCCATATGCCCTGTGATTAATCTAATTATGTGAATGGAATGTGTTAAATGCTATGTTTTTGTACTTTTCTGATGCAAATATGTATGATGCAATAGATGAACTAGATGTATGAGATAGATAAATGGAAATGTTTCATTGTGGATGTTTTTTTGATGCACATGGATGACTAAATGCATATGAATGAAAATGATATGATAATGCTTTGTTTTTGGATTTTAATAATACAAATATATGACCTCATGAAAATGAATGTTGAAATGATATGATAATGCTTTGTTTTTGGATTTTCATAATGCAAATATCTTATCTAATAACTAGATGAATGACGAAATGATATGAGAATGCTATGAATGATGTCATAATGCTTATGCAACTAAAATTTGAATGATCTTTTTGGTAATTTCAAATGTACTCAATTTTTTAATGATAGGAATAACATCACTCATAATATTGTACTAGCCTTGGAGAAATCTATAAATATCACTGCAGCACCTAATATGAATGCAACCTAAACATGCAAACCTAACAATGCAATGTTGTCATCCCAGTAACTAATTTATTGTGCTTTGTATCATCATTGAGCTTTCAAAATGTTGAAAGTGAGTACAAACATCAATGTTATAATTAGACCATGATGACCTGAGTACTAGTTTCATGATGTTTGATAGTGCAAGTTAACACAAGCATCTAGGTATAATTGGACTGAGATGACCTAAGCATTTCTTGCGTAAACAGACAAGAGTTAACCATTTTCCTATGTGTATCTGAAATGTCATCAGTGATACTTTGCAGATCATGTCCCACAACGATTCACATAGTATTAATGATCAACTCACAAATAACAGACAAAGAAAATATCATTCTTGATCATAGCTTCTCTAGTTCTTGGCATCCTTGAGTTGCTCTTGAGAAATGATAACAACAATCACAATGCAAATAGTTTGAACATTTGTGTTAAAGTGATAAAAATGTGACTCAGAGTATCATCACCAAATGAAATTTTTTTTTGATGGATCTTGTTTTTGTTGGTTTAGATGATTATTTTTGGTGATTCTGATGGATGTTCAAAGTGTTGGAAAATGTGCCTCAAGCTTACAAACATGAAACTCCTCAAAGAGAAAAATCGGTGAGACCCTTTGGAAGTCTTACCGACTAGCAGTTGTGTTCAAAATATTTAAAGTCACTGAGATATTGATTTTGTCTTGCCGACGGGAATCATTGGCAAGACATGTCTATCGTTGTGAGTTTCCCATCTCATTTCGTTGTGGCAGATCTCTTGTCGACGGGTTGGTTCCAGTTGGTTATCGAGGAGACTCTTGGCGACGAGTGGCATCGGAAAGAGGCATGAACCTTCGGAGTGACTCATTCCGACAAAGTATGTCTCACCGACGGTTATACACAAGAATGTCATCGGGGTGACATGAAGGCTTGATAAGAGTCTAAGGGACAGTGGAGGTCTCGCCGACATTTTAGCTTTGCACAATGAACATCGGTGTAACATAAGGTTCTATAAGACTCTTAGCGATATCGATGGTCTTTCTGATGGTTTTGTAGTGGATATCGATGTGATGTCGTAGCCATAGAGTGAGTCTAGGTGATGGGTTTGAACTTGATATGACTCTTGCCGATGGTGGTGACTTGTCGATAATGACAGTCGGGCATTGTGGCATCGGGGAGACACGACCTAGTGTCTCACCAACATGTAATTCCATTTGAACTTCTTTGACTGAATGACTATCCTACATGGTCTATTTTGTACCAATCAGAGAAGTAGAATGTGAACCATTAGCAGTTGGACTATTGCGACCATTCCTGTATGGAAGATGAATAGATTGTGAGGAGAATGATTATGCTCTGGCAATGGCGGATGTTGATGAATAGAGCAAGATAACGAAGTGTTGCTTGATTGAAAATGAATTGATCTGAGTGAATTCATTGGATGTTTCTAAGATCTATTTTGTACAAGGTTGATTAGTAAATGTGTTGCTATAATAATTGACATCATAAAGTGAAGTTTATCTCTGTATGTAATTTTCTTTACTGTAATACAAAGAGGTTTTTCTTGGTGTGGTGGGTTTTTCTCCCGTAAGGGTTTTCCCACGTAAATCTGGTGTCCAATTGTGTATGATCATTTCTTTGTTTTGTTATTCCTTTCATGTGTATCTTATTGAATTGTAATTGCAAAATTTAAAGTCATATTTGCATTCTTCCCTGAGGTTTTAATGTTAGGAGAGTTTGTTCCGCACCTAAGCTTTCCTTACAAGTGGTATTGGGGAAAGTTCTTGGTGAATAAGTTGTTCTTGAGAAATAAGTTGTATTCTTTGAAAATGTAGGAAGGAGCGTCTGTTGCTGATCATTTGAATTCTTTCAACATGTTGATTGCTCAATTAGCATATGTGGGTGTGAAGATTGATGAAGAAGATCGTTGTATGCTACTATTATGTTCTTTGCCAGATTCTTGGGATCACTTGGTGATGGCTATTGGGATTACTACTTCCTCTTTTAAGATGGAAGATATTGTTGCTTCTTTGTTATCAGAAGAGATGAGAAGAAAATCTTCTGAGATGGCGAAGGAGGATCTTGTTGTTAGAGGTAGATTGAAAGAAAAAGGCAAGAAAAAGGACAACAAGTCCAAATCAAAATTAGAAGGGAGATCAAAGTCTCTTGGTAAGAAGTCCAAGGTGAAGTGTTGGAATTGTGGGAAACTTGGTCATGTTCGAAAGGATTGCAAAGAGGAGAAAAAGAAGAAGAAGAAGTATTATTCTGACAATGATTCTTCTCAAAATGATGCAGATGCTTTCATTGTAGCCTTGGCTATACAGGCATCAGATGATGTCTAGATAATTGATTCTAGAGCATCTTTCCACATGACATCTCATAAAGATTGGTTCACTAAGTATGAAAAATATGATGGTGGAAGGGTGTATTTGGAAAGCGATTCATCTCTAGAAATAGTTGGTTGTGGAAGAGTCAGAATTCAATTCCCTGATGGAAGAGTGAATGGAATCAATGATGTAATGCATATACCAAGTCTAGCTCAAAATTTACTTTTTGTTAGTAATTTGAATGATGTTGGAGTGCAGGTCTCTTCTCTAGAAATGGCTACAAGATGACTAGAGGCTCAATGGTGCTAGCTAGGGGTGTTCGTATTGGTACCCTGTATAAGCTGGATGCACATGTTGGTCAATGCAATAGTGTTTATGTCGAGTCACAGAAGGCTACTCATGGAGAAAAGGAGGAAAATGTTCTTGATAGTGCAAAATCTATGGAAGTTAAGCTTCTAGCAGAAAAGACTATGCTCTGGCATCATAGGCTTGGCCACATTGTAAAAAAAGGTTTAAAAACCTTGAAGAATAAAAACCTGGTTGAAGGGCTTGATGATTGTAACCTCGAATTCAAGTTTTGTGAATATTGTATATATGGTAAACAACACCATGTTTCATTTTACTCCAGTCCTCACAAATCATCTAGTTTACTTGATTATATTCATTTTGATGTTTTTGGTCCAGTAAATGTTCCTTCTTTGTCTAAATCAAGATATTATGTATCATTCATTGATAATTATTCAAGAAGGGCATTTGTTTATTTTTTGAAAAGTAAATCAGAAGTGTTTAGTCATTTTAAGGAATTTAAAAACCTTGTGGAAAATCAGACTAAAGAAAAATAAAAATTTTAAAGACTAACAATGGCGGTGAGTTTTATTCTGTTGAGTTTGAAAGGTGGTGTAAAGATCATGGGATTAAAAGACATAAAACAACACCCTAGACTCCGCAACAAAATGGAGTTGTTGAAAGGTTCAACAGGAAAGTGATGGAAATAGCACGAAGTATGCTAAGCAGTGCTGGCTTGGAGGAGAAGTTCTGGGCTGAGGCAATTGCAACAGCATGTTATTTAATAAACCGTTCTCTAAATTCCTCTCTTGTTGAGAAAACACCTTTGGAAGCATGGTCCAGAAAGAAGCCCTCTCTGAGACACATTCGTGTCTTTGGCTGTGAGGCATATTCATATATGCCAAATGAAAAAAGGTCTAAATTGGAAAGCATGGTTGTTAAATGTATTTTTATTGGTTATAGTGCTGGCATAAAAGGATAAAAGCTTTGGAAACCTAATACTAAGAAGGTTCTACAACAAAAGTGTTATTTTTCGTGAGCTAAAGCCTTCTACTTTGGATCTGCAGTCAGAGACAAAATTAGAAGATAAAAAAGATGTAGTTGAAATTCCTCCAACACCAGATAAAGAGGAATTCAAAATTCAAAATGTACCTAAAACTGAGGAGAGCTCAAGTAGTTCTGAGAGTTTTGAAGAAGAAGATCAACCTTAGCCTCAGCCTATGAGGAGGTCAACATGTGAAAGAAAGCAACCTGATAGGTATGGTTTTTCTTTGTTAGATTCTACTTGTGCCTATGCTTTAATTTCTAGCACTTATGAGCCTAGGACTGTGAAAGAGGCATTTAGAATGTCTGATTCAAACTCTTGGTTGGAAGCCATGAATGAAGAAATGGCATCATTAGAAAAGAATGATACTTGGAGTTTGGTGCCCTTGCCTGAAGGCAGAAAAATTGTTGGCTCCAAATGGGTATTTAAAAAGAAAATAGGTCTGGATGGCAGTGTGGAAAAGTATAAGGCAAGGTTGGTTGCGAAGGGATATTCCCAAGTATAGGGAATTGATTATAGAGAAATATTTTCTCCTGTAGCTAAGTTGACGTCTATCAAATTTCTTTTTTCACTTGTAGCAGTGTATGACTTAGAGATTGAATAGATGGATGTGAAGACAACATTTCTTCATGGTGACCTTGAAGAAGAAATTTACATGTCCTAGCCTGAGCACTTTGTGGAAAATGGTAAAGAAAAACTGGTTTGAAAGTTGAAAAAATATTTGTATGGATTAAAACAATCTCCTAGAATGTGGTACCAGAAATTTGACACTTTTTTTTTTGTCATTGGGATTTGTAAAATTGAAATTTGATCATTGTGTGTATTACAAAGCTGAAAATGATCGCTTTCTTATTATTGCTCTCTATGTTGATGATATGTTGTTCATAGGCAATAGTAAGTTAATGATTTCTGATCTAAAATATCAATTGTCTGCAAAGTTCGAAATGAAAGATCTTGGTGCAGCCAGGTATATTCTAGGAATGGAAATAACCAGGGACGGGAAGAGTAGAAAACTTTGGCTCAGTCAAAGTAAGTATATTAATACTGTTCTGGAGATATTTTGTATGATTGATTGCAAGCAGCTAGTTGTTCTAGTTTTGCAGGGAACGAAGCTATCTGTTGAAGACTGTCCAAAATATCCTACTAAGATAGAGGACATGACTAGAGTGCCTTATGCTAGTGTAGTTGGCATTTTAATGTATGCAATGGTTTGTACAAGGCCAAACATTTCCCAAGCAGTGGGAGTACTTAGTCGTTTTATGGAAAATCCTGGAAGGACACATTGGGATGCTATGGAAAGAGTGTTTAAATATCTGAAGGGCACTTCAAAACATGCTTTGTGTTACCATGGAAATTTTGTTGAATCATAGAGGATTCTCAGCATTTGAGGCTATGTGGATCTTGATTGGGCAGAGGACATTGACAGCAGAAGATCCACCAGTGGATATATTTTCATGATGAATGGTGGTGTAGTTAGTTGGATAAGTAAGTGGTAGGTTGTAGTCGCTTTGTCCACTACAGAGGCATAATACATGGCAGCAACACATGTCTGTAAAGAAGCAATCTAGTTAAAATGTTTGTGTTCTAACATTGGGTTTGATGCAGGGAAAATTACAATTTACTGTGACAGTCAAAGTGCTATTTGTTTGGTGAAAAATCCTACTTTCCATGCCAGGGAAAAACATATTGATGTGCAATATCATTTTGTACGAGATATGGTGGAGGATGGAAAGGTCTCTTTAGAAAAAGTGGATACTCTTGAAAATGTTGCAGATGCATTGACGAAACCAATGAGCACAAACAAGTTCAGGTGGTGTGCCAGTTCGATGGGCCTTAGTGCCCATGAATTTCAGTAGTTTTGTTGTGCTCTGGAGGTGTCAGTAAGATCTTCATCAAGTGGGAGGTTGTTGGAAAATGTGCCTCAAGCTTACAGACATGAAACTCCTAAAAGAGAAAAATCGGTGAGACCCTTTGGAAGTCTTACCGACTAGCAGTTGTGTTCAAATATTAAAAGTCGCTGAGACATTGGTTTTGTCTTGCTGACAGGAGTCATTGATGAGACATGTCTATTGTTTTGAGTTTCCCATCTCATTCCATCATGGCAGATCTCTTGTCGATGAGTTGGTTCTAGTTGGTTATCGAGGAGACTCTTGGCAACGAGTGGCATCAGAGAGAGGCATGAACCTTCAGAGTGACTCATTCTGACAGAGTATGTCTCACTGATAGTTATACACAAGAATGTCATCAGGGTGACATGAAGGCTCGATAATAGTCTAAGTGAGAGTGGAGGTCTCACCGACAGTTTAGCTTTGCATGATGCACATCGGTGTAACATAAGGTTCTATAAGACTCTTAGCGATAGCGATGTTCTTGCCGATGGTTCTGTAGTGGATATCAATGTGATGTCTTAGCAATAGAGTGAGTCTGGGTGACAGGTTTGAACTTGATATGACTCCTGCTGATGGTGGTGACTTTTGTTGATAACGACAGTCGTGCATTGTGGCATCGGGGAGACACGACATAGTCTCACCGACATGCGATTTCGTTTGAACTTCTTTGACTGAATGACTATCCTACGTAGTTTGTTTTGGACCAATCAGAGAAGCGGAATGTGAACCGTTAGTAGTTGGACTATTGTGACCATTCCTGTGTGGAAGATGAATAAATTGTGAGGAGAATGATTATGCTCTAGAAATGTCGGATGTTGATGAACAAAGCGAGATAACGAAGTGTTGCTTGATTGAACATGAATTGATCTGAGTGAATTCATTCGATGTTTCTGAGAGCTATTTTGTACAAGGTTGATCAGTAAATGTGCTATTGTAATAATTGACATCAGAAAGTGAAGTTGATCTCTGTATGTAATTTTCTTTACAGTAATACAAAGAGGCTTTTCTTGGTGTGGTGGGTTTTTCTCTCGTAAGGTTTTTCCCACGTAAATCTGGTGTCCAATTGTGTATGATCATTTATTTGTTTTGTTATTCCTTTCATGTGTATCTTATTGAACTGTAATTGCAAAATTTAAAGTCATATCTACATTCTTCCTTGAGGCTTTGACATTAGGAGAGTTTGTTCTGCACCTAAGCTTTCCTTACACAAACTTGTAGCCCACTTGATTGTTGTGTTTTTACCATGTTGTCATACTGTTGTTTGTCTGTCATTTTTAAGCTCAAAGATGGATTCCTCCCAGTGAGTTCAAATTTTTTCCCCCAATGGAAACAAACCAATTTTATTATGGATATGTACAATGATCGACAAGCTAAAGTGAGACACAACCGGCACATCAAAATATGTACATGAGGCTCAAATGAAGGATGTGGACAGTGATAGAAAAGAACCAATGTGGTTGACACATGTTCCAATAGAGGAAGAATCCAACCTATCACAAATAGTGTCTATTTCTAGGTTTTCACTACTTTCTTTTATTGCACTTTTTTCAGATTTTCAGATTTTTATTTTTTTGTATTTTTGTATTTTTGTATTTTTTTGTATTTTTTGATTTTTTGATTTTTTTTGTCACCAAGATGCATGTTTTCCAAGTTTTCACCAGGGCAACCATTTTATTAGGACATTTTCTGATGTTTTTGGATTTTTTCAGGACTTTTACCGATGCGGCAGATGAATCATGTGTAGAATTTCTTGAGATGGAGATTGTTCATGGGCTCTTTGAATAGGTCTCCTTCTAGCCTAGATAGCTAGTATGCTCCTAATCCATAGACTGACACAATGAAAAAGGGGCCCAACCAATTTGGTTCAAACTTTCCTTTCTTCTCCCCATCCTACTAGTTGCATGGATTCTCCTTCAATACCAAGTCACCAACTTGAAATGTTCTAGGTTTGACTTTATGATTGTAACTTTTGGACATCCATTTTTGGTAGGCTTTCAGGTGGTTCACTACATGTTGGCATCCTTCATCTAATAGTTCTAGTTTCTGCAATCTAGATACCCAATAGTCCTTATCAGAGATGATACCCTTCAATGAAACCCGAAGTGATGGTAATTCAACTTCAATGGGTAAAATGGCCTCAGATCCATACACCAGAGCATATGGTGTGGCTCCTACTGGTGTGTGAATACTAGTGTAGTAATCCCACAAAGCAAGGTTTAATTGGATGTGACAATCGCGTCCAGCGTCATTGACCATTTTATTCAAGATTTTTAGAATGGTTTTGTTGGAAGCCTCTACTTGACCATTTCCCTGAGGATAGTATGGTGTAGAGAAGTGATGTTGAATGTTGAACTTATCACATAATTCTTGCATGTTTTTATTTTTAAACGGTCTTCCATTTTCAATGACAATGGATTGAGGGATTTCATACTGACATATGATGTAATTGAGGATGAATGATGAAATTTACTTTCTTGTGATGGTGATTAGAGGAACGGCTTCAATCCACTTTGTGAAGTATTTTGTAGCTGTGATGATAAACTTGTGTCCATTTCATGAAGATGGATGAATTTTACCAACAAGATCTAGTCCCCACTGACAAAAGGGTCATGTGGATGCAAAAGGTTGAAGTTCCTGCACTGGTGTGTGGATAAGGTTTCCATGAATTCAACACTTTTGACATTTCTTGATGAACTAGAAAGACTCATCTCATGAATCTGACACTTTTGACATTTCTTAACAAACTAGAAAGACTCTTCCATGTTTGGCCAGTAATATCCTAAACGAAGGAGTTTCTTGGCTAAGGTTAAAAAGCTTGAATGAGTTTTGCAAACACCCTCATGAACTTCCTGTAAAGCCATTTCAGACTCATCACGTTCCAAACATCGGAGGAGAGTTTCTTCAAGACCTCGTCGGAATAGTACATCTGCAATAAGAGTATGTTGGGCGGCTCGGTGAATGAAATTTCATTTTTGATTTCTAGACAGGTCGGGTAGAAGGGTGTTATCTTTTAGGTAGGTATAAATTTCACCATTGATTAAGGCATTGGTATCAACTAGGTGACATATAACTTGGGACTTGGTATCATCATAAGCAGGAGAAAATAGTTATTCCACAAAGAACTCATAACGACTTCTCTTCTCTGGAATTTGTAACAAGGAAGCAATAGTGGCCATGGCGTCAGCAACTTTATTGTCCACTCTTGAAATCTATTCAAATTTGATATCCATAAAATATTTCTTAAAATCATCAATCATTCTTTTGTAGGGCATTAGTTTGTCATCCTTTGTTTTATAATCATCATTGACCTAATTCATGACCAACTGAGAATCTCCATATACTTGCAGTTCTGGAATTTTCCATTCTACAACTATTTTAATGTCGATGATTAACGCTTCATACTCTTCCATGTTATTGGTACAAGGGAACATCAATCTGTATGATTTTGGTATCGTATGTCCTTATGGAGTGACAAATAGGATTTCAACCCCTAATCCATGTTGGGTGTGTGATCCATCAAAGTATAATGTCCATTGTTTTGCAGCCAAGGTAAGGACATCAACATCTGGATATTCAATGTGCAAAGGATGATCATCTGGTAGAGGTGCTTCAACTAACTGGTCAATGATTTCTTGTCCTTTTGTTTCTTTCCTATCCACATATTGGATGTCAAATTCACTGAGTATCATAACCCACTTGGCCAGTCTTCCAGTTAGGTTAGCTTTGTTGAGGAGGTATTTTAGTGGATCTATTTTTACTATTAACTTTATGGTGTGAGTTATCATGTAGTGTCATAGTTGTTGGGTAGTGAACACTACTGCCAAGAAATCATTTTCAATGGATGTATAATTGATCTCATAGTCATTTAGCATCATGCTGATGTAGTAAATTTCCCTCTCTTTTTCTTTTGAATCCTCTTGTGCTAATAGGGCTCCCAATGATACCTCAGTTGTTGCAATGTATAACAAGAGTGGTTTTCCTTCTACTGGTGGTACTAAGATAGCTGGACTCATTAGGTATTGTTTCAATTGGTTGAAGGCTCCTTCACATTTCTCATCACATCGAAAAGAAACATTTTTGTGTAGCAAGTGAGTAAAAGGATGGGTCTTGTCTACCAGTTGAGAAATAAATCTTTGAATTGATTGGAACCTTCCTTGCAAAGATCGTAGTTGACTAATGTTTTTGGGTGGCAGAATTTCCATGATAGCTTTAACTTTTGTCAGGTCTAGCTCAATGCCTTTTTTGAAACTATGTATCCCAGGAGTTTGGCTGAAGTCACCCCAAACACACATTTCTTTGGATTTAGTCATACATTGAATTTCTCTAGTCTAGTGAATATTTTTTCTAAGATCTCTAAGTTTCCCTCTCTGGTATATGATTTAGCTAATAGATCGTCCACATAGTCTTCCATGAAAGTATGCATCATATCATGAAAAATTGTTGTCATGGCGTGTTGATAAGTAGCTCCTGCATACTTCAACCTAAATGGAATGAAATTCCAACAAAATGTTCCCCACAAACATGTAAAGGTTGTCTTATCTTGATCCTCTCGAGCTATCTTGATTTGATTATAACTAGAAAAATCATCCATAAGTGACAACATGCCATGTCTTGTCGTTAATTCCACAATGATATTTATGTTAGGTAGAGGAAAATCATCTTTGGGACAAGCCTTATTGAGATCTCAGAAATCCATGTAAATACAAATTTTGTTATCAGGCTTTGAGACTAGTACGATATTGGAGATCCACTCGGCATAGTCAATGGGTCTAATGAATCATGCATCTAAAAACTCCTTCAGCTCTATTTTTACTAATAAGGCAATATGTGGATGCATTTTTCTTAGTTTCTATTTGACTAGTTTTACTCCTGGTGGTAAATATAGATGATGCATGATGAGTTATGGATCAATCCCTAGCATGTCGGCATATGACCAAGCAAAGTTGACTTGTTTTTCTATGATTTTTTTGAGAAAGCTTGGTTTTTCTTGGTTTGTCAGAGATGTCGCTAGATGTATAGTCTTCATTGTCTCTTCACTGTCGATATTGATAGACTGGGTGGGTTCAATCAACATCTTTTATCTTTCCTAAAAGTGTTCTAGGAGAGTATCAAATATTCCATCCTTTGACACCTTAGAGATGTTTTCACCGTTGGATGCGTTCTTTGTTTTTACTTCATCTGAATCTGATACTGCCATTGAATGGTTTTCACCATCAAATCTATTTCCTGTATTATTCATTTTGCAGCTGGAGGATTTAATACTCCCCTATTTGGAAGCTTCTTTACGATGTTCAATGGTGGAATCTATTTTGGGATTGTTGGCACAAAGGAAATTAATGATGGCATCATCATTTGAAAATGTAGAGATATCAGATGGCTCATTTTGGTCCCAGTCTATGAGTTTGGGATGTACTGGGGGTAAGAAGTCACTTGACTGATTAAGGTCAGAGATGTTAGGAGTCCTGATGGCAGTATCTTCAATTTTTCCAATAGAAAAATTGAGGTAGACTATAAGGTAACTTTCCTCTTAATTATTTGTTTCACTCCATTTTGAATCGTCTTCGTTGGAATCATCAATGTGTTGTGATCCTAATTCAAGTAGTCTAGAACCTAAACCTTGTCCCTCCTTGAATAGGGGTGCATACTTGTGTACCACATCAATGTCCTTGTTGTGACAAGAATCTTCTAATAGTGAATTCCATGCATATTCATTAGAATCAGTTTCATGATCATCACTAGCTTGTAACTGCAAGATTCTTTCAACCACCTTCTGAGTCATCTTTTCTTTTGTCTCCTCTTTATAACCCAGCCCAGTCTTTTCTTTTGGATTGATTAAGAGTGATTGAATTGGTTCTAAAATTCCTTCCTTTATTTTCCCTACAGGGCCTTTTCCCTCATATCACATCTTTTCCAAGATAGTGAATCCTTTTCCATATTGTGATGTTTGTACATTTGTCGTTGTTGCTTGAGATTCTTCTTCCCCCTTATAGAGCTAGTTTAGAGTATCTTTGTCTTTTGCTTCATCAAACCTAGTGCTTGCTTTTACAAACTGACCATCAAAGATAGTAACTGGTTGTGATGTCTGTCATGTTGATGTTGAGAGTTTCCCATATGACTTTGGGGAAGAGAATTGTGAAAGACATAGGGATCGTTCAATGAGATATTCACCAATACCTTTGTCTTTGACTTGGACTTTTTTCTCAAATTGTTTTGACAGATCATTTAAATGGGCTTCATGATTTGAGGACGTGGAAGGAGCAACTTCTTCTTTCTTCTTAGATTGTTTAGACATGGAACTGGATTGACCTTCATGATTTGAAGAAATGACCAATGGTTTGGATGAAGAACTTGACTGGCTCTAATCATTAGAAGGGATGGAAGTGCAAGCTTCTCTGTTATGAGGCACAAAGATATCTTAGACATATTTTAAGGTGTTGTAATACTGAGGACTATTTGAATCAGCCGAGATGGTGATTTCTTGGCCACCACAAGGGAATTTCAGACATTGGTGGTATGTTGATGGGACCACTTGCATTTCATGGATCCATGGGTGACCCAATAGTATGTTGTAGGTCAAATCCTTGTCTAAGACTTGGCAGATTACATCTTTCTGAATCAGTCCTACCTGAATAGGTAAGACAATCAATCCCTATGAAGATCTTTCCTCATCATCATATGCTTTTATTGTAATCTTTTTCTTTGAATCAATTACATTCTTAGAGAATCCCAAGGCACGAACAATCTTTAAAGTACATATATTCAAACTAGCTCCTCCATCTATTAGGATGCATTTGACACAATGTTTATGAATTAGGACTTCGATATAGAGAACAAAATTGTGGGGATGAGAAATAGATGTGTCATCATTTTCTAAGAAGGATAAACAATGTGGCATGGTCAAATGTCCCACCATGACTTCAAATTTACAAATTTCTAGATTTGTTGGTACTATTGTGTCCACTAGGGATTTTTCCAAAATCTCTTTGTGGGCAGGTGAAATATTGAGCAATTCCAATATTGATATTTGTCTAGGGATCTTTTGTAACTGGTCCACTATGGTGTATTGATTAGACAAGGCAACAAGTGTTTTAGATGAACTTCCTTTTAAGACATATTTGGCATGTGCTCTCATGGTTGCATTTACTAGTATGTTGTCTTGTTTCCCATTGATTTTAATGACATTGGCTTGAGTATCAATTGCAACTATATCTGGTTTGATGTCATTAATTTTATTTTCAAGGATAATGATGTCTTATTCTTGTTCAATTGGAGTGCCATAGATTGGACTATTGGTTGCAATAATGTCTTGTTTTTCATTGGTTTCAATGGTATTCATTTGATCCTTTGTTGTTGAGATATGATTTATGATAGTATCATGGACATAGTTTACATTCTTTCCCTTCTTGTTTATTGTAGAGGACTCCCCTTTTTCATAATTCGGTAAAGAATTTTTAAATGCTTCGTGATCGGCATTTGTTTGGGGTCCCTCTATTCGTATGACCTTGTCATCTATTAAATCTTGTATCTTATGTTTCAATTGCATGCAACTATTTTTTTGATGGCCTTTGCACCAATGAAATTCACAGTAATAGGCATCATTCCACCATGACAATTTTAATTTTGGTTCAAAGCCTCAAGTTTTAGGTAGTGTTATGAGGTTATTTTCAAGAAGTTCCCTCAATACAAATTCGTGTGACTGACCCAAAGGTGTAATTTTTTTGTGGTTTGATTGTGTTTGATAGGGTGGAGGTTTGGATGTGGTCTTACTTTGATTATGGTTGTTTTGATTATTGTGTTGGTTGACATTTTCATTAGGGCCTTGATTTATGTTTTGATCGATCTTGTTTGTGGTTCCCGATAGATTAAAGATCAGTTTAGCATTATGTGTTTCGGTGGCACCATCATTGGCATTCTTGTTCCTTGTCCAAAATTTAGGTTTCTCATTGTTGTGATGGTTGGAAGAGCTAGCATTGTTTGACCCTTCATTGTGAATTTTCAATACCCCTCTTTTGAATAAAGCTTCTTCAATTTTGACACTATTTTCTACCATCTTCTCAAAGCTAGGGGGACATCGTAATTGTAGCCTATAACTCATTTCACTGTTAAAATTAATAAAAATCTATGTCTTTTCTTGTTCCGGTATGGGATGAGCGTATCAAGCGAATAACCTTCTCCACCTTTGTAAGAATATGAGAAGATTCTCCTTGTTTCTATTTGGTATTACAAAGATCCTTCATGGTTATCTCATGTGAAATGTTATATGAATATTGAGTGATAAATTTGTTGAAAAGTTCTTCAAAGGATTTTATGCCTAGTTGTAGTTTCGAAAACCATTCCATACAATGGCCTCCCAAGCTGTGAGGAAAAAGTTTCATCAAGTATGTGTCCTCATGAACAAACTCAAGACTCATGGTTCAAAATTCTCTCACATGGTCTATGTGGTCATATTTTCCATTGTATTTGTCATATTTTGGTAAGTCACAATTTGGGGGAGATGGTATCATGTTTAACTTTCTATCAAAGGGGTAGGGACAAATATCTTGCAACAAGTATCTTTTAGTAGTCCCTCCTCGTATGTCTTGCAATTGTTGTTGAAGGTTCTTCATTTCATGTGTTAGGGCAGCCATTTGATTTGTATTTGGTGTTATAGTTTCATTTTTCTTTGGGGTTTCCTTCAATTTATTGACATCAAAATCAATTGGTAATTTGACCCCTTGGTTTTCTAACAATAGAAGGTATTTTTCTCCATCCTTTTCAAAGATTCTTTCTAGGAATTTGTGAAATTTGGGATCTTGGTAAATGCTTGTTCTATTTCCTGCTCTGTTATTTCTTCTGTTTCATTTTGAGGAATTTTGTTAAAGGGATTTTCTTCTGGTTCACCCATGGTATTTTGAGGTTCAAGTTCCTTACCCTTAAGTTTTTGCTTTTGGGACCTTGTTAAAACGGGCATGCAAGTGATGAAGGTTTGCTACATTTTGATTGTTGTTTAGGAGTGCCAAAGGAATACCTAGGTTGAATAGAATAATGAATCCTGTTGATGGGACTAAGGTAATAAAATTTGATGTAAAGTGTGTTGTTTTGGGATGAAGGATGATAAATCCTTATGGGAAACTCAACTTGATGATCAAATTTGGATTTTGATGATGATTGGGAACTTTTAGATGTTTGATCAAATTTTAGGTAAAGGATTTCAATTGTAGAGGTCAATTTTAACAAGTTTAGACTCTAAGGAACCTAAGGAATAATTTTCAACTTGAGAAGATCCCAAAATTTTGGTTCCAACTGTGAAACAGGGGAAAAATTTCCTTCCTAGACGAAATGCTCAAATCTTTGGAAAAGTATTGAATTTTGACAATAGTAAAATGAATACAAGTTGGGATTGTTCTTTGAAGCTCTTTTCTAGAAATTGAAGACCAATCTCTTGCTAAATTCATAGAGTGTTGAGAAACATTTTTTATGAGCTTTTGGACTAAGAACTATGATTTTGGTTTCTAGATTTTAATCTTTCATGAAATCATTTGATAAAGAGCATGTTCAGAACTTGTTGTACCTAAGGAATGATTCTGGATTGGAAAGGATTTTGAATTCTGGTTTCAAAATGTCAGATAGGAGTCAAATTCAGCTCTCTAGTTATGAGTTTTGGTGGATGCGTCGTAATAGTCAGTGTATGTGCTATAGCATGGCATGGATGCACCAAAGAAAATTTAAGATGCACTTCAGAATCAGGTATATGCGCCTGGGAATAGCTCAAATTCTCTAAATTTTTAGGTGTATGCACTATAGAATTTGGTAAATTCACCACAGAATGCAAGGGATGCGCTAGTAAAAGTGGCAAATGTGCTATAACATTGGGTGAATGCACTAGAAAAATCAGTAAATGTGTTGTAACAGAGGGTATATGTGCTGGAAAAAGCAGTAAATGTGCCAAAATAAGTAGTATATGCGCTGAACCGGGGAAATATAATAGTTTGCTGCTAGTTTACTTTATTTTTCTAGTTTTCAATCAGAGAATGGTTTGTTTCAAATGATGTTTTTTGAATCACAATTTTTCACTTCCAATGTGTAATGTTTTGTTTGAAGTTTGTTTTAAAAACACTTTGGCAAACACAATCAAGCAATGTACAATCCTAAGGCTGTGTAAGACTGTATTCTTTTGGATTCCATGCGGGTTTTACTCCAACCGCACTTATTCTTAGCAGATGAATTCAGAAGCTTGGCCACATGGGATCCCCCTTATATTGCACTCACTTCTCAGGTCAACCAAGCTTCCAACCCCCATAAAACTCCCATGGCAGGTTGATCATCTCTACTAAAAATTGCAAGAATGTAGATGCCTTTGCAATGACCGTTGTTGCACCAAAGAATAGATAAAGGTTTTTGGCCTACTATAACAAGGGTTCTAGTACAAAAATTTTGTTTGTGGGGGATCATCCATGTGGTGAGAAACCATTGTTTCCCTTCTCATTGGAACAATCCTTGTGATACTTTCCTTTCCTCAAGTACCCACATTTATATACCGGTTGGAAGTCGCTTGGCTTTAGCGTGTTACCGGTTGGTTCATTCCCTTGGGTGATTACTTTTTTCCTACAAGGAAATCCCTCTAAGATAAAAAAAAAAGCAAGCAAGTATACCCATAGTTCAATCAATCTTTGTTTCACATGAACAAAGAGAGAACACACACTATATACTCCACTCACACTCACAAATAAACACGAATGGGTCTAGCTTTTTGGTCACCCAGTTAAGGGGAGATCACATGTTTGTCATTCAATACACACAACAGACATGGTGTTCTTTCCTTCCTAATTAGTCTAGATTCCTAAATTAAGAAAAAAGGAAATAAATCAATCAAGCCTCTGCATCAAATTTATCAATAGTTTGCAATAAATTTTTCTTTGACACCATTCAAGAGTTTTAGAAGAGTCTATGACAACGTTCATGAAGCCTGCACAACAGAAATGCATTCATTAGTTTTCAAACTCAGAAGAAATTTGCAAAAAAAATCAAATGCGCCATTATAGTAAGCTGATGCGCTGAAAAGGTAAATGCACTATACAAAATAGTTAATGCGCTACAGAAAACTGTGAATGCGCTATAGAAAATAGATAATGTGCTATAGAAAATAGTGAATGCACTACAAAACCCCCTTGATGCACCACATAATGGCGTGGATGCGTCAGAGAAACACGTTGTTGCATCGGAACAGCCGATGAATGCATCGGAGAATATTTGGAGTGCACCAGAAGAATCAACAATTGCACCAGAGAAATTCATGTCCAAACCTGTAAAGCATAATTTCCAAAAAAATATTAAAATAATAGGGCCTATGCCCCATGGTGGGTGCCAATTTATGTGTGTAATAAAATATGTGAATTATAATAATCAATAACACAACAAATACAATGTATTACATTAAGGAAATCTAAATTAACAACACAATTTGATAAAATGATTCCTTAAAGACATTCCATCTTCCTCTATTCCTAAGGATCTTGTATTAGTGTTCTCGGATCTTAATTATGCTTTGAATTACTAGGATGACACTTAAGAAATGAGTAGCCATTAAACTAGAATGCAAAAACTATGTCTACACCTACATGATCTGATGATTTGGGGGGATGATGAACTAAATGATATGCTGGAGGATAAAATGTTGTATACATAGTGCTAATGGAATGATGCATTGTTGAATTAAACTAATGGATATGTTATGAAAATTATTCTAAATTCTATAAGTAATCTAAGACACATCTAACAAAGAAGCCATGATTCTAATTCACTTGCTAAACTATTCTAAATACTAAGCTAAAATGTAAACTAAGTTCTCGAATGCTAAGATGATTTCTGCAGAGTAATTGTATGCAATGCTCTCTTATGAAAAAGTTGTAAATGAGCCGCTATTTATACATTTCATCAAGGAATCAAGTGAGTTGGTAGCAATGGACAATTAGGATTAAGTCTGGAGATATCGGCGGTGAGAAATTTGAGGAGGTTAGAGAGAAATAAGGAAGTTGTCCCCTTTAATAGAACAATCTTTCCAAGTGTAGAAAAGAATAAATGGGAAGGAGAATCCATGTGTCTCTGAGTATGTTGAGTTTGTTGATGGTAAATATCCATTTTAGAAATTAGGAATAATTATTTTCATGTGACACATGGTGAGATGGAAGATGATGTGGAAGGAGGTTAGAAGAATATGGAGAAATGTGACAAAATTTGAATTAAGAATTCAAATTTAATGACAGGGAATTTAATTAAATAAAATAAATTAGTTAAATTTGTTTATTTAATTAAATCATGAAGAAATTGGTTTAGATAAGAGGAATTAAGAAATACGAACTATATAAATAAACTTTGCAATTTATTTATACAGTAGAGGAAATAAAGTTTTTTATTAATTAAATAACCAATATTTAATTAATATTCTCCAGACCAATTTTGGATGTATACACATATGTATCTTGATAGAGTTCATGCAAAAATTAGAATTCTTCAGTAATCACATCATCTACACATACGAGATGAATTAATATCCCATTAGTAGGCTTTTCATTGATTCTTCCAGCTGTGTAAAGAGGACCATTACATACATGTTTGATTATGTCACTTTGTGAGAAAGCAATATCAAGGGCATTTTGGTTTAACCCTTATGAGGTGTAAGCTCAATAAACAACACCATTTTAATCATTTTTTCCTCATTGTCATCTTTTTTGTTTTCATCATTCGTGTCAACATTCATCACAACATTCTTTGTTTCACTAGCTATCCCAAATGAAATATTGTGTCTCAGCATGGGATTTGTAAAGATTTGTAAGTTTTGGTTAGGAGGAGCTACAAACTTATTACCTTGATCATTCACACCTCCAATTTGAAGTTGATTAGAATCAATGAGGTCTTGAACAATATTTTTGAGATGCTTACAATATTTTGTACCATGTCCATTTTTTTGGTGGTAATGGCAATAAGTGTTTGATCTATAGTTTGAGGGTAATGGTTTATTAGGATCAGGAGCTCTGATAGGAGGTAAGGAAATCATATTCTTGTTCACAAGTTGTAGCATGATATTATGAAGGGTATCAAATAGCGGTAAATTTTCTATTCCTATCGCCAAAGGCAAAATAAGTTATCATCTTTATAGCAGCCACTTGGTTATCAACTTGTTGATTTGGTTGAGGGGCATTAAGTTGTACAAAGCCCCTATTTTTTTTCTTGAAACTTTGGTAACTATTTTGAGGTGCAGATTTAGACTTTTCAAGACAACTAGGAGGATTTTTCTTGTCACAACCATAAGTTGAATTCTAATAGTCATGAAGGGTTTTGCATAACTATGTGAAGGATGGGAATTTCAACATCTCGAGTTTGGTTTGGATTTTGTTTTGTAAATTTACAATAAACATTCGCTGAATGTCGGCATCAGGTATCTTAATGTTTATCGGTGAATAAAGCATTTGATATCATGCTATGAAATTAGTGACTTTCTCATCATCCTTTTGTTTACATGTCATTAAATCAGCTAGGGTCATATTGGGACCCATGTGAATGTGGAATTTCTTGTAAAATGAATTAATAAGCTCATTGAATGAGTTTATTGAGTTATTCAGTAAAGAGTAAAACCGCTCTAAAGAAGTATCCTTCAAGGATCTAGGAAATAGTTTAGCCAAGAGTTTTTCTTCAAAGATAAAATCACTACATTATGGTTGTGTAAGTAGAAACATGGCTAACATGATATCCTTTCCCACCATATTTCTCAAATCTATGACCTTCTATACCTTGTGGAATTTTTGTTTTCAATATCTCCAAGGCTAACGGGTTAGTTTTGATGAATTATGAAGGGTTACCATTATTTTTTATTTAGGATGGTGATTTTTTGTTGAAGGGCTAAGATGTTTTGCAAAAGTGTGTTAATGATGGGATCATTGTTGGTACTGTAATATGGAGGGGAATAAGGTGGAGTGGTGTATGTATGTGGAGGGAAAGTGACTTGTAGTTTTGTAAGGGGAGATGGTTGAGGAGATATGAATATTTGAATGCACAAAACTAAAATGATTCCCTGTGGAAATACTGAAGGAAGTGTTGACATTGCTAGTAAGTTGAATGGTTATGGTAACATGAGTATTAGTGTATGTACGAATAGAGATGGGAATTGTAGAAGGAGGAATTGATGTTCCACCTTGGCTTTGAGTACACCTCAAAGATTGAGTACAACTCTTCATGGTAGGGATGGTATTTTTAACATCATGCACATTGGTTGTAGGTAAGGAATTCATTGGAAATGAGGTATGCATGCTATGATCCATAGAGGTTGATTATCAACACTATTAGAAAGAGAGTTAGAAAACAAAAGATCCACGGTGAATGTTGTATTGCGGGATGACATGAGTCTCGAACTACATCTCACAACAGTATTACTAATAGGAAACCAAGTTGTAAATCTCATATAAGATTTCACAAACTTAGTGTACACACCCAAAATGGAAAGAGGGTAAAGTGTAATGCAGTGACCTTGAATGCAATATGCAAATGAATTTTCAGATTCTAAACAAGGTAATTTTTTTATTTTACACTATATAAAAACCTGAAAATGAAGTCTTGTAAATGCAATTTTGAAATCACACAATGCACTAAACTTATCAAATTAAGCTAGATATGATGAAATTGATGAAACAAAAATTCTACAAATAGAAACAAAAATCTAAAAACTACAAACAGAAATTCAAAGATGAATATTTTAATGCCAAAAAAAATTAGAATGTGACCCTGATCAGGGAATCATTCGGCCTATGGTGAATGGGTCCTAGGTGAGAGTTTTGAAACAAGGTTTTATAGATTTTTGAGTGAATTTCAATAATTTCCATATTCTGATTTTTAATAGAAAGTTTCAATTTGACTTTTCTATGAGATGTGGATTGAATGCAAATGCAAAATGTGAGAAAAATACAACCTAGAAAACCTAGCTTGATATGCAATTTTTGTTTCAATTTTCAAAAATGATATGCAAGATGAGTGATATGCAAATGAATACTATGTAAATGGATGAAATATATAAATATAGGATGAATGAGGACTCCAAAATCAAAAAATGCAATGATCAAACTCAGGTTCACCACAATGAAACAAAGAAAAATATGGTTGGGGGAATGAATGAGTTCACCCAAAGGCCTATTTCTCCTATTTTCATTCAAAATGCAAGCTATAATATGCAAATGAAGAACAATAATCAGAAGGTAGATCTGGAAAGGGGAAAGTAACATGTACCTTTCATCAAAAGTCACCTTTTGAAGCTCACTGAGGACTCATTCACCCTATGGCGAATGGGTCCTGGCTAGGGTTTCTAGAAATTTCTTTCTAGGTTCTCTTTTGCTATGTCTACACTTCTAGATTCTAGGTGTTCACTGTCAAACAACCGAAAATAAATTCTATAGAGTACTTTCCATGATTTGACAACTTGCAACTTTTACAACTTTGTAACTTTCTTCAATTTTTCTCTTTAAAGGATCTTCAACCTAAAATTTGAAATCACACATCAGAGAGATAAAAAATTTGTTTGTTAGTTGAATGGGGGTTTTCCTTGGTCAAACCTCATTTTGGTAATTAAATCTTGAAATGAAATGAAACATGAAAGAATGAATGATCAATGATCAATGAACAACAATGTCACAACAATGAAATGGTAGGGACCGCTGATAGGGAAGGAGCAAAGCACAAACCTTGGTCTTCACTGTTTGGTGTTAAGCCAAATGGTAAATCGATTTTCCCTCTAGTGAGTAATATTTCTGACCCAATGAAAGGTAGGTTTTCAATCTATGTGCCTGATCATATTATTTATCATAATATTGCTTTGACGGAAAAAGTCTTGGTTGGAAAGTTCATAGGCCCTAGACCAAATATTGAGGTGGTTAGAGAGTTTGCAAAAAATAAGTGGAGAACCAATGGGAAGGTTACAGTGGCTGCTCTTCCTAGAGGTTTATTTTCCTTTGATTTCACTTGCAAGGAGGATATTTTGGCTATGAGGAGTGGTGGACCTTGGGTCATTGGATAATCTTCCTTGGCCCTCAAGAAGTGGACCTATCATCTAGATCTCTCTGACTCTATTTTTTAGAATGTTCTAGTTTGGGCTAGACTCCCAGGTCTCCCTATGGAATATTGGAATGAGGAAATTTTCAATGGCATTGCTAGTTCTTTTGGAGAGCTCATGTCTATTGACCCTATGACAGCAGCTAGAAAGTGGTTGGTTTTTGCTTGAATCTATGTGGGAGTTTCACAAAATGTTGACCTTCCTTCTTCAATAGATATTCAATCTAAGTTGGGAACCTAGACGCAAACTATAGAGTTTGAGTCCATTCCCTTTGCCTACTTCAAATGTAGAAAAATGGGGCATTGGGCTAAGAAATTTCCATTAAATGCTAGTAAAGAAAAAGAAAACCACCAGTCCAACCCAAAGACTGTCTAGAAAAATAAATATGATGGGGAAGGACAAGCAAGCAATACCAATACCCTTAATGAGGAGGCTAGAAGGAAACATGAAACTCAGAGGAATACCTTTGACCTTAATGATGAAACATAACCTAACGATCCTAATGTGAGAAGAATTTCCAAACAAGGGCAGAAGATAATGTTGGTCCTAAGGAAGATGATGAAAAAAAATTGGAGAGTGTGGAGGAAGGTAAAAGGGATGAGGACTTTGTTTCCTCTAATCTTAAGATCTTATCAGAAGGCAAAGAAAATGGGTATCTTGGATTTGAGGACATTCTATCTTTGGATATTGGCATTCCTATCTTGAATACTACCTCTGTTGAATGCTCCCCTTTGAGTGACCCTCTTAAACTTGGGGAAAATACAACCCCAGATTTTGTCAAGGACACCTTTGAGGATTTGAGCTAGAACACCTAACTTTCGAGTGATAATTTGAATTAGCTTAGGAATGGCTAGATGAATACCCTCCCTTGGGAGCAAAGAAGAATGTATGATATGAATGGGAACCTAGCAGAGAGATGGAGAGCCAAGAAGATATTGATTGGGAAGAAGTCCTCTCTCATTCTAAGAAAAAGAAGGAGAAAAGCAAACATCAAAATACTCTAAGTGGAGTTGTTACCAGAACAAGAGCAAAGGCAGATTGTGGAGCTACTAAGCTTAGCCAAGGCAGAAGATCAGGAAAATGGTAGAGAGAGCATGAAAGCTTTCAGGACATAGTGGATGGTGTTCAAAAAACCATTTCGGAGATTCTCAAATCCCCTGGTAAGATATGAAGATTATATCTCGGAATATAAGAGGCCTCAATAGCCTTCACAAGAGGGATGTTTTGCACAATTTTGTTAGGGATCATAAACCTGATATTCTCCTCATCCAAGTAAAATTTCCAAAGAAAAGGTGGAGAAGATCAAAATGTTTTAGAATTGTGGGATTCAAGGAAATAGTTCAGATGGTGTGTCAGGAGGTATTGCTACCTTTTGGAACCAAAACCTCATTAAAGGGGAACCTTTGCTGGAGAGCATCAATCATGTGGCTACTAAATTCACACATATCAGAGACAACTTTAGCTAGATTCAGTCGAATATCTATGCTCCCAATGGGAAAGGAGCTAGAAAATCTTTGTGGAATGAGCTCTCTTCTTTCCGTAGGATTTTTGATAATGACCAATGGGTAGTAATGGGTGATTTTAATACTCCCCTTCTAAATGAGGAGAAATTTAGAGGCTCTCAAGTGAATCAGGAGAGTAAATTTGATCTTTTTGATTTCATCAACAATAAGGAGTTGATTGACATAAATTTGCAAGGGGCTCAATATACTTGGTCGAATAGAAGAATTGGTAAGGAACTTATTCAAGTAAGGTTAGATAGAACTTTAATTTCTCATCAGTGGCTTTTAAGCTATTTTTTCTCTCTTAAAGATCTCTCTAGAGTAGGGTTGGATCACTTTCCCATAAGTTTTGTGGCAGATCCTATAAAGGTGAAGAAAAAATCTCCCTTTAGATTTGAGAGAATGTGGTTGTCCCACCCCCCTATTTATGATGAAATCAGGAAATGGTGGAATATTGATGTTCTAGGTACTGTTATGTTCAGAATTGCTAAAAAAATGAGAGAATTCAAACACAATTTTAGAAGATGGAAAAAAGAATCCTTTGGAAAAAAAATTGGTATTAAATCTGAACTTCAAATGGAGCTTCTGGAGATCTAGGACAAAATCAAGAAGGAAGGATACATTGAAAATAATAAGGATAAAGAAAATGAGTTGTTGGTGAAATTGCATGACATAATAGCTAAGGAGGAGGAGTTCTGGAGGCAAAGATCGAGGGTGTTGTGGCTTTCAGTTGGAGATAGAAATACAAGGTACTTCCATTTATCTACTTCTAAACACAGGTCTTCCAATAGATTCTCTTCCATAGAAGTTAATGGTATGAGATTTGAGGAAGAGGAAGAAATTAAAAAGAAAGTTGTCCTCTTCTATAACAACCTTCTTTTGGTGAATGGGGAAATCAATCAAAATGACCAACGTTTTATTAGAGGCTATCCCTAAGGTTGTTGGTAGGGAAGATAATGAAAAGCTTGTGGCCATCCCCTCTAAGGAGGAAATCATGAAAGCTGTCTTTTCTTTTGAAGGAAATAAGGCCCTTGGGCCTAATGGATTTCCTATGTTCTTTTTTCAATGGTTTTGGAATATTGTTGAAAATGATGTTGTGAATTTTGTTAAGGAATTATTTGGATCCAGAAGGCTCCTTAGGGAACTAAATGCTAATTTTGTAGTCCTTATTCCTAAGAAACTAGGGGCAATGGAGTTCGAGGCATTCAGACCCATTATTCTTTGAAACTCTCTCTATAAAATCATATCAAAGGTCTTGACTTCAAGGATCCTTTCTATCCTTCCTTCGTTGATTTCCCCTCAGCAGAATGGTTTTGTTCCTGGAAGGAAAATCTTAGATTCTATAGTCACAATCCATGAGAATATTCATTCACTTGTGGAATCTAAAACTAAAGGGTTTCTTCTTAAGCTGGATATATCCAAAGCTTATGACTGTGTCGATTGGGAATTTTTATTCAAAATTCTAAGGGGGTGTTGGAACTGTAAAAATCTGGTGTTTTTACATGAGTTTTCATTCATAAATTTCCTGATTTGGTCCTACTGTATGCATATTTCATCTATATTTTTCCCTCTTGCCCCTCTGAGTTCATCCATGTCTGTATTTTCCACCTTTTGGTCCATATCGGCATGAGTCTGTTCGGGTCTCCCCGACCCATTACTTTTTTCTACTAAAATCTTATGTTTCAGGTGTATCGATAGGACATGCTCTTTGTTATAGCAATTGGTGTTTCTCTGTGGTTGGCTATCAGCGTAACGTCCATGTTGTTCCGACAATGGTGGGGGCATCTATCGGCAGAGGTTTGTTGTCGGGGTAGTGTCTTATCGAACTCAATCTGTCTCCCTGACTTGTGCATATGGTAGTCTTCGATGAGAGTTGGGTTATTAGTGGAAGGTCTTGGCGATTTCATTTTTTCACGCCAACCAGCAAGTTCGGGATGCATATCGGTATAGGTTGGGGTGATCATCGTAAGGTCTCGGTGACTGACCTTCGGTCTCGTCGATGGATAGCGATGAAGGATCTTGTCGGGAGGAGAGTGATCTTATATCGATGACTCAGAGTGCATAGCGCCTTTCAGTATAACAAAGAGCTCTCTATGTGAGGTCTCCCCGATTGTTGGATGTTATGGCGACATACTAGGGGGCACTCTTTGGTGGGAGATACATAATGTCATAGTGACTTAAGAACGGTTGAAGGCTTTCAGTATATCATGGGCACTCTATATGACCTCTCCCTGATACTGTATTGTCTTGGCGAAGGCGAGTGGGGAATGGTTTTCGGCATAAGAATTGCTTTGTCTCAGCGAACTAAAAAGTAACACTATGTGAGACCTTCGGTCTAATGAGGTGCTATCTACATGAGGTCCCCCCGACATTGTTTTGTCTTGCCGATGGCTCGATGTGCATTCTTTTTGGTGAGATAATCTTGTGGTCCTGGCGAAGTTGAATACTGCAAAAGGTTGCTCAATGTGAAGTATCTGTTTCGGTGTGTGGTCTTGGTGAGGAGCCTGGGGTCTTTCCGAATGGAGTGTAGTGGTGGTTTTGTCGACATGACAATTGGGTGGTCACAATGACATGAAGTTAAGTGGGAGTGTGAGGTCTCCATGATATCTATGTGTTATAGCGAAGCATAATGAGAACAAAGGAATATTGTATGGCTTTGGTGTGACCAACGGAATGTTATAGCGACATACAGGGAGCAACAATGTATATCGGTAAAACATAATGTGATATATGGGACATCTCCCCGACTCGGATAAGTCACAGTGAAAGTGAAATACAAGCGCTGCAAGGGATGTAACGAATGAATTGCCTTTGGCAAGATGATATATTATGTCTCGCCGACTGTTCACAGGTGAACAACAGAATTTTAAACATCAGGGCCGACATGTTTCTGCTTGATGACCGTTGTAGGCCGACATTGTTGGAGCCCGAATTTGGTGTTGGGCCAACATGGAGTTTCAAATTGATTTATTTTCTCATGCTGGTGTATAAATATGCCCCTGGATTGTAATTGAAGAGGATCAGATTTTAGATCACATGCAGTAGTTAGGAATGGCTACAGTAGAATAATTTTCTCTTATCAGAGACTATGTGCATGTTTTAAAATGGTGAATTCAATGAAAATCAGCTGGTGTGGCAGGTTATTTTTGGTGTCAATTGTATGTTGAACTTATTGAAAAGTATTGCTAAAGCTGTCTCCAAGTTGATTCTTTTTGGTTGTTTAAATTGATGTAACAAGTTTACTTTCAGTTTATCAATGCACATTTGCTGTATTTGTGTGATTAATTGACTAGTTCTCTCAAGTAGAGATTAAATCCTTTTCATTAATCACAGTAATCAAGAAGATTCATCTAGATTATTAAAGAAGAGCTCAGTGGTCATAGTCTTGCATTGTTTATACAAGTTATGAAAAGATCATATGCCTACAATTTGATTTTTTGCTAGAATAAGTTGCCCACTTCTGTTTCATTTGACTCCGCATACCCAACAAGGCATTGGTCTCTGCAATTTCATTATTTGAATTCGTTTAGCTTCTTTACATCTGTTTATTAATCATTTTAGGAGTTAGATTAGAAAAATATTTTTACTATTACTATCAAGTTTGGTTTCATTTGTTCACTGTCATCTGCCATTGTGGACAAAGCATTTCAGAAAGATAATCACAAGTTAAGTCTGCACTATTCAGAAAGGTACACCTGCCTGGGTTTAGCAGCACCTAAAGAGTAGAAGGTTGAGTTCTCTTGGCCTTGTCTATTAGCCTAAAGCGTATCAAGAGATTGGCAGCCTCTTGAGGCATTCAACTTGCATTTTTGAGAGCTAACAAATTGGTGACTCTATTGGGGATTACATCAGAAAATTTGGTTGAAGACCATTATATAGAGTCAATGAAGAGAAAGAAATATTTTGAGAAGTTTTAGAAAGAGTGATTCCGCTGGGAGAAGATCAGAAAGAATAATCATTTTCCTACTTTTGGAAAAGTAGGTGGCGACTTTGAAAGAATTTTTGCATCTGTTAAACATGAATGGAAGAAGATCTCGATTTAGGGGAGGTCATACTGGAGCTCCTCCTAGCAGCAGTAGGTTGAAATACAATGATCTGAAAATGGAGGGTAATCAGGGTGGACCTATTGATATTGATACTCCTCAAGTTGATTATGAATCTTTAACTTATGAAGAGGTTAAAGCACTATATGAGTCTCAGAAAAAGGAAATAGAAGAATGGCAAAAGAAAAAGAGCACTTATCCTCCACAGCCATCAAAGCAAGTAAGTGTTTATCCAGTCCCTCCTGGACAAGGATTGGCAAGTTATCAAGAATGCCAATGTGATCAGTGTCAAGTACAATGCCAATGTGATTAGTGTCAAGTACAATTCCAATGTGATCAATGTCATATGTAGCATAATTCTAGCCCACTTGAAGATGTCAGTCAGAATCTGCAACAAGTTATGTATCAGAACCAACAATCTAATGCTGATGAATATGTTGGAATTCACCCCTTTGATGCATTTCTTGGCATAAGGAAGTATGAAGGAGAAGATTTGGCAATAGGATGATGAGTGTTTGGTTGCAATTGCCTCTTGACTGTAAGCCTACAAGACCCTTTTTTGTTGCACAGTTCATAAAAGTATGGAAGCCTGAATCAGCTTATTGGTCATGGTTGTCAATACAGTGTGCATATGGTCACTTGAATAAATTCATTGATGCCATGGAGGAGATAGGGTATGAGAACACTGTCAATGTTGATTCCAATGATTGTATTTCTATTGAATATAGAGAAATTGATCAATCAATGCATTCAACAAATGATGAGACATGTGCAAGTCAGTATGATTCCTGTGATAGCTTGCATAGTGAGGATGAAGGTACAAAATATCTCTCTTGCATAATAGATTGTGATAGGGAGAGTAGTGTGTGTTATGAGGGATCCAATGAACATTCAGATTTTGAAGATACACCTGTAGATTTTGATATGCAGCTAGGGGATCCTTCTACCTCTTATTTAGATCAGGATGAAGAAGCAATGGGAAATGTTGATTCATTTGGTAGTGAGTATACAATACCTCCAACTATATTTGAAAGCTAAAAAAACACATTCGATGAAGAGGAGGGTTGTGAATTTGAGAATGGTTTCCAAAAAATTTCAGGCCCATTGCATGATGAAGATTTAAAAGAGGATCAGGTAATGTTTTGTAAAGGTTTTCCCCAGAATGAATTTCAGGTATTTTCAGATCCACTTGATGTTGAGCAAGAGGTATTTTTAGATAAACAAAGGGATGTGTCAAGTTATGGAACAAATAATTGTGCTGGTAATGCTTCTAATTTTTTATTCTCTGATGATCCTAGGCCTCTTTTTGATGATGACAAAAGTGATGAGTATGACTGTAATAATGAAAATATGGAAACTTGTTTGCTTAGCTGTGAACAGATTTTAGATTTGTTGACTCTTGATTATCAGAAATATATACATAAGGGTGATCTTGAAACTCTATGTCCAGTTGATGGTGAGACTTTTGGAGTTGACCAAATGCATGTGTTTGTTCGAGAAAAGGTATGTGATTCTAAAATTTCTAACTCATGTGGAGAAGACATTTTTCTGCATACCAAGGATGATAGTGTTCCAGTTTTGATTGGTTCATGTATTCTTAATATTGAAGATTTGAGTCATAGGGATATCAAAGAGGTGCAAAAGGTTTCAGATGTGTATGTTTCAAATAATGTTGATATGACAAAATTTTTTGATTCTCAAGAGAGGTACTCTGATGATAAATTTTCAATGCAGCTGAATGAGTGTTTTGCAATACACAACAGAGAGAAAGATAATGAATAATTTTGCATTGAATATATGTATATTTCGTATGTTGGTAATAACAGGGGTTTGTCCCAAGATGTTGAAGAATTTGAATTACAGGATGATGTAGGTATTTTGGGCCAAACCGAGCATGATGATACTCTAAGAACTTGCAATAATAGTGACAGGAAAGATTGCATGATTATATTCAAGAAGATTTTGATGAACTCGATGCAAAACTAGGTGTTTGACAGGGGAAAGCTTGGTTTGAGTTTCAGATTGTAACAGCTCAGAACAGATGAAGCAACATAGAGGATTAAGGGTTGCCAGTGCATGGACAACTCTTGCTTGTCCTCCTTAAAATTATTTTCCATGCACAGTAGTTTAGGGCTTTGCATTCATCTCCATCTTGCATTCAGTTTACATTCATTCCTTCATTTCCATTTCCATTCTGCTCACTAGCTCATCATTTTGTGTCTCGTCTGCTCACCCAAAGATTATGGATCCTTGTAATGATCTCACTATCATTCATCCCCAGACGGAGCCACTATTGGAACTGTAAAAATCTAGTGTTTTTACATGAGTTTTCATTCATAAATTCCCTGATTTGGTCCTACCATATGCATATTTCATCTATATTTTGCCCTCTTGCCCCTCTAAGTTCATCCATGTCTGCATTTTCCAACTTTTGGTCCATATCGGCATGAGTCTGTTCGGATCTCTCCAACCCATTACTTTTTTCTACTAAAATCTTATGTTTCAGGTGTATCAGCAGGACATGCTCTTTGTTACAGTGACTAGCATTTCTCTGTGGTTGGCTATCGGCATAACGTCCATGTTGTTCTGGCGAAGGTGGGGGCATCTATCGGCAGAGGTTTTGTTGTCGATGCAATGTCTTATCGAACTCAATCTATCTCCCCGACTTGTGCATATGGTAGTCTTCGACGAGAGTTGGGTTATCGGCGGAAGGTCTTGGCGATTTTGTTTTGTCACGCCGACCAGAAAGTTCAGGATGCATATCGGTATAGGTTGGGGCAATCGTCGTAAGGTCTCAGTGAGTGACCTTCGGTCTCGCTGATGGATAGCGATGAAGGATCTTGTCAGCAGGAATATGATCTTATCTCGGTGACTCAAAGTGCATAGGGCCTTTCAATATAACAAAGAGCTCTCTATGTGAGGTCTCCCTAATTGTTGGATGTTATGGCGACATACTTAGGGGGCACTCTTCAGTGGGAGATACATAATGTCACAGCGAATTAAGGACGGTTGAAGGCTTTCAGTATATCATGGGCACTCTATATGACCTCCCCGATATTGTATTGTCTTGGCGAAGGCGAGTGGGGAATGGTTTTTGGCATAAGAATTGCTTTTTCTCAGCGAACTGAAAAAGTAACATGATGTGAGACCTTCGGTATAATGAGGTGCTATCTACATGAGGTCCCCCCAACATTGTTTTTTCTTGTCGATGGCCCGATGTGCATTCTTTTCGGTAAGAGAATCTTGTGGTCCTGGCGAAGTTGAATACTGCAAAAGGTTGCTCGAAGTGAAGTATCTGTTTCGGTGTGTGGTCTTGGCGAGGAGCCTGGGGTCTTACCAAATGGAGTGCAATGGTGGTTTCGTCAACAGGACAATTGGGTGGTCACAACGACATGAAGTTAAGTGGGAGGCTCTCGGTGAAACTTAAAATAATCTGTGTGAGGTCTCTGTGATATCTATGTGTTATAGCGAAGCATAATGAGAACAAAGGAATATTGTATGGCTTCAGTGTGACCAACAAAATGTTATAGCGACATACAGGGAGCGACAATGCATATTGGTAAAACATAATGTGATCTACGGGACATCTCCTTGACTCGGATAAGTCACAGCGAAAGTGAAATACAAGCACAGGGGATGTAACGAATGAATTGCCTTCGGCAGGATGATATATTATGTCTCACCGACTGTTCACAGGTGATTAACAGAATTTTAAACATCAAGGCCGACATGTTTCTGCTTGATGACCATTGCATGCCGACATTGTTGGAGCTCGAATTTGGTGTTGGGCCAACATGGAGTTTCAAATTGATTTATTTTCTCATGCTAGTGTATAAATATGCCCCTAGATTGTAATTGAAGAGGACCAGATTTTAGATCACATACAGTAGTTAGGAATGGCTACAATAGAATAATTTTCTCTTATCAGAGACTATGTGCATGTTTTAAAATGGCGAATTCAATGAAAATCAGCTGGTGTGGCAGGTTATTTCTGGTGTCAATTGTATGTTGAACTTATTGAAAAGTATTGCTGAAGCTATCTCCAAGTTGATTCTTTCTGGTTGTTTAAATTGATGTAACAAGTTTACTTTCAGTTTATCAATGTACATTTGTTGTATTTGTGTGATTAATTGGCTGGTTCTCTCAAGTAGAGATTAAATCCTTTTCATTAATCACAGTAATCAGGAAGATTCATCTATATTATTAAAGAAGAGCTCAGTGGTCATAGTCTTGCATTGTTTATACAAGTTATGAATAGATCATATGCTTGCAATTTGATTTTCTGCCAGAATAATTTGCCCACTTTTGTTTCATTTGAATCCACATACCCAACAAGGCACTAGTCTCTGCAATTTTATTATTTGAATTCGTTCAGCTTCTTTACGTCTGTTTATTAATCATTTTAGGAGTTAGATTAGAAAACTGCTTTTACTATTGCTATCAAGTTTGGTTTCATTTTTTCACTGTCATCTTCCATTGTAGACAAAGCATTTCAGAAAGATAATCACAAGTTAAGTCTGCACTATTCAGAAAGGTACACCCGCCTGGGTTTAGCAGCACCTAAAGCGTAGAAGGTTGAGTTCTCTTGGCCTTGTCTGTTACCCTAAAGCGTATCAAGAGATTGGCAGCCTCTTGAGGCATTCAGCCTGAGTTTTTGAGAGCTAACAGGGGGTTTGGTTTTAGTAGTAGAGTCATTCAGTTGGTGAATCAGTTGGTTACTACGGTTTCCACATCTATTATTGTGAATGGATCTCCTTCTAGATTCTTTCAAAATTCAAGAGGTTTAAGACAAGGTGACCCTATCTCACCTATTCTTTTTACTATAATGGTTGAAAGCCTAGGAAGGAATCTTAAGAGATTGATTGAATAGAGGTCTCTTGCAGGTCTTAGTCCTTCTTCCACTAATCTGATTTGTTCTCACCAACAGTTTGTTGATGATACTATGTTGATGGGAAGATCTACGATGAATTAGGCTAAGACTTTGAAAAAAACTTTGGATGTGTCTGAGAAGGCGACTGGGCAGATGGTTAACAGATAGAAAAGTTTCCTTTTTTTTCTTCAATACCCTTGAGCATAGACAAGTCAAGATTGCAAGAATCCTTGGTTGTAGAGTGGAATCCTTACCTTCTTCTTATCTTGGATTTTTGTTATGCCTTAAACCTCCAGACTCCTTTTGGTGTTCGTTGGTTGACAGGTTTAGAAAGAAGTTAGCAGGTTGGAAAGGAGCTCTTTTGAGCCAAGCTAGAAAAATTCAACTTCTTAAAGCTTCTCTTTAGAACCTCCCAGTTTATGCTTTAAGCCTTTTCAAAATCCTTGCTAAATACACTGAGGCCATTGAAAAGATCCAAAAAATATTCCTTTGGTCTGGAGTGGAGGAAAGAAAGAGAATTCCTCTTATAGAGTGGGATTTGGTTTGTAGACCGAGAACCTTTGGGGGTTTAGGTCTCAGAAAAATCATAATTTTGAATAATACTCTCCTAGCCAAACAAATATGGAGATCTTTCTCATCTGGTGGAGAATGGAAATAAATTTTAAGAAGTAAATATATGGCTAATCGTATGTCCCTCAAAGCTTTTTTGGACTCTCATATCCTCCCTCGTGGCTCAACTTGTTGGAATGATATGATTGCTAGTAGAAAAATTATGGAATCGAGGATAGGATAGCACATTAGAAGTGGAAATCAAGCTAGATTTTTTGGAGGATAAATGGATTTTTAAGGAACCCCTTATCAAAATTGAAAGATTCAATAGATGGGAAGAGCTATGTAAAGCTACTTTCAGGGAGCTTGTCAAAGATTATTGGTATGAAGGAGATTAGGTGCACTTATGTATGATTAGTCAGGAGTTGGGTCAGCTTCAATCTTCCTTAAAGGTTGTCAGTTTGGGACAGACTCAGTAGGATGATATTCTTATTTGGATGGACAACCCTTCAGGTAACTATTCTGTCTCTTCGGTTGTCTCTTTTTTGTCCCTTTCTCAAGATCCCCCTCCCTTCTGGTCAAAAGCGTGGATTAAACACTTGACTCCTAAATTCAATATCTTCTTCTGGATCATGCTTCAGAATAAGGTTCTTATGGTGGACAATCTTTGTAAACGGGGATTTCAAATCCCCAATAGATGTTACCTTTGCAAGAGTGAGGCAGAGTCAACCAACCACCTATTTCTCCATTGTCCATTTGTTTCCTTTATCTAGGGAAAATTATTAGCCCTCTGGAATATCTCTTGGTTGCTCCCCTAAACCATTGAAGAGTTCTTTTTACAATGGAAAGCCCTTACTCAAAATCCCTTCATTCGAAGGTTATGGGCTTTCATATTCCATTTTTTTTTTTTTTAAAGTGTGGAAAGAACGTAATAATAGACTTTTCAGGGACAAGGAGATGTCGGAGAATAATGTCTTTGAGAAAAAATTTAGGCTTATAAAGGAAAACTTTAATGTGATTCCTCAAAAAGATCTTAACCTTGAAGCAGTGGTGTGCACTCCCTATGATTTAATGATAGAAAAATATTGGAATATTACAGTGGAAATTTCTTTAGCTTCCAAGCCAGCCAAGAAAAGTAGGGAGGGTGTGTGTTGGACCTTTCCTCCAAACGGTTGGTATAAGGCCAACTTTGATGGAACCACGAAGGGCAACCCGAGCATGGCCGAAAGTGGAGGTGTGTTAAGAGATTCAAATGGTAATTTTATGGTGGTTGTGGCCATATCCCTAGGTCACCAAACCAACCATGTGGTGGAGGCTATAGGAGCCTTTCAATTTTTAAAGTTAGCTCATAATTTGAATATAAAAATGTTATGGCTGGAAGGGGATTCTAAAAATATCATTGATTGTCTCTTAGGAAGGACCCCATTGTCTTGGTTGATAAATAATTGGATTGATGAAGCAAAGTCCTATACAAGTTTGAAAAAGTAAAAGTTTCACATGTCTATAGGGAAGCTAACAGCATGGCAGATTACTTAGTGAATGAAGGGGTTAGGAAGCAAGGATTGAACACATGGTAGAATTGTAGGGACTTGAGAACTGAATTTAGGGCCTTACTAGATTATGATGTTATGCATGGGAAAGAGGAAAATACATTTAATGATTAAAGGGAAAGGGGCCAAGTACATCGAAATAAAGAGATTTTATGGGGTCGTGTCATATTACTTAGATGGGAAGAAAAAGTGGCAAGCTTTGTGGGTGCATTGGAATAGTTGTGTAATTCTGCAATAGGTGCTCAGCACAAGTAGAGTCTGCAGTAAGGTGCAAACGAAAATGGGGGGGACAGGAAAGGAGTTGATCAAAAAAGATATGAGGTGCACACTAGGAATGATAAGATCTGGAAGCAAATTGTAAGAGGTGGGCTGGTTCCATTTCTGGAAAAACTTCATGGGCCTGATACTATGGCCACATACTACTTCGAGAAGAACTAGAAAAATGGTGAAATAATTCTCTTTAGGAGAAAGGTGAAGCTGAATGAGAAAATTATAGGGGAGGTTACTAGAATTTTCATTGAGGGTGTGAAGTTTTATCGCAACAGAAGGTTTTCTGATGAGGCGATCATCAGATTTCCTAATAAGGATAAGGAGAAATTGAAATTGGTTAAAATTTTCAACAGCTATTTTGAAATTGACACCATCAAGGTGATGTGGAGAAAGTTGCTTTGTGTTATAATGGAGTATATCACCCTGGACGAGAGATTTACCAGAGTGTATGGTCATCATTTTTCCATTCTTAACCACTTCTGCCATAAGGTACATATTTCTCTGTCTCACTACCTATTATGTTTGTTGAGTAATAGCTTTAAGGACCATAAGAAAAATCCTAGGAGATACCCTATTCTTCATCCTGGTCTTATTAGGTTAGTATATGAACACTATCAAAGTATGTCAGCTTTATCCAAACCTGTTGCCTCCATGGCGTCTAAGGACTATGACACGGACAGTGGGGGTTTAGAGAATCAGCCTTACTAGGAGAGAATTGTTGAATCCCACCCGTCCTCTGAGATGTTTGGTAAGAAAACCCAGCCTAAAAAACCCCAGCTTGCTAAAGCTAACCTTAAGACCTACCCCGACTGCCCTATCCCCTTAAAGAATCCTATTCTCAAGGGCTCCCCTGCCAATAAGTTGGTTTCCTACTTTGTAGATTCCTTGGAAGAAAAAGCTAAGAATCCTGAAGCTAGCAAAAATTTTGTGCCCTCCCCTCCTGCCTCTTTCAAAGTTGATGGTACTAGATTTCCTAGCTCCCCCAACTCGGATGATGTTAACCTCATATTAGACCGGGTTCAGTCTGGTGGCATTCTTTCCTCTACAAGAAATGGCATTAGTGACATTTTCAGGGTTTTGAAATGGGCCTATCAAGAAATTAATGATCTTAATCAAAGAAATAGGGCTCTATATAGTAAGTCGGAGGAGCTGGAACTAAAGTTGGCCACTCTCAGCAATGAAGAAGGGAAACGAAAAAAGAACAGTACTAGAATGGGATAAGGTGACATTAAGGATAAGTACAATTCTCTGGAAGCTGAAATGGTTAAAATTAAAAATAACATGAAAATCGTTGTGGAACAAAACCATAAAATGGCTAGGCACAATGCCATCATCATCAATGTTATGTCTGAAAAGCTGGAAAAAATGTAACAGGGTTCGCTGGTTGTTGATCTGGAAGAGAACAAGGAAAGAAAGAACGAGGACCAATGTATTTTGAAAAGGACCCATGTCAATCTTAAAATGAAAGTGCCTCCTACTACCCAAATGGTTTATATCTTAAAGAGGGGGGTTCAGGATATGAACGAGCTAGAAGCTGAAACTGCGGATTTATTAAAGACCCAAATTTAGTTGTTGTTCTCATTTTATCTGGTTTTTGGTTATGTGGCCTTCCCTGGCCTTTTTCGTGGTTGTGGAATTTTCTTGTTGTTGTTTTTACATCCTTTATTTTATGGTTTCTTTAACAATCTTATCTTTAGTTTGTAAACTTCATGGCTTCAAGTCCCTATAAAACCCATTTTTTCCTCTTTCAAAAACAATGTCACAACTCACCAATCCTTATTTGAACCTTGGATATCAAATCTTCAAACTAGCATGGAGTGGCCTCAATGAATGTAGATCTTGATCATGAACTTTGATGTGAAACAATTCTTTTGATATGCTTGAATAGATCTTGAACACTACATCACCATATTAGCTCAAAGAACATGCATGATGCAATACATATTTGATATGATAATGCAATCTTCATTGCTGCAACAACCTTCTATAAATCTACTCTTGAATGCCTTGAAAATTTTCTATCAATGCTCTTGTGAAATATTAGGATGCTTGAATCAAAATTACTAGGTGAAACTAAGTGAAATAGCCTTGTATTTATACAAATCTTAACATTAATTCTCAAAATTCAAATATCACAAGCTGACATTGAATTATGGATTTGAAATCATTAAAATAACACCAAAAACATATTCAATAAGGGGGTCCTAGGTCTAAGTGAGGACCCATTTTCCATAGGGAAAATGGTTCCTAGGTTGTTACTTACCTAGGACACACATCAGTCAATGTTAAACTTTATGCTAAATTAGGGTCCTAGATATAAGTGAGAACCCATTTTCCCTATGGATAATGGGTCCTAGGTCACTTACCTAGGACACAAATCTTCCAAAGTTAAGTGTTGTGTAATGGCATTTATGAATGTTGGGTTTTATCCCTCAAAAATTGCATTTAATTAGGTTTGGATTTGAATTAAAGGGGCCAATTAAGGAAAATTAACCTCAATCATTTAATAAAGCCATAGATTAACATTAAAGTGTAAAGGTACACCTTACAACATCAAAGATAAGTAACAATTAAGTCCATTTAATTTAAAAGGGCCCTAAACTTAATGTGAATATGAAAAACATATTACAACAATAAATTAAGGCACAATTAAGCTTATTTTATTATTAATTATTCCCAAATTAAGTGTGAAAAAGGGATATTTTTTCCTACACTATATGTGTATACATTTTCTCTTGACTTCCAATTGGATATAGAATCCAAAATTCATATTCTACAACTACACATTAAAAAAGATCATAGAAATTTTATTCATGAATACACCTCTTTCTTTTATCTTGTTATAATTTACATGGAAGTCCATCCCATTGATGATATACTCTAGTATATGTTTCTTAAAAAAATCTTCCATAATATCAAAAAGAGACAAATTTTCACCTATTACACTTCTCTCTATGACTTAAATATGATGATAATTCAATCTTCTTAAATACTTACATAGATTGATGGAACCTCTTCTTCCCCTCTATTTAATGTCACCTATGAAAATTCTCTTAATGATTCATACATTATCTTGTATGAGAAAATAAAGGAACAAATATATATCTCACAACTGTTAATTCTCTTGAATGATTTATCCCCACCAGATCATGTTGTGACCTTATCAATAGACCCTCATTCTTTTTCTAGACCTTCGTTCATCATTAAATTTTCTCAAATGAATTTCAATAAATAATTATATTTTTGGATGGGTATACATGTGAAAATATTGAAATTTTAATGTGTTCAATATTTTTTTTCTTTAAAAATTATTAAATTTAAGAACTTTTAATGAGTAAGATGGTAAAAAATCTATTTCTAACTTGTAAAGGAGTTCAAAACTCCATTTTGTAACTATACCTTAAGCTTATTTTTCATGTGCATACTATTTTTAGCAAGTGACACTTTATTTCTTTATTTTCTTGACCTTTCATTTTTTTTTTTCTAATTTTCTTACCAAATTCTCTTGTGATTATTTATTTTGGTAATTTTACTTTCAAAATGATTAGATTAATAGTTAGTTAGTTTTTTTTTTTTTTTTTCCATTCCTTTCTTCTCTTTTCAAGTGGATATTTATTAAAAGTATAATTTTCTTCAATTAGTTTGAGTTTTTTTGAGGATTTATATAATCATTGTGTTTGAAAATTAATGTTTTAGTTTAGCTTGGCCATTTTTTAATTAATTTTCTTTTTTTTTAAGTCTTTTTTTATTCAACAATTTACCATATCTTAGTTATAATTCAAAATCCCATGATTTTTTTCAATTTGTATACATATCTGCTAACTTACTGCTATCGCTCCCCTTTCAAATGTACCCAACACAAATATTAGCTCTACTTCTTTCTCCAAATGCTTGTAATTCCTATGTGAGCTCCCCACTTTCAACAAAGCTTTCCTAATTACCAAAATGGCATCCTTTTTGGTTTTTCAAAACATGATTTTTGAAAATACTACTAGCGAACACAACCATGAGAATTTCAAATGGAATTTACAAACAAACATGCAAAATCCATTGACTATAAATGAAAACCCATTCACTTCTTTGCAATCCTTATGTAGGATGGAAAAATAACAAATATTTGTGGATTAAGATATACATTCCTGCTAACTTCTTGTGCCTCTAAATTATGTTTTTTAGGGAGAATAGTCACTCTAATTCTTCCTCAAATTCCCGCAACTCCCTTCTAAGTTCCCAACTTCCAATGATTTATGAATGACAAAAATGGCTAGCTTTTCGGCTTTCCAAAAAAAAATTGATTATAAGGGGAAAATGGGTTTTGAAGGGACTCGAAACCCTTTACAACTTTAAGTACAAAATTATTCTCAAAAGATACAACACTAGACATTTAGCAATATCCAAACACCCAAAAACTACAAAAGATACAAACAACTGGTCCAAAGATAAACAAAGAAGAAGAACAACCAAATAACATCAAGCAACAATGGAAAAACAGAGCTAAACCACACGTGCAGCCTTTCGGCCACCATGAACAAACTTTACAAGGGACTAAGAGGAATGATTATGCATAGGGAGACCTCTCTTCCTTCTTTGCACAATCATCCAAGAAAGATCATCCTCTGAAGGAATGGAGCAAGGGGAAGTCAGAGAACAAGCCACCAAAGGAAAAAGAGGAAGAGAACCAGGAGTGTCACTTCCACAACCAACAACAGCAACAAGTATTGTAGATAAACTAGCAGTCACAGCAATAGCAACAACAACAACAACCTCACCAGTTGCAGCAACAATTGTAGACAAACCAACCGCATTAGTAGCAACTACAGATGAACCAACAGCTGCAAAAGAACCAGCAACACCAATAACAGCAACAAAACTAGAAGCCCCAACAACAACTGCAGAAGACCCATGAGCAATAACAACAACAATGGAAGAAAATTGAGAACCATTAGCAAAAGAGGCCATAACTTTAGGGGCCAAGTCATCATCCCCAAAATCTTCCCCAAAATCATTATAGGATTCACCCACAGTAAGATGCTCATGAAGAGCATCTTTCCACCAAGTAGCATAACTCTGATGAGATTTCTTACAGTTTACAGCCAAATGACCTATAGAAAAAAATCTCCTACAACATAAAGGAAGACATTCATAATCAAGAATCTGAGACCATGGTCTAGTCCCCACCATCAAAATGACCTCCCCAGGTAAATATTTTGAGGTATCAACATCCATAAGAATGCAGGAAAAAGTAGGATGATCATAGATAAGAGAACACAAATCAGCCATAACAAACCTACCAATAGCATTTCCAATAGACTCAAAGCAAGGAGTCCAAAAATAAAGAGGCAGATTAGGAAGTCTAACCCAAGTAGGAACAACACTAATAGATTTAGAAAGAGGGTTGAAAGAAGGGAACCAAGGCCGGAGAGAAAGTGAGTGCTTTCCCCACAACCAAACACCCCCTTCCAACACTCGAGCCTTATCCTTCTCAGATTGAAAAGCAGCCACAAAAAAACCCCTAGCCCCGAAGGATAGAGTTCAATCCTATCCTCAATAATAGGCCTCCAAGACTCCAAAACCCATTTCTGTAAATTTGGAAGGGAAGGCCATAAACCATTAAATCTACAAATAAGAGTAGAACGAGAGAAATAATCTTCTTTATCCAACACCTCCTACCCAAAAATAATAGTAGGGGAGGAAGAAGAGCACCGTAAGGGTTTACACTTAAAAGAGGGAAGAGAAGAAGAAGGTATTTTACCACTAGAACCAACCACCTTAGCAAAGGACTGAGAAGTAGGGCATGAAAGAGGGACATCCACATGTAGCGACCCAAACCCTAAAGGAGGAAAATCAGAAGTACCAAACCCACCAAGCATAGGTCGTGAACCATCAACAGACACATCTGAAGACAATGGTAGCCCAACAACAAGCAATGAACCATCTGTAGACACCCGCGAGCCAACAACACATGACCCAACAACGGAAAAAATTGACCTAGTAGAAGTCGACGGCACACCAAAAGTTGACAACACACCAAAATCTAACAATGCACCAGAAGCCAACGGTGCACCAGAAGCCAACGACGCACCAGAAGCCAACGGCGCACTAGAATCCAATGACACACCATCTGCAAAATGCAAGAGGGTTTTAGCAGTGAGTGGGATAGCCATTTCAAAAATGACATGGCTTTCCAAAAATGTTATTTTGAAAAATGTCGGCATACGTGATGACATTTTTTCAACATACGAGGTCAGGTGACAAAACTCAATAACGACATGACTCTTCAGTCCATCTATCAATCTTATCTCATCATTATTTCATAATGTGGGGATGGTTCATTATGTTATCATGTCTAAGACATACATTTTTGTAGGGAGAATAGATTTTACTAAATAAAATCCAATGCTTGGAAATAATTGTTATATTATTATTCTATTTATAATGTTAAATGGTAAGATATATGATTTCTCAAATCCCCATTACATAGAAGGATTCACCCAATTAATATCATAACTCAAGGCTTGTGTTAATTTTTTATATTGAAATTGATTAAAAATACTAAACTAAAATTATACCATTTGATTGAATAATTGAAACATTTAATGCATTCAAACCATTTAGAGGGTTCTAATTATATGAATTTTCATCATTATGAGGAAAAATTTTCATTGAATATAGGGATGTGTAATTTTATTAAGAGAGTTCTAATTATATGAATTGTCATCATTATGAGGTAGACTTCTCATTATATACAGGGATGAGTAATTACATCAAATTTAGATTATTCAAGTATAAGTTCTAATATTTGAAAATTATTTTTGAGATGATAAAATTTAAGTGGTTTAGGTTTGAAGGGTAATGAATAGGAAATCAATTCATTTTCATAGATATATTGATGGGTTTTGAAAATAGATGTCAAGTCACTTGGTTTGATAAGCTTCAAAGTTAACAAGGTATTTTGTACTTTCAATAGTAGTCTAACCCTTATCATTAGCCATTGATGTAGGGGATCCAATGATTGGATTAGGGATTGGTTGTATCGTAATAGAGAAATCTCTTATCATGTGATCAAGAGCTTGACACTTGAAAGAGATAGTAGGTAGATTGATTTGTAGTCAAATTTTGCATAAAATGAAGGAATCTCAGTTGAATCTCTAATGGTCCATTCTATTCATTGCTAATATATACATCAACATAGACTTACTTGTGGGATGAGTAAAATATTTATTCAAGGAAAGATCAAAAGTGAATGAGCAAGCTTGAGTGTTCAACCTAAATGGAGATTTCAATCAAAATTGTTATACAACCTTAAAGTTTTGGGTCCAATGGGAAAACACCAAAATAATGCTACATGTGAATCAATTGCTTGAATTATTTGAAAGCATATTAATTTGTTGGGGCTTATGTTAGATGTACAAGACAACTGAGAGGGGGGGTGAATCAATTGTACATTAAAACATCAAAACCCTCATTCACATTTAAATCCTTATTAGTCCTTAAACCCTTAAGCATATTTAGCATGAATGTGAACAAATAAAATAGTAACACATCAAACACCATGCACAATAGAACACCAAATTTACGTGGAAAACCCAAGAAGGGGAAAACCACGGTGAGGATTAGCTCACTATATAAAGTAATAGCAACACTGAAAACAATAGGCTCACTTTCAAAGGGCACATTGTCCAAAAGAAAGAAGGGATCACTACCAAAGGCTCATTTTCGTATTAGAAATGAGAAAGAAGAAGATTGTTACAAAGAGAAATCTATCTTAAAGCAACAAGAAGACCTACCACGATCACTCTACACAATTTGCAACCTTTAGCTCACTGCCTCCCGTAACTTTAGGTACACTAAAAATTTACACCTTCTACTCACTACTTCTGATAGCCTTAATCATCAAAGCTCACACTCACATCACTACACTTGATTATATTTACAACATCACATTACACACACTTCATCTCTAATATTTCACCTTATGTTTATACCATCCACAACCTTGAAAACATTCTCCAAGGTTGACTATGCACCTCAAATGTGTAATTATAAAATAGGTTAGCACCAAACACTTATGTGGTGGAAAGAAGTGAAGGTTAATGACATGAAGGGTTAACTAGGATCCAAATCCATATCACCATGCTACACCACACTTCCACAAATAACAAACAACCACCACAATTAGCGTTAACATGTTCGGTCATCCAAACCTATATTAATGCCCTTACATGCTTCACCAAGCCCAAAAGAAACTCGTGGACCACACACATCATACAATATTTTGGAATATTTCATCATCAATATAAAATCCAACAATATCACCACAACCACATACAACTTGAAGAACACAACCTTTATGTGTAACCAATCAAACTCCCATGAACAACAATTCATGAATTCAACCTTGCGGAGCACCAAAACTCGAACCACTTTGAGGGAAGGTAGATACAGACAATATTGGCACATTCACAAGACAAGAACCTTCACTATGAAGAAATGCAGAGCAAATCCATTTCTCCAAGAAAACCTGCTTCATAGTTCACACACTAGTGAACACAACTTCTTTTGCCAACCGATCCAAAACTCAAAACTCTAGCTATAACACCTTTGAACATGTCTGATCAACATATCCAAACTGCACAAGGATAAATTCAAGACTAAAGTAATGTGGATCAAAAAAAAAAAAAACCTCTCTATCACACTGTTCTCTCTTTTATTCATTTTTAATTCTCAAAAGCACTTGGAAACCAAGTGACTATGCTACATTTATATCATCACAAGCACCTTTTCAACCAAGCCACAACATTTGCAACTCCTCAAACACTTCATCAACTAAAGATATAAATTCCAACAACTCCATATCTCCAACAATCTATGTCCAAGGTTGGCATCAATGCAACACCAAATCTGTTGACATTAATGACAACACAAGTTTCCAACAACTTCTTAAACAAAAATAGAAAAAAACCTTGGTGAGGTTTTAATTCCTACAAGCTTCCCATTATAAATATTTGACAAAAAAAGAGAAGAAACCATGTTCAGATAAGATTAATGTGAAAACTAATGTAAGAAACCTAAAATTTCCCATTATAAAGATTTGACAACATAGCAAAATTGACTTGAAATGTTAAAATTATACCAAACTAAACCATCAATTTCACAAAATAGAATAGCTTGTCTATGACAAAGTAAAAATTATTTTAAACTAAACATTTGCAAGAACACTTGTATGTCTTTGAGAACTTTTACAATGAGGTAGGTATCCAAGTTAACACTCTCAAGACCAAGATCATGGTGTTTTCCAACAAAAGAAACAAAAAAAATAGTTCTTTTTTAATTTTGAGGGAGTATTCCAAAATAAGTAACAAAGCACAAAATATTTTGAAATTGACTTCAATAACAAACTCAATTGAGAAACTTGTAGGAGGAAGAAAGCTTGAAGATGTTGGAGAACACTTTATGGTTTGTAAAATAGAAGTAGAGAGGTGGAGTTGTGGATTGCAAAACTATTTGGTTATATTCGAGTTATCAATAATTTTAATGGTGTGAGCTACTAGTGCAAATTATGGGCTAGCAACACTTCATACTCAAAAAGGAAGAAAATGGAGAAAATCTAAAAGCACACAATCACAAATAAATTTAAACAAAGAACTTTTTTCTAGTTGAACTTGGTACATTTCATACTCAAAATGGAAGAAGATGGAGAAAATCTAAAAGCACACAATCACAAGTAAATTTAAACAAAAAACTTAAGCCCCTATAAAAAATTTCTAGTTGAACTAAAAAATTTCTAGTTGAACTTGGTACATTTCCCATTGAATCCACTATTATGTCGTGTCTTCTAGAATATCTAAAAAAGTCAATACATGTTTGTCATCAACAAAGCCTTGAAATAAGAAAAGAAGTCTTGGATAAAATAGCATCAAGTGGATGATTCAATTAAAATTGTCATTAATGAAGTCTTGAACAAGAGAGAAAATAAAACATCACGTAGATGAATAAATAGAACATTCACTTGAATGTATGTTCTAATAATATAAAATAAATTAAGACTTTTCTAAAAGAAAAAATCAGATTAAAAAATGCCTATTACCTTTATAAATTTAACTCCGATTATGAATTCTCATAATTCAATTAAAAACTTTCTTGGTGTGAAATGATGGACAGAAGAGACCAAAGGAAAAATAGCGAAGTCCATTCAACACTTCATTAATTTCACATTCGAACAGCGGAGAAAATTTATGATCACGCCTTTGAAAATTTAAAATATACTTGCGTTTTAGGCTTGCTTTCCTCTCCCAATCGTACGATGTTTCCACTCAGTTTTCCTCCGTTACTTACAATCCTGGAACCTGTTTTCCACGCGACGTTGACGATTGTATTGTTTAAAATGCTTTCCAGCAAGCCTAGAATTTCTTATTAGCTCGTCTCTCTCACACAAAAATTCTTTGACGGCTGTAAAATTTCCTTTTCACATTCAACGTCCTATTTTTATAAATAAAATTTATTTTTTATAATTATTAATTATTATTAATGTTGAATACTTAATAGTGCCAAAGGAAAATATTGCTGAATTAAATATATGTAAATAATTGAATACAAATAAGTTTAAATTAAATAATAAATGTATATTGGGATTGATAAATTTAGATTATAATGGTTAGTTTTAGAAAAGTAATTGTGAAGGGGAATCGTTTTACTTGGTGAGTGAAGAATAAAGGTTATTTGGTGTGGTATTCAAATTTGAATATTTTGAGAACAAGAATAAATTTAAGTATATAATCATCCAGTATGATCTGCAATGTTGATTTAAAAAATTTATGCAGTTTCAATCTAGAAATAGTTAACACTTGATTATCATAGATTGTGGAAACTTGATGCTATTAATTATAAATTTGTTATTTTTGCTTTGCTTAAAAACGTATTTTTGTATGGAGGTAAGCACTATCTAAAAATATCTCTGAAGAGCTATTATTGTGTTGTTAGGAAACCCATCTACAAAGATTAGCTTGCAAAATATTGAAGAATATGACTAAAAACAACACTTTTTAATTATACATATATTGTTAGAAAACTCATGCAAATTTTATTTTTTTTAATTGTATCCATCAAATTATTTTGAATGTGAACAATATGCAGACAAATATTAGATTGAGAGAAATATGTAAATGAATACATTGAATTTACCATATAGCTAATAAATTGGTAAGGTTATGTTTAATCAACCATCAAATGTAAAATAAATATTTAGACATGAGGGGGCCACACAAAGTACAATGGACATTTAATCGTGCGATGTTGAGCAATCGATTCCCAGTCGGGTGAGACTCAGTTTTCCACGTGACGTTGACGATTGTAAGTAGTGTTTAAAAAATTTTTTAGGCAGGCATGGAATTTCTTGTTAACCCGTCTCTCATAAAAAATCTTTTTGACGGTTGTAAAATGTCGTCCTCAGATTCAACGTTTTATTTTCATAAATAAAACTTTATTTTCCATAATTATTAATTATTATACATGTTAAAAAATTCATATTTTTAAATGATTTCTAGTGTCAAAGAAATGTTTTTTTTTTTTTTTTTGTTTAATTTAGGTTAGTTAAATATATATAAATAATTAACTACAAATTAGTTTAAATTAAATAACAAGTGTTATGTAATGGCTAGTACTTGTCTTTATAGGATTGTAATTATTATTTTCTAGATTGAAAAAATAAATGTAATTTTTACTAATGTGAATAAAAATAAATATAAGTTTTATTAATTATAGTGTTTTAGTATTAGAATGACCTAACCCTAATCCTAACTCACACTCTTAACTCTAACAATAAATTCTAAACCATTATCCTAATCTTAAACCTATCTCTAACCCTAACTAAAAAATCTATGAATTAATATTGGGAATAAGATTTGAAATAAAGATATTAGAAGAATAAAATTTGGGAGCATCTATTAATCATATTTTAGTATTTTTATTAATAATATTTTATTTTTCATTTATTTTAATTTTTGAATAGTTCTAACCATAATTTTTACCTTATTCTTAATTCTAATTCTAATCCTAATTATAATTATAATAATTAATAATAATAATAGGATTAGAATAGGGGTTCGCTCGGCATCCCGAATGGTCGGTATGGTTGAGCTAAGGCTTTGGGTTCGTCCCATATAGGTCCAAGGTTCGACTCATGCTGGCTGGGTTAACCCGGAGGAGTCCTGTGTATCAAAAAAAAAAAAAAGGATTAGAATTAAAATTTAATTAATAATTTTAGTTATTTTCTTTTAATTTTTATTTGTATTTATGTATGTTTTGAAGTTAATAAAATTTAGAAAATAAAAAAGTGGCAATATCAAATAATTTAAGATTTAATTTAAATATTTATTTTAATTGTGTAAAATCAAATACATAGGAAGATTATCTTTATATGCTAATTTATGGATGTGCTTTAATTCAAAATTTATCTTATTATTTTTGTGTTAATGCAAGAACTTTATAAAATAGCTAATTGTTTTTTGTGAGATTTTCTTTAATAAAAAATAACAATTACATACATTAAAAAAGTGAAAAAATAGTTCATGTTTCACCCATAACACCCCAAACTTCTTAGCCAATTATGTTCAAGCAAAATATTTTTTACAAATTTTTAAAACTAAATATTTAACATTTCACTTAAATCTCAATTAACATTTATTAGTACTATTGCAATCGATTTAAATCTAAATTTTATGCTTTTTAAATATATATATTTAAAAAGCATAAAATTTAGATTTAAATCGATTGCAATAGTACTAATAAATGTTAATTGAGATTAGTAAATTTAGATTATATTAATAGTAATTTTAGGAAAGTAAATGTAAAGGAGAATCATTTTATTTAGTAAATTGAAGAATGAAATTAATTTGATGTGGCATTGAAATTTGGATATCTCTAAATCAAGAATAGATAAAGTTAATAGACTAAGATTCACTTGTGGATTAGAATATTCAATTTTACCTTACACTTTCTTGAGCTTGTGGATCTAGATCAAATATGGAGTACAAAAATGTCCTTCGCTTGTGAACTTGATCTAGCAATTTGTACATTTTTTTGTTTTTTCTTTGCCTAATTCATATTTATGTTTCAAAATGACCGGTATTTAAAAATACCTTAGAAGAGCTATCATTATGTTGTTAGGCAACACATTCTCATAAATCATGCATATATGCTCTTAGAATGATCATACAAATCTAGATTATTTTGATTCCACCAATTGAATTGTTGGAATGTGAATGATATGCAAATGAATACTAGATTGAGAGAAACATGTAAATGAATGCATTGAATGTCCTTAAATATAAGGAAATAATAATAAATCATGCAGGTTTGTGTTTAATCAACCCTTACCAGGAAATGTATAGGTGGAATTGACCCAAATTTAAATTTGAAAGGATCAAGTTGACAATCATAGGATCAACCTAACAACTACAAGAATTGAAATAAAAGAGGTCAAATTGGAGTGCATAATGTTTGAGTACATGGAATATTGTTTGAATAGGTCTAAAAAAGTATGGGTACCTGGAGAATATATCAAAATTTGTGAACATAGGGGTGAGGTAGAGGATAATTTTATAGAGATGTATATAACAAATAGGTAGGTAGAATAGGACAAGCGACTTGACTTTACATACAATTGCAACATCTGTCAATATGTCAATGTATTAAGGCACTCTCCTCAAAATTGGCACAAAACTATTTATTGGGGAATGGCATGGGTATGCAAATTTCACCAATAAATAATGTGCCCACATTAAGTTGTATGTGAATCCTAGAATGATCATGCATCTCAAAGTACATGTAGACTTACAAATATGCATGTAAAATAAATATTTAGATGGAAAATTATATGAAGGGGGGAATATATGAAATACAATCCAGACCTTTCATGATGTCATTGTATAGGTTTCTCCTTTCTCAAGTACTCTCCATAAGAAGCTACAAAAAAAGGAAAAATATTCCATGAGTGGATTTTATAATATTAGTAAGAAAAAATGTAAATTAAATCTTATTGTCAAAAATCATAAGAGGGAGAGTTTTCATTTCTATAAAATTGGTCATGATCTAACTGTATTAATGGAAAAAGTAGCCTTTTTTCCCTTGGTTTGATAATGGACATTAAAACCGAATTAATGATGTCTTGGAGTGGTGTTGTAATGTGTTGTACACATTCACACTATTCTAGGACCTTTATTTGACTAAAATATGCCTTAATTGATCCTTTGCAAAGGTGTTGTAAAGTGTTGTAACACATTTTCACACTTTGCTAGGATGTGTTTGTTTAATTAAGCCTTATGGGCCCCTTTCTGAATAAAATGTACACAATATGTACCATTTTTTAAGTGTTGTAAAGTGCTATAAATCACTTTCACACTTATCTAGGTGGTCATTAATTAATTATGGGTAATTGGAGTAATTAACCCTCTTTTAATTCAAATTTAAGCCTTAATTATGACACCTCCCAAAGATCTATCCCGACACCCATAATTTAATTAATAAAATATTTCATTGGGAAAATTTAGGTCCTAGAAAATGGTGTCAGGACCCATTCACCCTAGGTGGTGAATGGGTCCTCCCTTAATAGGACCCCCATATTTCAGTTGATCTACAATGGGTTTTGAATTCTCTTTCCATCCCCCAAGGTTAGGTCCTAGTAAATTGAGCCATAACCCATTCGCCCTAGGTGGCGAATGGGTCCTCCCTTAATGGGACCCCCCTTTTTGAATTTCATTCTAGCAGGAATTTAATAATGTTTCTTTCCAAATTTGGTCGCGGCCTTAATTGTTTGAATTTTAAGGTTAATCTAATTTAGTATAAATAAGGGATTAATCACATAGTTTCACCTAGCAAGTTTATGAAGCATTCTAGCAATTTCAAGAGAGCATTATAGAGCATTTACAAGGCATTGCAAGAAAGATTTCAAGATTTTATTGTAGCAATTCAAAGTCATATCATCATGTCAAGGGTTTGAAGCATTCATTCATGTTGTTGAGCCAAGATTGATGATGTAGCATAAGATTGATGATGTAGCATTGAAGATCTACTTGCAACCATTGTTCAAATTACATTCAAGGATTCAATATCTACATTCTTCATGGCCACTACATGTTAGTTTGTAGATTTGTTTCACAAGACATCATCCAAGGTGATATCATTTGCATTATTTCATATCCATCTTCATTTCATCATTTGGTTTAATTACCTACAAGGGGTTTGACTAAGGAAAAACTCCATTCACTAACAATCAACAATTTTTCCCTCCCTTGAGTGTGATTGTAGATTTACAAGTTGAAGATCAAGTGGAGCAAGTTTGGAGAAAAATTGTCAAAGTTGCAAAGTTGCAAAAGTTGTCATTCAAAGTGCAAAATCAAAGAATTGAAGCTACAAAATTAGCTACATACTTTCAGAACATGATAACCAGGATTTTGAGTGCAAACATCAGAATAGGGTCCCCTAATCTCAGTTTCAGAAACCCTAACAGGGACCCATTTTCCAGTGAAGGCGAATGAGTCCTCTGTAACTTAAAAGCAACTTTTTGACCATGTACATAGCTTTTTATGCTCTAAAAACTTCCCCCATAGTTTCTATAATAGTTAGGTAGTATTTTTTATTATTATTTGCATCTTTTTCCCTTCATAATTGAGTGTTTTAATGAGAAAAATACCTAGTGGTTTATCATAGATTGTTCATTCATGGTGGTAAACCCTACCTTTTTCCATTAATCATTTTGGTGAACCTGACATATTGAACATTGCGATTTTTTTATTTTTGGAGTCTCTCATTGCATCTTAAGTTAGATCTTTCATTCATTTGCATTGATATTTGCATTGAATTAAGGTCTCATTTAAGGTTACTTATTTTGAATTGAAATCTTGCATATCATATAGGGTTTAGATTTGCATTGTTTTGCATCTTTCTAAGTCTGAAAATTACAAAAACAAATTAGTCATTTTGCATCTCATTTAGATCTCATACAATTGCATTTGAAAATAAAAACAAAATTTAATTTCAAATTAGGCCTTGTATTTCATCTTTTCATTACATTTTTACATTGAATCTTTGGAAAATCTAAAGCTAAAGATTCATTGTCTCAAACCTAGAACTGAAAGATATAACTAAGAACTTCCAAAACATTAAAAATAAGTTTAAAAATACCACACCAAGATCCATTCGACTTTACTAGCGAATGATTCCCTGATCAGGTTTGATCTGAACCTTTTGGCAACTAAAAAAGCATCAAAATTCACTCTAAAATCCACATAAACATCTCAAAAATATCTAACCAAGACCCTTTCTCCCTTACTGCTGAATGAGTCCCTTCTAGCTACTGCTCTGCATTTTCAAGACATTAATATTTCAGTTTTTAGCTTTGATTTGGTGATGTTACCTTTCTATTTCAACTTCTTGATTTGTTGTTTCATCAATTTCATTGCATTTAGCTTAAATTGCTTCATTTTAGTGCATTGTTAAAAGTTCAAAATTGCATCAAAATATTTCATTTTCAACTTATTGCGTTGTGTAATCAGTAAATCACCATGTTAAGATCTAAAATTCTGAAAAATGGAGAACTATTTAGGCAATGAGTGGAAGTCCTTGTTCTCTTTGGTTGATGTTTCAAATTGTGTTTTTGGAAATGACCCTAATAAAATTGAACTTACTCATGCTCACACAACTCCTAATGCATGTCCTCCTCATGATGTTGACATCATTGGAGAGATGGTGCCAACATGAATGAATTCATAAATGATTTCCTTAACAGCCTTGATTCCAATACATCCTTTTATCCTTAAATGAAACAACTAACACAACTTGAGATGTTTGGTCTTTTCCACCCTGAAACTGAGTCACAAGTTGAGACTAAGTTCCCTACAATAGGTGAGCCTAGTTCCTCTAATCAAGTAAACAATCAACCATTCTATGTCAACAAAGTAACCAACACATCAATCAACCTTGAAGAGACATATGGCAAAGGATTTACGATCTTACAAAAACAAGGATGTGATACAACAAGTGAACATAAAATTCATTAACTCCTAGAGAAAATACCAACTAAAGAAACCAAAGGGTTAGGATATCAATATCCCTCTCTTAACATAAGTTCTCCTAAACAATACCTAATTCTTCGTAGTGATGGTAGGATTGTCTTAGATCATCCTCTTGATATAAGTGTCCTCCTTCCTAAAGAACAACCCATACCTCCTAAGGATAAGGATAACAAAGACAAGATCATCTTAGGACCTTCTACCCTAATCTCATCTAGAGAAGTTAGTGAATCTAGCAAGTGAAAGAGGCCTTACAAGCTAAAGAAACTAAAGTTCCCTTGTCCTCCACCTAAAATTGAAAGGAAACTACAACTGCTTCTAAATAAAGAACTTATAACATTACCACCAATGAAAGAAAAGATAAGACTGTATCCTAAAGATGCAAATTTTCCACATTGTCAATACCACAAAACTCTTGGAAATAGTAAGTTGATGAGTGTCACACATTCAAATTGGTATTGAGCAATTTTCACTTTCATGGAAATGATTGTCATCTATAGCATACCCTTCTACTCCTTGTCATGTAATAGTTGTAGAATCTTAAAACATTCTCACTATTACATGTTTTACACTTATTGCAAATCATTTTCTCTAATGCAAGGAGCTCATTTTCATCACTTATCTCGACTCATTCTTATCTTACACAAAGTGGGGGAAAGAATTTGATAGCCTTGTCCTAGCTAGTAATGCATTTTTCATTGTCCCTTTGGCTAGTTGACCACCTTTCATTATACTAACCGAGATTGGGAGGTGGATGACCTACTTTAGGTTGACTCACCAGTGCCTTACTAGCCTTTTGTTTTTCTTTATGATTGCATGTGCATAATGTGATCCCTTGTGATGTTTCATTTGGTGTATCTATCTTTTTGTGTATTCCTCTATATGCATCTTCATTCTTCTCTATGTCGTAATCATTTTTCATTTGTCTTGTGTTTTCCTTTTGGGGATGATGCAAGGCATTGAGACATTTATGTCTCTTCCATGTTGACCCAAAAGCTTTATGTTTCTCTTTTTTCATTTTTCTTGTGTTTTCCTTTTGGAGATGATGCAAGGCGTCGAGACATTCATGTTTCTTCTATGTTTGTTGGGAAAATATTGTTCATCTCAAAATGAACATCTAAGATCAGTAGTTCCTTTGGTAGCTTTTATTCCCTTTAGATTGCCTCAAAGACATGTACTACTATGCCACAAAGAAGAATCAGACATAGTTCATTTCCCAAATTGACCCTTAAAGAAAAGTTAATGCTAATTAAACTAGTTCCATACAACACCATTAAATAGATTCAATCAAGTAGAACCATTAAACATGAAAGATGGAACAAAAGATATGAACACATAGATTTACGTGGGGAAAACCCTTTCAGGTAAAAAACCCCACTCCAAAATACCAGATTGTCATTGTATTATTCAACAACAATATAGTTACAAATACAATTCAGGCTCTAAGCCTTTACAGAGTTTACATCTTGTTCCATTCTAGAGAGAATCCGACAACATAACCTTATTCTATTTCCCTCTCTCTCTCATATTGTAGAATGTTCTAGGGTTTTATATCATTCATTCTTAACCCTAACCCTAGTTACAACATTCCAATAGGGAATAGTTCGATTCAACTTACAATGAGTAAAAATAGTAAACGGTCAAGAGCATTCCATATAGTTGACAAAATATCAAAGAGGTAATTGCTCCAACCGCTTCACAACAACCATGTGAAGTGAGCAATATATCACCATATCTATGGGACATCTTATCGCCTCCCACCAATACAAGATAGTCACTCTGATGTTAACTATACCGGTCCACATGGTCCCTACTTCAACATTATTACCAAGTCTACCTCATCACCATATTGGTGAGACAACATGTCATCTCCCACCAATATAATGAAGTCATACTGATGTAGTCCATATCATTCCATGTGGTCCCTACTGCCAAGCTAGCATGGCTTGCAAAAATTATCGCTTCCACCCTGACAGCTCAGGTCCCACCATAGTCATCAGTTTATTGGGGGGACAGACTTTAAATTTCCACCGAAGTAGCCATGTCCCACTGATGAAGCGCCAATCTCTAAGTCGCACAAAATCCAAACTTCCAAACCTCGAGTCAGAGGTTGCAAAGTTCCCAAAAGCTACGACATGTTAACTAAGGGATCGCTCTATCACTCAAAACCTGAACTTCTAAACCTCGTGTTGGAGGTTGCAAATTTCCCAAAAGCTTTGATGTACCAAAAAAGGGATTGCTCTGTCGCTCAAAACCTAAACTTTCAAACCTTGAGTCTGAGGTTGCAAAGTTCCCAAAATCCGTGACATGCCAACAAAGGGATCACTCTGTTGCTCAAAAACCAAACTTCCAAACCTCGAGTCAGAGGTTGCAAAGTTCTCAAAACTCGTGACATGTTGTTAATAAAGAGAACCACAAAGTCACTAAGTCAGGTGGTTATGAAATTTCAGAACCTCAATACCTAAGGTAGGAAATCTTAGAAACCTGCGACTTAAGTAGTAACTATTTCCTTCCAAAGAGATTTCGATCAGAATAGTAACTTTTTCCTATGATATTCAACTATCTATTCGACAATCCAGAGGATTGAACGCCAGTACATTTGAGGAACCATTTCTTAACATTCTCCCACTTGCCGAAGAATGCACTCCTTACCAGTCAATGCATGAATCCTCTATATCACCTAGGACACCAACAACATCTATAATGTCTACCATATTAGGCTATAGTTCTAGCCATCCTCTAAAGAAAAGGAACAAGCCATGGCATACATATGCACCAGTATAATTGGAGACACCACCATCAGAACCAACTGACAACAAAGGTTTCAACACACTACCACCATTCCACTGCACTCAACAATCCATACAAAAGTAATGTCAACTTCAAAGCACTCAACTTGAACACAACTATGAAGTTATCCTCTAGATACAAGATAAAATGCCAGCTAGAACAACAACCAGAGAATTGATTGCTCTCATTGTTATGCACCAAATTTGCACCCTACTGAGATTTTCAAACTCAGCAATCTGGCATAACATGGGACTCAAATTCTACATGTGGGATATGCAATACTGAAAATGAGACCTCCGGATTCTAGGCCGGTTCCTATTGAATAAATATCTATTTTTGCTCTTCAAACCTAAAGACTTTAGGGGAAAAGGGGGAGAAAAGAGATAAAAGGAACTTGAAGACTGAAACTAATTAATGGGTGATACACCAAAATCACTTTCCTCAGCACAAATTGAACCCACAGCCATTTATAAGATGATACAATAACTGGTAAAACCCTCAACACATAAATATTTCAAAGGAAGATCTGAAATCAGAATGATATTTAAAGGATATTAATCACAGTAAATATATCTAAAAATTGATACAACCCTCAACCTGTGAAGAGAATTCCTAGTCACAAAGATGCCAAAATGAGACAAACTTAAAAGGTTTCAGATAAGAAACACAGAAAAGAAAGATCAATCACCAATCTGCATACAAACATGACACCAGAAATAGATCCAAAATGTTGTATAAAGGCCCTCAAAGGCTCTGAAAATACATACTCCAAAGTCTGATACAAAGCTTGGAACAAAATAGCACCATGTCCTTCAGAAAGTACAAAGTCTCTTCCACTCCAGAATTTTTGCATACATAAAAAGGAATGAAGATGAGAATAAATAAGCTCAAACTCTCCACCCTAACCCTAGAAAAAAGGGCCCCACCTTGGATAAGGGGTCGGATTTGATAAAAATGCCCTAAAAGAAGGCTCTCAAACATTCCAACAACTTACCCAAAATAGGAAAAAGTCTTCCAGACCCGGATAGGAACAAAAATCCTCATAAATAGGACTCAAAAGTCTCCAAAAAAGGTGTCATATCAGTCAATAACTCCTCCCCTGAATCTAGCAACCCAAAACCTCCACTTGGCATCAACAGACTGTCATATCTCCCAGATTTAATGCTCCACTTAAAGGCTTCTCTTGGCATATCTCAAATATCTACAACTTGCATTAATAACATTTATTTTTCAGAAGTGATTTATAATTGATCACTTTAAAAAATAAAGTTTACAATTTAAAAAGAACTGCAAGTTGGAATACCACCTAGCAGGATCAAAATTTTAATTCTGCATTTAAATATCATTTATTGAAAATGATTAACAAATCATTTTAATAAAGATTTTATAATTTGCTTAAAATGCAAAAAATTAAAATAACACTTGAAGCTTTATATTTTGCATTTGATAAAATCATTTATTAAAAATGATTTATTAACCATCTTTAATAAATGATATTTAAATTTTTAATTTAAAATGCAAAATTAAAATAAAATCTAAGCTTTTAGATTTTAATGGCTTACATGATTTCCCTAAGTATTACATTTTTAAAGAAAGCCAATGCTTTGAAAAAAAAGAATAAAGCTTTTGTAAAAGGCAAAATGGTCAAACTTACTTAGGGTTCGAACCCTAAAATAAGACAAAGACATCATTTTGCATTTTGTTTTGTTTGCTTCTCCTTTGCTGGGCGCCGCCACTCCTCAAACCCTAGCCACGAATTTGATTTGTTCTGGTATTTTCTGCCATGAGAAACTTCAAATCTGGTCATTTCTGAGCCGAAATAAGAGCATGACGTTTTTTGAAAAAACGTTGAGGCACTTTGGGACGCGATTTTCTGCTGTAAGTGATGCTTGAAGACTTCTCTGTGATTTTTTGTGCGAACTTTGTCAAGAATCTGCATTTTTGGCCGCCATTGATCATCTCTAAGCCACGAACTGCTGTAGAGACCTTTCAAATTCGAAATATGAAGATTTCAAGAGGTATTTTTAGATAAAAGTCTGTTTTTTCTTCTTTTGTGCGAATCTGGGCAATGAATCTGTATTTTTATGCTGCCATGAACCTCTGAAGTTATTTTCTAAAAACAAAGAACAAGCTTTGCCAACAGAAACTCGAATTTGGTGCCTTTCTGCTTTAGATCTGCAATATTTACCTCTGTTTAAGCTGCGCCATGGGCATTTTCTTTTGATTTCTGTAAAAATTTTCCACATGAACTCACAGGAGATAAAATACTTTGATTTCTTGTAGAAAAACAGCCACATCATGATTTCTTTGAAGCATCCTTTCCAGAAATAAAGAAACAAACATGATATAAAGTAAAATCTGGTCTTTACTTCTTTAGATCTGCAACATACTTTACTTTTAAGCTGGTACATGAAGATTTTCTATAGATCTCAGCAAAAAATGTTTAATTTAAAGCACACAGAAGATGAAACACTCTGATTTTTGTTTGTTACAGCCACTTTTTACTTTAAATATGAAGCTGGGCATTTTTAATTTCATAGAAATCTGATTTCTGTTTTAAATAGCAAGCTTTTATCAGATTTTGAAGACTACTCCAGTTGATTGTTAATCTTCCTCACTGTATTTAAACTCCATAGGCTGCATTTTTTGTTTCTAATGGCTTAGAAATCTGAAGCTTCAATGTATTCTTTGGAGAAGATGAAAACTTTGAATTTGATGAAAATATAAAACAGAAGTATATTTTCCTTTTCCTGCAAAGAAGTGAAAATTTGTTATCTTGCCTTCTGTACTAAATGTCCTTCATGTTCTCTTTAATTCTCACTGCTGTAGGTCTTTTTGTTTGATTTCCCGTGCTGATGGATTTAAAAATGAATCACTTAGCAATGAAAACATAAATATGTTCTGTGCACTTGGTCACTTTTATGAATATGCATATATTTGGAACCTGAGATCAATGTCATGCTATCACTTTATCTTTGACAAAAGAAACTTGCAAATGACTGTCATTGCTGTCCTCCATACTGCTGTGCATAAACTTGATCAAGAGACTGATCATTCTTAGTTCTTTGTATGAACACAATGGTGTCCTTAAGCTGAAAATAGTACTTGATATGCATGATCATAAGTAGAAAATGACAGAAATTTTTGTATTGTTGATTCACTTGACCAAACTATAGCATGTTTATAACTGTTTTAGATATATTAACATTACTGTTCCAGTATAACTACTTGGAAATATTTTTCGCTATTTCATTGTCTCCCTTTTTTATCTGATACCGTGTCTCCATAGCTGTCTTCTTTTGGAAAAAGTTTTCATTTCCATGAATGTCTCTTTATGCATCTCTGTACTCGAATAGAACGACTCTCTTTATACTGAATTTATCTCCTCCAAGATTGATCTTAATAATCTGCCTGTGTATGGTGTCCTCTTTTCTCTATTCTCAGCTGTATATAGCTTGTCTCCTTGACGTTCTTGTGCTTCCACTGTTCTAGAGTTACTTGAGAATAATAGAGAAGGATAAAACTTACGCAAGTTTCTTCTGCTGTTTATCAAATGAAAGCATAATGTAATTGCTCCTTTAATGTTTGATAGTCACTGTATCACCATAACTGTTTGGCTGTTTCTTTCATTTGCAAATTCTATTTTTTAAGAACTCCAACTGTTTTACTTTCATAGAATAATCATAGCATAAGCACATTGTTTTACATGCCTGTTTGATGAAAAATAACTTACATTGCATCTTCCATTATTTTTTGGATGCTGACTTAAAACAAAATTTGCTGCTTATTGTTGAAGAACTCATAGAAAATTAAATTATTGCAAATCTGCCCTGCACTTGAATACTCAGAAAATCACAGTGTGTTGCTAATACAGTCCATAACATCACTACTGTTTAGCATTCAATGGGTTCTTAGGAGTTTCAGTGATGAAATAGATTCAAATATGATGTCATCGAATTGAACACTGCTACTATGAGTTGCTTTTATGACAACTTTCTTATTTAAAACTGTAGTTGTTATCAATGACTGTCGAGTATGATGTGAATGAGAGGTATTTACCTGATATGCCGAGCTCTACCCTTGTGGGAGCCCGTTTTACTCCACATATCTGATAAATGAACATGATGAACCTGTTCCTGCATACTGAAACAAACATGTCAGCAAGATATAAGAAGCTGAAAGCTTCCATTGAATTACATGCTTTATTTTCTGATTTTTTGCAGTTATCTGATGGATGCTTGATCGACTGCATGTTATATTTCTGTTGGTAGCGTAGATATATGATAGGATTGATTCGTTATTGCTTAGAGATTTTATCTCTAATGTCCTCTTTCATATTCCTTGCAGACGCTTTTCGAGCTGGAATGGAGCTGCAACTGAAAATAGAGCTAGAGCTGACGTCTTCAACTGTCAACAATTTGTCATTCCAGGCAATGACGAATCACCTCCTACCCTATGTCTCTGTTATTTTCAGTTGTATAGCATACAGTTATTTATGCATTCTTCCTTTGATCGTAAGAATCAGAAAGTTACTTCCACGGCTTGTGTGGAATTCAACATTTTTACAGAATGAATAAAAGCATATTATGCAAATCTTTTCAATTTTCTGTTTCAGATGTTTGCACAATAAACTATGATTCATATGCAAAATGGTCTCAATGATGATTACTGAACATTCAATCAGCAAAACATGAAAATTTTTGTACCTTAAAACGATGAACTTCATCCTGTTTTACTTGTTTTAACTCGGAGTGAAAAATTAATAGGTAACGAAAGGCTTTTCAGCAATTAAAACCATTAAATCTAACTTGACCTGAGTTGTAAATAAAAAGTGGGTAACACTCATCCAACTGAAAAACCCATTTGACTAAAAATAACACCCACAAAAAGTGCTAATCCATCCAATCTCCCATACCTCCAAGGTATCCTCATTAGTAAACTCATGGGCCAGTAACAGAGACAACCCATCAACCGTAGATACAGGGTCCATAGTCAAAGAAGACCAAACACATACAGGAACTCGCACTACATGGGTAATGCCAAATCTGAAAATAACAAGGCATAATGAGTCAACTAATAGCATAACATAGAGAGTGTAAACATGTAGTTTCAAGGAACCATCCACAATGATATACACAACTTGTAAATATAGCTCTCACAACAAGTCTTCACAACTCTCCCAACTTCTCCACACCCAACAAAGGAAAAAGATTAAGAACCTCCATGTCATCACCCAAGAACATGAGTGAAAACACATGACCACAAGCTAGTGATCACTACAGCTTTGACCAAACCTCAAATCAATGTAATGTGAAACCAAACATATAGGAAGACAACCAAGACCAAAGAGAGAACCTCTACACATCATGAACTTGTAGAAAATCCTCCTACATACACCTCTAAATTCCAACTATTTCAAGTATGATCTCCTTCACAACACTCCAAAGAGAACAACATAACAACAGGGTATGTGTAGGATCATGATGGGCCAAAAAGTGGCAATATGATGGATATGTGTAGGGTATGTGGCTAAAGAGTTTTTTTTGCCCAAAATTGATGAAACAAAAAGGGTTTTTAAAGGAGATTCCCACCTTTCCACCAATATAAATTATGCTTTACTTTGAATTTAATAAATTATTATTATTCATTTTCTATTTGAATTACCACTAAAGTCCTAATTGATAGACTGATTGAAAAACATCCATAGCTTTAAAATAGTATCAATTTTTTTGAATCTAAAACATGTGACACATTCTATGCTTCACATACTATAGGATTAAAAAAAAAATGAATTTCATGAAGTTTTGACCAAGTTAAGGTGGTCAGACATACGATTTTTTATATTTTTTAAAAGTTGTAATGAAAATTTCATAATTAATTATTTAATTGGAAAAGATTACAAAAAAATATGCATCACATCAAGACATGACTCTTCTACTTATATCTAAAATATTATAAAAAAATACTATCATTTTATTGTGGTTAGGGTGGTCAGACAGACACCTACTTATTTTTTCCCTGAAATTTAAGTACTATTGCATTGAAATTTCAAATTTTCACCAAATAGATTTTTTGTTTAATAAACCTAGTAGTTTAGAAAATACATTCAATTTTGCTATAGATTCTATTCTTACATAGTTTTAAAATAATATAGATAAATTTTTCAATTTTTTACATCAAGTTGCCTAACTCTAATTTTTTTGAATTTTTCGCCACTTAAGGGCCTATTTTTTCCATTATGATCCTGCACATACCCAACACCTAACCGTTCAATCTCCAAGATCAAACATAAAATATATATCATGTAAAATTATATGGATGTAAGCTTCTCCAAGAAGATAAAACTATATCATTTCTATCTCAGGAAATCAACCCATAAAACCATCTCCTAACAGTCCTCACCAATAAATGATATCTTAAAATAAAAACACACAAAAGCACAAGGACATAACCATGCTAAACATCCTTCAAATGAATCCTTCAGAACTAACTACAGAGCTCAAGATCCATATCTATGAAAGATCACTAGTAGAATTTGGCAAATAAATGACTACGTGACTAAAACTTTTAGTCACGAGTAACACTAGTAGAATTTGACAAATAAATGACTAATTTGGTCATTTATAAGTGACTAATTTGGTCATCAGGTAAAATGACAACTAAATGAATAAATAAATGACTAATATTAGACAAATAAAAATTACTAAATAAATGTGCTCATTATTAAAATCTTGGCCATAATTTTCATTTTAATAAACATACTCTAAAACCTTCATCAAGACCTTATTTTCAATCATAGCCTGCCATAATTAATAATAAAATATTACAAATAAAATTACTAATTAATATTTTTTGTGGAGTAAATATTTTGTTTTGTGGTGTCATCACTATATGAACACAAAAGTTTCTTCTAAACTAAATACCCAACTCCTCAAAGGGCCCAACTATGTAGTGTGGAAGATAAATATGCATACAATTCTCAAATATATACTAAGCTACTTATAAGTTTACATACTCTACATTTACTGGAGGAAAATAATGATATTATAAATAGTTTACAAGTATTATTATTGTTACCCATTTTTCACCTATGGGCTCAATTAGGCTGGGTAACCCATGCTTTCAGAGGTTCTCGAAGACCAAATGGAGGAACACTTGCATCAGGATCACATTTTTTCTAACTTGTTTGCTTATTGTGCAGATGCAAGGGAAAATGATGTTTTAATTCAGCACGTGGATTAAATGTGTCTCCCAAGAGGGTTGAGCCCAGCGTGCAGGTCTTCAGTTTAAGGGTGTGTTTTCATTTTTATGTTTTGCTTTGTCTTTTCCTTTTAAAAATTTTCTTTCTTCTTGCCTTTTTTCCTTGTTCTTTCCGGGGCGGAACTGGGTCGGTACCCGAACTTGGAACTTTTCCAAAGTTTCGGTTCATGTTTCTGATCCGGTTCCAACCCCGGTTCCGTCGGGTTCTTTTTGTCGGGCCCCTTTTTCTTTGTTTTTGTCAGAGGCGGAGTCGGACCGAAACCAAACATTGGAACTTTTCCAAAGTTCCAGTTTCCGTTTTAGTTCCGGTTCCAGTTTTGGTTCCGCACTTGTGTGCGTCTTGTTTTCTTCTTTGACCTTGCATTTGACCATGGGGTAGTTATTTTCCTTTCTTTTCTTCCTTCTCCATTTTTTTCTCTCTTGTTTTTGTCGAAGGCGGGTTCGGGTCAGAATCTGAACTTGAAACTTGATGAAAGTTTTAGTTTTAGGTTTGTTTCCACCCTCGCCCCCACTGTGTTTTACCCGGGATTGGTTTTAGTTTTGATCCTGCCTTGTCTCCTCCTGCTTTGTGCATTTTCTTTCTTTTTGATGAGACTGGGCCTGGGTCCGGGTCGGAACCCGGACTTGGAACTTTTCCAAAGTTCTGGTTCCTATTTCCATTCCGGTTCTGACCCCGGTCCCACTAGTTCTTCTTTCTTTTCTTTGTGGCCTATGATCGAGGGATGTCTCCTCCTCCTTGGTTCCCCCTTATGTTTTTTCTTTTTCTTCCTTTGTGCCTCGGATGTTGTCGGAGGCGGGATCAGAATGGAATCCGAACCTGAAACTTGAAGAAAGTTTCAGGTCCAGATTGGGTTCCATTTCCGGTTCCGCTAACTTTTTTTTTTCCCCAGTTCCAGCTCCGGTCCCGGTTCCGCCTCTTGAGTTTTTCCTTGTGTGTCTTTGGGTTTTGGTTCTGCTCCGGTCCTGGTTCTGCCAGCCTTTTTCCTTTCTTCCTTGTATTTCGTCAGGGGTTGCTTTCTCGCATTTGTCTTTCTTCCTTTTCATCCTTTCCTTCGTCTTCTTTTGAGTTTTGTCAGGGGTGGGACCGGGTCAGAATCCAAACTTGAAACTTGAAGAAAGTTTTAGGGACGGATTTGGTCCCAATCCCGGTTCTGCTAGGATTCATCTATTTTTTGCTTCTACCCCCTTTCTCACTCCAGTCCCTATTTGGTTCTCATCCCGACTTTGACTCCGCTGAGGGGTCCAAGCTTGGGGAAGGTGGAGGAGTTCGTCGTAAGGTCTCGCCGACCCGATGGAGTCTTGTCGATGGCTTTTTTTGAGAGATCAATATAACTCTAGCTGCTCGCCAAGAGGTCCTGCCAACACATGGGTGTCTCACCAAAAGAAATCTTTGAGCCCAAAGTGGTGGTTTGTGTTCGCCTAGAGGTCTCACTGATGGAAATAAAGGGGCTCGCTGAAGGGTTGTATTTGGTGTAACATCTCGCTGTTGAGATGAGGTATGGTCAATAGGGGAATGTTACGTTGAAGTGATGAGAGCTCAGAAAAAAGTGGGGAGCTCAACATGATGTCTCGGCAAATGAAGTCTCCCCAAAATGAAATGAGATCACCAAAGGATAGTGGGTTCGGGAAGATGTCTCGCCAACCAAGCAAGGTCTTGCCAAAGTAGAACCAGCTTGGGGGGAAAGATCCAATATCGCCATAAGGTCTCACCGACCTGGTAGGGTCTTTCTGACATGGATGTGCTCGCCAAGAGATGGGGGCTTGCTAGGAGGTCTTCCCGAACACATAAGGTCTGGCCGACAGTGACAGATTTTCTAAATGAATTGGCATCGGTGTGACTTGGTGGAGCTCGCTATGACTTCTCCCCAACATCCAAAGTCTCACTGACATGCGATCCTTCTGAAGAAACCTTTGATCACCTTGGAATCTACCTAGCACAAACTCGACCAATCATAAGGTGCTAGGGAAAATCACGGGCAGTTTGACTATTTGACTCCCCCCTGCGAACGAAATTGATGGAGCATGCTGACATCGCTCTACTCTGAGATCGAAGGTGATCAGTCAGTAATGACTCTTGAGTCTAGTGGATAGATCTGATGCTGCTTCTCGAAGGGGAGGAAGCCGTGAGTCATAATAGCAGCTGGAGATGTCGGTTGGAGAAGTGGAGCAGCATTAATGATCATATCGCAGAGCATTCAAGGCGACTCTGACAAAATATTAATGGCGGACTCGAGGGCTGCAAGTTAATAACGACAGCTGTAAAATATCTAAAGACATCCCTAGGAGCGATCTCTTGTTGACATGGAGGGGGGATGCACATTGAATGCTTCATTGACTTTGTTCCAGGGCACTTCTAAGGCCAACATGTCTAGGCGCCGACTCATTTTTGAAAACCCTAATGCAAGGGGTCAACACTCTTTTGTATATATGGCATTTTTTCCTCTTTTAGAGGCAGTTCTTACTTGCATATTCTTCTATTCTTGTGACTTTTGTAAGTCCTTAGAGGAGAATACTGAGTTTTGTAACTCATTTATAGACATTGAATGTACAGTTTCACCATTGGAGATCGAATAAAGAAAGCAACTTCTGCCTTCTCAGTTATCTGTTTCATTGAGTGTGTTGAATGATTGATAAATTTACATGTGAGTTACTCTTATTCCTTGTTAATTGTCTCAGTAATAGCACTTTTAAGTAGAGGAAATGTGTATATTGCAGGTTATAGGTTATGTTAGTGATGTAAACAGTTTTCGTTGTGAGGAGAATTTATCATCCTTCTAGGACTGCATGTATCATAGCTTTCTTATAAAACATTTATGCCATATCACATGAGTATTGAGTTGTGCATATCAGCTTTTACTAGTCTATTGAAAATTGTGTGCTAATCAGCTGTTCATGTTTGAACAAATTTGGTGTATCACCATAGGAGTAGTTTTTTCCAATTTATGTATTCTTTCTCCCTTTATCTCACAAAGATCAAGTAGTTAGGTGATACCATAGGAAACCGACCTTCTCTGGAGGTTGACCTCTGTTTACAAGAAACCCACATCTTTAGAGGTCTTCCCATGTTACACTGAGTTGTTGAACATCAGGTTCAACAGGGTGCAAATTTCAGGTGATAACAATTATATAAATTAGTTAAATTATAATAAAAGAGATAAAGATGGAGATAAAAAAATAAAGAGATAGAGACAAAGAAATATAGAGGTAGAGAGATAAAGAGGAATATAGATATAGATGGAGAGAAAGATTGAAAGAGAAAGGAATAGAAAAAAGAGAGATAATACAAGATAGATAGAAATATAAGAGATAGAAAGGGAAAGAGAGAGAGAAAAGAAAATTAAACTAACTTTTGATTACTTGTTTCATGAAAAAATTCCAAGAATGGTATGTGTCCTTGGGGAGTTATGATCAAGGTAGCATGACGTTTGATATAGATAGACAAACTTATAGATACAAATTGGATCTTCTAGTCCATTTATATTCTACCTAACTTCATACTTATTGGAAAAGGAGTTATCCATAATTTTTAAATTTAAATTAATTTTTTTAAATATAAATTTGTAATATTTAATAGTCTATGTCATACAAATATGTTGTATAATTTGAATAAGTATGTTTAATTATGAATGCCATTTTTTGTTAAATGATTTTTTACCCATATTACAATATATTTCTTACATAAAATCATTTTCAAGAATACACTTCCAAAAATAAAAATCATCTCCTTTAAAATATCTAATGTGAGTTGAATGACTAAAATGAATTAAATGTAGGTGAAATTTTTAATATAAAAGTTGAGTATGTAAATTAACTAAAATAAGATAGTAGAGACTAAAATTATACATGTGTTAATAGAAGTGAGTTAGTTTTGGTTGTGTACCTTTAAATAGGGGACAAGCGAATTTTATCTAGTACTTTTACAAGTTTGGGTTTTGGCACTGGCCTCACTACTAACCTTGCTTCAAATTTGTTCACAAGTCTTGGTATTGTCTTTACAAACATTGAAAGCTTTCTTCAATCTAGCAAGGCTTTTGTATTGGAGTCTTTGAAGTAAGTGGTTTATGCACACTTGTAGGATGTGGCATTATTCACTTTTGAAGCTCATCATTTCTAACTTCACTAGAAATTATCGAAGGATCCTTTTTCTTATTACGGTGCACACCATTTGTCATTATTGCATTGTCTATACTGTGTTGCAAAGAACCAAATAATTGGCCTATCAAATCCATATCATATCTTACTCATTTCCTTTCTTGGATCAGATAATTGTATTGAATTTGCACTTGGTGTTTTTGTTTGTGTTCCCACCTTCGAAGGCAATTGTCTAGTTGGCTTTACTACACCTTTAACATCCATCATAAAGTGCATTTTATTTTTGAATATTGCGGGTTTCTTCAATGATATAGAATGTTTCAAAATTTTCTACTTTTGTTGGTCCTTATTTGTATTAAGAAAAGACAAAATCATTTCGAACATTTATACAAACTTACAAAAACAAAAATTGAAATCTTCACAATACATTGAGACCTTTTTCACACAAACAATATCATTTGATAAAGACCCTACCATTTGATGAATGCAAAAAATAGACCCAAATTTTCTCTTAATGACCTTCCACACCTCTTTTGCGTACCCATTGCACACCAAGGTGCAATTGCTAGTTTTATCTTAAACATATTTAAGTTATATTTTTTATTTTACATTATCTCAAATTAAGACAATAGAAATTAAACATATTTCAGTTATTTTTTTAATTTTATATTGTCTCAAATTAAGACAATAGAAAAAATACCTTTTCCCTAAAAATATAATTAATTTTTCCACACCTTTTCCCTAAAATTAAAACTGATGTTTTTTCCCATCTTTTCGATGGCTCTGAGTTGGCTCTCATGTCTACTACTATAGCCATGGCATCACACTTGAGATGCAGTTTCTTCTAGCGAGAAGGCTTACAATGGGTGTGGCAGGAAGTGATCATTGTATTGGCTTTTTAATTATCAAGATCTATAGAAAATATTATGCCCTAGTTGTCATTTTCTTCAACCTGTGGGTTGTCTACAAGCAAATAGGTAATATTGTTAAAAACCCCAGATCTTTATGCAAAGAAAACTTGTTCTAAAACAAATTGTTGTAAATTAATAGTCTATTAATAGTCTATTTTCATTATTTATCTCAATAGATTTGATACAATTAGTGTTCTCAAACTAATTTTCCACCTACTGATGACAACTATAAAGTCATTCCTAATTATTTCATTATATGGTGGTGTGACTGTGAATACACAAGCAATTCAATTATGAGAATGGTGAATTTAAATAAGAACCTTCAAATTTTTCACATTTTTTTCAAGTTTGTTTCTGATATAGTAGACAAGATGAAAACAATCTAAAATTTTACATAGAACATAGGTGAATGTATAGGTGAATGTAAAGATAGAGATACTCGGAATTCAAAAGGTTATGGGTTGTGCATCTCCCAGGTGAGCCTTTCTACATGCTGATATTTTTGTAAATTCTGAACAAATTTTATTTGAAATGGAATTTTCAGTACTCTGATACAAGCATCATTATTTCTTGTCATATTCAAGATTCTAATTACTTTTATCAAAAATATTAGGATCCAACTATGAAAGACATTGCATGTGCTTCCCTAAATGGGGAGATAAAACTTTGACTGTTCGTCATGCTATAGCTAGGTATAGATATGCATGAGGATATAATACAGTTGAATCTATATTATTATTTTTTAATCTATACTTACGACAATCTAACTGAGGCCATCTTATTTCTTTCTCATAGTAGTGGTCAACCAAAACCAGACCAAGAGAATGTCTTAGCTCAAGCTCAACAATACATAGCTTTACAGGTAAGACTGGGGAATCATCTTTATAGTGAGAAAATAAATTTGGATTCCTTTTATATTGTGATTCTATGTTTCTTATTCATGTATGGTAAGCAAAGCATTCTTTTGGTATATCTATAGAAGCTTGTACTTCAAGTTGGAGCTTTTGGACTTCCAGAAATACCTACAAAAGTTGTATGCATGACACAGATATGACTTGGATTTCCTTTAGCTATGGTATGTGAAATGGTCTCATTGGTATTCTATTGTTGTGTACCATATTTTAACTTTGTAAACGACACTGCATGTTTCATTTGTGTAACATGGGACATAAGACAAGCACAGGACAAGCATCCTATTGTGTCCAACACATTTCTTATTTTTCTTTGGGAAAGAAAGATTACTTGAAAATGGTAGTAAGAACATCCCTTAGTTGTTTCCATCAGTAGAGACCTAAGTCATTGGGTTCACTGAATTTAATCCATAAAGTTTGAAATTTAGAGAACTTAAAAAAACCCTAAAAAATTATTTCAGTTTGCCCACAAATTCTTTCAGATAAAGGGCTAAGGGTTTTTGATTAATTATTTTTTCTTTTTTTTGGATTTTTCCCTTGAAAACAATACTTGTGACATATATTTCTTCTACTGTTATTTTGTGGGTATGTAAGTGTTTGCTAGGATTGTGGACAATTGGTTTTTGAATGGGCTTGTAAAAGCTATGTCCAAGTTCGAGTCTCTTATGCACAACCTAAAAGAGTTGTCCTGAAATAGTGGATGTGTAAACTTAATCCCTACTAGCAAAGCAATTAGTAGGTTTACAAAAGAAAAAATAAAGATATTTTTCACTATTGCTCATATGGTTCTGATCTTGATGTAGAGTACAAAGGAAGACAATTCACTTTCTCAATCTGATCTATCAAAGCTCAAAACATTCTTGTGTTATTCATTCACCTTTTCCTTCACAATCAATTGATTCAAATATTCAAAATTGGAAAATAAAAGTTCCCCAACCCCAAATGGCCTTCAGGACACATTGGTAAGCATCAATTTATCAAAAACAAACAATTACAACCTCGACCCTTTCTTATTTCATCAATTGGTTATGACTATCCATAATGTGCAACTATAACACCTATAAGCCACCAAACTACAAATTTTGCTTTCCAAGACACAAATATCTACTTTAGCAATTGGAATGGATTTAGTAGGCTTGAATTAACATGAATAAACTAATTTTATGCCCAGGTACATAAACTTCTTATTCTAATTGCACTTCCTTCCCTAACTGTTTGTAAAGTTTGTAGGTCTGTACATGAGATTGTCAGAAGTTTTATTTTTACTCGTGCACTGAAAATAAAAATAAATCACATATTTAGACATCCATTAAACCTATTTAAAAAAAAATTACACATTGGATGAAGGTTCTTTGTAATATGTTAATCAAAACTTGTTGTTTCAGACTGTAATAGGCTTAATTAGGCCTTGGATACAACAATGGGTTATTGGTTCTTTGACCTCCAGACATAATTCCAACCTACCAACACTTCAAACCTCTTTAATTTTATGTGCTCAAGATTATGAGTCTATTAGAAGTTCAATTCCAAACACTTTTCCACAAACCCTAGTATTTATGCTTCATAACTCTGTGTTATCAAACTGTTAACAAACTTTACAGTCAAAACTTTGATTTTCCCCCACCTTATCCTTGCTCTTCTGAATTGAAACCCTAGAAATATGTAAGTTCATGCTACCAAGACTCCTTTCACCAATTTTTAGCATATTTCAACATCTAAATCAAGAGAAACATAATTTCAAATATCCATGTTTACCCTGGTGAGGGTTTTAGCAATATAAAGTAAATCCACAATAACTCACATAAAATTAAACCAAATTGCATGAAACTTGAACTAAAAGGAAGGTGATTGAAATATCTAACTCTTACAATCAATGAGAAACCTCTTCCTGCCCGTACAAGGCTATACAAAGCTTGAGAACAGTTATTTTATGTAACAAAACTGAATTTTCTTCATTTAAAATCTTTTGATCAATCACCCATACATAAAAATGCATAGAAAATCCTTTTTAAAGGCATTACAAACTGTCTCCTTGGTTCCTAATTGTTTCCTAACTATCAAATGACTTTTCATCCTCCTAAGTTTTCCTTAATTTTGAAATTTTACAATTTTATGAGAACCTTTTTGCACTTTTTGGACCTAATAAACACCAAGTGACCTCATAATGACCTAAATATGCACAAAATAACTTATTTAACCTTGTTACAAGGTCAAGACATCAAAATTGATCATTTTTTCCAAGAATTTACATAGTGAAAACATGATTTGCAAAGGTGCTCCTGCACCAGATCTACATCATGGATCATAACTATTGTCCTCTAGGAAAAATAGTTTTAGCATAGTATATATTCATTTAAAAATATGTGGTGGATCTTCTACATTGATCATAATTATTGTCCCTCTTGGGGAAATAGTTAGTTTTTTACTATTCTCATTGGCAGAATATGCAGGGGATCTATTTATTTCATGGGAATGACTTATTCTTTTTAGGAATAGGCTTGTTTCTTGGGTGATATATATTCATTTAAAAATATGTGGTGGATCTACTACATTGATCATAAATATTGTCCCTCTTGCGGCAAAAGAGTTAGTTTTTGACTGTTCTCCTTGGCAAAATATGCAGGGGATCTATTTATTTCATGGGCATGACTTATCCTTTTCAGGAATAGGCATGTTTCTTGGGTGATATAGAGTGTTGAAAAAGGACTAGAAATTCATTTTGAATGATTGCAAACTATCCTTGAAAAGCTCTATTTGTTGTCCTTGATTGCTCATAAAGGCCACCAAATTGTCCAACCTCTCTCATAAATGCCACAACTTCCCTTTGCATGAAGATAGGGCATGCAAGAAATCTTTGGAATGGTCAAATATCTTGGAAGGGAATGGTGATGCATAAAAAGGGAGACCTCAAACCATGAACTCACAACTTGATGTTAAAAGGACTCTCAGAACACCAATTTGCTCCTTTAGTGCACAAGGCACCCAAATGGCTCAACCACCCTAATATTGTTTTAGAACTTCTCCAAGACCCAAAGAGGAATCTAAAAATATTATATTTCCCAATATAACAAGGATAACCCACCTTCAAAACCCCAAGAACTTCTAAATGCAAGTTCACTTCTCAAGCCACCATTTCCTAGTAGGACTCCAAGACTAGTTTTCAGACCTTTTCATACAATAAACCAACAAAAATCACAAATTATTTACACTTATAGGGACCCATTAACCTATCACAAAACATATCACAAACCCACCATAGGTTGCTTCAGAACATCAAGACTCAATCTGATTTTTTAGGCTAAAATGGGCTCCAATTAGCCCTCTTTTGCAAAGGAACCCTCTCTTAAACTTATCACCAGTTTTTCAAACCCAAAAATAGTCTTAAATAAACTTTTAAAACTCAATATTTCACAAATTTCATGCCCTCACATTCTCACTTAGACCCATTTCCCTTAAACCCTCATTTTTCACCTTTTCAACTAGGGCTTATTGATTTACCCATGTCCAGAATTCTTACCAACCTAAAAACACTTGAATCCTTCATAATTTTTCTTGTAAATTCTTAAAAAAACACTACATTATTCTTCCCTCATGTTTACTATACACTTCCTTTGTAAATCAACCAATTTTCACTCTTTTTCACCCTCTTCCAATAGGGTTCTCAACCTTCTATTCACAACAAGCCTTCCTCAACCTCTCAGACTCTTAAAAAACATCAAAATAAACCTAACCACTTAGGAAAAAACAAGTTCAAGCCTATTCTCTTTGCAAATCTCAAAAACCCATGCCCTAGCTATGCTTAAAAGGCACAAAATTTGACTTCTTGCAAGGATAGTGTGGAGATTCTCCTAAAAACCCTCACCAAACTTTATTCATTGAATCCTAAAACTACTCCTATATTCTACTGGTCCATTCCACCAAGGAACAGTGGTCACAGAAAGGTGAAATGGACTTCTAGCTCATTTAGGCGACCCAAGTACTTATACCTGGCCTAGGACACGCCTACAAAGAAATCAACCACTAAATTGCTCTAGCACAATAAGATGCTACAAGAATAGATTAGAAATGAGGCTAACACTATGCTAAAACCAATTCAATGCATTTTGGAGCCAACCCCTGCTGTACGGACCCGTACACAGGCTGGGAATGCAAGAAAACTCAGGAAATAACTAAAAACAGAGGCTTTTTTATTTATTTTTCCTTCAAAATGATCCAACCACCTTTTCTCGAGCCTTCAAGAGGCTTTAAATAAATTTTTTAATCAAAAACCAACTATGAAACACCTACAACTAACCATCCAACCAACTAGACCCTTCCAATGCTTAGTTTTGCACTTTTAACAATTTGTTGACAATAAGTACATTATTATGCAACCTTTTGCATTTTTGAACTAACATTAAAAACCCCCCAATTACATGATTAATGGTCTCAAAGACCTTATTTAACATTAAATGACTCAAAGTACCCCTATTATCCCAATTCCCTCCTTCAAATGATGACCTTTCATCAATGTATCCTCTAGGTGCTCTTGCACCACATGGGATTAAGTTTCTCTTTTGATGCATATTCAACTAGTCTGAACCAACCACCTTGTCTACGTAGAGGTTGCTTATATAGTCCATTTATCTTTATTTTTCCCTTTAAGGCTTTTATTTTACCTCTTTACTAATTTTCAATCACAAGCCTCTATACATGCTATAATACTTTACTTTGTCATGTATCTTCACAAGGAACTTCCATGAATGGCATCATTACAGGTTGTTGGTGTAATGCCTTGGTGGTATGCGTAATGGAGCAACAAGAATGACATCATTACAGTTTGCTGCATGCTTTTCAGTTTAAATTGTCTGATATGATAACTTTAAAAAATCATGTTTAATGCTCTATATGAAATTACCTACCTTGCAACTACCTGACATTGCTTTATATGATTGTGTATCTGGTCCCCAGTTCAGTGCCTTCCTAGAGGATCGCCAAAATCCCTTGCCATACCTTGCAACTGTACCTTTAAATTTACTCTTTACAATCTCTCCGTTTCTTTCAAATCTGCTAAATTGCTAGTTGAAGTTGAAGCAGTAATCTACATTAACACTTAAATCTAGAGTAGGAAGTTGAATCCAATGCTTATATTAACCCTTCAGTTTTTTAGCGCTTACAAATGAATTAACTTTTCTTAAAGATAAAATGACATTATTAGTTTTCACTGGGATTAAATTTCAAGAGTTAAGTAAAAGGCTCATTGTCATGGTCACAAATTAGGCTTATTCTTGTATGTTTTTAAAGTACAGACTGGTCAACCTCCAATTAGTCATAGGCTTTATAGATTGGGGCTGGACATTTTGTTAGAATTGAGACAACAATACTGCCATTGCTATGATATTGTGAAAAAGAAGATTCAAATCAGGCAATATATACTCTTTCTTTGGGATTAATTAGTTAGGGAATTCTATTGGTCCCCCGCCCTTAGATAAAGCTTAACATAGCAGAATATATAAAAGTCTAGTACAATAACAACCTAAACAGTCTTGCAGGAAAGAGCAACAGATTTCCATACGAAGCATACAAAAAAAGTAAAACAAACAAACATCCAAAAACCAGCTAAACTGGACAACCAAAAACTATCTCCATGAAGACAAAACCATACAGCAGCAGAGAGAAAAATTCACCATACCCAGGAGCTTTCAACATGCACCCTAACAATTCATTTCTGAGTTTACCTCACCTCCCCAGCCAGCCATTTCTTCAATTTGAACAACACTTGCTTGCTCTCTCTAGCACCCTCCTAAGGTGCTGGTGTCAACACATCTAGGGAGGAATTTAAACACCATAGAACAACTCCAGTCTACATGGTGCACAATGAATGTAGTTACTACAGAAGATAGGGATGGTAAAGTCACTCGACACCTCAAGGTGATCCTTATTATGGATCACCATGATGCCTTTAAAACTTTCCCAACATCCTCACAGAATGCTTAGAGCATAAGCAATTCTTGATGTACCACATAATCTACAAGTTCACCTGCTCAACATAACATCAGTTTTTCTTTTTGTGCTTCTAGTAGATATAATCTAAGTCACCGCATTCGCCTAATATGAAGCTTCAAATTCGAAATTCGGCGAATCCTTAAAAAATGCACAAAATTCGTTGAAATTCGAGCAAATTCGTATGGCAAATTCAAAGGGTTCGTGGTTCATTGTGATTTTTTGAATGTGATTTGGGGAATAGCAGATTCTTATTGCGTTAATGTTTTAGCAGCTTCAGTCGCTCCTTCCAGCTCAGCCCTACTGAGAGATCATAAATTAAATGATAGCCGTTGGCTATTTAATTTATATTCGTGTTATCTTCATCTCATAGCATGGCCGACATGAGAAGATGCGAACTTATCTTGATCTTTTATTAATATTTGTTTATTAATTAGAGCCGACTTCATTATCCTTGGGATTCGATCTTTAAGGTGGCCGACCTCTTGTGAAGAGGTGTGAATATTCATTCAGGCCAATATATGTTCAAAGAGCCTCGAACAAATAAAGATATACAGGTTATTTTGATTGAGGCCGACTTTCATTAAAGAAGAGTTGAGATTGCTTGGAGCCGACATCATATCTTAGAGTCACGTTTTTTTGAATAGAGGCCGACATGAAGTATTTGGAGGGATGTGTCTCTCCCATTTGTATATATACACTTTGATTCATCCATTATACATCTATCCAGTCCAGTTCGGTTATTTACACAAGTTATATTATTTGATCAAGTGCGAATATATGATCTGATCAAGTGCGAATATATTATCTGATCAAGTGCGAATATATGATCTGATCAAGTGCGAATATATTATCTGATCAAGTGCGAATATATTATCTGATCAAGTGTGAACATATCATACAGGGCGAAGTTACAGTTAGCGAATTCTGTCAAGTGCGTATCAAGGGCGAAGTTACAGTTAGCGAATTCTGTCAAGTGTGCATCAAGGGGCGAAGTTACAGTACAGTGCGAACTACATTCAGTGCAAACATATGCAGTACGAATAGTTCATACAGTGCAAGTATCATACTAGTGCGGATTCATTCATAGCAGGTTGAGAATCATTAGATACTGCGAATACTGCCAGGTGTGATCTCTGTAGATCTATATTCAGTAATTGTCAGATGCAAATCAGAAGGTTGTTATCTGTTCTTATATATATAGCCAAGTGCTGTATATTGTTCTTGTGTTAGACCTCTTGTAAAGTGAATTGTTGTCACCATTGTTTATATATATAAGAGAGATCTTTGTTGCTGGGTTTTTTCTCCCTCAAGAGGAGGGTTTTCCCAGGATAACTGCTGTGTTATTATCTCTGATTTTGAATTATTTTCTGTGCATTTAATCTGTTCACATAAATTTAACAGCCTAGACCTCCTACATTATCGAGATCCTGCATCGTCGAAGTCGGGTTGGAGATATTTCCCCTCCGCCTTTATTTGAACGCCATCAATTTTGGCAGATAACACAGCCTAAAATTGCGACGCGTTTTTTCTTTATCTTTTACCCTGTCCGTCCGCTACATTTATCAATGTGGCCATACCTTTGTGGAAATTCCTGGCCGTTTTGAGACTCTGTAACCTAAGAATACCTACGGGGAATTTGCCAATGAGCGGTGTGGTCTCCATAAGCTTTCTCAGTTTTAAATATGTGATTATGGTACCCAGGGCTTTCTTTTTGTTCGTCGGTGTTTTAGCTCTGTGTGCAATGTCTGGAAGTGATTGTGGCCTTTCCACATTGGATACTCGCACAAAGCGTCGGGTTTGTCCCAGATCAAGATAATTTCAGTGACTTAAACAATAATAGGAGTCATTATATTTCTAATTAAAGACTTTTTTAATATTAAGTATAATCTTATTTAAATTGAATTTTTATTAAAAATTTAAGATTTAATATATTTTTTTTATTGTTTTATTGAATTCTATTTTGTATTTAACTTTATTTAATATATTTAAACATATTAGTATATTAATATTTTTTTTTTACTTATTTTAAGATTATTATTTATATTTTAAAAAATCAAAATTACATAAGGTGAATTTAATCCGAATTTTATACTTTTTGAATTTTTTCCTTGTAATTTTATCCAAATTTCAATGTTGTCGAACTCGAATTCGAATTCGAACCTGGTGACTTAGGATATAATCATGATTTGCATGGTTTTGTGCTCAGTATTTATCGCCCTGTTCTTTAGGATCCCAATGGTTGAAACTTTTGGGTTTTTGCTGCAGAATTATTTTAGGTTTCCATATATGGGAACAAAATTCTTAACTCTTGCATTTGCTTTGTTTTGCATAATTTTATGGTTAGATTACCTTGATCTCGGTACTTTTTATATCGGCTATTTTGCTTTGTTTATTAAATCTGATTACACCAATAAGAATAATAAGGTGCAGGGAGGTGGGAATATTTTGTGTTAACTGACCAGGGATCTGATTCAAACCCGTAACCCATTTGCGTAACTTGCACGCATGCAGTCCTCTTCTTACATATTAGTTTTCTATTGTTACAACCATTCACTTTATTTCTACATCTCCATCAGTTGAATATGGTATGACAGACATTTTGTATAACACTTAGGGTGCATTCTGCACACATAGCTTGGGCTGCAAATATATGTAGAAAACTGGAAAACGTGTACTCTAAATTTGAGGGAAATTCTTATTTTGTTACCTTGACTAATTGTTTAGCGGCGACACTTTAGCTCCACTGCCCTTTCCATTATGGACATATCTTATCATTGTTTCCAGAATGCTCAGTCCCTTCTTTGCATTGCATTTTTCCAAGGACAATCACTCACTCTATTTCTTGTCATCAAACGATTAAAATAGAGAAAGGTTAACTGTGAGTCACTTTGGATTTCTAATTTCAACGATCTGTAGAGATAAGGTGATTCAAAAAATATTATTAAGTTTCTTAGATATTTTGTTATATTTGAGTGATAATTTTGATACTCTTTTTTGTGTATTGTTCTTCTTTAGGATCTCCCAATAACATGGGTTATTGTTGTTTTTTGTTTCTATCAGGTCTTAGCATGATCTATGCGATTTTTTCCAAGGGCGTCATCATGTGGGTTTAGAGAAATTTCGAGTCCCATTTTAGATTTTTTTTTAGTTTATCAGGTAAGGGATTGATTCTTTCAAGAGGTATAGATTTTACAGTTGGATTGGTACTTTTAGCATTGACTCTTTCATTTTGTTTATTAAATTTTATTTGTATGATAACAATTATAATATTGTAAGGAGGTGTTCTTTGGTTAAGGAGCTGATTTGAACCCTTGACCCATCTAAATCGATTGTATGCATGTTTTCTTCTTCTTATATACTACTCTGCTGTTGCTATCACTGGGCTCTTGCAAACCATATATTGAACATACGTTGACAGGCATTTTTTCAAACTCTTAGGAGCATATTCATGCCATGTCATGCTTGCAAAGAGAATAATCTCAATCTAGCCTTTTTACTCTCATCATGAATCCCTATTCCCAATTTTGGTGCCTTTAGTGCTTCACATGCTTGAGACAACTAGTGAAGGTGTACTGGCTAGACTGAAGACATTCTAATTTCTTTTTCTGAAAAACACCCTTTGCATTTGGTATCCTGTAATGATTTTATTCCATGGCACTTTGTCCCTTCTTTGCTTTTTTCTAAATAGAGTTAGCCACTTTGTTTCTTGCATTACCATCAGTTGTGACTATAACATTTAATTTTCGTGTGAGTCTTCTAGAATCGGCTGCATAATATTTAAGTTTACTGGTTGAAGGAAGATTTTGTTACAATTCAATTCCATTCAGATTATTCCAGAAGTCTAACATGAAACAATAAACTGTCAAAAATCACTCAAAAATAAAAATATTTTATTTGCTTTTAGGTATTTGTACCTTATTGTTGAAATGTTTATTATGGCATTAACATTCATTTGCTTTTGTGGATAGAGCCTACATTGATGCATAAATGAAATCATTCCTTGTGCTGTTAGAAAATTTCTGTTAGGTATCAGCATGCATGTCTTACAATAAGAATGACATTCTTAGAGTTTACTGCATGCTTTTCAACTTCAATTGTCTGATATGATGAGTTTAAAAAATCATGCTTAATGCTCTATATGAAATTACCTACCTTGCAACTACCTGAAATTACTTTGCTCTATATGACTCTGTATCTGGCCCCCCAGTTCAGTGCCTTCTTAGAGGATCACCAAAATCCCTTGCCCTACTTTGCAACTGTACCTTTATATTTATTATTTAGTCTTTAGAACCTCTCAATTTCTTTCAAATTTGCTAGACTGCTAGCTGAATTTGAAGCACTGACCCACGTTAGCACTTAAATCTAGAGCAGGAAGATGAACCCAATGCTTATATTAACTCATCAGCCTTTTAGCGCTTACAAATGAATTACCTTTTATTTGAAGACATAAAGACATTGTTAGTTTTTATCGTGGAAATTTTTCTGAGACAGATTTAACATGATAAAAAAATTCAAGAGGAAATGAAAAAGCTCATTGTCACGGTCACAAATTAGGCTTATTCTCATATGTTTTTGAAGTACAGATGGTCAACGTCCCATCCACTGCTATAATATTGCAAGAAAGATGATTCAAATCAGGCAATATCTTTTTGTTTTATTGGATTAATTAGTTAGGGAATTCTATTGGGTCCCCTGCCCTTAGATAAAGCTTAACATAACAAAATATATAAAAGTATCGTACAGTAGCAACCTAAACAGTCTTACAGGAAAGAGCAACGGATTTCCATGCAAAGAATAAAAAAAACAAACATCCACAAACCCAGATAAACTGGAGTGCCAAAAACCATCTCCACAAAGACAAAACCATACAACAGTAGTGAGCGAAATTCACCATACCCAGGGGCTTTCAACATGCACCCTAACAATTCATTCTTGGGTTTACCTCACCTCCCTAGCCAGCGACTTCTTCAGTGTGAACAGCACTCACTTTCTCTCTAGTATCCTCCTAAGGTGCTGGTGTCAACTGTTAAATTTAAGTGAACAGATTAAATGCACAGGAAATAATTCGAAATCAGACAAAATAACACAGCATATACCCTGGGAAAACCCTCCTCTTAAGGGAGAAAAACCCAGCAACAAAGATCTCTCTTATATTTGATATTACAATGGCAACTTTACATATTACAATGAGGTCTAACACAAGACCGATATTCAGCTCTGGCAAGATGAAAAACATATAATAGTCTGCCAATTCGTACCTGTTATGTATGAGATGACTGTATACAGAAATAACATTTAACAGTACTCACAAATACTGATGGTTCTCAACCTGATGGATATGAATTCGCATCATAATGCTTCGCACTGATCTTTACTCTTTGACATAGATCGCACCTTGACACAGAATCAATATGGTAGAGTTCGCACAGATCCAAAATGAGGAGTTCACAACTGATCACCGATCCAATGTGGAGAGATCGCAGCTAACACAGATCTGGAGAGTTCGTAACTAGCACAGATCCAAATCGGCAGAGATAACGCAGTCTCTTATTCACACATAATAATCTGTATGCACTTGATGTAATATTCGCATTTGATAAAGTAGATCCGAATTGAAGTGGTCGAGCTTCTCTATTATATTCGCACTTGAAGATGACCGAACTGGGGGTAGAGCTTTCAATATATATTGAAATGGACGAACAATCTGTGTATATGTATAGGAGACAAGTCCTTCATGTCGGCCTCTTACAAAATCACATATCTTCTTAATGAAGTCGGCCTAGAAGTATATTAAATGTCTTCTATGAATTTCAAATTCTTCCATGTCGGCCAAAGCATGAAATACAAAACAATAAAAGTAAATTGAATAGCCAACGGCTATTATTCAATTTAAGACTTCCCCGAAAGAAGTGAGCTGGAAGGAGCTACCGAAGCTGCTATAACATTAACATCAACATATCTAGGGAGGAAACAAACACCATGGAACAAGTCCGGACTACATTGCACACAATGAATGTAGTTACCACAAAAGACAGGGATGGTAAAGTCACTCGACACCTCAAGATGATCCCTTATTATGGGTCAACATGAGGCATTGTAAATTTTTTTCAACATCCTCACATAATGCTCAGAGCATAAGCAATTCATGATGCACCATATATGAATCTACAAGTTCACCTTCTCACTGTTAGACTAAGATGAATTCCTTGGAGGAACCTCCTCTTTCTTCACCTTTGTTGTACTTTCTTTAGCACCTAAGCTCTTTGCAATAGACATTAACTACATGTCACCACGGTGGATAGGTAAGAAGCGCTGAAGAAGCCAAAGTCAAAGCCTTGCATTGGGAATAGTTGTTGCCAAGTTTGCCACAAGTCCTCATGGATAGTAGCCTTTAACCTCAAAGACCGATAATTCCTAATCCCTAATCACTTAATACTTCTTTTATGAACTCTAGCACTGCTAAATTATTGTAGGCAAAAATGGCTCTCAATCTTAGGTTTGATTCTTGCCCTTTTTGCAGAGGATCATGGGCTTTGCAGGATTACTATCTACAAGCCATGGCAACAAACAAACACCTTAATAACAAGAGCTAGAACCCCTATATCACTCCAAGGTGCCTAAACAATAATAATCATTGGAACTACAAAGCAATGAGAAACAACCACTGCATGTCTTGAAATACTCCTTACCCACGAGCTATGCCAAACAAGCTTTAAATGAAATAAAAACACATGAACCGAAGGATATAATAAAGTTCACCTTTAGACTTCATAAATGTCACTTTATTACATTTTGTGGACATTCAAATTATGGACAAAATGCTTCTAATATTGAAAGATTAAGGAGTTCTATAGTTTAATTTTTTGTCAATATCTCACTAAGAGGAATGGTGACTACTATACATAGTTGTAGTGGGCTCTTGGTCAATGCCACAATTGACCAAATAATCTGCAACAAAATTTGCAAATATGTGATAATCTCCTTGAACAAAGAGCTTAGGACAAGCTTCCTTCTTTAGAGCATTGATCATTAAAGTGAATCCCCTTCTACTATAAGATTTTGCACCTCATTAGAAGAGGTTAACTCAATCCCTGCAGCCACTTGTTCCCATTCAGCCTCATTATTCATCTTATGTCCAAGGAATAGTGAGCCATCATGAAGAAAGCTACCATCCTCCTTACATAGAACCTCTCAAGCCTCTATAATCCCAAGATTTCCATGTGGGGTACTATCAAAATTCAGTTTAATGAAGCTTGAGGGAGGGGGCTCCATGTGGGGCACTATCAAAATTCAGTTTAATGAAGCACGAGGGAGGGGGCTTGAAAGTCTCATTTATATTCCTTGCTTGATTGCAACTCTTGTTCTTTCTTAATTTAAAAAAAGTTATATATGAATCTACAAGTTCACCTTCCCATTGTTAGATTGAGATGAATTCCTTGGAGGAACCTCATCTTTCTTCACCTTTTTTGTAATTTCTTTAGCACCTAATAATGTCTATGAAATAGACATTAACTACATGTCACTACAGTGGATAGGGAAGAAGAGCTGAAGAAGCCAGAGTCAAAGCCTTGCATTGGGAATAGTTGTTGCCAAGTTTTCCACAAGTCCTCATGGATAGTAGCCTTTGACCTCAAAGATTTGTAATTCTTAATCCCTAATCGCTTAATGCTTCTTTTATGAACTCTAGCACCGCTAAATTATTGTAGGAAAAAATGGCTCTCAATCTTAGGTTTGATTCTTGCCCTTTTTGCAGAGGATCATGGGCTTTGCAGGATTACTATCTACAAGCCATGGCAACAAACATACACCTTAATAACAAGAGCCAAAACACCTATATCACTCCAAGGTGCCTAAATAATAATAATCATTGGAACCACAAAGCAATGAGAAACAACTACTGCATGCCTTGAAATACTCCTCCAAGAGCTATGCCAAACAAACTTTAAATGAAATAAAAACACATGAACCGAAGGATATAATAAAGTTCACCTTTAGACTTCATATATCTCACCTAATTACATATTGTGGACATTCAAATTATGGACAAAATGCTTCTAATATTGAAAGATTAAGAAGTTCTATAGTTTAATTTTTTTTCAATATCTCACCAAATGGAATGGTGACTACTATACATAGTTGTAGTAGGCTTCTGGTCAATAACACAATTGACCAAATAATCTGTAACGAAGAGCTTAGGACGAAGTGATAATCTCCTTGAACAAAGAGCTTAGGACAAGCTTCCTTCTTTAGAATATTGATCATTAAAGTGAATCCGCTTCTACTATAAGAATTTGCTCTCCATTAGAAGAGGCTAACACAATCCCTGCAGCCACTTGTTCCCATTCAACCTCTTTATTCATCTTATGTCCAAGGAATAGTGAGCCATCATGAAGAAATCTACCATCCTCCTTACCTAGAACCTTTCAAGCCTCTGTAATCCCAAGATTTCCATATGGGGCACTATCAAAATTTAGTTTAATGAAGCCCGAGGGAGGGGGCTCCATGTGGGGTGCTATCAAAATTCAGTTTAATGAAGCACGAGGGAGGGGGCTGCATGTGGGGCACTATCAAAATTCAATTTAATGAAGCATGAGGGAGGGGGCTTCAAAGTCTCATTTATATTCCTTGCTTGACTGCAACTCTTGTTCTTTCTTAATTTAAAAAAAGTTATATTTTCCTTTGAATTATTCCCTCTTAGCTCTTTAACAAGTAAAATTAGGAAATATATTTTCAAGTATTGAAACAATGCATATGTTATGTGTCAAGAGCATAAAAGATGTTCCATGCCATTCTTTTTCAGCTTAGCAAAAAATTTCAGTTGATCCATGTGGTTCAATACATGTGCTTGAGTTACTAGGGTTTTCATGGTGTGCAAGAAGGGCAGAAAATAGCAAGTATGTTATTTATATTTAATGAAAATGATTTTGTGAGGATTTTCTTTAGCATTTTCCCTTGTTAGAGTTTTAGTTTTGTTCTCAAAACTTGCATTTTCATGTGATTTGAACTAGAGACCTTAAATGTTATGGTTTTTCTTCCAGCTCAAAGGTTCAAAACTTCTTAAATATTTAGTTGTGGCTTTCTAAACATTGTATGGTTCATATAGGGATGGTATAGTAAGGAGGACCAAATTTTATTAGCAAGTAAAATTGGGAGGGTTGGATAATGCACATAGATATTTGTCCTATGATAGAAACATTGGAACCAACAACATTGAAAGAGCTGATGAGTTTTCAAAGTTCAAAACCATTCAATCTAGTTGAGGCACCCCAACAAAGCACACCTGAATAGGAAGATAACTATTTAAAGCCATGACTAAAGCTGGATCATCTTTGTGGAAAGGAGACAACATATACATAAACTCTTAGCCATTCATAAAATAAAGACCATATGTCCTTAGAAAAAGGCTAAAGCCTTCACCATAGGAAAAATAGGACTAACCTTGCCAACAAAAATCAAATGTGATATGCATGGAGCTTCTACCCATGCAAGATGGTCCAACCATAGTACAAGGATGATGACCAATCATTGAATAGAAAAGATGTGTAAGCCACCTTTGTTATTGATGTTATCACAATGTAAGGTTCAAACCTAACATTTTGTTGACCTTCACTCACATGGTAGCTTGTGGAAGGTAACATTGATGGCTTGTAGTCACACACTACATTCTTCACATTCTGAACCTCTTGTTGAGGGAAACATGAGTGCTCTAAATAGTACTTATAAAATCTTGATGTTTATTTGTTCCAACCAATTGAGAGCAAACATACCACTTTTTAGATAGTTGAGAGATCAAGTGAGTGTGTTTGTATTACTTATCAAATTGTAACTGCTTGTGTAATATTTTTTCTTTTTAATTAGAATATTTAATTGTATGTGAGTTAATGCAACAAAATAGTTAATTCAAGTGGTGGAGCCATGATTGATCTACGTGCCATACTTAAATCTTAGATTGAGAAAATATATGTTATTTTCTTTGTTTTGTTTTAGTGTGCAAGTAGAAGGGTGATGGCTTTGTGGGAGAGGAGAGAGAAAGTGGAATGTGTGGTTAGGAGTGAAGATAAGGGAAAAACAAGGGGAATGTGTGGTTAGGAGTGAAGATAAGGGAAACGCAAGGGGAAAACAAAAGTCAAATGTATGCAATCAACTTTTTAGCCTGCCTTTCCTTGCTCCTTTTATTGAGCTAAAAGAAGAGTTGCACCTAATACTCTCTTGATGTGCTCACAAGATGAAGTGGATGAAAGTTGGAAGAATGTATGTAGGTTGCTTAGGAACCCAACAACATGGCTTTGGGATGAGATTATTGATTAAGAAAATGGGAGCATGATGATAGCATATAAATAGATGATGAAATGGACAACATGATATTATGATTGAATGTGTGTTGTTGAAATAGAAGGAATGCCTTCAATTTATAGATTTTCCAAGGAAGAATTGGAGGGTTGAGATGCAAAGTTGATGGAGGTGATTTGAGGATAAAAGAGACATAAATTGAAGTTGTAGTTGTGTAACAAGTGTCATAAGAGGGAAGAAAATATTTAATTAGTGTAAGATGAGATGGAGGCTACACATGTGTGAGCAAGGTAGTGAGCCAAAGCCAAAAGTCAAAGATGAGGAGGCTTGGGAGGATTTGAAGCTTACAAGCTTGCATGCTCACACATTTGGGAGCATAGGGAGAGGGGATAGATGGAAAATGATGGTGGATTTAGATTTCAATGCATGTGAGGATATTTGCTGGCTAGGATTAAAAGTTTATAGATTAAAGAATTAAGAATAGAAGAAAAATAAGTGGGGTTAGTTAGTATTGTAGACACATAAAATTTACCTAGGCTTGCAAACTTTATTTTTCTCCACATTTCTTCTCAACATAATTAAAATATTTAAATTATGTCTTCTAGTCTAAATTCAACTATTAATTAAATAATTCTCAATTATTTAATTAATTCATATCTTTTATTCCTCTTGACTATTTAAATAAATAAATTACATTTATTTAATTTAAATATGTCGCTAATTTCTTATGTCTCTCTTTAATTAAATAAATTCCTAAATTTATTTAATTATTATTTCCTCCTAAATTAAATAAATTTCTATTATTTATTTAATTATTGTCCACCTTAACTTTTCTTCTAATTTTAAATAAAGTCATTTATTTAAATTCTCCCACTTTCTATTTTCTTAACAAGTAAATAATTTGAAATAATTATTTACTGTCACATGACCCCACCAATTTTGAATTAAATTAATTTTTAATTCAAAAGGTCAACTCAGCCTCTTAAATCAAATAATTTTAAATTATTATTTGATTTTCTAGCAATCTCTCTTTCTGTGCCCAATATCTTGTTGTTACATGCATTCTTGACCTTTGATTTGATTTTCCTAAAATCAAATCTCAACCTTTCATTTCAAATTTTGGCCTAACCCTAATTGCTAGTTGTCACATGCAATTTCAACCTTTGATCTTAAGGTTTTGTCAAACTTTCAATCATGACAATTCATCCAAAATTGGCTTTTCTATAAAAAGGCAATTTCACCTCATTCGGACATCTCTCAACATTTTATGACTTTAGGCTTGCATACTTCATACTTGCAATTTTTTAGTACACTTGCTATCTTGAGTCAAATCCTTCAATATTTGCTTAGGTCTTTGTCATAGGTCAATAGTTGCTCACAAAAAATCTGAGAGCAAATATCATTTTACAACAAATGGAGAAGGGCAATGAAGGTTAATCATGGAGGGCATGGAGGCTGCTTGGTGAAATTCTTCCTTTCTTTTATGCTATTTTCCTCCTTTGTGCTTCATTGTTTAGCTAGAGTTTATTTTATGCATTTTAATTCATGCTAATCTAGATTTTTACCTTAGTTACATTGGTCATATATGGTTCTCTCTTTCCCATCATGGTCATTCTGTGCAAGTAATGCCCCCAGTGTGGAAGTGGTTGCCGAAATGTACAAGATTAGAGGTTTTCCATCAATGGGTAGCATTAGGACTGGTGGTGTCAGGAGGTAGTCTTTGATTTGTTGAAAAGTTGCTTGACACTTGTTAGTCCACACAAAGGGGATGCCCTTGCATAGCAGATATTGGAACGGTTGACATTTGTCAGCTAACTGTGCAATGAAACGTCAGGTGGACTGTAATCTACCCTATAATGTTCAGAGTTCACTGATTCCTTTCAGTGGAGGCATGTCCAAGATTGCTTTTACTTTAGCTGGGTCAACTTCAATGCCCCGACGAGAAACTATGTACCCCAAGAGTTTTCTTGAAGTCACACCAAAAACACACTTCTTAGGGTTGAGACAGACCTTATACTCTTCCAACCTTTTAAAGATTTTGTCCAACACTTTTAGGTGATCGTAGTGTGTTAAGGACTTTTCCAGGAGGTCATCAACGTAGTCTTCCATCAGCGTGTGCATGAGATCATGAAATATTGTGGTCATAGCCCGTTGATACGTAGCACTTGCGTTCTTCAGGCCAAAAGACATAACATTCCAACAATATGTACCCCAGGGACAAGTGAATGTTATTTTGTGTTGATCTTCTGGGGCGATGCGAATCTGATTGTATCATGAGAAACCATCCATGAGGGATATCATCTCATATCCTATTGTGAGATCTACTATGATGTCTATGTTTGGGAGTGGAAAATCATCCTTTGGACATGCCTTGTTCAAATTTTGGAAGTCTGTGCAGATATGTATTTGACCATTCAGTTTGGTGATAGGTACTAGGTTTGATATCTAGTCGGCATAATCTATTGATCTTATGAACCTCGCATTTAGTAACCTTTTGAGCTCGACTTTGACTAGCAAGGCAATCTGTGGGTGCATCTTTCGTAGCTTTTGTTTGACTAGTTTTGTGTCTGGAAGCAAGGGAAAATGATGCAAAACTAATGTTGGATCTAATCCTAGCATATTGGCATAGGACTATGTGAAGTTGATCTTGCGTTCTGAGAAGAACTTTTGAAACTCAGGCTTTTCCTCTTTTATCAATGAGGCTGCAAAGAGAACCGTTTTGGGATTTTCAGGTGAGGCTATATTGACTTCTATGGTATCTTCAATGAGCATGGCCGATTTTTCTTGATTAACGAGAAGAAGGTCCAATCCTCCATCCTTGGGCGTCTCAGAGAGGTTTTCACCCTCAGATACGTCCTTTCTTTTTACTTTTGTGTTGTCAGAAGTCGCCTTGCGGTTTTCACCTAAAGACGTGTCTTTTCTTGTTTTATTTTTATTACTTTTGCGACTAGAGGATTGAATAGTCTCCCTGAAGTATGCTATAGAATCAATATCTATAGTAAATCCAGCTTTATGGTCCCCATTCGGTATTCCTTCACGGAGTCCTATGAATTCGGCGATAGCCTCGTCATTCTCAAAAGTGTCCATTATTGGTGAGTCTTGTTGGTTCCAATCAACGAGCTGTGGGTACATAAGGAAGATGCCATCATTAGTGTTGGTGAAAGGTGGAGATGATGCTGAAAGGGTAAAGATGAAAGTGTCCTCAAAGTGCCAAGGGGATTCCATCCAGTCGTCATCTTCATTAGACTCAGGCAAATTGGACTCATGGTCAAAATAGGGGACAAACAAATGGGAATCATGGTCAATATAGGGGACAAATGAGTTGGAATCATGGTTAATAGGGTCAGGTGGCGGTTTAGGTTTGTCATCACGAGAACAAAAGATTTTTACCCAGTCTTCTCTTTTCATTGGGATTTTAGGAGAGTTTTTAGAAGGCTCAACGTTAAACATTTGTCTAAATTTTTCGTCGAAAGAAGGCTCACCTGGTTCTCGAAACATTTCATCAAGCTCATAGTCACTGAGGGATCTTTCAGAAACATATTCCCACTTGTGCGAGTCAGTCTCGGTATGAGAGTCTTCGATTGTCTCGACACTTTCAGAAAAATTTACGGCCTCACCCGAAAGTACATGGGTACATGGACCGTCAATCTTGATTGGCTCAAACCCTAACCCAAGATTCTTTGGTCTTCTAGATGGCATTATGGGTTCTCTTCTTCCAGACTTGTTTATACCAAGGCCACTAGTTCCATCATAGCCTTTCGCGTTCATCATCTCATAGCCTTTGCCATACTGTTGTACTGGTAACAGAGGTAGGTCTTCTAGGTCTTTGTAAATCCAGGTCAATATATCTTCAATATCCTCTTTATTAAGTTCTCCCCAGTTTGTGAAAGTCATTGTAGGAGGAACTTTAAAGACCTCTTTAGGCTCTATTCTGAAGCAAGGCCTACCATAAGATTTTGGAGACTTGGGTATCTTGGTGATACAATAGGCAGTGTTCAATTTGTACTCGCCACAACCTTTGTCTTGGATCTTGATGTTTGAGTCAGCACTTGGGATGGTGGAAGTGGATGGTATGGTGGAGGTCGAAGGAGTGGACGTGGATGACTTGGTAAGTGTAGATGGATCGATGTATTTGGAAGAGGTGGATGTCGAAGTTTTGCGATTAATAGGCACTTGTTGTTCATAAATACCCCTCAAGTTGGTGCAATATTGAAAGGGATCAGGATCACTAGGTATGGTAATCTCGGTGCCATCGAAAGGAAACTTCAAATGTTGGTGATAGGTGGACGATACGACCTTTAATGCGTGAATCCAAGGTCGATCAAGTAGAATGTTGTAAGGTAACTCAAGATCCAAGAGTTGACATGTGGTATCTATAATTACTGGCCCCACACAAATAGGGAGTGTGATAATGCCCTTAGAAGAGTGTTCCTCATCATTGTATGCTTTTATGACTATGCTTTTGGTGGCATCTACACATGCATTAGAGAAGCCTAATGCCTTGACCAATTTTAAGGAGCATATGTTCAATCTTGCTCCGCCATCTACTAGGACTCATCTAACCTTGTGTTTGTGGATGAAGACCTCAATATGTAATGCATCATTATGAGATGGTTTAGGCGAGGAGTAATCTTGGTTTGAAAAGGTGACATGATGGGAAGTAGTCAGATATCTGACCATAGCTTCAAAGTGGTTGACATCAATGTCGGTAGGAACAAAAGACTCCTTTAATGCCTTATCAAGGATAGCTTTATGTGTGGGTGAGATGCACAATAGTTCAAGTATGGAAATTTGTGCGGAAGTTTTACCCAATTGGTCAACAAGGTTGAATTGTCCTTTGGGTTGTAGCTGTTTAGCAGAAGGACCTGTTATTGTGATCTTGCCTCGACAAGTGGTGACATTACACTCCAGAGTCTTTTTAATGGCGATGGTATTAACATGTTCATGAGCAGCTCAAAGGTGATTAATTATAGGTCCACTTGAGTAGTCAAAGGTAGTATGAGTGTAATTGGCTCTGTTGTTAGTCTTTTGACCTGACGAAGAGGGATTACCTGAACCATGATATTGCAGTGGATTTTTGTGAATGGTATGGTCTGAGTTAGAAGAAAATTGTTGACTGTCTATTTCAATGACACAACTTTCAATAAGGTTTTGTATGAGATTCCTCAACTATTTGCAGGATGAGGTTTTATGTCCTTTTATTCGATGATAATCATAGAAGGAATTATCATCCCACCATGATGGTTTGAACTGCCCTGGGTCATACGGTTTAGGGTCTTGCAATGTTATGACGTTGGACTGTATGAGTTTCTTGAGGACAACTTCAATTGGTTCTCCCAAGGGGGTGTATGTGCGTTTTTTGGGAAATTATCGGGTTTGTTGCTGTTGTCCTTCGTCTTGATTGTTTTGAATGGCATTCGTTGTATGTGTTGGAGTGGTCAAAGGAGCGTTTTGTAGTTGAGATGCCCTCAGTGTGATTGCTGGACCCGTTGTATTTACTGCTTTAGCATCGACAACGCCATCATTGGTAATATGTTTGTTTTTGACCCAATATTTGTTCTTATCATTAGTTGGGTTTGTGTTTATGTTCTTGCTGGCATATTTAAGTTCACCTTTTGCAATGAGAGCCTTTTCAAGTTGAACTCCCTTTTCTACAAGGTTTATGAAGGTAGTGCAACAATGGACTTGCAAGTTGTATTTCAATGGTCCAACAAGATTTTGAACAAACATGTTTATTTTTTTCTTTCCGGGTATCTCAACGGGACATCAACTTGCTAGACCTCGCCATTTTTGGAAGAACAAAATGAATGTTTCACCAGTTTCTTCTTGGGTGGTTTTACATAATGTGGCAATAGGAATGTCAGTGTTAATGTTGTAGGCATAATTTTCCACAAATTTATTGGCGAGTTCATCCCATAATTTTATCCCTTTGGGCAAGAGTGTGAACCAATCAAATGTTGGACTTGCGAGACTTCTAGGAAAGAGTCAACAAATAATTGTGTTCGTATGCGATGTCTACACAAGTGGTCATGAATTCTCTTATATGCTAAATGGGATTGGTCTTTCCTTTGTATTTGGAGAAATTCGGTACCACATCTTGGAGGGAATGGTGGCATGCGTAAGCTTGTGTCGAATGGATAAGGACATAAATCAAAGGATGTGTGGGTCGTCTTGTTTGATAATTGTATGTCCTCCACTTATTTTTGTAGGGCTACAAGTTTGGCCGTTAGTGTGTTTACTATAGGGTTGTTTGTGGCGTCACACATGCTGGTAATTTTTATCCCATGGGCTCCCATTTGTTGTGATGGTATGTTTTGATTTGGAATGTATTGATGTGGAACATATTGTCCATTTTGAGTTGGGATTTTTTGGTGTTGAGCATTTTGAGTGGGAATTTCATTCATTTTGAGAGCATACCCATGTTCTTTCAGCCCACCTATCCTCTCGAGGGGGCATCATCATCCCACTCTTATTTCATCATGATTCTATCTTTCTATCATCATCCATTTTCCTCTATCCATACCTTAGTTCTTTGAAATGATGTTACTCGACACAAATCTCATCATCTCGAACATCATTTCAAAGAGGGGCAAAATGTAGACACTAAAAGTTGTCCTAGTGTAATGCCTCACCGTGCAAACCCCAAAGGACAACTAAAACTAACAAATTATAGCACAATTTTTTTTTGAAAGTAAAACATAACATAAGATGAATGTTAACAACCAACTCATGTAATACAATTATACATATAAGATATATACTACGTCCTCTGGGGTACACGTGACTGCATTACTAAACGTAAACCCATACCATAATGATGATAAACTAATTATGAGTATTCTACTTAATCATTATATAAAATTAATACTCGAACGTACATCCATAACGTTATATAAATAAAACCATCCATCACATGTATGAACATAATTATAAATATTTCCATAGATACAACACCATTAAGGTTCACATACAGTTAAACAATAACACATAATAATACCAAGTATCTATATACATTTTATGCACGACAAGCATCCATCAGAGATCATAAAATAAGGCCAAAGATTACATTTTTTACAATTAGAATAAAAGTTACATCGTTCAAGAATTACATTAATACAAAAGTGTTTCCCAACATGAACGGGATAATACAATAACATGGTATGATATAACTGATATGAATGAGTACAAAGCATCAAGATTGGATCCATCTCTGGCACATCAAGTCACCACAACTGGTTCAACTCTATAAAACCCGATCTACGATTGGGGACCCAATGGGGTGCATAGCACGTTCCACCTGACTACGTGGGCCCTAAGGCCCACCCCCCATGTTAGGAGTTGACAAGAAATATCCTCACCCAAACAATCAGGTGAACAATGACTAACAAGACTCCATGACAAAGGCATCAATAAACACAAGACAACATTTGCTTCCAGAGGAACGAAAGCAACAAGGGGAAAACAACAAACATGCAAGGTTGCTAAAGGGTAGAGTGTCATCACATGGCTCGACATGGGTTACCCAATGTGGATCTTCATAGGTTACCGACCACCATCCTCAGTTACCCTGGCAACCTCAATCAATCCCCGACCCCCATTCTTACACATGCAAAATCAACTCACCTTTCATGAAGACAAGGTAGTTGATTTTCCATTCTAGGCCTTTTTGTCTCATCCCAAGCCTAAACGAGCGCTTGGGCCATGAGAGGGGCATCCATTATCTTGTATTAGTGTGAATCACTACCCAATCCCCCTAATTATTTATTAGGTTATCACTTGATTACTCAACTTCCGCACGAGTTACCCAGGATACCACTTAGGGTTCCGACCCCCGTGGGAAGCCACTCTCCCTACTAGCAACAAAATCTCATAAACACAAACGGGGTAAGCCAACTTGCACAAAAATATCAAGGCCAAAAAGTAAATACAACAGGTGAGGCATGCACAATCTCACGCTAGAATTCCATAAATAAGCAACTTCCAAGTGCAATTCTAAACTCACCAAAATCAAATTGAGCATAAGAGCAATTGTTCACAAAACCTAAACGGAAACCAATTATGAAGCAAAATATTCTTTCCCCACCTCTGGAAGCCCAAGAAGAACAACTACCCAAAACCCACCAAATGAGGGTAAAACGGTTCCAACACAAAACTTCAACATATAAGATCTCCTCCAAACAAAATCAACTCAAGAGGGAGTCACATCAAGATAAAACCATCAAAATCATTCATTAATCCAACACGAACAAGCAATCACAACAACCCTGAAATTCACATTTCCAAGCAACCTCATAATATCAAATAAACATAAGGACATCCCTTCCACATTTTAAACTACTAAGTCATTTATCAATAAATCAAAATTATTTAAGTTAAACAACCTACCAATCACTTTAACAATGAATCAAAACAATCATGCAATACTCCATAAAAAGGCATTGTCTCTACAACTCTGACTAGTTAACGACACCCACTAATAAACAGTGAATTTACCCACACAATCAATCAAGTAATTCTAAAAGAAACCTCATTCAATAATTAACGAAAAGATAATTTAATTCTATATATGCAACTAATTAAACACTTATTATAACAATAATCCTTCTAACTAAGATTCCTTGTTGAGAACATTCCTAATTTCTTACTAACAGACTTGGGCTAATAACCCTAATATATACGAATGCCACTCCTAGTATAAAATTTATCAACATAAATATTGTCCCACAATTAAACTACCTTTCAGATATAAAAATATAATTAAAGACTACCTTATAATTTCTAAATTATAGTTCTTTACTTTATTGCCTATTTAAAGTAAGTTAATGTAACATACAAATGTATACCTATATTTAAAGTACTATAATATATGCCAATATGTTTTATTATCAGAAGGCATCCACGACTAAATATCTTTTGTATATATTATTATTTTAAAATACAAAACATAAAGTACACTCCCATCTTTCATACAAGAGGAATAGTTGGCTAAAAATAACAATCAACCAAAGGACGAACCAATCTAAAATATCAAAAATCAATTAAAAAGGCATAAGAAGTAGTCATTTGAAAGGCGTAAGAATTGAATTTCACTATAAAAGCATTCATCAAACCGTAGGTTAATATCTATATACATCAAATTTTTCCAAAATGATAACACAGATTTTAATCAAGTTCCAAATGTGAAGTATCAAAATTACAAGCATATCCATCCAATCGAATACCATTTAAAAGGAAATTTTCATCGAATAAAACTGAAACAATCAATATGATTCAAGAACCGTGGTTAATATCAGTAACAACGCTCTAAAGACTATGGCTAAGGGGCTCTTTGTTTTAAACGAGAAAGCCCTTAATTGGACTGATAAACCTTTTGACTTGGGTGAGCTTGAAAAAGTGATTGAGGAGATCAACTGCGCGAACCAGGTGGAGAAAGCTGAGGAGTTTGCTCCAGTGTTGGAGAAAGATGTGTAGGCTGGGTCGTGTCTTAGGACAAGGAGCAGGACTAAAAAAAGAGTTGTTGTGTCTGTGGATGCGATTAAAGATGTTGTGGAAATGCAGGAGGAGGTCATTAAGGAGAATATGGCCTCAGTGAATGTCCTGGATAATATGTTGTAGCTGACACTTTCCTTTTTGTTTGATCAGTAGGGTTGCTAATGTTTTTGTTGTTGTTCTGATGACGGGTTCCTTATGTTTTATCTTTTGTCAACTTTTTGGTCTTTTGGGCTGTTGGTTTTTAGTGCTTAGTTTCTTTTGCAACTTTTCATTCTTGTAAGGGGTTTCAGGACCCCTTCGAAACCTAATTTTCCTTATAAAAAACAATCAATATCGAATAAAAAATGCAAATGAATTATGATAGCGCCACATACAATCCTCATTGCCAAGCATCGACCTGTAAAGTATGAAGCCAAACACAACAAATTCCAAGATAAATCGAATTTCTATCACAAGCCAACTTCGTCGTTGATCAAATACCATAAATCAATGTAAAACCCAAGTCAAAGAAGAGCCATCGCATAAAATGAAATATCCAATACTTAAGGGCGCGGCCTGTCAAGGGTTAATACTTGCAAACATTACAATCTACAACTAGGTATAACTCGCAACCCATCATTTCAAACACATAAATCAAGCCACCAAAGAAAGCATAAGCATCGATTCCCTCATGGCAAGGTGAGTTGACCATCTTAGATAAATTGATTGAGCAAATCTCAATGATATCAACAGGGAACAAGACACCATTCAAGCAGCCAACATATACATCCATATATACATCTATATATTTATACCTTATCATCAAAATTCTGGCTTTTCATATTAATAGATGGTTGTTTACAGCCAACAAATTCGAAAAGATTTAACATCCATTTTTTTTAATCTTAATACTTAATATGTATGTATAAAAGTAGATGTAGCTACAATTCAGGAAAAGCTAAACCGAGAGGTAACCTAAGACAAGCAAAAAAACGTTTGGAGCAGACTAGATGGGCGCTAACTTAGAGTTTTAAATCAGCTGAAAGCTTAAAGGAAATATCTCTCCCCTAAACAGACGGCTCATACCTCCTGCATCTTCGCCTCTATTACATCGGCCATTATGCATAGGCGTGCTAATATTTAAAGGATTAGAAGCAAAAATTGCAGACCAACAAAAGGACAAGGAACCACGTTGGGAGTGGAGAAACTTCAAGACACCAAAAGAGATAAAAGATTCAGATCATCCACTAATACCAGGCAACAATTATCAAATGAGCAAGGTCGAATCTAATGCAAAATTCTTCGAAAAGCAAAGTAGCGCCATATTCCAACTTACAACATTTGTTTAAATCTACAAGAAAATTGAATGCCCTAGGAAGCTTATACACCTAAGATATGCATGAATGGTCTTAGCAATAATATAGAATTTGACTCCAGACTTCCAACATATGTATATTCTGATTCCCAAGCTAATAGAGATATTCAATTTCTAGAATAGCCAAAATATTATTATTTCAATTTCTAAATAGGAGCTACAATCAAATGCATACAATATCAAGCCTATATAAAAAAACATGCATATATAACTATGTATATATATAACAAATACCTAAACTATGCGCTGCACATAAAAATTGCTTTCTATTAAATTATTTATGAACAAAGATTAAATAAATGGAAAACCCCAATTCAAACAAAGTCATGCAAACAAATATTCGCTTCCAATCATAGGAGTAATTTTCGAATGAGAAGAGGAACTTGGATCTAACGCGTCAATGATAGAGTGGTCGTGCTGGAGATCACCCGTTCGCAACTACAAAATTCCTTCCCAACAACTTGATCACTTACAGAGATTGATACATTCAAACACAATTTTCCCCAAATCTACAGGATTCTTTTTCCTGAACTAATTTTCAGAGCTAAGTTTTCTACTTTGAAAACGAATATATTATTTTCAGAAATGTTGCAGACACCGAAATTTTCATTTGAGAGCAAAATCAAATGACAACTTTTTTTTTTCCAAAGTTGATCGATATTAAAACAAAGATAGAGAGAGATTTTGATTTTTCGAAGACAAAATCAGGCAATAATCTCATAATAAAACAAGTTCCCAATTCGACAGACCGTTTAAAGTCGTGCATGTGCATGCATGGTCTTTTTCATATTTTTCTAGCTTTACACTTGTTTTTACAATTCAGTTCGAAATAATATCTTTCTTATTTATTTAAAATTCATAATACTTTCCACAATTCAATAATTAATTCATTTGATAATAGGTCTATCAATCATTATAAAAATATAATTTAAAACATTATTATTCCACAATTAAACAATTATCTTTTCATGATAATACATTATCGATTGCTATAAAATATCATTAGACAAAACTTTCAATAAAACCGTTTAATTAATTTTATATATATATATATATATATTTCTTAACATTAATTTATTTAGTTATTATTTTAAATTCCCATTTTATTTAAATTGCCTTGTAATTTTAATTTTAATTTAATTAACTAATCTAACAAGGCCATCAAACTATTAAGTTCTCCACAATTTTAATGATATAATAACCAACGAAATACATGACATAACGAATAACTACTTACCCGAATAACAAGTAAGGCCAAAATAGAGGGACATTACATCCTTCCCCCCTAAGCATTGACTTACTCTTAGAAGTCGCATACAAGCATAAGCACAACAGTATGATGAACTAACAATTGAATCAATAATTATAATAACATTAATTAGACAATTAAAATTAAACGACTCAAAAAGGGACGATACCAAAATGGGAATGGGTTTGCAAACAGACCACCTCGTCAAACACAAAGACGAGGTGATGGACTAGGATGGGAGACTTTCTTGTCAACTTTGGTTTCCACATCATATCCATTGTGCTTATAGGGGATACTCAAACCTGACAGTGCAGGTGGAGTCAGTGCTTGGTACCTGCATCCTGCATCAAACCAACGTCAAATAATATATATATCTTATCACAAGCACACCGTGAGAGGAAATTGTAGCATAGTAGGGCACTTGCGAACAAGCGATGCTACATCGTCCTCTCACCCAAACTCTAAGTAGTTAACACCACATCAAGTACAATAATTGCATCATTAATAACACTAATTATATCATAATCAACATTACAAAGGAATCATTAATCAATGCATAACAAGTAAGGTCACATGTTCGTATGTAGTTCATAGCCAAATTAAGCAAAACACACAACCACTTCATCATCATAACAAGAACACCAACAACGAGTATCACAATCATCCAAGTCAAATAACTGTTCTCCAACCAAATCAAAATGGTGAACAACCACCGACACAGTCTCAAGGTTCACAACATAATACATCATAAAAAGTTTCAATACAGAGCAAGCTACTCGTTATCAGTTAGAGGACACTCCTCTGGGTCCTCATCTGAATCGATCACAACTTTTTTGGAAGTGGAGGAATGTGCTCGTAGGCACTTCTTTTCCACCATTAAATTGGGTACGTTGGGTCCACACCCCAACGACCAATCGCGAATTGTCGACGGCTTCCTAGCTCTAATAGTGTTCTTAGGCCTGTCGACCTTCTTGCCCTTTTCTATTTTGATTCGAACAAGGGCATGTGCCAAGGTATCCTCATTGGAAACCTCCTCTAGCAACTGATGTAACTGCACCCTCTCTAACCCCGACTGTAGGTTTGCAAACACTGGGTGCTCTAGGTTAGTGGAGCCCATTAGGTTAACCTTTGCGCATAACTCTTGAAACTTACATGATCTTCCCTTATGTTGCACATGAACATGCCTAGGGGTAGGGGTCTTGGCCGTGGAAGAGGCCGAGGTGGTGGCTGCAGAGCCAATCGCCAGAGTTCATCGTCTCCGAGTTCTCAGAGGACTAGAATGGCAGGGTTTACAGAACGACCCGAGAGGCGGAGGACAAAACCCTGAGCAACCGAGGTTAGAGAGGGTGCAATTACGTCAGTCACTAGAGGAGGTTTCCGATGAGGAGACCTTGGCCCATGCCCTTGTTCAAATTAAAATAGAAAAGGGAAAGAAGGTCGACGGGCCTAAGAACACTGATAGAGCTAGGAAGCCGTCTACAATTCATGATTGGTTGTTGGGGTGTGGATCCAATGTACCCAATTTAACGAAGGCGGAAAAGGAGTGCCTACGAGCACATTCCTCCACTTCCAAAAAAGTTGTGATGGATTCAGATGAGGACCCAAAGGAGTGTCTTTTAACTGATAGTGAGTAGCTTGCTCTGTATTGAAACTTTTTATGATGTATTATGTTGTGAACCTTGAGACTGTGTTGTTGGTTGTTCACCATTTTGATTTGGTTGGAGAACAGTTATTTGACTTGGATGATTGTGATACTCGTTGGTGTTCTTGTTATGATGATGAAGTGGTTGCGTGTTTTGCTTAATTTGGCTATGAATTGCATACAAACATGTGACCTTACTTGTTATGCATTGATTAATGATTCCTTTGTAATGTTGATTATGATATAATTAGTGTTATTGATGATGCAATTATTGTACTTGATGTGGTGTTTACTACTTAGAGTCTGGGTGAGAGGACGATGTAGCATCGCTTGTGTGCGAGCGCCCTGCTACGTTGCAATTTCCTCTCATAGTGTGCTTGTGATAATATATATATATATATATATATTGCTTGACGTTGGTTTGATGCAGGATGCAGGTACTGGGCACTGACTCCGCCTGTACTGTCAAGTTTGAGCATGCCCTATAAGCCCAATGGGTATGATGTGGAAACCAGAGTTGACAAGAAAGTCCCCCATCCTAGTCAGTCACCCCGTTTTTGTGTTTGACAAGGTGGTCTGTTTGCAACCCCATTCTTGTTTTGGTATCATCTATTTTTGAGTCGTTTAATTTTAATTGTTTAATTAATGTTGTTATAATTATTGATTTAATTGTTAGTTCATTATACTGTTGTGCTTATGCTTGCATGCGACTTCCAGGAGTAAGTCGATGCTTAGGGGGGGAGGATGTAATGTCCCTCCATTTTGGCCTTACTTGTTATTCAGGTGAGTAGTTATTCGTTATGTCATGTATTTTGTTGGTTATTATATCATTAAAATTGTGGAGAACTTAATAGTTTGATGGCCTTGTTAGATTAGTTAATTAAATTAAACTGTTTTGTTGAAAGTTTTGTCTAATGATATTTTATAGTATTTTTATAATGATTGATAGATCTATTATCAAATGAATTAATTATTGAATTGTGGAAAGTATTCTGAATTTTAAATAAATTAGAAAGATATTATTTTGAACTGAATTGTAAAAACAAGTGTAAAGATGGAAAAAGATGAAAAAAACCATGCATGCACATGCACGACTTTAAATGGTCTGTCGAATTGGGAACTTTTTTTATTATGAGATTATTGCCTGATTTTGTCTTCGAAAAATCAAAATCTCTATCTACCTTTGTTTTAATATCGATCAACTTTGGAAAAAAAAGTTTTATCAATTGATTTTTCTCTCGAATGAAAATTTCAGTGTCTGCAACATTATTCTGAAAATAATATATTCGTTTTCGAAGTAGAAAACTTAGCTCTAAAAGTTAGTTCGGGAAAAATAACCCAGTAGGTTTGGGGAAAATTGTGTTTGAATGTGTCAATCTTTGTAAGTGATCAAGTTGTTGGGAAGGATTTTGTAGCTGCGAATGGGTGATCTCTAGCACGACCACTCTATCATTGACGCATTAGATCCAGGTTCCTCTTCTCATTCAAAAATTACTCCTGTGATTGGAAGCGAATATTTGTTTGCATGACTTTGTTTGAATTGGGGTTTTCTATTTATTTAAACTCTGTTCAAAAAGCAATTTTTATGTGCAGCGCATAGTTTAGGTATTCATTATATATGTACATAGTTATATATGCGTTTTTTTTTTATATAGGCTTGATATTGTATGCATTCAATTGTATGCTCCTATTTAGAAATTGAAGTAATAATATTTTGGCTATTCTGGAAATTGAATATCTTTGTTAGCTTGGGAATCGGAATATACATATGCTGGAAATCTGGAGTCAAATTCTTTATTATTGCTAAGACCATTCATGCATATGTTAGGCGTATAAGCTTCCTAGGGCATTCAATTTTCTTGTAGATTTAAGCAAATGTTGTAAGTTGGAATATGATGCTACTTTTCTTTTCGAAGAACTTTGTATTAGATTTGACCTTGCTCATTTGATAATTGTTGCCTAGTATTAGTGGATGATCCAAATCTTTTCTCTTTTGGAGTTTTGAAGTTTCTCCACTCCCAATGTGGTTCCTTGTCTTTTTGTTGGTCTTAGGCCTGTCGACCTGCTTGCCCTTTTCTATTTTGATTCGAACAAGGGCATGGGCCAAGGTCTCCTCATCGTAAACCTCCTCTAGCGACTGACGTAATTGCACCCTCTCTAACCCTGATTGCTTAGGGTTTTGTCCTCCGCCTCCCAGGTTGTTCCGTGAACCTTGTCGTTCCTCACGTTCAGTCCTGTGAGAACTCGAAGACGACGAACTTTGGCGGTTGGCTCTGCGGCCACCACCTCAGCCTCTTCCACGGCCACGACCCTTACCCATAGGCATGTTCCTATGCAACATAAGGGAAGATCATGTAAGTTTCAAGAGTTATGTGCAAAGGTTAACCTAATGGGCTCCACTAACCTAGAGCACTCAGTGTTTGCAAGCTTGGCTTTGATACCTAGGTCTTTGACTCTTATTTTCTCCATCATTTAATCCCCTTTCATTCCTCCATTCCTCATAATTAAATAATTAATTATTTAATTAATTTATAATGTCATATGTCTTCTATTAATTAAATAATTTTAATTATTTAATTAATTAATTTCTATCTTTATTCTTCCTTGATTAATTATGCCACTAATTAAGTCCTTTTCTTTCTAAAATTAAATAAATTTCTATTTATTTAATTTCTATGCCACTTTCCACTATAATTAAATAATTATTTTAACCATTTAATTATTCATTAGTTTTTTCTTTCCTAAATTAAATAATTTTTATTTATTTAATTTGGTCCACTCTCTTGAATTATTTAATTCAAAATGATTCGCTTTGTCACATTCCATCTTTCATATCTAATTATTTCTTGTCAAGACACTTCAATTTGGGGCTTAAAACAAACATCTTGTTTGCAATCACACTTTGAAATTGGGCTTAAAAAGAGCCATTGTCTTCCATCACACATTTTGGCTTTGGGTTAAAAAGAACAAGTGCTTCCATTGTTTTCTTACACATATTTTGATTTTCTAAAGGGAAATTAACAACTGCGAGTGTGAATCAAGTGTGTGTGTCCTCAAAAAGACCTCACTTGGTTCACTTTTGTCATATCTTTCTTAGGAGGCCTGCTTGGAGCACACACCCCTCCAAGGGGACGACCTCAGTCAAGGTGTAAATCCAAAGACACGCCTCTTTGGGAGTTGAAATCTTGTCACTCTTGGCTAAGCCCCAAATAACTTTATACCTTTGTGTACCTTTGAGAAGTGAAGGTGAAGGGTCAACTCCCAAAGAGGCATGTCTTTGGATTCACACCTTGATTGAGGTCGTCCCTTGGAGGGGTGTGTGCTCCAAGTAGGCCTCCTAAGAAAGGTATGACAAAAGCGAACCAAGTGAGGTGTTTTGGAGGACACACACTTGATCCACACTCACAGTTGTTAATTTCCCTTTAGAAAATCAAAATATGTGTAAGAAAACAATGGAAGCACTTATTCTTTTTAACCCAAAGCCAAAATGTGTGATAGAAGACAATGGCTCTTTTTAAACCCAATTTCAAAGTGTGATTGCAAACAAGATGTTCATTTTAAGCCCCAAATTGAAGTGTGTTGACAAGAAATAATTAGAGATGAAAGATGGAATGTGAGAAAGGGAATCATTTTGAATTAAATAATGATTTAATTCAAAATTCAGGAGAGGACCAAATTAAATAAATTAAATTTATTTAATTTAGGAAAGAAAAAATTAATAAATAATTAAATGATTAAAATAATTATTTAATTACAATGGAAAGTGGCATAGAAATTAAATAAATAGAAATTTATTTAATTTTAGAAAGAAAAGGACTTAATTAGTGGCATAATTAATCAAGGAAGAATAAATATAGAAATGAATTAATTAAATAATTAAAATTATTTAATTAATAGAAGACATATGACATTATAAATTAATTAAAAATTATTTAATTATGAGGAATGGGGGAATGAAAGGGGATTAAACGATGGAGACAATAAGAGTTGCAGGCCTAGGACAATTTTTAGTGTCTACATTTTGCCCCTCTTTGAGATGATGTTCAAGATGATGTTCAAGATGATGAGATTTGCGTCGAGTAACATCATTTCAAAGAACTAAGGTATGGATAGAGGAAAATGGATGATGATAGAAAGATAGGATCATGATGAAATAAGAGTGGGATGATGATGCCCCCTCGAGAGGATAGGCGGGTTGAAAGAACATGGGTATGCTCTCGAAATGAATGAAATTCCCACTCAAAATGCTCAACGCCAACAAATCCCAACTCAAAATGTGCAATACGTTCCACATCAATACATTCCAAATCAAAACATACCATCGCAACAATTTGGAGCCCATGGGATACAAATTACCAGCATGTGTGACACCACCAACAACCCTATAGTAGACACACTAACGACCGAACTTGTAGCCCTACAAAAACAAGTGGACATGCAATTATCAAACAAGAAGACCCACACATCCTTTGATTTATGTCCATATCCATTCAACACAAGCTTACACATGCCACCATTCCCTTCAGGATATGTGGTACCTAATTTCTTTAAATACAAAGGAAAGACCAATCCCATTAAGCATATAAGAGAATTCATGACCACTTGTGTAGACGTCACATATGAACATACTTATTTGATGAGACTCTTTCCTAGAAGTCTCGCAAGTCTTGCACTTGATTATTTCACACTCTTGCCCAAAGGGATAAAATTATGGGATAAACTCGCCAATAAATTTGTGGAAAATTATGCCTACAACATTGACACTAACATTACTATTGCCACATTATGTAAAACCACCTAAGAAGAAACTGGTGAAACATTCATTCTGTTCTTCCAAAGATGGCAATGTCTAGCAAATCAATGTCCCATTGAGATACCTGAAAAGGAAAGAGTAAACATGTTTGTTCAAAATCTTGTTGGACCATTGAAATACAACTTGCAAGTCCATTGTTGCACTACCTTCATAGACTTTGTAGAAAAGGGAGTTCAACTTGAAAAGGCTCTCATTGCAAAAGGTGAACTTAAATATGCCAGCAAGAACATAAACACGAACCCAACTAAGGATAAGAAGAAATATTGGGTAAAAAACAAACATATTACCAATGATGGTGTTGTCGATGCTAAAGCGGTAAATACAACGGGTCCTGCAATCACATTGAGGGATATCAACCGCAAAATGCTCCTTTGACCACTCCAACACCTACAACAAATGCCATTCAAAACAATCAAGACCAAGGACAACATCAACAAACCCAACAATTTCCCAAAAAATGCACAGACACCCCCTTGGGAGAACTAGTTGAAGTTGTCCTCAAGAAACTCGTCTAGTCCAACGTCATAACATTGCAAGACCCTAAACTATATGACGCAGGGCAGTTCAAACTATCATGGTGGGATGATAGTGCCTTCTGTGATTATCATCGAATAAAAGGACATAAAACCTCATCCTACAAACATTTGAGGAATCTCATACAAGACCTTATTGAAAGTCGTGTCATTGAAATAGACGGTCAACAATTTTCTTCTAACTCAGACCACACCATTCACAAAAATCCACTGCAAGATCATGGTTCTGGTAATCCCTCTTCGTCATGTCAAAAGACTAACAACAGAGCCAATTACACTCGTACTGCCTTTGACTACTCATGTGGACCTATAATTAATCACCTTCAAGCTGCTAATGAACATGTTAATACCATCACCATTAAAAAGACTCTGGAATGTAATGTCACCACTCGTCAAGGCAAGATCACAATATTAGGTCATGCTAAACAACCACAACCTAAAGGACAATTCAACCTTTTTGACCAATTGGGTAAAACTCCTGCACAAATTTCCATACTTGAACTATTGCGCATCTCACCCGCACATAAAGCTATCCTTGATAAGGCCTTAAAGGAGTCTTCCATTCCTACCGACATTGATGTCAACCATTTTGAAGCTATGGTCGGATATTTGACTACTTCCCATCATGTCACCTTTTCAGACCAAGATTACTCCTCACCTAAACCATCTCATAATGATGCATTACATATTGAGGTTTTCATCCACAAACACAAGGTTAGACGAGTGCTAGTAGATGGAAGAGTAGGATTGAACATATGCTCCTTAAAATTGGTCAAGGCATTAGGCTTCTCTGATGCATGTGTAGATGCCACCAAAAGCATTGTCATAAAAGCATACGATGATGAGGAATGATCTTCTAAGGGCATTATCACACTCCCTAGTCGTGTGGGGCCAGTAATTATAGATACCACATGTCAGCTCGTGGATCTTGAGTTACCTTACAACATCCTCCTTGGTCGACCTTGGATTCACCCATTAAAGGTCGTACCAATGTTTAAAGTTTCCTTTCGATGACACTGAGATAACCATACCTGGTGATTCTGATCCCTTTCAATATTGCACCAACTTGAGGGGAATTTCTGAACACCAAGTGCCTATTAATCATGAAACTTCGACGTCCACCTTTTCCAAATACGTCGATCCATCTACACTTACCAAGTCATCCACATCCATTTCTTCAACCTCCACCATACCATCCACTTCCACCATCCCAAGTGTCGACTCAAACATCAAGATCTAGGACAAAGGTTGTGATTAAAGATATCAAGTTTCCACAATCCATTACTGTTTATCAATTTTATTTCTGGCTTTGATTGTGTTGGAGATTTTTCCATCAACGTTTCGGATCACACTCCGTGATCCATCATCAGGATGAAAGAGAGCATAAGAGAGTGAAAAGAATTGTTGCAGACCCACACTAGCTAAAAAGGAGAAGAGAGAGTAAGAGTTACACAAGGTTCGAGGAAAAGAATTAAAGGAAAAAATAAAGAAAAGAGAGAAAATAGATAGAAAGGAAAGAACATAATAAGAAAATCAAAGGGGAGGAAGAGACAAATAAAATTAGGAAGAAAAAGGCTAGTAAGTCCAAAGGAAAAAATAAAAAAGGAGGACAACCAAAGAAGACCCAAGAAACCAAGATGACTAATCACAGAAAACAATGCACCATAAAGATTAAAAAGGAAAGAAAGAGAACGAATATAAAATACAATGAAATTAATTTCTCTTCTTGAATATTAATTTCATTGTATTTTATATTCGTTCTCTTTCTTTCCTTTTTAATCTTTATGGTGCATTGTTTTCTGTGATTATTCATCTTGGTTTCTTGGGTCTTCTTTGGTTGTCCTCCTTTTTTCTTTTTTCCTTTGGACTTACTAGCCTTTTTCTTCCTAATTTTATTTGTCTCTTCCTCCCCTTTGATTTTCTTATTAAGTTCTTTCCTTTCTATCTATTTTCTCTCTTTTCTTTATTTTTTCTTTTAATTCTTTTCCTCGAACCTTGTGCAACTCTTACTCTCTCTTCTCCTTTTTAGCTAGTGTGGGTCTGCAACAATTCTTTTCACTCTCTTATGCTCTCTTTCATCCTAATGATGGATCACAGAGTGTGATCCGAAATGTTGATGGAAAAATCTCCAACACAATCAAAGCCAGAAATAAAATTGATAAACAAGGGTTGTGGCGAGTACAAATTGAACACTGCCTATTGTATCACCAAGATACCCAAGTCTCCAAAATCTTATGGTAGGCCTTGCTCAAGACTAGAGGCTAAAGAGGTCTTTAAAGTTCCTCCTATAATGACTTTCATAAACTGGGGATAACTTAATAAAGAGGATATTTAAGATATATCGGCCTAGATTTACAAAGACTTGGAAGACCTACCTCTGTTACCAGTACAACAATATGGAAAAGACTATGAGATGATGAAGGCGAAAGGCTATGATGGAACTAGTGGACTTGGTATAAACAAGACTGGAAGAAGAGAACCCATAATGCCATCTAGAAGACCAAAGAATTTGGGGTTAGGGTTTGAGCCAATCAAGATTGGCGGTCCACGAACCCATGTACTTTCAGGTGAGGGCGTAAATGCTTTTGAAAGTGTTGAGACAATCGAAGACTCCCATACCGAGACTGACTCACACGAGTGGGAATATGGTTCTGAAAGAGCCCTGAGTGACTATGAGCTTGACGAAATGTTTCGAGAACCAGGTGAGCCTTATTTTGACAAAAAAATCAGACAAATGTTTAACGTTGAGCCTTCTAAAAACTCTCCTAAAATCCCAATGAAAAGAGAAAACTAGATAAAAATCTTTTGGCTTCATGATGATGACAAAAGTAAACCGCCCCTTGACCCTACTGACCATGCTTCCAACTCATTTGTCCCCTATATTGACCATGATTCCCACTTGTTTGTCCCCTATTTTGACCATGAGTCCAATTTGCTTGAGTCTAATGAGATTTCAACTGGATGGAATCCTCCTGGGACTTTGAGGACATTTCTGTCTTTACCCTTTCAACCTCAATTTGCATGCTTTCAACATCATCTCCACCATTCACCTTCACCAACACTGATGATGGCATCTTCCTTATGTACCCATAACTCGTTTATTGGGACCAATAGGACTCGCCTATCATGGACACTTTTGAGAATGACGAGGCTATTGCCGAATTCATGGGACTCCGTGAAGGAATACCGAATGGGGACCATAAAGCTGGATTCACTGTAGATCTTGATTCTGCATCATACTTCGAGGAGACTATTAAATCCTCTAGTCGCAAAAGTAATAAAAATAAAACAAGAAAAGACACGTCTTTAGGTGAAAACCGCAAGGTGCCTTCTGAGAATGCAAAAGTAAAAAGAAGTATTCGAGGGTGAAAACCTCTCTGAGGCACCCAAGGATGGAGGATTGGACTTTCTTCCCATTAATCAAGAAAAATCGGCCATGCTCATTGAAGATACCATAGAAGTCAGTATATCCTCACCTAAAAATCCCAAAATGATTCTCTTTGTAGCCTCTTTGACAGAAGAGGAAAAGCCCGAGTTTCAAAATTTCTTCTCAGAATGCAAGATCAACTTCACATGGTCCTATGCCGATATGTTAGGATTAGGTCCAATATTAGTTTTGCATCTTGACCTTGCTTCCAGAGGCAAAACTAGTCAAACAAAAGGTACAAAAGTTGCACCCGTAGATTGCCTTGCTAGTCAAAGATGAGCTGAAAAAGCTACTAGATGCGGGTTCATAAGATCAAGAGATTATGCCGACTGGATATCAAATCTAGTACATGTTACCAAACCGAATGGTCAAATACGTATCTGCACAAACTTTCGGGATTTGAACAAGGCATGTCCAAAGGATAATTTTCCACTGCCAAACATAGACATCATAGTAGATCTCACAGCAGGATATGGGATGCTATCCCTCATGGATGGTTTCTCAAGATACAATTAGATTCGCATCGCCCCAAAAGATCAGCACAAAACAACATTCACTTGTCCTTGGGGTACATACTGTTGGAATGTTATGCCTTTTGGCTTGAAGAATGCAGGTGCTACATATCAACGGGCTATGACCACAATATTTCATGATCTCATCCAGACACTGATGGAAGACTACGTTGATGACCTCCTCACAAAGTCCTTAACTCGCTGCGATCACCTAAAAGTGTTGGACAAAATATTTAAAAGGCTAGAAGAGTATAAGGTTCTTCTCAACCCTAAGAACTGTGTTTTTGGTGTGACTTCAAGAAAACTATGGAGGTACATAGTTTCTCTCTGGGGCATCGAAGTTGACCCAGCTAAAGTAAAAGCAATCTTGGACATGCCTCCACCAAAAGGAATCAGTGAGCTCAGAACATTACAGGGTAGATTATAGTCCATCTAACATTTCATTGCATAGTTAGCTGACAAATGCCAATCATTTCTATATCTGTTGCACAAGGGCATCCCCTTTGTGTGGACCGACAAGTGTCAAGCGACTTTTCAACAAATCGAAGACTACCTCTTGACACCAACAACCCTAATGCCACCCATTGATAGAAAACCTCTAGTCTTGTACATTTCAGGAACCACTTCCGCACTGTGGGTAGTACTTGCACATAATGACCATGATGAGAAAGAAAGAGCCATATATTACATCAGTTGCACCTTGGTTGGGTATGAACTCAACTACACTCCCATTGAACGTGCACGTCTCGCGGTTGTCTTTGCTGCTCAGAAATTGACACATTACATGCTAAATCATAAAACATAGTTAGTGGCTAAGATAGATCCATTGAAGTATCTCCTCATTTAGGCAACGTTAACAGGATGATTGGTAAAATGGGTCATGATACTGAGTGAATATGACATATAGTACGTGTAACACAAAGCAATAAAAGGACAGGTCATAGTAGATCAGCTTGCTGACACACCCGTACAAGGTGATCACCCTTTGTTAGCGGACTTCACAGACGAATCCATCGAATCCATCTTTCATGTAGGCCTTAAATTACCTTGGAAACTTTATTTTGATGGGTCCCATACATGTCATGGCTCAGGAGCAAGTATATTACTCATCACACCACAAGGGGATTCTATTCTTAAGTCATTCTAGATTGCCTTCCCATGCACTAATAATGTTGTTGAATATGAAGTACTCGTAACAGGACTTCAAATGGCCATCAAGTAGAAAATCAAGGTAGTCCTAGTCTTTGGAGATTCTTAGTTAGTTATCAACCAAGTCAATGATGAGTACGACACCAAGGACGAGAAGTTGATGCCTTATGAACACATGGTGGATAGTTTCCTGTCATATTTCCATATGATCGTTTTTGAGCAAGTTCCGAGAGCACAAAACAAAGCAGTAGACACTATGACCACGATTGGATCTCTCTTAGATATTCCTAGTAATGTGTCACAATTTGAGTTCTTAGTGGAACAATTGTTGGTTCCCACTTATGATATTCCTGAGACCGAAATGGTTTGTGAGCTCGTTGGTCCTAATTCCCCTTGGTACCAGGGCACATATGATTACCTCCATTCCCAGACTCTCTCGCCAAACCTGTCCAATAACCAATGCAAGTCCTTTATTCGCAAAGCCGTCCGTTATACCATCATCAGTGACACCCTATATAGACGCAGCTTTGACAATACCCTTCTTTGATGTCTCGACATAGATGAAGCACATACAACCTTACGTGAGGTGCATGAGGGTATATGTGGATCTCATTCGAGTGGTCCAACCTTAGTCAAGAAAGTTATATGAGACTTGGGTGCTACTGGCCAACCATGGAAAAAGATTCCCTTTAGTTCGTTAGAACATATCGTCAATGTCAATTGCATAGTGATCTCATTCATGCACCTGCATAAGAACTTCAACCAATCACTTCTCCTTGGCCCTTTCGCACAATGGGGACTCGACGTTGTGGGTAAAATCTATCGGACTTTATCCAATGGCCACAAGTTCATTATCATTGCCACCGAATATTTCACCAAATGGATCGAAGCCATTCCCCTCACCTACATAACCGATAAGCAAATTTCAAAGTTCATCCTTAACTACATCATCTTCTGGTATGGTGTTCCCCAATCCACCATCACAAAAAACGATTATCCTTTCAAAAATTAGGATGTTTGTGAGCTTTGCGAACGTTTCCATATTCAACATCATTTCTCTACGCACTATTACCCACAAGGTAACGGTCAAGTTGAGGCGTCCAACAAGATAATAATCAAAATACTTACGAAGACTGTCAATGATGCTGGCCATGATTGGCATTTCCAACTTAATCCCATCGTACCAACATCCGCACGCCTACTGGCGCCACCCCATTTGCCTTGGTCTTTGGATTTGAAACTATCCTGCCCATTGAGGTCAAAATCCCCTCCTTAAGGGTCTCCATGAAGGGATTGATTGATGACGAGGAATACTGACAGTCTCAATTGCATGAGCTGGAATTGCTAGAAAAATGCAGACAAAATGCCTTGACACACTTACAGGCATATCATAATCACCTTTGTCGAAGTTACATCAAAAGAGTCATGGTTTGAAAGTTTGACATTGGTGACTTGGTCTTGATGCAAAGTCCAAAGAATCAAGCTGATCGTGAGAAGCCTGGCAAGTTCAAGCCTAATTGGTTGGGTCCTTACATCATCACTACCGCATTCAGTTCTGGCGCTTACCAATTAGCTACTCCAAATGGGGAACAATTGACATTACCTATCAATAGTCTGTATCTACGCAAGTTCTACACATAGTATCAGAGAGCTTGGCTAAGAATTGCAAAAATACAAAAAAAATGTCACGCTGATGAAAACTTGGTAAACATGTGTCTTGGTGACACCAAAAAAAAAAAATCAGAAAATATCAAAAAAATAGTAAAGAAAAATAATCCGTCCAATACTGAAAACCACTTCGGTGGCGCTTTGGATAAGTACCATGGTGAAAACTTGGAAAACAAGCACCATGCGTAGGAAGTCTTTGTTTCGCCATCTACTATCACTCCATCTACCTTTGTCCATAATAAATGCTCGATCTTTCGACACCCTCATGACATTTATCATACAATCCTGCTATTTCTTTCCATGGTTGACAATGGTTGACATGTCTCGCATATCCTCCACCTTTCATCCCGAACACGTCCTTTTTCATCTCATTCATCTTGGCTGGTCCTAGACCTGACAAGGGGAAACACCCTTATCACTTGACTGCAGTGGGTCTCGCATATGGTCCCGTCAATCGTAAAATGTCCTAAAAAAATACATAAAAATAAGAAAATGTCTTGAAAAAATACATAAAAATCAGGAAATGTCTTGAAAAAATACATAAAAATTAGAAATGTCCTAAAAAATCCAAAAAAATTGAAACATGTCAAGAAAACACAAAAACATCCAAATAACACTAAAAAATCCCAAGAACAGAGTCATAGTCTGTTGTGTTAGTTGTGTCAGTCTTTGTCATTGTCGAACTATGTTGCTTTTGTAATTGAACGTAGGCAAGGCCATCTATCAATGCACCCTCAAGGCATTAGGTTAGTCCTTTTAGGGTTTCCCAAATAAAATCATGACTCCGTCTTTTATCAAATAAGGAAAAGTCAAGTCGTGTCGAACTACGAGGTCTTTGAGTGTATGACGTAGGCAAGGCCATCAATCGATGAGCCCTCGAGGCCGCACTAGGTCAGTCCTTTAGGGTTCATCACATCCATTATCACACATGTCAGATTTCTTCAAATAAATCAAATCATTTTCAGTTAGTCCTGTCAGTCCCGTCCCTGTCAAACTATGTGGTCTCTGAGTGTATGATGTAGGCAAGGCCATCATTGATGTGCCCTCGAGGCTCCCTAGCTGGTTCAGTCCTTTAGGGTTTCTTGAGTTAATTGTCCTTTTCTCGTGAATATCCTAAATTAGGAAACTCTTAAACAAACTTTGACAATCATTTAATCGACACTTCAACCAAATTGGCATGTCAACACAGGCATGTGGGGTGTTGCCACAATAGTGGTTTACACTTTCTGGGAGATCCTGATTTTTGTTGAAATCACACATTTTTAGAAAATATAATGATTTAAGCCTTGAAAAGTTTCATTTAAAGGATTCCAATTGAAGAGGGTTTGATCAAACCACCTTAGACCAACCCCAAACCATACCTATAATGGAGTCTCCTTTACACCTATCAAAATGCTGATAAAAAACCACTTTTGATTTACCTTTTGGGGGATCAAATGAATTAATTTAAAATTTATTTTTTGTAAGTATGTAGTCCTTATTATAAGCTTCCAAAAAATTATAATTTTAATTAAATTTAATTTGATTATTATATTTATTTTTTATTTCTTGTGAATGTAGGTTTTTCACCAAAAATCAAGCTTTTTGTTTTGCATGGAAAAATAAAGATTATAATTTTTTTTTTTGAAAAATATGAGTGCACCAGATATTGAAGTCCTTTATCCAACAAAAAAATTTGAATTTCGATACATACAAAAAAGTTGTGTTATACGGTCCATGTCTGAATTGTAATTAGCTTGATTTCAAAACTTGATTAAGGAAAAATATTCAATAAAACAATATGAAACCAATTGGAAGCACTAGATATCATAATTACAAATCTAAATTCAAAAATATAATTTTATCCTTCATTGAAAAAAAGTTGTGTTATACAGTGAGTGTCACTCCTTAAAATGAAATGGTGTTTACTAGTTTTTTGTTGAAAAAAAAAATATATTTAGAATCTATAGAAAAAATGTCACAAATCACTAGTTTGCATCATCTTCAAGTTCCTCACAGTTTAGCTGCTATAGGTGTCTGAAAGTGAAGATTTAGTTAGAAAAAAATAATTTAGTGTCCAGTTTGGCCAAAAGTTGTAAACCAGTATTGTGGGATCACCCATGCGGTCAATTTTGTCATCTAGTCAATCTTGGTTAAGCTATCATAACAAGTCAAACTGCCAACTCTTTGGTATTCTCCAGATACATCTTTCTGAAGAACAACCCGCGTCATTTATTTATGCTTTAGGATGTCTTTCTTGAGCATTGACATTGTCATCCGACATTTTGAGGGATTCTCTTGACATTTGAGGATTGATCCTCTCGACATTGATATCATTCAGGATGTGTCTTTGAATTTGACATTACCTGACATCTGTGACGCATTAGCCTGCTCAACATGAACCTAGGCTTCATTAAACTTGGCATCTTGACATCAATACACTTGACATTTGAACATACTTGGCAAACACTTCAACAAACACTATCTTTAATCTTGTCACACTTGTCATTTGATTTTTCGTCATGCTACTAGTTCCCTAAGGATGTCCTGATACTAGGATTTAGAGGAGCAATGACGTATCATGATGATTGTCTTATCTTTTTAAACTGTCATGCTACTAGTTCCTCGAGGATGTCCTACCTAGGATTTAGAGGAGCAACGACGTTTCATGGCTTGTCTTTCTTGTTTGTGGTTGGTTGTGACAAAAAGACTGAGTAGCTGAGTTCCTTGTATGAGTCATAATCATCCTTGTCTGCGACTACTTGTTCTATGTGATGGTGCAACTATGCACACCATTGATTTATGTCATATCATGGTGTTTGTTGGCCATTACAATAATTCACCCAATGATGATTAAAACAACACCTATTAGTACTTTGGCAGTACATTGAAGGATTATTTCTTCGCACTAACATCCATCTCCTTCTGTCTAGTAATCTCTCTTCTTCCGTCCTCTAATGATATCTTGTGACATACAAAAATATAATTACATACATGCTCATATATAGAAATTGTATTAGTACATTGCACAGTTACATAAATCCATTCACATGATTGCATTTACTTCACTAGCATAAATATATCATTAGCATCAATACATTTGCATTAACATAACATATACGCGCATTAAACCTTTTTCATACATCATCCATATCATTCATGCATACAAATTTAGGATCATAATGTAAAGCATCATATATTGCATAATCCATACATACACAATGCATCCATAATCATAAGCATGGCATCCATTAGTGTCACAAATATCATGCATATATAAAACATCATCATCATCATAAAGTAGCATCATTATTAGTACTAAGGCATCTCATCATAAATGACCATCATAAATGCATACATCACATAAAATATAATGCATCATCATAGGAGTCATAACATAGATCACATCACATGCACATAATACCATCATAATGCATCGTAACACAACACATAGCATAGAGTCCGCACCAAAACTACATCATTTATAATAATCTCAAAATAATGTCATAGGATAGGGTCTCGAGGAATCCCAAAAATAGAGCTCGTAGGCTCGATGGTCAATATATAAAGTGTCTCAACATAATGAAAGTAACCTGAAATATGCCCTAGCTGGTACCCTCCTCACCCCCTCGGGGTGAGGGACGAGGTGACTGATGCTCTCTCTCGGTAGCTGATGGTCTCTGCTCGGATATGGTAGGCTACCTCTATGACGACTCAGGTACCGTGGCAGATGGTCGGCTGTGATGTGACTTGTGCCTTGCTGATGATGTATGGCTGTGACTAGACCTATTCCCTGATGAGTGCTTGTGGCTGTGTGATGACTTGTGTCCCGATGACTCTCCAGATGAGGTAGACAGGCTCACACTACTATGGCTCCTGCTGTGACTCCTACTGCTACTTGAGCCACTCCCTGTCTCACTCTAAGATCGAGTCAAACTTGGGTCTCGCTGCTCTGCTGGAACGACTCTCTCATATAGTATCCTGTAGTGCACTTGACTAGCACTCACCCTCGCCATCTCTCTCGCCACCTCTCCCACAGGCCCAACACATAACTCTGCAAATTGTGAGCACCACTGTTGCACCTCCTGCTGACTCACCACCGCTTAATCCCTCTATACCCTCGTAACCTCCAGCTCTGCCTCTAGTGTTCTGATCCGGGCGAAGGCCTCATCCAACTGACTCTGCATATCTATCAATCGCTGACCGATTGTCGCATCTTGAGGCAATGGTGGTCTCCTAGTTGGAACCTCTTCACCCCCACCATCTAATCTCTAATCTGTCTCTCTGCATCATCCATCTGCTCCTCTCCTTCTATATCCTCCTCTCCACCGACATCTAACGCCTCCTCTCCCATGACCACATCCTCTTCCTTGGCCACCTCCACCTCTACCTCCGGACGAGGTCCCTCTAGTTGTTCTCCCTCTGGCTGCTCTCCCTTCGGCTGCTCTTCCTCTTCCCTGACCTCCCTCTCCTCTCCCTCACCTACCTCTCGGATAGGTGATAGCTGCACTCATGCGACCCATTGCCACACTCTCCTCACCTGCCTCTGACCTCTCCCACCACCCCCTCTGTCTCCCCCATCTCCTCCATCACCATCACTGCCACCTCTGCCTCCATCCCTCTCCCTCCCCCTGCCGCCATGTCTGCCTCCTCGCCCTGCTCAACACACATGTGGTAACACTGCTCGTCGATCCACTGACGCTAGTTGATCTGGGTTTGTCAAAGGAAGTGACCTATGGGTCTGCCACCATGCATCAAAATCCACGGTGGTCCTTGCATTTGTTGGTCCCTCGCTTCATCCCCATTGTTGTGCTACCAAGCTATCAATATGCTGCTCGACTACTGTCACTGCTATAGGTGGTCGCCACACTGTCTCCCGCAATGACCTTGAATACTCTGTGGTGCCTACAAGTACATCATGTTGCTCCCCAAACTGTGTTAGTACCCGCTGGGGCAAGTACATCTCTATGATGAGCTGTGACTGCACCGTCCACCCAATAAGATATCTGAACTGTCGACAAAATGATAAATGCTCCTCCTCTCCCAGCCACTGTCTGCAGTACTTGTATGGCCTCCACACAAACTCAACTAAAGTATCAATAGCATGCCACCAGTATCCTGTATCCCCCACTCCAGTTTGCGTCACTGACCTTGCATATAAGTACACATAGGGAATCCCTTCGACTAACCACCTTTGTACTGGCGACTGAAATACTGTAATGTGCTCCCATGCCCATATCATCAGGAGCGTGGTCCCACAATTGATACTGGTAGACTCTTTGTACGCAACATGATGAAGGCGATGGTACAACATCCCTAGCAAGCACGACCCCCAAGCAAACATTGTCTTGTCACGCATCATCCTGATCAACACATCCCCTCATCCGATCGGAAAACCATGACCTCGACTATCAAGGTGCATAGCATACACTCCCATTGACTATAATTCTCAGCCAGGAACTCCCAGCTAATCTCATACCCATGGATGCCCAACTGCGCTACATGCTTGTACTCATAGTAATATGTGATGGCCTGCAGTCCTTGTCTAGGATCATATACTACCCGGTCTCCGCTGATCGGAATCCATAGGACCCTGTAGACATCCTCAAGTGTCACATGGAATAATCCTCAAGTAATCTGTGATGGCCTGTAGTCCCCGTCTAGGATCAATCACATGGAACAATCCTTAAGTGTCACTGATGCCCAACTACACTACATCCTCGTGCTCATAGTAAACTGTGATGGCTTGCAATCCCCATCTAGGATCATATACTACCTGCTCTCCATTGATCGAAATCCGTAGGATCCTATAGACATCCTCAAGTGTCACTATAGCCTCTCATGTCGACAATTGAAACAGACATGTCTCAGAGTGCCATCTCTGCACCAACGCTGTCAAGAGACCCCTATTTTCCCAAATAATGGGCATATAGGTCACATGGAACAATCCTAGCCGCATCAATCGCCTTTGCTCACCTACCCTCAACTGATCTCTGAATGCATATGTCATCAACCGAAACTCTCATCTATATGTTGGCAAAAATCGTCTCTGCACACACAAACAATGGTTAGCACATCACTCAATATCCTCCATATCATCTAACTAATAAAAAATGCACAAATAAAATGAGCCTAAACCATGTCAACCCTGGCCATAGTTAATTGCATCGTTCTGCCCTTCGCTTGCATTGCACAAATCATATGCATTGCTCCATCCCTCAGATGTGTCGTGCTACAACGATTGGTTTGTTTGGCTCCGCAGATGCACCACTTTATTACCATTATGTTGTTTCCCCCATCAGTACTCAATTGCACCGTTTGACTTTGAACCTAGACTACCCCTTGTAGTTGTGTCGCGACACATCAAATGCGTGTAATGCTAATGCGTTTGCATGCTTTATGCACACAGATGCGTTGAACTACAAAATGACACATTTAAAACCCTAACTTTGAGGCCCTATAAAGCATGTAAAACGATAAAATTACAAAGTGGGTATAGGGTACATACTGGTGCTTCTGAGCCCTTTGGCTGTCGGTATGTCTGTACTCAGTATCCCCGATAATCGGCCTCTAGAATCATCTTTGCGTAGTGTCCTCTTGCTCTGAGCTCTGAATCTCCTAAGGGCAACGGTGAAAATGAATTACCTTTTTACCCTCCTCAAGCCTATTTATAGGGTGAAAATTAGGGTTTCCCCTAGGGCTTCAAAACTGGATGCACTTTTTTGGCATGTTCGAACGCCTTTTTGACTGCTTTAAACTTGTCAGAATTTAAAACCGATTGCACCATTGTTTTTTGGTCATCAAATTGACTTATTGGGACACTTTCCAAATTTTTCTGACACTTGGCCAAAATTCTCAAATTTTCCCGAGTGGGCATAGATACTCCATACCTTCACTGGAGCATATCTTGAACTGAATTTTCTTTGTCACAATGCGATAAACTGCATTATGACAAAGAGGGGCAAAATGTAGACACATAAAATTGACCTAGGCCTGCAAACTTTATTTTTCTTCACATTTCTTCTCAACATAATTAAAATATTTAAATTATGTCCTCTAGTCCAAATTCAACTATTAATTAAATAATTCTCAATTATTTAATTAATTCATATCTTTTATTCCTTTTGACTATTTAAATAAATAAATTACATTTATTTTATTTAAATGTCGCCAATTTCTTATGTCTCTTTATAATTAAATAAATTCCTAAATTTATTTAATTATTATTCCCCAACTATTTCCTTTTGATTATTTAAATAAATAAACTCTATTTATTTATTTAAATACGTCATTATTTCCTTATGTCATACTTGCAATTTCTGAGTACACTTGCTATCTTGAGTCAAATCCTTCAATGTTTGCTTAGGTCTTTGTCATAGGTCAATGGTTGCTCACAAAAAATCTGAGGGCAAATATCATTTTACAACAAATGGAGAAGGGCAATGAAGGTTAATCATGGAGGGCATGGAGGCTGCTTGGTGAAATTCTTCCTTTCTTTTATGCTATTTTGCTCCTTTGTGCTTCATTGCTTAGCTAGGGTTTATTTTATGCATTTTATTTCAGGATAACCTAGATTTTTTACCTTAGTTACAAGTCTTAATTAATTAATTATAGTTGGAGGAATTAGGTACTAAGGTCATTTAATAAACTAACCTCAGGGAGGAAACAAAAATTGATTGCTGAAACATAGAAAAATAGATTCACCAAAATGAGGGTGATTGATTATATGATGCACCTATCTTTCTACTTTCATTAAGAAAAAGAGATCCCCAAAGGTAAGATTGACTTTCAACTCTTAGGTGAGTCAACCTTAATGGAGATCTTGTTGTTTTCCTTATGCAAAGAGGACGGGGTAAAATCTACTTGAACAACACTTAGGGGAGAAAAACTAAAAATAGTAAATGAACTCAATGATGTAATGTGAAACTTGAATAATCAATTTAAAGCATAACATAAATAGAAACAACAAACTTTTGGCAGATTTGGTAAGGGTAAGAGACTGTGCACCTGTCACCAAAAGTTGTTGCAGAGTGTCCTCTTGGGACAGATTCACCCTAGGGCGAATGAGTCTTTGTAGGGATTTTTTGTTCAATTTTCAGGGTCCTTTGAAGGTGGATTTGAGCTTCTGTTTGCCCCATGTTTCATTTCTGAAAAGTTAGAAATAAATTTAGGATCTTAGTTTCTATGTCTTGACAACTTTGACAACTTTGCAAAATTTCACTTTTGATCAATCTTCAATCCTTCTTCACCTGCAAATCTGCACATACAAAGAGAGGAGAAAAATGTTTATTTTTGGTGTATAAGGGTTTGCCTTGGTCAAACCCTAGTTTGGTAATTAAACCTTGAAATGAAATGAAATATGAATGGAAGGAATGATGAATGAACAATGCTATGTTGCAACCTACCAAACCCTTGAATGGAAATCCTTAGAGGGTTGAAGTCTAACACATCTCTGTAAGGTCTTGATCTTGCATGAAATGGCTTGATTGGATGTTGAGCTTTAATGCTTGAAACCTACATCACAATGTTAGCCCCAAAAAACATGCATGAAAACACATAAATCTTGACATCATGATAGGATCTTGAATGCTGCTATAAATGACTAAGAAATCTGCTCTTCAATGCTCTTGACAATAATATTTGCTCATATGAAAGTTGCCCTCTTGCTAGATGTTTTGAATTGATAAAGTAACTATGTATTTATTGGTGATTTTCTAATTTCCTGATAATTAAAATTCAAAAGCCGACAATTGCAACTTGAATTGGGATCATTAAAATACCACCAAAAAAATATTTTAAATTGGGTTCTAGAATCTAAAGGGGACCAATTTTCCTTTGGGCAAATGGGTCCTAGGACCTAAATCTAGGACACATAATTTTCAAGGTGTTTAATTTGATGTTTGCAATTGTTTAATATAGGTTCCCCTTTCGGAAAATGAGATTAATTAGGCTTTTAAATGCATAATTGGATCGATTAAAGGCTTAATTAAGTCTAATTAATTAAGGGACCCAAACATAGTGTGAAAATGTAAAGGTGTACATTTTTCTACACTACATTTAGCCCCCACTTTAGTGAGAGGATGATCCCTATGCTCAAACTCACATTAAAATAGACAATAGACGTTAAGAGGTGTCCAAGTGTACAAATGTTGATGTGATAGGATAACAAAGATCAAGGAGGGTGATCAAGCCCCCAAGATCTAAGATCCCATGGCAAACCAACATAAGCACAAAGGGACACAAACAAGATGTGTAAGATATAAGCAACAAGACACAATACATAATAATAAAATATCAAATTAATGCAAGGAGGAAAGAAAGATGGACTAGCATGTTGTATTATTCTACACCAATCAAATACACCCATAAGGATGTAAAATCACTTATGAAACACATGGATCCACAGGAAAGAAAGTTGTGTTATGCTTGGTGGCCATGCGAAATATGCTCACAAGGGCTAGTGAAACTTAGTGTCCACTAGGTGAGCCCCTAAGAAAAATATGAGAAACACACACTAGGTCGGTACGTACCCATAAAAAGGTGGTTGATGGGAAAGTCATGCCATGTCTATAGGCTCCATACATCAACTATACCAAAAGTTATACCTCCTGATAACTTCGATAAGGCACCACAAATATGGTCACAAGGCTAACACACTGCATTATGCTAGGCACTCATGAAGAACACGGGGCTCCACTAGCAAACAAGTTGTGTTATGCTTGGTGGCCATGATAAAGTTGTACATGCAATAGGATAGGATAGTCAAAGAGGTTTTTCTTAGTTCATGAAAGGTCTCACCTTAGGGAACATTGTGCTTAATGTCACCAAGAGAGGACTAGTCGAGGATACAAGATTCACAACTTAGGGAATGCAAACCGTAACATCACCACTAAGAGGAATGTCATATGCCAAGAAAGGTCACACTCTTGAAGGACATCAAACCCAATGCCACCATCAAGAAGACACATCACATGAAGTAAGAAGACCACACTTTGAATAAAAATTTCACACTTTTTGGGAGATGTATGCTATCATCACTAGGAAGGGGACATGTAAACAATGAATGAGGGAAATTATGCCCCTCACTTAAAATGTCAGCATACTTGCTATGTTGTTATTTTAAGTAGAAAGAGAGGAAGAGGGGATCCTTGAAAAGAATGCACACCTCCAAAAACTAGTTATTGTTGCCCCCCCAATCATAGAGATAGAGACAACAACCAAGAACTATCATGTTGCTGCCAAGAGAAATATGGTTGCATCTAATATTGTACCACCATGAATGACAATGAACAAGAAATATTAATCTACTAATGCCACATAGTGATGAGCAACATGGTAGAATTAAAATCAGTATCAATTAGAGGAAATAGGTGCATCAACACAAGGAAGAGCACCACAATCCTTAAGATGTTGAATTTTATCACTCAAAGCATTACATTCATTAGTTCAATGATCGTGTACTCGATGATATGCACAAAATGAACTCTTGTTGTAAAATTCCTTTCATGTTCTTGGAGGGAGAGATATCAAGCGAGCTTGGAGAAGCCTTGACAAGGTATCATCTTGATCAATACTAGGTGTTCCTTTCTTTTGTGACAAAGATATTTATTTCTTAGTACAAGGTGTTGTATGTACACAAGACTCTTTAGATTGTGAGATTTTGTACTCTCCCATAAAGGAGGGTGTAAAATCTAATGAACCCCAATCATTACTAAGACATGTGTTTGAAGATGTCCTAGGAGTGTTTTGTGTGATGACATTGATATTAAGCGAAGATTTTTTTGATGCTTTCATTTCTTTCGAAGGACAATAACCAAGACCGCTAGTTGTTCTTGTGTGTTAGGCTCTATAGGGACACATATACCTTGTTCTTTATCACCACGTCCTTTCCATTATAGCCAAGTTGTTTCAAAAGTTCATAGCCTCTTCCATAATGCTTTTCCATTTCTTTTGGATTTGGTGGCTTCTAATGATCACACTCTCCATATGTGGATGTGTAATTGTTGTTTTCTTCTTTGCTAAAAGTTGTGGACTCACGTGCTTTTGATGACTTAGCTTGTGTGGACAGTATGTTTGTTTCTTTCTCTTTTCCTATCTTGTGTGTAATCTTGTATTATCCCATGAATGTAGGTGTAAAATACAATGAACCCCAATCATCATCCAATAGCTTTGTGACATCTTCAATATTCTTCTCTTTTTCTTCCTCTTGCACGGGTTCTACTTTTGAAGTTGGTATCAATGTTTTCAAAGGACTTTCCTTGTCCTTCTTAGTGTGCACACAACTTTCTGGTTGGGGGCCAGCCTTGTTGTTGTAAACATACTTCATTAAATGATGAAGATTTGAAGGTACCCCATTCATTTCATGAATCCATGGTCTACCCAAAAGAAGATTGTATGAGAGATCTTGAGGCATAACATAGATAGGAGTTTGCAATGTGACCTTTCCAACACTAATAGGCAATGTTATCACACCAAGTGGTTGTTTTCCCACATTATCAAATCCACAAATAGACAAATTATCTAGTTGAATTTGACTCTTGTCCACTCTAATCTTATCAAGAAGGCTTACACTACAAACATTGAGTGTCAAACCATTATCAATGAGAGTATGTTTAATGCGAGACCTATTACCTTTAATGTTAATATCAACCACTATCATTAAAGCATCGTTTTATTTTTTCCCTTCTAATGGAGGTAACTCATCTTGATGGAATGTAATGTCTAAGTTGACTGAGTTCATACCTTGAATTAGGGCTACTACATCATTTGGTTGCACACTAGGAGGAATAACAACTTGTTGTAAGGCATTTTGAAGCATGCTATGATAATTAGGTGATGCTTGAATAAGGTCCCATAAAGAAATCTTAGTAGGAGTGTTGTGAAGTTGTTCTACAAGGTCATATTCCTTTCCATTGTGCAAAAGAAAATGAGGAGCACTAGGAAAGATAGGTTGAGGTAATGTTAATGAAGTAGGTATGGTTTGTGGTTGCCTATTGTTCCTTGTGTTGTATGTATGAGCAATAGTATTATAACTTGGTTGCTATGAAACATTGTTACTAGTGAGTTGCCTTGAAAAATTTAAGATAGCTCCTGGAAGTTGTTGGTGTTGTGGTCGTCCTATGATAAGAAGTGGCTTAGGAGATGACTTGGGAGGTCCAATAATTAGAGGACTCTTAGGAGGTCCAATGATTAGAGGACTCTCAGGAGGTCTAATAATCAAGGGAGATCTAATATTTAGAACCTCAACAGACTTATCCTTATTTTGACGCTCTTCTAGCGAAGGGGAGTCTAATGTCACCCCATCATCTTCATCTAAGGAAGCCATATTACTATTGTTTGAAAGACATGTATCAATGTTATCATCATGTTGCACTATGATATCTTCCCTAGTAGGAGAGTTTTTAAGAGAGGAGAAAACAATATTCTCATGACATTCAATGGTTGGGTCTTCTAAGATATCTTCATCACAAGTAGGGGAGGTATCTAGAGAAGAACAACTATAATTTTCTTCCCTTATCAATGATGACATCACTTGTACAAGAATGTCTTCCCAATTAGGAGAAGCATTGGGAGAGGGAGCAACAAGATTCTCATGACTCTCAATGGTTGGATCTTTTAACACCAAGACACCTTCGTCACAAGTAGGAGAGGTGTTGGGAGAACAACTAGGATTATCATGATTGTCAATGCGTGCATCCTCTTGTATCAAATCATTCTCACAAATAGGAGAGATAGGAAAAGTGATATTAGGGGATGTGTCAATGGTCTCATCCTTGTATCCAACAAAGTCTTCCCAAGTAGGAGAGGTAGGGGAAGAGGAACAAGTAGGATTCTCATGACTCTCAATGATGGGTTCTTCTAACACCAAAATATCTTCTTCTCAAATATGAGAGATATTGGGATGAGAACAAACTAGATTATCATGATTCTCCAAGGTTGTATTCTCTTTCACTAAGTTTCACACTCGGGAGAGGGATCAATGAAAAACAAGAAAAGAGGGGAAAGTATTTCATATTCATATGCTTGTAACAACAATTTCTTAGAGTATTCAACAAAATAAAAAAATAGATCATGGAGTATGATAATAAGAGAATTTTGTAATGAAAACATGATGTAACAATTGTTCTATAGATCTGAAATGCAACAATTTTTCCAATTTCCAATGCCTAAACTAAATTAATGATTAGACCTAATGCATAAAGTGAATTTACCAGTGGATTTGGGAAGTGTAGAAGACCACAAAAATGCCTAGAAAAGTTGGTTCTGATGGGCCCTCAAGGACTCATTCCCCCAAGGGCGAATGACTCCTTGTACAACATTTTTAAAAATGAAAAATGTAATTTCTGAGTTATTGTTTGTGTTCTTTGTTCTAAGTTACAAATTGTGGTTTCAGTGACAATTTTTTCCAAATTTAAGTGTCCTAATGCAAATAAAATTAGTGACAATTGATGAACAAAGTGACACTTTTTGAAATGCAATTTTGACCAAATTTGTTGATGTAAATGACTGAAAATATACTAATATGCAAGTACTATGCAAAATCAATGCAATATGCATGCAATTTTTTGGATTTTTTTAGATTTTAAACAATGCAAAATGCAAATCTAAAAGCATAAATAAGATGCAAACTAATGCAATTTTTGTTAGTGTAATTAATATTTAATTACACTTGCATAACTTTACTTAGGTAATACTTTTATTTTTTAGGTTAATTAATTCTCATCCTTATCTTGTTGAGATATCTTGTTGCTCAAGATAAGATTAGGGTTATGCATAGTTTGCTTTTATAAAACAAATCATCTCATGTAATTATGAATTCCTGAATAATATTATTTGCACATCTTTTTGCAATAGCTTTGTTTTTTCTGATTTTCTCTTATGTGGAAAGTTTTTTGGTTTGCATGTTTGATCTTGGTTTCTAACATGGTATCAGAGCCTTGATTTGCAACCCCTTCTCAGATTTTTGAGAAAATCATTGCAGAGTTTGTTTGGGGTTCCTCGAGGGTTTTATTCCTTGAGCATATTTATGAAGCGTTTTGGATTAGATTGGGGTTTTCCATTGGATTCAGAGCACTGAGAAGGTCAGAAATGACTTTTATTTCAAAGATTTTGGTCATCGTTTGCCAGATCCATGAGGGTTTCAAGCTCAGTGATTTTTTTGAGAGATCTAGGGGTCACCTAATTTTCTGGGCACTTTGGGCCAAAACGAACCTCGCTATTGGATTCACAATGCCCAAAAACCCTTATTTTCATATAAAGTTTGTCCAGTTTAGACACAGTCATTTGGAGAGGCAAATTTGTTTTGCGGGGAGGTCGTACAACCTCCCCAACATGTAGATCGAGGCACTTTTTTTTGAAAAATTTCAAAAGTTTCAAAAAAAAATTCAAAAAAAATCAATGGAGGATCGACGCTCACCGTAGAAATGGATCTCGCCACTGATCCGCCGCCAAGAGGCCACCGGCCACCTGGCGGCCACCAGTGGCTCTCCCATCCTCCAACACATTCACCGCCCGGTGGCCACCCCTCCACCGGCGGTAGCCGCTCCCACTGCCCGCGCCACCGGTTGCTTAGCCGAATGTTCAGCCCCCGAGGGCTTCAAAGCATCGGCCGCTGGTTCCATTTGGGACCAAGCACCCCACGCCAGCCCCCGATGGACTCTCAAGCCCCTGTGGTGGTCACATTGGTGACTAGGGGCCGCACCCAACACCCTGTCGCCAGCCCCCTGGTCCGCCCAGGTGACCAGGGGCTTTACTTTTCAGCCCCTAAGGGCTCCTGAAGGTCTACTTGGGCAGATTCAGAACAGTTTCACGGAATCGGTCACAACTTTTGCATACAATGCCATTTTTTCACAAATGAGATATCGTCGGAAAGCTGGTTCTGAGCTCTTCGCAATGGTGCAGGTGTGATTTTTTGGTTTTGCTTTTTTGATGCCTTCTTCAGCCTCGGAAGTCACATGTTGTTTTCACTCCAGAAGACATATCTTTTGACTCGCTTATCCTTTTTTCGCCATTCTTGTGGCGTTGGAAAGCTGGTTCAGTCCTCTACACAGATCTGAGGTCTATTTTTATTTTTTGTTTATGCATATTTGCATTCTCTCCTTTTACAATCATTGGGTTATTGTAATAAATAAACTGAAATAAAGTTCCATCAGGGGGGTTTCTTGCATAATAATTTGATTAGAGTGTGCATGCACTTTGATCTTCATCTTGTTTTGATGACATATCACAAGGGTTATATTTGGTTTCTTAGTTTCTTTTGGCCACATTTTTGCTCATAGTTTGACACATATCAGATTCACATCTGTTCACACTTTAGATTGAGAGCCTATAGTTAATGATCCACATTGGATCCATCTCACTTTGAGGGCCGTGTTTTTATGGTTAATGTTCTAGAGTTTTTATGGTACTTGTTCCCATGGAAGAGTTTTAGTCTCAGTTTGGCATCAACATCGAGATACACAGTTTCCAGATTTTGTCATCATTTCATCTATTGTTGCTTCACAAATTCCAGGGTTGTTCCAGTTTGTGAGTTTTCCAGTGTTTCGTGGCATCGAGTCTACTGTCGCATTATTATGATTCCACTTTGGTTTCTTGTAGACAAAATTATCTTTTCCTTGTTTGTTGGATTGCGGTTCCATTGTTACTCCACAATGTTCTTCCAGTGCTTCTTTGCAACAGTCATCTCATTGTAGGGGGTTTTGTCCCACTGGGTTTTCCTTCTCTACCTTATTATTGCATCTATACATGGGTACCTAATCAATGCCTTGTTGTCGGGACCCATTCATGCTTTCTTACATTCATCTTAGTTTTAGGTGCATGCTTTTTTAGTCTCCCTAAGTTGCACTTATGGGGGGGTGTTAGTGTAATTAATATTTAATTACACTTGCATAACTTTATTTAGGTAATATTGCAATTCCTAGGTTAATTAATTCTCATCCTTATCTTGTTGAGCTATCTTGTAGCTCAAGATAAGATTAGGGTTATGCATACTTTGCTTTTATAAAACAAATCATCTCATTTAATTATGAATTCCTAAATAATATGATTTGCACATCTTTTTGTAATAGCTTTGTTTTTTCTAATTTTCTCTTATGTGGAAGGTTTTTTGGTTTGCATGTCTGATCTTGGTTTCTAACAATTTTAACAACTCTAAATGAAATGCAAACTAATGCAAATCCTAGATCTAGGGTTTGAATGAACTTCAAATCAGAAATTAAGATGTATAATGTCAGGTTCACCAAAATGAAACATAGAAAAATAGATTCACCAAAATGAGGGTAATTGAAGATGTGATGCACATATCTTTCTACTTTCATTAGGGAAAAGAGATCCCCAAAGGTAAGATTGACTTTCAACCTTTAGGTGAGTCAACCTTAATAGAGATCTTGTTGTTTTCCTTATGCAAAGAGGACAGGGTAAAATCTTCCTAACAACACTTCGAGGAGAAAAATTAAAAATAGTAAATGGACTCAATGATGTAATGTGAAACTTGAATCATCAATTTAAAGCATATAAAAAATAGAAACAACCAACTTCCGGTAGATCTGAGAAGGGTGCACTTGTCACCAAAAGTTGTTGTTGAGTGTCCTTATGGGATAGATTTGCCCAAGGGCGAATGAGTCTTTGTAGGGATTTTCTGCTCAAGTTTTAGGGTCCTTTGAAGGTTGATTTGAGCTTTTATTTTCCCTAGGTTTCACTACCGGAAAGTCAAAAATAAATTCAGAATATGAGTTTTTGTGTCTTGACAACTTTGACAACTTTGCAAAATTGCACTTTTTATCAATCTTCAATCCTTCTTCACTTGCAAATCTGCACATACAAAGAGAGGAGAAAAATGTTTGTTTTTGGTGTATAAGGGTTTGCCTTGGTCAAACCCTAGTTTGGTAATTAAACCTTGAAATAAAATGAAACGTGAATGGAAGGAACGATGAATGGACAATGCTACGTTGCAACTCACCAAACCTTTGAATGGAAATCCTTAGAGGATTGAAGTCTAATACATCTCTCCAAGGTCTTGATCTTGCATGAAATGACTTGATTGGATGTTGATCTCAATGCTTGAATTGTTGCTTGAATGATTGAAACCTACATCACAATGTTAGATCCAAAAAACATGCATGAGCATATATAAATCTTGACATCATGATAGGATCTTGAATGTTGCTATAGATGATCAAGAAATCTGCTCTTCAATGCTCTTGACAATAATACTTTCTCATATGAAAGTTGCCTTCTTCCTAGATTTTTTGAATTGATTAAATAACTATGTGTTTATAGGTGATTTTCTAATTTCTCGACAAGTAAAATTCAAAAGCCGACATTTGCAATTTGAATTGGGATCATTAAAATACCACCAAACATATATTTTAAATTGGGTTCTGGAATTTAAAGGGGACCCATTTGCGCTTGGTTGAATGGGTCCTAGGACATAAATCCAGGACATACAATTTTTAAGGTGTTTAATTTGATGTTTGCAATTGTTTAATAGAACTTCCCCTTTTGGAAAGTGGGATTAATTAGTCTTTTAAATGCATAATTGAGTCAATTAGAGGCTTAATTAAGTCCAATTAATTAAGGGACCCAAACATAGTGTGAAAATGTAAAGGTGTACATTTTTCTACACTACAATGGTGAGAAGGGTAATTAATTAAATAATGTTTTATTTAATTAATTATGATAATATGATAAGTGGCAAATTATGAGAATAATTAATTAATGGAAAATTAGTAAGATGAGGGTTAGTGGTGAATTTGGGGTGTCTACATTTTTCCTCTTATTGATATTGCATCATGACTACAAGGAGTGGTGTTGTATCAAAGAAGATTAAAATATAGTGGTTAGATTTGGATGAGGACTAGTGACAAAATGCCTCAGTCATTGGAAGATGAGGAGGGATGATGAGGGGAGAGTTAGGTATTCTCCTTGAAGAGGATAGGCAGGTTCAAAGAACATAGGTATGCTCTTGAAGTGAATGGGAGGACTAATGTAGAAGGGCTGGAGGAAGGTTAGAAAAGTTAGGGAGGGTAATGGATAGGATATGATAAGAAGGTGGAAAGATTAAGGGGATGGAGAGATGGGGGGATGAAGGGATGGATGAGAGTCATTTTGCAGTAGTGTAAGCAACCTTGATTTGATGTTGTACTTGATGTTGTGCCAAGGTATAAACAACTAGGGTGACGATGTACCAAGTACATGATAAAAAGGTCGAATGCAAACATATGCCTTATGGCACCGTGATATGCAAGGCCATGATGCCTATGTGGCAATATGGTGCAAAGACTGTGATAGATGCAAGCAATGAAAATACACACAAGCAACAAGAAAGCATGCACATCAAGCCAAAAGAAAACCAAGATTGTGCCCCTCATCAAGCTGAAAACTATTTGATTGATTGATGGATTGATAATGATGAGAATAACAATGCTAACAATGAGAACATTGCATATCCTAGAATTGTGTTATTAATGATAAGAAAACATGAGGATTGGGAACAATATATAATAATTAAATTAAAGTGGATCAATAGATTATCAATTGATTTGGATCAAAATTGATGGATGCTTTTGGATGATGTGCTATATTACATGGGTTAGGATTGATTGCATTTGGATGGATTTCTTTGGGATATTTGGATTGGATGAGAGGAAGAATGATATATGGATTAGGTGGAATGGACTGCATAAAGGATTGGGGAGAAGGGAATACAGTGGATATGATGGTTAGGATAGTGGAATGGATGGGAACCAATCACAAAGGCGAACCGAGGCTTGGGACAAGGACGAGAGGATGAAGGTATTTCTTAGATAGGAGATAAGGGGATTGAGTAGATGGATTAGGGGGGTGAGGATATGAGATAAATGGTGATAGGAGATAGGAGGATATTTGGGATGGAGGATAAAAGGATGAAGGACTACTGGAAGGAGGATGTAGGATTATTGGATGGAGGACTAGAATGGAGTGATAGGAGGATGTAGTTCGAAGGTCTATGTTGTAGAGGAATAAGATGCACCATGCTAGTTTTAGTGTAGTTGAGGATTGGAAGTGGTAAAGGATGCATGAGATGGAAGGATGGTGTGCAAGGGGGTAGGTTGTAGATGAAGTAAGGTTTGTATTGTCCAAAACATGCATGGATATGTTGCCCCTAGTCTTTATCAAGATCAAAGGTAGAAAATCAGGATGAATTGGACAAGATGGGAGGAAGGAGATAGAATGAGGGAGATGGGTTGAAGTGGATGAAGCTTGTCCCCAAGTGTAGTGTGCAAGAGGATGGGGGATTACATTGATACCTATTTGCTAGGTTTCCATCATGGTATTTTCTTAAGGTTCCATGAGAAGTATTTTTTACCATTGGATGAGTTATTTCTCTTTACTTTTTTTTTTGAATTTTTTTTGGATAGTATGGATGGAGAAGGAGGAGGATAATGATGTGGATAAATAAGTGTGAAAGATAGTGGATGGGTGATAGGGAAATGGAGGAAATATTCAAGCGTCTAGTTCCATGGATGATATCCCTTGAAGACGTTTTGCTATGGACCATGGTAAGTTTGTTTATGCTCATAGAATTTGGTGGAAGGGGTATGAAGTGGATGGGGAGATAGGATAAAAAATTTATTTGAGGCTTGAAGTAAAGGAATGTGATGGAGAATGGGTGTTGGAAGATTTGTGGATGAGTGGATTGGAATTTTGTCAGGACCAACATTGACACACACCTTGATTGGTATTGAAGCCTTGGATTCAAAGTGGATTGTGAATTTGGGGATTTAGATGGGGGTGTTGGGATGATGGATTTTGGGATTAAGGACCCAAAATGGATTTAGGAGATGATGGAGGACTTCAGATGGTGTATTTTGGGATATAGGGGCTCAAAATGAATTTGGAAGTTGAGAGATTCTTAGGTGGACGATTGGAGAACTTAGGAGTGGAGGAAGCTTTTGGAGGAGCAGATTTGGATGCCAACTTGGATTGTGCTTTAGGATGCATTACTCTTTTTTTTTTCTTTGGAATCGATATGCTTTTTATTTTTGATTTTTGCTTCATGGGCCTTTGTGGTCTTTTGAATCTATCTTGTTTTTGGATCAGAGGCTTAGAATGTGATATGGAATACATATCCCATAATTTGGACTTTGTTAAAGCACTATTTTTATGTGCATGTACAACACTAGTGAAATATTGATATATAAAGAATAAAAATTCCAATCTATAGGATTGAATACAAAATATGGTGCTTGTGAATGCATGGCTACATAAAAAAACTCTTGACTAGAGTCTTTGATAAGGCATTCTTTATTTTGGGACACATCAGAAAAAATGGGTATTTTAGATGTGAGAATGATGAATTATAGGATTAAAGCACATGATTAGTACTTGTGAATGTAAGTGCACATAAACTATTAAATTTTGTTTTTTGGTGAGACACATAAGGCATGTTCCTCATGGTTGAGATGGATATATACAGTGTAAGAATACTAGATTTTTCAAGTAGGAAATAATATGTAGTACATAGGAGTTTAAGTCCATACAATTAGATTAAATTGGGATGTCATGTGAGGGACTCAATATTATATCACCATGTACTACATTAGCAAAATATGGCCATGCGAGGGGCAAGAAAGCTAGATTGAAAGACTAGAGGATGGGATAAAATTCTTCTCAAGATAAATCTATACCAAAAGGATTACAACATCATGTTGTGAATGCAAGTCTACACCTAGATACCATAGCAAAATTTCCTTTGATAAATGGGCATGTAAAGAGTGAACATGATATGAAATGTGATTAGATCACGGGACATGGTAGTGATGAATGCTATTAGAATATTAGGATGCTATAATATAATATAATATAGTAATGTAGCTCCTATTACATTTGTTTGTAATAATATTTTGTAATTGCCATTATTATACTTTTTGTAGCTATTGTCTATTCTTAGACATTATTCACTAATATAAGGTTGAGATTCCCTCTTAAGAAATCATGCCTCTTCTCTCATCTCATTCTTTTGTTCATACTAACATTAGTATTAAAGAGCCATTGTTCAATTGAGAAAAAGTAGGCAAGTAGGGAAGGTGAAGCTAAAGGTCATATGCATTTCTTTATAGTTGCTAGGCTACAAGAGGTTGTGAAAAATATTGTTGTTGGTAGAAATTTAGTCAACAAGCCATTCCAAAGGTTGTGGATGAAAAAATCTTATAAGTTGTGGAAAAAGGCATGCGAGAGTTATGCAAACTATTGGCCATGCATCACATAAGAGTACAAGCCATGAACTTGAGGTAACATCTTTTGTGTTTTTGTTTGAGTTGTTTACACATTAGATCTTGAATAGAAAAGGCATAAGCTAGATTCCAAAAGTATTAGATATTTCTTTGTTGGCTATAGCGAACCATCTAAGACATATATGCTTATTGATATCTCTACTAAGCCATTTGTAGTAGGGATATTGATGTAAGAGAAACTAGCATATATATATTATTTATTAATAATATTTATAAAAATGTCGAGAGATATCCTTCTGGAGGTGTCTATTTTTAGTTAGATTTATTAATAAAAGTGCAATAGACACCTTGAGAAGGATATCTCTCGACATTTTTATAAATATTATTAATAAATTATTAATAATATATATATATATGCTAGTTGGCATAGTCATTCAAAAAATGTATGAAGGAAATAGGTTGGAATGGGACATGATGACACCAAAAAACATTATAATTTATTATTCAAAAACTAATTTATTATTTATATTGATATACACATCTTATTTAAGATGAAATGAGGTTTTCAGATGAGCTATGTATGCTTGTGCAGTGAGACGAAGACGCTTATGTCAACGTTTTGCTTCAATCTCATCGTCTGCATCATAAGCTTATGATTGTGTAGTGAGACAAGGACGTTTATGTCGACGTTCTACTCCATCCTCATCGTCTGCATCATAGGCTTGGTCAAGCTTATCACAAACTCTCCTTGTCTGGCATCGCACATCAAAGAGAAAACAATCTAGCAAACCTTGTCTAAGCATCTCATCAAGTTGCAAGTTACCGATATTCTAAAGAGCATGTAATAGAGCAAAATAAAATTCGATGTTGTCTACAACATTATGACTTTCATATGTATTAGCATTATTACTGGCATTCACTTGTACAAAAAACATTCAATCAATATTGTAATTTCTTGTTTAAAATAAAAAAAAAGAATGAGATGTACAATAATTAGATTTACTTACAACTCTTTCTAGCTAAACATGTATAGTTCTGCATGGAATCTATTATTGTGTAGCCGCCCAATGTTTCCAATGCAAAGCCTTCCAAAGTCCCCAACAAATTACCTTATCTATGTCTTCTAAATCAAGGATGAAGTTGATTGAAGAATGCCTCGGTGAAGAAGAATCTGAAATGTTTGTTGAAGAAATCACACATTATTTTTAGTGCATCCTAATATAAGGCTCTGGAGATCTATGGGAATGCTGGGTTGTTGGTGCGTAGTCGTGAAAGATTGAAAATTGAGCACTAATACTATATTGAAAATAGTTTAACAAAGACTGGAAAATTGAACAAAAAATTGTAAAAGATTAACACTGCAATATTATTCAACTACTAAAACTTAAAAACTACAACGTTGAAAATATTTTTTTGTATATTCAAAACTGTGTATAATCAGCTATAGTACATGACTCTATAGGGTTTCAAAGCAACACATCAAAGCTGTGATCCAAAAAAAAAACTTGAAAAACTAAGTATGTTTTTATGATGCAAGTTAAACAAAGCTTTAAAACGAAGCTAAATTAAGGAAACTATTGTAGTGTACAAACAGAAACATTATAATGTTTTAAAAGCTAAAACTAAAAACATAAACTAAAACAAGGAAATTTTTGCACTATGCAAAGTGCTTTAAAATCTTCTTTAAAACTAAAAAGTATTGACTCATTCATATCTTCATATCTTGTCCATTACAATCTCGTCCATTTCCATCTTGACTGCCAACTGTGCATGTCAAAATAATTGCAGGGAATAAAAATGTACTCAGTTTTTTCATTCCTTATGTGACTGTAGGAAGCCTCTTGGCTTAACAAATTTATATTTTTATTGTGTTCAATTGAAGGTCATTGTTCGTGAATCTAGAATTATGGTAGCTTTGAGAAATTTGTCTTGGAGCAAGACTTTTGCAAGTTTCAATAATCTCTAGTTGATGAATTGCAAAATTTGAATGACTTTGCCTGTACTAGCCAGGGTGGATAGTCTCACCACCGAATTGGATCTTCTCCAAGAGGATTTTCATCCTTGAGAAGAATGAGATGAGTTGAGTTCAATCCCTAAACCACAAGGGTTTCACCAGAGAAAATGTAATAATCTGCAATAATCTGCATAATGCAAATGAATTCACAAAACTCCTTTTATAACATTTTCAGAAGTTTTTCGAAAAATATAATATAAAATTACTTTATAAATTAAATAAGCCTTATTACTCCAAAAAATGATTTATTTTATTATCTAAATATTCTTGATGCTTTAAATCACTTTACCAGTGTCCAACATTTAAAAATTTCAATTCTCATTCCAATGAGCTATTACACTAAGGTGCCCATTAGATTATTTTAATAAAATTAGTAATTTTAATAAAAATAATTAAAATTAAAGCCACAATTATACCCAAGTTGCGAAAATTGTCGAAAAGCATCAAAATCAAAATTTGATTGCATTGAAGTGATATTGATGATGAATAATGAAAATCGAGCTTGACCAGTTGACTTAATATAAATAGACGCTCTCTCTAAGAAATAAGAAAATGAGGACATTACATAATAACAAATGCAAGTCCATACCAAAAGACCAAAATATAGTCTTATGTAACACACATGCTTATAAAAGGGATGTACCATGAAAACATAATATGGACATATAAAACACAAGAAATGAAGTTTAAAATTTTACACCAATTACCAAATTGGGATCTTTAATGAGGCATTTAGTAAATTATAAGTCTGTACCACACAAGCATGACATGTTCCTATGAGAAGTCAGAACATGTTGTAAGATTAGAACTCATGAAATACTAGAGTTATGAATGGGATTTATTAAGCCGAGAGGCTTCCTACAGTCATATAAGGATTGAAAAATATAAGTACATTTTTATTCCCTGCATTTATTTTGACATGCACAGTTGGCAGTCAAGATGGAAATGGACGAGATTGTAACATACAAGATATGAAGATATGAATGAGTCAATTCTTTTTAGTTTTAAAGCAAATTTTAAAGCACTTTGCATAGCGCAAAATTTTTCTTGTTTTAGTTTATGTTTTTAGTTTTAGCTTTTAAAACATTCTAATGTTGCAGTTGACTAATAAATCTACCACTTCGGTGCTCATGGACAAGACACCTATGGAAGCGTGGTCTGGTAAGAAGCCCTTGTTGAGACACATTAGTCTTTGGTTGTGAGGCATATGCTTATGTGCCTAGCAAAACGAGATCTAAACTGGAGACCAAGGTTGTAAAGTGTATATTCATTGATTATGGAATTGGTGTGAAAGGGTACAAGCTTTGGAACCCAGTTACAGAGAAGGTGTTGTATAGCAGAAGTGCGATCTTCTATGAGCTGAAACCTTTGAAAGTTGATCTGCAACTAGAGGTGAAAGAAGCAGAAAATGAGGTAGTTGAAGCTCCTCTTACTCCAAATAAGGATGAACTACGTACTCCTGGTGGACCTGTTAATGAGGAGAGCTCAAGTAGCTTTGAAAGTTCTGAACATGATGAAGAACCTCAGCCTCAGCTTGTGAGGAGGTGTATTTGTGCTAAGCCAACCTAAAAGGTTTGGTTATTCTATGTTGGATTCCAGTTGTGCCTATGCTTTGATTGCTAACACTAATGAGCCTAGGACCGTTAGAGAGGCTATGGGTATGTATGATTTAGATTCCTATAGGTTGGAAGGCATAAATGAGGAAATGGCATCTTTGAAGAAGAACACATGGGATCTAGTACCTTTGCTTGAAGGTCGAAGGCCTGTTGGATGTAAATGGGTGTTCAAGAAAAAGAAAGGTCTTGATGGCAATGTTGAGAAGCATAAAGCAAGGTTGGTTGTAAAAGGATATTCCCAGGTGGAGGGGATTGACATATGACTTAGAAATCGAGCAGATGGATGTGAGGAAAACATTTCTTCATGGTGATTTGAAGGAAGATATTTACATGTCCTAGCCAGAGCACTTCATTGAAAAAGTCAAGGAAAACCTAGTTTGTAAATTAAAGAAATCTCTGTATGGTTTGAAGCAGTTGCCTAGAATGTGGTACCAGAAGTTTGATACCTATGTGTTGTCTTTGGGGTTTGTTAGATCAAAGTCTAACCATTGTATTTATCTTAAGACTGAAAATGGTCATCTTCTTATTATTGCCTTGTATATAGATGATATGTTGTTCATTGGGAATAGTAAGGGTATGATTTCCGAATTAAAATCTTAATTGTCAATGTAGTTTGAGATGAAAGATCTAGGTTCAACTAGGTATATTCTGGGGATGGAAATTAGAAGGGATAGGGGAAATAGAAAACTTTGGCTCAACTAGAGGAAGTATATAAATTTTGTCCTAAAGAGGTTTAATATGGTGGATTGCAAGTAGTTAATTGTTCCAGTGTTGCAAAGAATGAAACTTTCTGTTGAAGATTGTTCAAAATCTCCTACTAAGATGGAGGACATGACCAGGGTGCTTTATGCAAGTGTAGTTGGTAGTTTAATGTTTGCAATGGTCTGTACCAAGCCAGACATTGCCCAAGCAGTGGGAGTGCTTATACAGTTTCTGGCTAATCCGAGAAGGCCGCATTGGGATGCTATGAAGAGAGTTTTTAGGTATTTGAAGGCTACTTATGAGTACGCCTTATGTTATCATGGTTACTCTTCTGGATCTCAGAGTTTAGTTAGCATTCATGGATATGTGGATTTTGATTGGTTAGGGGACATTGACAACAGAAGATCCACCAGTGGATATTTATTCACGTTGTTTGGTGGCACAGTTAGCTGGATGAGCAAGAGGTAGGTTGAAGTCACTTTATCCACAACTAAGGCTAAGTACATGTCAGCAACTCATTCCTACAAGGAAGCTATTTGGCTTAGAAGATTGTGTTATGATGTTGATTTTGATGTAGGGAAGATTGTTATTTATTGTGATACTCAGAGTGCCATTTGTTTGGCAAAAAATCTAACCTTCCATGCTAGGACGAAACATATTGACATGCAGTACCACTTTGTTCGTGATATGGTGGAGGATGGAAAGGCTAGTCTGGAAAAAGTTGATACTCTAGCGAATGTTGCAGATGCATTGACGAAGCTTGTGAGAACGGATAAGTTTAAATGGTGCGCTAGTTCGATGGGCCTTGGGGTCTAGAATATTTAGTGAATTCAAGTGTTGGAAGGGGTTTAGTGAGTTCTTCATCAAGTGGGAGAATGTTGAATGAATGTCTCAAACTCACTATTAAAACCCTAGCTCAATTGCCATCAAACTCAGACTTCCCAAAGTTTTGCATTCGGTCTACACTGTAGTACTGCGAAAGTGTAAATTAGAGCTGGCGAGTTGGTGGTAAAGGTTCATCGGGTTGATAGGCACATGTCAACAAGACTTAGTGACAAGTCTCCTTCACATCCCAATAAGTGCTTGGCTTATCGCCAGGTGTGTTTGGAGCTTACATCGGCCGAAGCTTCATCAAAGAGATAGGTGAATGTTGGCGGGACAAAATGGCTAGTCTCTTCAACATGTCAATAAGGTTTTAGAAGTTCGGGCTTTGGGTTCATCGAAGAGACATTACAATGTCGTAGGGAGCTGTTTTGTAGTCCCTTCAACATTTCGATGAATGACGGGAAGGGAATTTTTGAGGAGACAGGTGGATATCAGCGAGACCTAAAATGTGGTCCCTTCAATATTCCAATGGAGTTGTATCGAGGAGATAATACGATATGGGTGAGACCTTGAGGCTTGTCTCTTTGAAATTTCGATGGAAGGCAAGATCTCTTCATCAGAGAGAATGATGGATATAAACGAGACTTTGATGATGGTCCCTCTGACATCCCAATAAGATGGAATGATATGCGTATTGAGGTGATAGTGGGAATTCAGAGATAGTTGGTTCAAAGTCTCTTCGACATTCTGATAGAACTTCATAGAAGAGACGATAACTGTTCAATTTGGTATGAAAGTTGGAGTGACAGTTCTCCTGTAATGCTTGAGAAGTTTGTATTGAATGTTGTGGTGCATTGGATTGATAGTTGAATCGAGTGAGCGAAAGATCAGAGTGAATGTAACATAATGCTTTCGATTTCATTTTGGAAAAACACTTGAAAGAGCATAGCTTTGTAACTTGTATGTAATATTCATTTTACTATAATACAAGATTTCTCTGCTTTGGTGTGTAGGTTTTTCTCTCATAAGGGTTTTCTCACGTAAAATCTAGTATTCATTCTTTATTGTCTATTCTGTTATTCATGTATGTGCATCTTTATGTATCTCTCTCCTGAAGATTAGCATTAGGAAGGCGTATTCTGCACTCTGCTTTCCTTTCACTCCCTCCCTCTCTCTTCCTCTCCCTCAAGGTTAATTTCTATCCAACATTTGTAACTACAACATCTAACATTTCATTCACTCATTGATGATCAAATTAGATAATAACTATCATATGCCTTGAACCTCTTATATCTTTGATTTAATGTTTTACGATCAAGGCTTAGGTTGGGATTTCAATTGAGTTCTCAATTAAAATAAATAAATTTTAAGTAAATAAAATAGTTGAAAATCATTTTCTAGATAGATGTATTTTTAAAATGAAGTCAATCGTTTGTTTACTTTATATTGTACTTAAGAGCCATTTTATTAGAAATAACATCACTAGTATTACATTTATTAGTAAATATTAGTACTTCGTAATATAAAAGGGCGTTCAATTTATTGTCCATATCCTTTTCCACCATTTTTTTTATTGTATTTAATATTTTGAGCTTTGAGTAAACTTATAACATTTCTCCGAATTGATTTATGATAGAACATGAAGGTCACATAATTCTTAAATTTAGGAGCAAGGTTGTGAAGAGGACATGTTTTCCTTAAGGTTTATTGTCTTTTCCTTTATATTATAAAGAATACAACCTATTATATATGTTATTATATATATGCTATTGTATATATTTAGTTATTGTATATATTTATCTTTTGTATTTATTTAGCATTTGGACCTTCTATGGAGGAATCCTCCTTGCTTCTCCTTATTTTGAGGACTTAGATGATAATATTTTATGGACTGTTGTACGAAGGAAAAATAAATGCCTTCCTAAATCTATCTCCCAATCTCATATTGGAGTGAAGGGTGTGAGATTGAATAGGGTTGGGATTGACATTGTCTATGTTGGGCCTCATGGCTCCAAACTATTTCTTTTTTGGTTTAGGTTATGTGTGGCAGCTTGGTTGTAATTGTATTTCTCTATTTCATCTAGAATGGTTGTTTTGTTTGTCTTGTATCTCATGGTGCTTGTTCTATTTTCCGGTTTGGTTGTTTTGTTGTACAAGGGTTCAAGCTTTGTCAATCTTGATTTTACCAATATAAACAACTATTTAGTCACACAAGATTGAATAGGTTGATGTATACAATTCTATTTGGTATATATACTTATAGTTAGGGGCCTTAGATTTGAAAAAATAAGGACTAAATTTGTTTATTATTAATAGGTCTCACTGGGACCTTAGTATATAGATAAGATCTTTTTATTAAGTTTGGTAGACCAAATTTGTATCATTTGTTATTTCACAAAATATTTATTAACAATTTAGTAGGTCTTATGGGTAAAAGTACAAACCTGTGTCACACTTTATAAAGGAATTGACCAACAACAATTTTTTTTTTGAACTTCGACCACATGAAAGTGGTCTTTATGTTTTGAATTTCAAAATGATGTTAACTAATGAAATGTAGAACTCTTGATGAAGTTTATTCCTATAATTTTTTAGATTTAAAAAAAAATATTTTCATTATTTTTTTTATCAATTTAAGAACAAATTTTGGAATGCTAAAAAATTTAGGAAAAAGTGGCGTTCATAGTTTTCATTTGACGTCAACTATTGTCTACTTTTTTAATCATTTTCAAAAAATAAATTATACCCTTTTGAAGAGGATTCTCTCATCTACTACACCATATATTTTTCATTTTTTTAATATGTTTTCCTATTTTTTTTTTTCAATTTCTATCCAGCCTCTTTTTTAAGTTTAAAAACCTAGTTGCATTATTTAAAAAATATATATTAAAACTAATCACCACTCCGAGCTCTACAAAGGTGTATTTATATTTTTTTAAAAAAATCATGTTCTGTCTAAAGAAATTCTTAGTTGAAGTTGAAAGTTTCAGAAAACTCTAAAAAAGTTGAGTTGGTTGCCAAGTAGGATGCCAAGTAGACAATTTTGACCAGACCGTTTTCAATTGAGCATGTTCTGATCAAGAGGTTTTCAACCGAAACCCTTCCGACCAAAACTTACTTGGTCGAAAGTCTGTCAGCCGAAATATGTAAGGTCGAAAATATCCATATAAATACTTTTTTGTTTCAATTCAAGGAAATTCGAGAAAATACAAAGACTTATTTTGACAAAAGAAGAGCTATTTTTTTAGGTACATTGATCTTCAACTTATAATTGATTATGTCACTCTTTCATGGTTTCATTTGAAGTTAGTTTTCACTATTTTTCATTTGAATATGGTTTAGAACTAGGGTTATTAGCTTATGGTGTACACATACAAGGACCCACAATATTGGATCATTCAAGTAGATCTACAAACATGTACTATGAAATTTGTAAACATATGCTTTACTTCACCTAGTGTGTTTTAGATAATCGTTATAAATTCTAGATAGCTATCTTCTTGAGGCATTAGTCATGTCATTTTATGTGGTTTTGCATAGTCATATTTTCCCTTGCACCTCTTCTCTTCTCTACTTTTCATTTATTTCTCATGTATGGGTTAAATCCCTTGTTCTTGTGCATAACTCCTTCCTTGTAACATGATCTACTCTCATGTGTTCACCCTATCCTTTTACATAATGTTCCTCACACCCTCTCCTTCTATGCCAATCCTCTAGAATCCCAAAAATGCCTATTCCTATATTGGACTATAAAAAGTCCTTATCCAACCTATTCTGCCCCTACATCAAAATCCTTAGGTGTGAAATAATATGAATCCTTATCCACAAATGATATGAAGTGGTAGTTTCACTCTTCAAACTTCATCAAGATTGTCTTAAATCCTTCCCTAGGCACTCATACTTTAGCATGATTAATATGTTTTGTTCCTTATTTTTCCTCAACCTCACCTACATGGCATACACTAGCCTCCTCTATCTAAGTCCATTTCCTTCAACTGTTCTCAGCTTTTCGCTATGAGATCATGTCTTGTTTTCTCCCCTTTGACCTTCTTCTCCATCCTTACTCCTTTTGTTCAACCTCCCTTACTAGGGTTTGAAAACTTCACCTATACCTTTTTTCTCTTTGATGTATTTTGTGGAAACCTTTGTACCTTCTTGAGGTAGTTTCCTCTATGTTAGTGAACTTTTCTTAGGTTGGTAGTTCTTGTACTTATGTGTTCCATTCTCCTTCCTTATTTCTCTTTGTTGAGGATCTTCTTGCATTCTCTTAAATATTCCCATGCCCACTCACTCAATTGGATTTTATTAAAAATAATGTTGATGCCTTTCTATGGATCCTCCATATTTGACTACCTTGTCCATATATATTTTATCATCAAATCTTGACTAGATCTTTCCAAACCTTATGTGTGTCCTTTTTCCCATGCTCTTGCATTAGGTTGGCGCATCTTAGGTTCACTTGACTAGATTATGTTACACTTGGAGATCAAGTTCCCTTCTTGAAAATCCATACTTGCATACTTTTCTAACTTCTTCATGCCGTATAACCAATAAAAACCATCTACTTTTTATCCTTTTATAGTGTGTACTATCTTCCTCCAAAATTAAGGTTTAACCCAAATTTCTTTTGTTAGCCATTTTTATTCATACATAATCACATAGGTCCTACATTATACATTCTTTCTACTTGTGCAAGTTTAGATTCACCTTTTCTTGTATCCTCCAGTTCCTCATTGCTAGGTGCTTCATCATGTGATTCAATATTAGATCTAGTTTATATATTTCTTGTGAACACATTATTTTTGATCTCATGTGCTATCTAAATCTAATGCTTTAGCCCTATCTTCTTTGAATACATTAATTGGGTTATGATACATGTAACAATACCCCTTCTTTGAATACATAAAGGGTTGTGATACATGTAATTTAATACCCCTTCTTTGTCTCTAAACTATTTTTGTTGTTCAAGGATCTCCATGATGCCTTTTTAATGATGATCTAATTGGCTTTCCTTATCACATGTGATATTGAAAATTATGAGCATGTATTGTCAAATATAATATGAGCTAGTGATCTACAAATTTAGGTATATCAAGCATGATGTTTCTCTTCCTATGTTTTATAGTACCCATTTTATTAAAGATCCACATATTGATGCATTTAACTTGGTGATAGTAAGCACAATATCATGATCTAGTGTATCTAGTGTATCTAGTTACATGCTAAATATTTTCTTGATATATACCAAACATGCTCATGATATGTTTGTAATTTATGTATTTAAATAAATTTTAATTGATGAACCTTTATTGTGGTTTAATTTTTATTGATGAATAGGTTTATTGTGGCTATATATTTATCATATGGTTGGACATATTCTTATCATCCTATATCACTAGAGAAACAACATAAATAATTTAGACCTTATATTTGAAAATAAATTCAAAATTTGAGTATGATGATGTTAAGATAATATGGTTGTAATCTTCCTGGGGACAAATTCTTTTAATATCATTAGTTAAGACCTATTTTGTTTGTAAAGTTTCTTTATTTTTATAAATGTTTGTGTTATTTTTTTATGTTGATACAAAGATACTAATAATGGTGCATATTGACACAAGTGGCTATGAGCAAGTGGTGTGTGATTCATGTTAATTATTTCTTACATGTGTATGAATTTTCCATATGAATTTTAGATGATACTCGAGGTTATAGAGTGCTTATAGTAAATACTCTCATAATGTTTCAACCAATGCTATAATTTCTTTTGTTTTTTTTTTCACTTTGGCTTTAACAAATGAACAATATTTAGTGTTCTTTGTAATATTAACTGCATTTATTGAAAGCATGTGTGTACATTTGTATGTAGGTGAATTCAAATCTAAGCAATTTTTGATGGGGAGTCAAATAAATATAAAATGATTGAAAAAGAAAGAAGAGAAAAGTGAAGAAAAAAACATTTGCTCAAGAACAACCCATGGAAATTAATGATGACCAAGGTGACGTACAGGTACAAAAAAAATTTGAAGGTGGTAATATATATTTTTTCAATTGTATGGAAAATTTGATGGAGATGGATGAGGATTTCCTTTTCAATAATATTTCATCTAAAGATATGTTATTGGAAAACACATTAAAATTATACTCTAAAAGAATATGGGATGAATTTTTTGAAGAAAAATCTCCAATTGGAAGAGCACAATTATGTGCAAAATTATTTAGGTGAAAAAAAATGACCTCTGTTTTGGAGTTGTTAGGGTTGATAATATGAAAAAGTCATCAGGTTCGTTAAAACAAATAGTTGTTGAAAACTTGCAAGAAATATTGAATTGTATTGAAAACAAGAGTCGAATTAGTGATCGAATTGTTACACATAGAGCATTGATGACTGTAATTTCTAGTAGGAAATTATCACATAGAAGACAACTTCAAACAATTTCTCAATTGCTAAATGTTTTTAGGAGAACTATTCAAAGGTATATTGAAAAGAGAGATAGATTAGATGAAAATATTGAAAAAAATTAGGTAAATATTTGTAGGGTTCCCCGAAAAGATAGAATTTGAAAAGATGTAAATAAATAGGTGATTGATTATTGGACCAACCACTTTCATATTTTTTCCAGTAGAAGGGACACTATACAAGTAATAGGTGAAGATGGTACAAAAATTTCTCATCCAAAATATTTTATAGATACAACGCAAAATGAACTTTTGAAAGCATTCAAACAAGAATTTTTTAGATGTGAATATTTGTCAAAGGATGTTCAAAAGACTATGACCACCTTTTGTATGTACAAATAAAGTACGCGAAACTTGTCAAAATCATAATAAATTTCATCTACACCTACAATCATATGAAAAAGTTATGGCAGTAATTAATTCAAATATAGCCATCTTTGGAAGCACAATACAATTTGTGAAGTCTCTTGTATGCGGAAAATTAGAAGATTCAGATGAATTCAATGTACAATGTATAAAAAATATGTAATGATTGCGGAAATTTGAAGAATATTTTAGAAGTTGACAATATTGATCATTCAATGCAAGTTATTTGGAAGAGATTTGAATATAAGAAATACTCAATGAAGTTAGGAGTCAAGGCCAATAAAATTATTCTCAAAGAGAGTGGATTGTCTTACAATGAATTTATGAATAAATTTCACAATATCACATATCTACATATCGAACATTGTCTTGGTGCAAGATAACAAGCTAAACAATTTCATGACTCAAAAAATTGCTTTCCACCATGTTGTATTCTCTTTATTGTAGATTTCTCTGAGAACTATACATTTAATCATGAAATTGAGATTCAAAGTCGATATTATCATTTAGAGCAAGTTGCAATCTTTGTGCAAGTTTGCTATAGACATGTTGAATTACATGTAGATGGTTTACAAAGTAGCAAAAATGACCTAATTATCATCAAATAGGTTCACTTTTATATCAGTGATGATACAGGTCATGATAGAAGCTATGTAGCCCATTGTTTTAGTATGTTTTTTGAAGACCTTGGATGACATGACATAAATGCTGAACAACAGTGGATATGGTTTGATGGATGTGTTGGTAAGTGTTGATTTTTTCAAATTAAATTATATATATTATTTGAATCTATTTACTTAACTTTGAGATTTGAATTGTTCAATTACTTATATATGTTGTGTATGTATACATATATATCTAATTTTTTAAATTAATTTGGTTTGAATAAAATTATTTGTAACTTCATAGGACAAATTAAGTTTGCAAAAGCTTTTAATTGGTTAAGCCAACAATATGCTAGAAGTGGCAAAAAATTTGTGGAATTTTTATAAGTGGAAATGGAAAATGAGAGCACAATAGAACATGACCATGTGTGAAGCGTGCACTTCATCAATATGAACTTGCAGGTAACACCACATATTGTTGTTATTGAATGCATATCTAATGCTTCACTATACTTGTAATCTTTGTAGTGATATGAGGTATGTGTTTCACCATTGTGACCTATGTCTACTTGCACACCTAAATAGACTTGTAACACCACAATGGGTGCTTGCAAATCTTATTTATGCCATATGCAATACACAAGGTGACAAAAATAAAGGTGGTTTTCCCATGGCTACCCAAGCGTCTTTGGTAAATACATTCACCTCAAACCTTGTAACAATCGCTATATTGCATTATTGATAACCATTCATTACAATAGTCAATAATACTTCCACATCAGACCTTACATTGTTTATGCACAAAACACGCTTGAGATTAGAATGATTGGTTATTCCATATATGATGTTACCTGCAAGTTCATGTTGACGAAGTGCACACTTCACACATGCTCTTGCTCCATCATGCTCTCCTTTTCCATGTCCACTAATAAAAATTCCATAAAAAAATTGTGCCACGTCTAGCATGTTATTGGTTTCACCAATTAAAAGGTTTTGCAAAATTAAATTGTCTTATGAAGTTAGAAATAATTTCATTCAAACCAAATTAGTTGAAAAAACTAGATATATATGTATACATACACAACATATATAAGTAATTGAATAATTCAAGTCTCAAAGTTAAGTAAACAAATTTAAATAATTATATATAATTTAATTTTAAAAAATCAACACTTACCGGCACACCCATTAGAACATATCTAGTGTTGTTCAACATTTATGCCACATCGTCTCAGGTCTTCAAAAAACATTCTGAAACAATGGGCTACATAGCTTCTATCATGACCTGTATCATCACTGATATAAAAGTGAACCTCTTTGATGATAATTCAATCATCTTTGCTACTTTGTAAACCATCTACATGTAATTCGGTATGCCTATAACAAACTTGCACAAACATTGCAAGTTGCTCCGAATGATAATATTGACTTTGAATCTCAGTTTGAGGACTAAATGTATAGTTCTCAAAAAAATCTACAATAGAGAGAATACAATCTAGCAGAAAACAATCATTTGAATCATGAAATTGCTTAGCTTGCCATCATGCATCATGACAATGTTGCATATGTGGATATATGATATTGCAAAATTTATTCATAAATTCATTATAAGACAATCCAATCTCTTTGAAAACAATTTTTTTGTCTTCGACTCCTGACTTCATTGAGTATTCCTCATATTCAAATCTTTTCCAAATAACTTGTATTGAATGATCAATATTGTTAAATTGTAAAAGATTCTTCAAATTTCCACAATCATTACATATATTTTTATACATTGTACATTGAATTCATTTGAATCTTATTATTTTTTGCATACAGGGGACTTCTCAAATTGTTTTGTGCTTTTAGGGATGATTATATTTGGATTAATTACTACCATAACTTTTTTTATGACTGTAGGTGTAGATGAAATTCAACATGATTTCGACAGCAAGTTTCACGTAATTTCTTTATATGTATAAACAATGGTCATAGTCTCTCAAACATCCTTTGACAAATCTTCACATCTAAAAATTCTTGGTTGAATGCTTCAAAAAGTTCACTTTGTTTTGTATCTATAAAATTTTTTGGATGAGAAATTTTTGTACCACCTTCACCTATTATTTGTATGGTTTCATTTCTATTGGAAAAAATATGGGAGTGGGTTGGTCCAATATTCAATCACTTGTTTCTTTACATATTTTGAAATTCTATCTTTCCAAGGAACCCTACAAATATTTACCCTTTTTTTCTCAATATTTTCGTCTAATCTATTTCTATATTCAATATACCTTTGAATAGTTCTAGAAACATTTAGTAATTGGAAAATTGCTTGAATTTATCTTCTATGCGATAATTTATTACTAGAAATTACAATCATCAATGCTCTATGTGTAGCATTTGGATTACTAGTTCGACTCTTGTTTTCAATACAATTCAATGCTTCTTGCAAAATTTCAACAATTGTTTGTTTTAATGAACCTAGTGACTTTTTCCTATTATCAACCCTTAACAACTCCAAAACAGGGGTAATTTATTTTCACCTAAATAATTTTACACATAATTGTGCTCTTCCAATTAAATATTTTTCTTCAAAAAATCTATCCCATATTTTTTTAGAATGTAATTTTAGTGTGCTTTCAGATAACATATCTTTAGATGAAATATTATTGAAAAGAGATCTTTCATCCATCTCCATCAGATTTTTCATATCATAGAGAAAATTTATGTTACTATCTTCAATTTGTTCTTGTACTTGTACGTTACCTTGGTCATCAATAATTTTCATGGATTGTTCTTGAATAGATGTTCATATAAAATCCCCATCTCGAGCACAACAATTTTATTATTACGCTGAGAGGAATAACCCTACAATGACAGCACGGTTCCTATAGGAGGACAACACAATCCATGAAAGAAAAAAAAACAGCAAACATTTAACAATATTTATTTATTTAAAAAAAAGAGGACATTAGAAATATTTATGTAAAAAAATCCATCATCACATTCTTGTCTTTATCCAAAACATTATCCAAATTGTTTTTGATACGGTAAGCAACATTTATAGGGTGATGTACCCTTTACACGGAGAGCCTCAAGGGCCAAAAAAGATCAAGTCCAAAAAAATTAAAAACTAAGCCAAAAAACATACATAGTGGACCAATAGCTGATAAACATACAACATAACAACAATAGATTAACTGACATTTTCCAAGTTCTGAGAAAGGAGATCAACAACATCATACCCAACCCATTATGGGCTTTCTTCAACATCCTTCTTGTCCATTTCGTCCTTCATCACAATAGAGAGGGTGCTGGTAACACAGTGGACCAACTTGACAGTGAAATGGGTCAACCCATTGAATTTCTTGTCCATCTTTCCCATTATTTCTTGCAACACACAAAGCTCCTCCCCATAATCCACAGTCTTCTCAATATTAGCTTGCTCCACATCCAGAGGGTCTGAGGACTAGGAAGCTGAGTTCTCCTTATGCACTTTGCTAAAATATGAAATGGTGTGGGGCCCTCCAACATACTCCTCACCATCCCCTGACTCCTCATCCCTGCAACCTTTGTTGTCAAACCACTCCTCATTCATTTCCATGTCATTAATTTGCACTTTCTTGTTATTTTTAGCCAGCCTACTAGACCTCCTGATGACGGGATTTTCGCCACCATTCTCCACCATAGCAGTGACCACCGTGTCCCCCGTAGAGTCCCTACACACAAAATTATTTCCTCTGCTTTCCATGGCTGGAGGCTCCATCAAACCCTTCCCCTCATCCTTTCCTTTTAGAGGTAGGTTTGCTGACAGACTTGGCAGTGGCCTACTTAAGCTCATATAGACTAGTTGCAACACTAGTCTGGGCAATCCCTGCACTCCCCTTAAACTTCTTAGCATCAGGTTTAGGCTTATGAGTTTCAGCAGTAACTAGAGGGGTTTTCTTGATGGGACCTTTGGAATCAGCTGGAGAGATATTAGCCACAACAAGGGGTTCAATTTCCTCAACACGGACAACAAAAATGGGTTTGGGCAGGCATAATGCAAGATGGAAGTGGTAGAGCCTCAAAATGAGGCCTTGGTGGAGTGGCAAAGGAGTATCCTCAGGGTTTTGGGCAACAACCTCAATACACTTTTTAACAGAGCTCTCTAAATCCTTAAGTAAGAAAAAAGGAAAGCTTAACAAAATTTTGTGCCGAAGATGATTTAAAAGAGAGAAGTGATAGAAATAGTAGATTTTGTATCTACCTTCAAGGGTCACATACTTCATTAGGGCGAGGCTGACTTGGTCCTAAGGCTGCGGGAGAGCCTTTCTTTCAAACCCTAACTGGTTACGAACCAATTTTTCATTACCCATAAAGAGGGCATTCAGGATTTCATTATCTTGGGCCTTAGTATGCTTCAGGTACTTCTTACCAGTACACAAAAGCCCTGTCGCCTTCACAATCACCTCCTCGTTCACTTCGAAGGAAATACCACCCATGTTAACCCTTCTATCTTTCCAAGAATTTGCAAACTACGTAGATAAACTAGGGTCGTGACCCACTAAACTTTCCATCAAAGGCGCCAACCTGCCTACAACACAAATGTGCCACACCAACAGATCGTTGCAAAATTTTCCACAGTTTTCAGGCTCCGTTTTCACCCTATCGCCACCCATGTTGCCTCTCTGCACATAGAAGAACCAAAAAACCCATGAGAGCAAAAGGTTAGAGGAATTGGTTAAGTGATAGGTCACCAACACACTTAAGATTTTAAGCCAAATAATGTAGCCTTGGGAAATCAAAGCAATGTACAGAACACACGTTTGAGGAGTTAAATCCCTAAAGGCAATCTTGGCGATCTCATTAATGGAAATTTTCAAACACTTGCGGCTAGGTAAGCAGTACATGATGGGATGGAAGGTTTTCCTTCCACGTTATTGCACAAAAACTAAGGTAAGATGGCCGTGGGGCCAAATTTAGATAAACCTAAGATCTCAGCCTTTAGTAAAGGAGACAAATTAGTGGAAAAGATAGGACCAAATAAAAGCTTAACCTCATAATCATTTGTCACATCAAAATTAAAATAAAAAAAACTGCATGGATATACGATAGCTTAGCACAATCCCCAAAAGGAGATTACATAAGGTTCAACCTGCTTGGCCTTAATCATAAAGTACTCTTCATAATTCCTCATAATGGCCTATTTAAAAATTGACTCCATCCCATTATTCAAATTTTGCCACTTGTAAGACACCTCAACATTCACACCCGCCCACATAGCCCATAAGACAAGAATGTGGACTCCCCATAAGGCCCATAAAATCGCATAATTATTTATTATCATGGATTAAATAAGGCCTTTGCTCCTTAAGGATTAAACCTTGAATACCTGGTAGTAGGTTCCCCAAATTACGCCAACACTTAGAGATTTTCCAATGTGTGCCAAAGTTAGCTAAAGCATCAGCCACTTGATTACTCTCTCGATAAATGTGGGTAGCAATTTGCAAATTCAATTGACACAAAAAGCTTTATGTCTAATAAAATGTCTTTAGTACTCCACCTCAGTAATCTTCCAAATTTAACAGCATCAATGATAGACTTAAAATCACCTTCGATATGAAGGTTCTCAATCCCCATAGCAACAACTAACTAGATGCCCTTTAGAAGTGCTCTAGCTTCCATAATCATAGAAGATTGGATGCCAATCCCCCCTGAGTAACCAGCCACAAAATTTCCCTTGCAATCTCTTATAACACCTCATGTGCTAGCTCTGCTCGGGTTGCCTTTGGTCGCCCCATCAAAATTAAGCTTATACCAACCATGGTTTAGAGGTTTCTAGATAGTATCCCTTCTAGTAAGGGATCTAGAGTTGTCATAGGAATTGGCATCAAGGTTTGAATTCCAAGCTTTGGCCATAATAATTTCCCTCTTAGTCGAACCTTTATCCGGGATTTTCCCTTTAAAAAGCAAAATGTTTTCCGCAATGAGCCAAGATCCTATACCAAACACCTTCTTCAGGCTCATCTTAATGTTCCTCTCTTTCCATAAGCACCGGCAAATAATGGGGGGGGACCTGGTTCCAAATCTCACAAAGGTAAGGGGTGGATGAAGGGTCCAGACTACCTCAAGATAAAAATGTCCTTGCACATAGTCCATTGGATGCCCAAATGCTCTAAAGATAGCTCTTGCACACTAACAACAAATGGGTAGTGTAGCAATAAGTGGTTCACCAATTCTTCATTACACTTGCATAATAAGCACTTGTTGGGGATCTGGAATCCTCTTTTCCTCAAATTGTCCTATGTAAGAATCCTGTTATGGTAGGCAATCCACCAGAAGTTTATTTTTGGGGTAATGCGTCTATTCCAAACCCGCTTCCAAAGGTCAAGGACCACTCCCTAGTCCATTAGCAGATTGTAAGTCGTTTTAACTGAAAGATCACCCTGCTTGTCATGAGTCCAGAAGAATTCATCCACCATATTGGTTGACTATAGTCTAGTAAGGGAGAGAAACTCTTGTAGGGACTTCGCAAGGAGGCTAAGCTCAGGGGATAAAGGGAAACAAAGGGCCAGATCATTCCACTTTCTAGCCCCTTGTAGGCCAAGGAGGTAATCACTAATGTAAACACCAAAAAACTATTGTGCCAGCCTCATTAGATTCCTAAATTCAGAGTGTTCCAGAGGGGTGTGAAGTAACCAAGGGTCCTCCTAAAATTTGATATTATTACCATTACCAATCTTCCATTTCATCCCAGTCCTAAGCAACCCCTATAGACTGCAAATATTCCTCTAGGCCAAGGAACCCGGAAGATGAACTTACGAGAGACAGTCAATCAAAGGTTTATTTTGAAGATACTTAGCATTCATAATCTTGCACCAATTTGTCCTATTCCTTAGTTGGTCCCAACCCACTTTGCCCATCAATTCCTTATTTGTACTAGAGATAATCCTTATCCCAAGCCCACCACAATGTTTAGGTTGACAAACTTTGTGGTGCAGGAGCACCAACTTTTTCTATTTTTTTCCATTAAGTGTCTTTTAGGAAAAGGATGTTAGGATGTGTGCTGAGTTCTTGAGTTCAAATAAGGTCCAAATGTGACCATTCTATGGTACTTGATCAACTTTGAGGGGCTTTTGTTTTCATTTTGTAAGAATTGTAAATCATATGGAAAGGATTGTCAAAGTTGACAAGGGGTGTCAAGATATATAGAATGTTGTTTTCTTTAGTAAGTCATGTTTCTCAGGTGAATAAGGTCTCATTAGACCATTTGTAATAGTTTAAGTGCTTAAGAGGGTTAAAAAGTGTAAACCTTGCAACGTGTGTAAGGATGTTATCATTAAAACATGTAAAAGGTGTGATTATGACCTCCAATAGTCATTAGTGGTTTAAATTTCAGTTGTAAGGCAGTTGGTCATTGGTTGGAGATGGAGAAACCTTTAAAAAGGCATCAGAACATCGTTTGTAATGTTGGCTGGAAGTTTTGAAGAATTGCAATAAGAAATCTCTGTGTTTTCATTAATTTTCTGAGTTTCTTTCACATTTTGTAGATTTGTACAGACTTGTACAACCAGATCTTATTATGTAATCATTCATATTTTTTAAAGGTCTATGTTAGCATTCTTTTGCTTCAAGTTTGAAGGAAACTAACTGAGTTTTGTAGTAGAAATCACTGTTTCTTGCAACAGACCGAGGACACCCTGTTTTGAGGGTTTTGTAACCAAAATCATGATTTAAGGGCCCTTACATCAACTATGTCTACTGTAACAAGTGTAATGGGCCCTAGGGAGTCTGAATAGGAAGTAGGTTGCATGATTAGAGTTGTGGAGAAGGAACAAAGGAGATAGGCTTGTTGTCTTGATGAGTTTTGTTAAGAAAACACATGAAAATGGAGCCCTTAGTCTAAGGTTTGTGAAAATCAATGAGAGTGAAGTTTTTTTCAACTTTTGAGCATATTGGGGTCAAAATACAAGTGTCTGAGTATATGGAAAGGTCATGAAGGTTGTGCAAGTGGTACTTTGAATAAACCCTCTTGGTTTGGCTTGAAATAAGGGGATTTATGGTTTGCTATGTTGGAAGGGTCAACCCTAGGAATAAATTGTGGTTTTAGAGGTTTGAGGGCATGGGAAATGTTTCCCCAAGGTTTCAAGTGTCTGTGTTAAGTTTAAAGGTATGTTGCTTTGTAATTAAGGCCTAATCAACCTAATTAGGTCAATGCAGGAGTGGTGATTTCAAGGGATTGGTCCAAAGGAATTGTATCTAGTTAAGAGATATGTTGTACAACTCTGAAATGAGTATTTGAATCTACCTTCTGTTTGTTAGGTTTTTTGGAAAGTGTTGGAGTTAATGGCCAAAAACTAGGTTTGCACTGCTACTGGGATTCAAGGGTGAAAGTGAGAAATCATGCTTCTGATTTTTGTCAAACTTTGAGGATTGTTTGAATTGCTCTAATAGACCATTTTAATCTTGTTAGATGCCTCTTGAAGTTAGGTTGTCACTTTGATTAAGTTTGAGCCTCCTGGGTTTGCATCACTTTGTCCCATTTAACCAATGCAAATTTCTTCCTTTCCTTGGTCCCCGACCAGAGGAAATTCCTTTGTATTTTCTCAAAATTCTTAGCAATATATTTGGGGATCTTGAAAATGGAGAGGAAGTAAACATGGATACCTTGAAGAGTAGCAGATAAGAGCTGCAGTTTTCCAACATGGCTGAGGATGAAACCTTTCCACCCTACCAACTTCCTTTAGATCCTTTCAAGGACCAAATTCCAGAAGTCAGGAGTGACTTCCTTGATAGTAAGGGGTAAACCAAGATAAACTGAAGGAAGAGAACCACTCATACATCCTAGAACAATAGTCACCCAAGCTTGTAGGTTAGGAGTGTTGTTGAAGAAATAAATCATACTTTTATTATAGTTAATACACTGTCTAGAGCAAGCAACATAATTGTTGAGACAATTTTTCCATTTCTTGGCTTCAATCATAGAGGCTTTCCCAAATAGGAATGTATCATCCACAAATTTTTGGATCACAATAGGATCCAAAGAAGAGACAATCTTAATTCCCTTAATAGACCCTTCCGACAATAGATTAGAAAAGTTCATGTTCAAGACATCCACAATCATGATAAATAAATAGGGTGAAAGGGGATCTCCCTGTCTGATACCCCTCCCAACATTAAAGAACCTAAAAGGAGTCCCATTAACCAGAATAGAGTACTTCACCGTAGTTATGCATTCCATTATGAGTTTGACCACAAATTGGTCAAACCAAAACTTAGCTAAGAATTTAGGGATAAAGTCCCAAATCACCTTATCATTAGCTTTTGAAATATCTAATTTAAGGTCCATACTAGCATTATTGCATCTATCCATGGAATGGAGTAATTCATGAGTGGTTATGGTAGCATCTAGGATATGACGACCAGACACAAACCCTTTTTGAGTGGGGCTGATTAATTTATCAAGAAGGGGTTTGATACAGTTCACCAGAATTTTAGAGAGGATTTTATAAAAGGTATTGCATACGTTGATGGGTCTAAAATCATTCATAGACTGGGGATCATCAGTCTTGGGAATTAAGGCTATAAAGCTGTGGTTTAGTTGTTTGAGATAATTTCTACTTTAATCGAATAAATCAATTTTAGATAGTTATTTCCAATTAAAAATTTGGTTAATAATATTTATTTATTTTAAAAATAAAAAAGAGACATATTACAAATATTTATTTAAAAAAATCCACTATCACTTTCTTATCCTTATCCAAAACATTTTCAAAACTGTTAAGTTTCTACTATAGTTGAATAAATCAATTCTAGATAGTTCTCTCCAATTAAGAATTTGGTTAGTAATATTTATTTATTTAAATTAAAATAAAATAAAGAGAGTTATTAATAATAAAATATTGATAATAATATAATATTGAACCTAATTCTAACCCCAACTACAAAATTAAATAGATTATCAAAATGATATATCTCAACGTATATTATATAGATTAATATTTAAGATATATATACTAGTTTTTTACATTCAATAGCATCAACTACCAACTTAATCGACTAAGTATCTCTCATTTATGATTGATGTGCTAATATCAAAAGTTCTTCATTCATCATTGTGATAACAAATCAACATTACAACTTATATGCTTACACTCATAAGTGCTAAACTCTTATAGTTAGGGTCATCCCTAGACCTATACCTAATCCTCGAGGGTTCATGGTGACCTTGCCTACATATCCCCTCGTGGGAATTAGAGGCTTCCAAGTTCACCCCACGATCTTAGAGGGAGTTTAGTCCCTCATCTTTTATGATATCTTTGATCTCAACTTTAAACCATGACTATTAATTAAGTATAAGTAAGTTATCAATTTAGCCAATTATAATATAATGATAATAACTTTGCCATCAAGTGTTGGATCCATACCAAAAATTAGTGTACAAACATTCACAATATTCACAAGGTGTCATTCATACCTTAATTAAAAAGATCATACACATTGATTGTCATGAGCTTTCCTCCATATGCACAAGTTGACTAGCTCATACACATCACACGTACAATAGTGATTGGATCATACATAGATCACAAGTACAATGGTGATTAGCTCATATGTACATCACAAGTACAACAATGATTGTCTCATACACATCACATTTATCTTTGTGATTTGCTCCAACATATATCATAAATACACAGTGACAAGATGTAATATACATCACATATGCACAGTGACGAGCTCCACCATACATCACAAATACACAATAACGAGCTCCAACATACATCACATCCACAATGGTTGATTAACACATCACAATGGCTAAGACATGTCTATAATGCATCCTAGATAGAAAGAATATCAATGAATTGCGCACTACACCGCGGGTCCTATTCTTTCCTCAGATCTTCTACACCATTGAAAAATGGGAAGAGGATTTTGTGCATCTGATACTAGACTGCGGGTCTGTCCTCAACCCCACAAGGCTAAGTACACAGTCTGACAATTGGGAAGGAGATTCAGTAATAAGGATGTGTGGGAATAATTCCAAAGGACTGTATCCAAAGGAATAATTCCACACACCCTTATTACCTTCTGACTAACCAAAGGGGATTTGGTAATAAGGGTGTGTGGGAATCATTCCAAAGGGGTCATGTATTTTACATTCTAACTAACAAAGGAATTATGAGAAGGAAATAACACATTAAAAAAAGAGTTTAAAAGCCACGCAATAGAGGTTAAAGGAGAAAGCAAGCCGTGGTGGAAAGTGAGAAGAACATGATGGATTGACTTGTGAAAATAATCACTCAAGAGTAGGTGAAGAGGCATCAACTAGAAGTTGGGGCACCAAGTGAAGAAAAAGACGACCAGGCATTGAACCAAAAAGGATAGGGGTGCAGTAGGTAGAAAAAAGATAACGCTTGGAAGAAGGAGGTCGATGGGCATTGAAGACTTTTTGAAAATGCAGCTTTAAAACTAGTGTGAGGAGGGACGCATAATGGTGAGTAGAGTTGCAAGTGAAAGAAAAAGAAACCCATGCTTTTTCTAAGAAACTAAGTCAGATGGTGGAGAGAGGCGACAGAGGTGAAATAAGGGTGCGTGGGAATATTCCAGGGAGTGCGCAGATTGGTAATGTAGAAGACAACATATAAGGAGATGGTGAAGTGAAAAGAGTAGCAATAGGAAAGTATGATATCCATACGAGTTATTGGAAATCGATGCAGATTGAAAGAGTTTAGGGGTTGCGAGAAGGGTTGAGGCAGAGTGGGAAGGAAAATTGGAGAATAGTGTATGTAGAATTATTGAAGGTGCAGATTGTGAAGAATGAGGAGAGCAGATTGGTTTGGCCTGTGAGGCCAATGAATGCAAGGGAACATTTTTATTACAGATTATATTTGAATTAGAATTGAGTTAATGAAATTTGAGCTTGTTGCAGTCTTATTTTATTGAATGTTTAAATCGGGTAGAGTTTCCCTGTGAATGTTGTTTTGTGTTTGAGTTTGTGGTGTGTAGAGGGAAGCACCTTCTGCGTCACACCGTAGGTCCATCCACCATCCTAAGGGTTTCCACATGTAGTGAACCTACCATAACCCAGTGGATTCTAAATTCAATCAGCTATCACGAATGAAAAAAATCACTTACTACCAATAACCAACTTACAACCAACTGCTGAAAATTTTTCCAATGCTCAATAACAATCTACTCATGAAAATATATCTTCATAACTAACAAAAAGATGTGAGGGTAACGATAACTAAACTGAAATCCTACTGAAAACATAGGAGATATGAATATGGAAGTAGTAATAAGACCATCTCTTATGATTAAATTACCTCTACCATCCAGCCTCAACCAAGAACTGCTCAACTGCTGGACTACAGAAACCATCCAATTCAACTGTATATCAGAATCTAAAGTCATGCACATGTTGATCAAAAAGTGGGAAGTAGTACTAACATTGGAGGTTGGCCCACTACACCAATAATGAGACAACACCTCATAGCTAGAAACTGCACTAGGGTCCCAAATCCTATAATCACATCCAATATCATCATTAAAATCAGTTAGATCTTCGTCACCCAAATCAAATAAAGGATTATCATGAGTCAAATCAACGTCCATCTCAAGTAAAGGATTATCAACAAGTTGACGATGATCTTCAACTCCAAAATTATATCCATCCTCTTGCTGGTCCAAACTCCTACTAGGGTCTGTGCAGGATCATGAGGGGCCAAAAAGTGGCGATGCAAAAAGAAAACGCGACATGAGGAAGTGAAAAGCATGGAAATCACGTTTGAATTTTTGGTTGGGTTGGTAAAAAGTACATTTTGCTATGGTAAAACCGAAGTAAAACGGATATTCATTATTAACATATATTCGCTTTTAAAAAAATGGATATTTGATAATAACGGATATCCAATACTAAGAAAAGCCATATTATCTGAAACAAATATTTGATATCAATATCGAATATCCATTATTGGTTATATTTTAAATAATATAATATCAATTTTTCATATTAATATTAATATATAAAATATATATTATATATATTATATTATATATATTACATATATTGTATATTAATATATATTAATATACAGTATATGTAATAGATATAATATAATATATAATATATATATATATATTAATATTAATATACAATATATGTAATATATATAATATAATATATAATATATATATATATATATATATATATACATCATATTTTAAAAAATTAAAGTGTTCTCCAAAATGAATATAACTCTTTAATTTTTTAAAATATGGTGTATATTAATATATGATATAAATTTATATTAATATATTAATATATATTTTTATAATGTAATATAATATATTAATAAATGTAATATAATATATATTAATAAATTTTTATATATAATATATAATATATTAATATTTTAATATAATGTAATATAATATGTTGATAAATGTAATATAATATATATTAATAAATGTCATATTTTAAATAGGTAATGTGCTCTCCAAAATGGATATCCATTTTGGAGAGATTTGCATAGCTCTAAAAATTGGATATCCATTTTTTGATAGTATAAATAATAGATTTAAGGTTGTGAACAGTCATTTTAACAACGACTGTTCACGATTGAGAGCAAGGAACATATATCATGTATCCATTTTTAAAGGCATTTTCACCTCCTCCAACCGAATTCCCATCAATTCTAGTATGTTTAAATGCATTTTTTAAATTATTTTACAAAAAATTTTATTTTTTTTATTCGTAGTACACAGTAGAGTTGCATGCATTATATTAAGAGCAGAAAAGTTTTACATCCATTTTAGCCCAACTTGGAACTGGGCAAGTTCAAATGGCATTGAGTGCCTGCAGCCACCCTTACAAAATCTCCCCAAAATATACAAAAATTCTGCCCCAAGCCGCATATTCGATTATCAGTTTATTAGTATGACACTAGCGTCATGGCCTATACAAAACATCTACCAAAACAAGACATTAACCACCCACCCTTTACCGCCCATCATTCTTCTTTGTCGTAGAACCTAGTGGATTCCACTAGGTTTGCAAATGCCCGACACCACTCCAAGCCTTCTATTTCGTTCAATCCAAGCCATTTGCATAGGAAGTTGTAGCCAATCGTTGCCCATCACCTGTGGCACTCCAAACCTTCTACTTTCATGTCCATGATGAAGGGAAGCCACTCCACCTCTACGCCTTGTAGGAACATTTTGTCAATGTCATCCGACAGAGAAATCCCTACTCCCAACTGTGCCACCGCCACCAAATCCACATCATCAAACAAGATTGTTTCCTTGAAGACCATCCTAAGAAGGACCAAGCACCTCAGTTTCAATAGATTTAGGTCTAATAGTGATGCAAGAAAACAAGAGGCAATATCAAAATTTTCCCTTATCCGGTTGTTGGAGAAGCAAAACTTTTTCCCAGTGACCATCCTCATGGCTTCCAGACATAGAATGTCTTTGTTCAAGCAAATCTTCTTGAGCCTTTGACCCGTAATAAAACCCAAGCAAGCAGATTGCTTTTTTGAGCATTGAAGCTTAATTGAAGTGTCCATCTTTGAGATCAACTGCACATTTCTTGACACTTCATCACTTCATATATATTCGTTTGACATTGAAACGTTCAAAGAGCCAACTATCCTCATTAATTCTTTCTGCCTCCATTTTCACTGCCTCTTACTTTCATATGGCTCCCTGGAGGTGGCATTCAATTTCCTTAGAGGGAGCGTAATTCAACTTCCAAGTGTTTTCTTTTGGAGAGGCCTTGTCGTATGCTTTCATCATTGCTATTCCACTAACAACTCCTCCCAAGTTTTATCCTCCTATTTTAATGCCACTAGATCTTTTGAATGAACTCCGCAGTGCCCAGTTTTGGAATTCATTTAATGTTAAGTCCCTGGATGTAGATATGGCTCATGCGGTTGATCTTCAACTCTGATGGTGAAAAAAGAGGCCCGTTTTTTAGGGCTTTTCAAATCTTTTATCCTCGGGAATGCTTACGGCCATACAAGTGGTAAGCCTTGTTGGAAAATGCGATGTCATGAACTACGTCATCCTCCTCCTATGGGTTGCCCATGAGCCCAATTTGGCCACAAGGCACAAACAATAATGCTCCAATTTTTTTTGTTGACATTTTAGGAATTATTTGAGAACAATGTTAATTTAGAAATTTCTAATCTACAGGGTTGATGCAGAGCAGGGGCATAAGTTACATGATTGATACCATATTTCACAACAATGGGCTCATTCATCTCTCAAAGTTCAAAGACTATCATGACAGGGCAGACTCCTTCAAATAAGGGTAGACATTTGATCTTCAAATTAACAAACCATTCAAGGACATGGAACAACATGGTAATCACATGGAAAGTTTGTTGTGATGATATAAGTATCCTTACAAACCTTCCACAAGGTTTTGGGATCTTCAAAATGCATGAAAACAAACTTCAGGGTGGAAACAAGTAATGAGACAATCATATGTATTAATAGTCAAATTTGATGGACACACAAACCCTCACTTGATTTGAGTCCCAAGGATCCTTATACACCATTCAACAATGCCAATGAACCTACAAATGATCATGAGGCAATCAAATTAATCACAATACTGGACTGTACAATATTGTCACACACAATCCTAGATAGGATAGTCAAACATTTCCTGCACACAAGAGTAGCACTCAACCAACAATAGAAAAGGGCTCTTCAATAAGAAATAATGGTCTAGACATTCAAACCTCCTTGTTCCAACATGTATCAACCACCATCCAAACTTCCAATGCCAAAACTTTGGCATTCGTTTACAGTGCAAGGGCTTCTGACTGTGAACAAGACAAAACAAACCAACTGTCAAGAAAGTTCTCTTCACATGTGCATTGTCCAAGCCTCCACTCTTGCAAAACATTAGAAAGCATCGAGACAAAATTTTGTACGAGATGGCTTGAATTAATCATGGTGTAAACGTGAGATGCAACATTTTGAATGCTCTCTGAAACCCTAGGCATGGTTTAGAGCAAGTTATAGAAAAAACATTAATATCTCCTTCAATCCTTGATGAAATTTGATCAAACCAAAGCCAAAACAAAGCTAAGGCACTCCTCTAAAATATGCAATATTTTTTCATCTATGTAGTGCACCCATAATTCATACAACTTGACAGAAATCGAAAGAAGTAGGGAAAAACAAAAAAAATAGGTGTACAAAAAAGAGCTTTCTTTCCCGAAACTTCATTCCAATCCTTCTCCTCAAGATTACAAGGAAAATATAACCATTTACAACCATTTAAAACTAACTACCTCCAACCATATTTGTGGTTAAGGAGTTAACAAAACATCATTATGGCCTCTTGCTCCAAAAGTTGCAAAAATTGCTTTGACAACATTTTGTGCAACATTGACAAGTTTTGCATGATTTGACCAATTGACCCACAACCTCCAAAATGGAATGAAATGAATCTAAATGACTTATTAAAACCTTATTAGACCCAAACTCTCTTAATCAACCATAAAATGGCATAAATGGCAATATGCCTTAGTTGATGCAAGATGGACAACTATGACAATATTCCACTACCTTATACCTAAAGAATCCACAAGGACTCCTAGTGACATAAAATGACCTCAAAAGGCCTTATTACATGAAATCATCCTAAACAAAACAAAACCAAAATTCACCACATAACCCAAGGGTGCACCTAGAACCAGGTGCCCCTGCACCATACTCCCTAGAGGAGAAAATAACTCAAGTTCCACTTGAGTTGAGACTTGAAATAGTAAATTCATGCCTCATGATCCATTCATCATTTGCAAATGCTTGGGAACATACATCATAACTTGCAACAACACCCACTTGTAAAGAGTACAAAGTAAAACTAAATCTGCAACCTTGAAATCCATGGCTCATTTTCTCACAACTGCCCTTTGCTTGCATCTGCTTCCTCCAACTTGTAACTAACCCCTTTCTACTTGATAGATGTCACACAAAGCAATAAAACCTTTCCCCACTTCAATAACTTGTTTTATTTTGAACTTAGGCTTCTCACCCCTCAAGTTTACCATCTCAACCAAAGTATGTTGTTTTCCCTCTTTGTCTCTAACCATTAGGACAACAAACATGGTTGCCCGATCGATGGTACTGCTCTCTTCCAAAAGAATGATATCATCACTAACCTCCCATACCTCCTTGTGTAATGGTTGCAATGAATGTGTAGAGTCTTCACCCTCAATGGAAAATATAAGATATTGAGTCCTACTTTCCTTTTCAACACCATCAAGTTTTAGATGTGGGAGGGGCTTGGACTAAGAATCAACCACACAACATAGATCATCTAAACCTACAATGTGCAATACTACTCTCTCTTTTGGATCTGCACAATTAGTGGCCTTTTCCTTGTCTCTATTCACATCAGTTTCCTTCATGCTAACCTTGGTACCTTCAGTATGACACTCACTGTCATTTGTAACTTCCTTTTGCTGCTCCACCTGTAGTGGTTGCTTGTTTAACTATCCATCCTCCAACTATAACTTAGATTGTTCATTATGCTGCTCCATACTTCCTTTTTCCCTCAAGCATTGCTTGCTCAACTCTGCAATCTCCTTCCCAACAATTGTCTTGACTTTAGCATCCAAATTCCTTTCATTTGCAACCTTCTGAACAAGTAAATCATTTGTTTTGACACCATCTCTTTCTTTAGACACATTACATTCTTCATTTTGTTTGTCATAGGCTATTGTATATGACAGGCCAGCCCCTAGTACAAAAGCTATAAAGTGACTATCATCTCTCCTTGGAAGAAAGAAGTCAGAAAGTTCATCAACCACTATGTCCACATGATCCTTCAATACATCCTAAACTTCCCAATGAAACTCCACAATGCTTGTTGATGTTAGGACAATCCTAGGTTTTCCCACCATTGTACTACCTACCTCTTCCTCCTTCATTGGGTTTAAAAACTCTTTTATACCCATTGACATCACTCTAGATTCCACTTGTAGGTCTTGAATTTCTTCTTTCAAAGATGTAAGGGTTTAGGAAATTCCATCTTTCTCTATGGCATATATGTTTTTTCTACCATCATCAATTTCCTTCCTATCATATTTCCAAGGCCTCCCCAAAAGCAAATGGAAAACATCCAGTGGAATTATATCACATAAGACCCTATCCTAATAACCCCCTATATGAAAATATACCTAACTTTGTTGATTCACAACTACTTATTTCCCTTTGCTAAGACAAGATAGGTTGTAGGGAGTAGATTGAGGAATCCTTTATAATTTCAACTTCTCAACCATTTCAAGAGAAGCCAAATTGTTTGTACTACCAGAATCAATAACAACCTTGCAACACTTACCTTGGATTTTACATGTAGTCCTAAAGAGTGACTTTCTCTATGTTGGTTCCTTCTCCATTGGCCCTTTGATTAGAGTTCTTCTCATCAGAAAAAAGTCTCCAATATTTGGTTCTTCAACATGTGGTGAAGAATGTACACTCGCAGCATCATCTCCAGCTTGTGCAATTTGATTTCTTCTTTCACTTCCAAAAGAAGTATCTATGGATGCTCCTCAGTACATTGCCTTGCTTGGTGGCCTGCAAATTTGTTGCACTTATAACACTTCCCTGTAAAGCCACTTGAACCTCCTCTTTGGCCTCCAAATCTTCCCGTAAAATTTGATCTTCTTCCCCTAAAACCGCCTTTTGAATCTACAACTTGTTCTTGAACTCTACTTGTCTCTCCTTGACTCTCATATGATTGTCCTAAATCAACAAACATACCTCTTCGTCTATAACTCCTTCATCTACCCCTGTTTTGCTTTTCTTTCCTTCTCTTCAACTTATCTTTAGCCTTGATGGCCAATTGATAACACTCTTCCACCATTCTTGGGTTTGTTAGGATTAGTTCATCTTGAAGGTTGTATCTCAACCTATTGAGACATCTTGCCACTTTTTCCACATCATCTTCTACATGACCTACCCTTATACTCAATTTGTAGAACTCCTTAGTATAGGCCTGCACATCCATCTCTTTTTGCTTAAGATTTTGAATCCTTTTGAATAATTGAATGTTAGTCACCAAGTAGGAATTTTCCTTTGAGTTTAGCAACCATCCTATCCCAATATGTGATTTTGGACTTTCCCTTCTTTCTCCTTTCATCTTGTACAAAATCCCACCAAAGTAAGGCATGTCCCTTCAACTTTGTTTTGGCCAACTTCACCCTTTGCTCTTCAAGCACATCCTCATACTAAAATTAGTTGTCTAGTGCTCCTATCCAATCTAGGAGTTCTTCAACTTCCAGTTTTCCTCCATACATTGGTAAACCTATCTTGATCTTAGAACCATCTCCCTTGAATTCCTTCAACAAATTTTCCATCCTCAAGTCATCAGGATCCATCTTTTCCTCAGACCCTCCTTGGGAACTTTCCTCTACCATTTCTTCTTCTTCTCAGTCACTCAAGTCTCCTGTGACCATTCCTCCTTTCTAACTTGTTTCCAGGGCAACAAGCCTCTCCTTCATTTGTCTCATCTCTCTAGCATGTCTCTCCTTCAATTCATTCACCTCTCTAGCGATTCTATTCCCTTTTGGAGGCATCTTTGTTTTGTATTCACTCCAAATCTTCTCCTCTTTAGATCAACCTATGCTTTGATCCCAATTTGATGCAAAGCAGGGGCATAAGTTACATGATTGATATTGTATTTCACAACAATGGGATCATTCATCTCTCAAAGTTCAAAGACTATCATGATAGGGCAGACTCCTTCAAATAAGGGTAAAAATTTGATATTCAAAGCAACAAACCATTCAAGGACATGGAACAACATGGTAATCATATGGAAATTTTTTTGTGATGATATAAGTATCCTTACAGACCTTCCACAATGTTTTGGGATCTTCAAAATGCATGAAAACAAACTTTCGGGTGGAAACAAGTAATGAGACAGTCATATGTATTGACACTCAAATTTGATGGAAAAACAAACCCTCACTTGATTTGAGTCCCAAGGACCCTTATACACCATTCAACAATGCTAATGAACCTGCAAATGATCATGAGGGAATCAAATCAATCACAATACTAGACTGTATAATACTGTCACACACAATCCTAGATAGGACAATCAAATGTTTCTTGCACACAAGAGTAGCACTCAACCAACAATAGAAAAGGGATCTCCAATAAGAAACAATGGTCTAGACATCCAAAAATCCTTGTTCCAATGTGTATCAACCACCATCCAAACTTCCAATCCCAAAAATTTGGCATTCATTTACAATGCAAGGGCTTCTGACTGTGAACAAGACAAAACAAACCGACTGTCAGCAAATTTCTCTTCACATGTGCATTGTCCAAGCCTCCACTCTTCGAAAAAGTTAGAAAGCATCATGGCAGACTTTTGTACGAGATGTCTTGACTTAATCATGATGGAAACGTGAGATACGACATTTTGAATTCTCTTTGAAACCCTAGGTAGGGTTTAGAGCAAGTTATAGAAAAGCATTAATATATCCTTCAATCCTTAATGAAATTTGATCAAAACAAAGCTAAGACACTCCTCTAAAATATGCAATCATTTTTTCATTTGTATAGTGCACCCATAATTCGTACAACTTGATAGAAATCGAAAGTAGGGAAAAACACAAAATAGGTGTGCAAAAAAGACCTTTCTTTCCCAAAACTTCATTCCAATCCTTCTCCTTGAGATTACAAGGAAAATATAACTATTTACAACCATTTAAAACTACCACCAACCATATTTATGGTTAAGGAGTTAACAAAACATCATTATGGCCTCTTGCTCCAAAAATTGCAAAAATTGCTTTGATAACATTTTGTGCAACATTGACAAGTTTTGCATGATTTGACCAATTGATCCACGACCTTCCAGAATGGAATGAAATGATTCTAAATGACTCATTAAAACCTTATTAGACCCATACTCTCTTAATCAACCCAAAAATGACAAATGGAAATATGCCTTATTTGATGCAACATGGACAACTATGACAATATTCCACTACCTTATACCTAAAGACTCCACAAGGACTCCCAATGACATGAAATGACCTCAAAAGGCCTTACTACATGAAATCAACCTAAACAAAACCAAACCAAAATTCACCACATAAACCAAGGGTGCACCTAGAACTAGGTATCCCTACACCAAGGGTTAAAATGGAACAAGGTTTAGCAAACCCTCCTTCAATTTAAGACTTAATTGAAATAAATATAATTGAATTGAAAAACATAGTTGAGAGATATTGTATCCATGAGAATTTGTGAGCAGTGACCCCAATTATAGAAGCCATAATCTCTCATGTTAGGGACATCACCCAACATCATGCTACATTTCAAGATTGGAGAGATGAAAAGAGGTTATAATATGCAAATGGCTTGTCGTATGAGGATATGAAAATATTAGAAATATCCAAAGTTGATTTAGCTCAACATTTTGTGGATCAAAAAGCAAGACAGAATGTTGCTTTACGCAAACCTAAATTTTCCATAAAATAGTGCACCCATCTAGGCATAGTTGCAAACTTTTAGAATCATTGATGGATGGTTTTTGTTAAAACACCCAACAAAAACCTTGATGACATCCCTCTACACTTTCTCTACAAATTTTATGCAAAATTTGTTTTAGGAAGACATGTAAACTATTTTGATTTCAGGCATTTTTAGGGAGTGGGTATGAGCATGCCCCAACATAGACCTGGGGCAATGCATATTATGCAAGGTACCTATGTTCCCCCTCCTAGTATTCCTTCCCCACCTCCAACACCCCATCTAGAAATTGTTATTGATGCGACCCAACATAGTCTCTTGGCCCTACACTCATTGACTGGCCATTTGATTACATAGTCGTCACAGTGTTCTCAGCTTCTAGAGGGTGGTGCTCCTCGTGCTTTAGTTGATATTGGTACAACATCATCATCAGGGCATACTTGTGTTCCCCATTAGATTGCTACATGTGGGCATACATGTTTTGGTCCTACAGGAGCTACAAATGAGGATCCCCTAGACACATTTGAGTATGAGGTGCATGGTATGTCACTTGGAGGAGATGATGCACCAGTGCATACTATAGGTACATGGGAGATGTGTGAGGGAGGAATAGGTGCAGTGTCCCCCCTGATGCAAATGAGAAACAAAAACCTCAATCTTTTGTATAGGTAAAACTCAAATATATTCATTGTGCATTTCATTTAAAATTATTATAACAAATAGTACATGTTAATAATGTATATTTAAGTGGGTTTGAACAGTTAATGACGGAGGAGTGGATTAGAGATGTGAAGCATGACACTCTTTCAACCGTAGACTTTGGTCTAAACACATTGGTATATATTTTTTACATGTAAATTTTTTTGTTGTACACACATATCCCTTAAATCACGATCCCTTAAATACATACTAACTTATATCTTGATCTTATTTTTACTTTTGCCATGATGAGTTCCTTTTAATCAGTTATCTCAGTTGCATCACCTATTCGGGTATATGGTTTTTTAATATCTAGTAGATCTATATAAGTTTGTAGATATATATGTAGATATATGTTAGTTTATGAAATTTTGATAGCAATTATATATTAATTTTTTCGTTTTCATTTTTTTCTTATAGAGTGTGCCACCATCCCCGTTTGTGGATCCAGGACCAAGAAATTATGGTAGGACTCCTAAGAAACCTAGAGGACCATCATTTGCTGAATGTATGGCAGGGAAAGAAAAAATTCTTGAGGTAATGAATAATTGAATTAAACCTTAATTTATAGTTTAGTATAGTGATTAGATGTGATTTTGAAAGTTATAAAAAATAATAGATAACTTTCTTTTTAGTAGTTTAAGTTATTTACCATTGCTCGATCCAATTAATCTAATTTGTGATTCAAATTATTTTTGTGCAAACATGTTCTCAACCATTAGGTAGCTTGAAGAGACTACATTTTGGTGATCCCCCAGAAGATTAAGATTTTGTTGACATGGCATAGCCATTTGACATATACATTGTATAAATATAGACCGGATGAGATGGCATATGCCACATTTTGTAAATATTGTTTTGAGTTGGCATATATGCCAAATTTCTATATGTAGATACATAATTACTATACACTTCTATATATAAAATTTGATATTCGACATATTTTGTTCATTGCCTACATGGTTTCCTATTTTGAAACTTAAAATTTGAATGTATAATCACTTTATAACAGTTGATTTATGATGGAAAACATGTTATATATAAATATTGATGTTATGGAATTTTTCACTTTAATAGTTTATGAATTACATAGACCATTGTTACTCATGTTATAGTACTGTTAAATTTGGTTTCCTTGGGAAACTTCACCAAATTTGATCCCTTTATCATTAGTTTTTATAGTTGCAATAGCAGCAAAATTGAAATGCATTTCCATAGCATAGAGATATAGATAGCAAACAAATAAAGAGTTCAAGTAATGAATTTTACAAAATAGATTGTTGTAGTTTATATTCATATCACTAATTACATTGCATTGCATATCTTTCAAACTCAAAGCATTACTTCACATTGCATAACTAATAACTAGATGCTAATAGATGACAAAATTTCAATTAATATATAGTCCTTACAAAGTCAACCCATATCTAATATAACTAGGAGTAGCTACCAATTGCATTTGCTTGTCATGGAATTCCATGAGACCACATGTCTTTGAGGCATTTTGGAAAAAAAATCACTGCATTGTCTATGCTACCACATTTTTTCATACATGTCTACCAAAGCATTTTTCATAGAGATATATAAAGAAAAAAATAAAGAGTTCAAGTAATGAATTGTAGAAAATAGATTGTTGTAGTTTATATTCATATCACTGATTACATTGCATTGCACATCTTTCAAACTCAAAGCATTACTTCACATTGCATAACTCATAACTGGATGTTGATAGATGACAAAATTCCAATTAAGATATAGTTTTTACAAAGTCAACCCATATCTAATAACTAGGAGCAACTGCCAATTACATTTGCTTATCATGGCATTTCATGAGACCACATGTCTTTGAGGCATTTTGGAAAAAAGTTCACTGCATTGACTATGCTACCACATTTTTCATACATGTCTACCAAAACATTTTTCATAGAGATATAGAGAGCAAAAAACATAAAGAGTTCAAGTAATGAATTGTAGAAAATAGATTGTTGTAGTTTATATTCATATCACTGATTACATTTCATTGCACATCTTCAAACTCAAAGCATTACTTCACATTGCATAACTAATAACTAGATGCTAATAGATGACAAAATTTCAATTAAGATATAGTTTTTACAAAGTCAACCCATATCTAATAACTAGGAGTAGTTTCCAATTGCATTTGCTTGTCATGGTATTCCATGAGACCACATGTCTCTGAGGAATTTTGGAAAAATTTTCACCGCATTGTCTATGCTACCACATTTTTCGTGCATGTCTACTGAAGACTAAAATTAACCATTTAGAAAAGTTAGCAATCTTTGACGAGCTATTACTCAAAAAATGTTACTTGGAAACAATCCATTTGAGGCAACAGGATCACCTAGGGCCCATCTACAATAACCTCTCTTGGTTTTTTATTATCTCTAAGGCATTTGCCTGTGGTTTCAAGTTTTCAATTGATGAAAAAACGGTCAAATGCATGTAGTGTAAAGTTGCAAAAGGGTGTAAATTTTGTTCTGCTCCTCGTACGACCAAACCAATAGTTCCAACACGTCTGAATGGGTACGTTTAAGCTAGGAATGGTATTTTTTCATACCCAAACATGCTGAAACAGTCTGAGCTACGTTGTACAGGTGATATCCCTTAAGAGTCCAAAGTGCAAAAAGGAAACAATATTTGATGAGCTATTACTCAAATACTATCACTTAGAAATAATTCGTTTGAGGCTACAAGATCACCTAAGGCCCCTCTACAATAACCTCTCCTGGTTTTTGATATCTTTGAGGTGTTTTCCCATGGTGTCAAGTTTTGAATTGATGTAAAAATGGTCAGATGCATGCAGTGTAAAGTTGAAAAGGGGTGTAACTTTTGTTTTGCTCCTCGTGTGACCAAAATGATAGTTCCAACACGTCCGGATGGGTACGCTTACATTAGGTGTGATCCTGTTTTACACCCAAATATGCTAAAACAGTCTGAGTTACATTGGATTGACAATATCCTTTAAGAGTCCAAAGTGCAAAAAGGTGGTAATCTTTGACAAGCTATTACTTGAAAACCATGTCACTTAGAAACAATCCATCTGAGGCTACAAGATCACCTAGGGCCTCTCTGCAATAAAATCTCTTTGTTTTTTATATCTCTGATACATTTACCCATGGTGTCAAGTTTTTAGTTGATGGAAAAAAGGGTCAGATACATGCAATGTAACATTGCAAAGAGGTGTAACTTTTTTTCTTCTCCTCATGCGACCAAACTGATAGTTCCAACATATCCAGATGGGTACATTTATGCTAGAAATGGTCCTATTTCACACCCAAACACGCCGAAACAGTCTGAGTTATAGTATACTAGAAATATCCCTTAAGAGTCCAAAGTGCAAAAAGGTAGCAATCTTTGACAAGCTATGACTCAGAAATCGTGTCACTTAGAAACAATCAGTTTGATGCTACAAGATCACTTAGGGCTCCTCTACAATAACCTCTCTCAGTTTTTGATGTATCTAAGATGTTTTCTCGTTGTGTCAAGTTTTTTGTTGATGGAAAAATGGTCAGATGCATGCAGTGTAAAGTTGCAAGGTGGTGTAACTTTTTTTTCTGCTCATTGCATGACTAAACTGATAGTTCCAACACATTCAAATGGGTGGGTTTATGCTACAAATAAGTGAATAAGTGAAGCATGTACTCAAATACACGTAATTCATGAAGTACACACATGAATACAAAGTATATGCATAAAAAAATGTAAGTCGCAAAGTATACATTGGGATACACATAAGTCACGAAGTATACATGTAAGTTGTAAAGTATACACTTGAATATATGTAAGTCATAAGTCACAATTCATGATCAACAATCATGCCTACAACATTCAAGATAAAATTTACACAATATGTATGATATCATCATTCAGGAATTGCTATCAAATATAGGATTTACAAAATTCCACATAGGCATAAAACAAATGAACCTAATACATAGTCATTTCCAACCAGGGGATAGAAATAGGTCAACTGGATGGAGTTTTTGTTTACTCTTTTGTCTTTCGAATGTGCCCACAAGTCCTCTCTTCACTCATCTAGAGATGCAACTAATACAATAAGAAATATATACGTTAATATATAGAAATTGAATCGTGGAATGGCATATAAAAAAATAATCACAAAAAAATAATCATCACGCTCTTTCACTGGTTGTGTGAGCTTCTTCTTTCCTTGTACACATCATTCCAACCAATAGTCTAATCCCTCTTCATTCCCCTATGGTGCAACAATTTCATAGACACATCCTGGTTGTACAAGATTTGAAACATAGTCATAGTCAAGTGAACTTTCCATTTCATTTTCTAAAGAGGATTGTACTAAAGATAAAGGGGATATATATTGTGGAATCCATGTATCTACCCACTCACTTGACTCGCATTGGTACCAATCACACTGAATATAATTCTGACAAAAATAAGCCAACTCGCATGTCGATATGGTCCATGCACCTACATTTGAGCTTTGAAATGAATGCATCTTTGAAAAATCTCTAATTGTTTGACATTCCAATTTGTCTCTCACTGTGCCCTCCTCAACCAACCAAAATAACATGCACACTTGTGAATCAAGTGTCCCTCCTCGTAATAATGCATTACTACACCAATCAACTACAAAATGTGCATCACTGAATGTTACACCACCTCTGATATTCAATTGTTCCTTAATTAGAGCTCTCTTCACACATGCACATGTTCCATCATGCACACCTTTTCCATGTCCATCTTAAAAAAAACTCCAAATATGTGGTACACCCCTCTGTACATGCATCCTTCTCAACCAATAAAACATACGAGCATTCTTGAATTTCCCTATGCAGTTATTTGACCAAATGAGATGTCGATCCATTGCAATACCTTTTTCCTGCAAGAACTCAATTTTTTTTTCAAAACAATGTTGCATAAAATCATATGAATGAGATCTATCATCACTCATGTAAAAATGGTACTTCCTGATTATCTTCCTATCCTCTTTTGTACTATTAGGGGCATGTCTATATGTTATGTGGACAAAAATAGCAATTTGAATAGAATTGTAATATTGTGATTGTACCTCATTCTATGGTTGTAATGTGTAATTTTTCAACAAAATCAACTACAGATACAATAGTTCCAATTAGGAAAGGGTCCTTGCACATCCTGAATTGTCAATCCAACCACTACAACCTATGGATATGCCTTGCATACTTATAGAAAATATTTTTCTTAAAATTAGAAATAAAATCAATAATACTTACCTCTCTTGTAACCAACTCGCATCTAGAACCTTCATCTCCACTCTTCAAACTGTATTTGACTATCTCAAACCTTCTTTTTTTCAATAATCTTGTTAGCAAAATCATGTTCTCTTCCCTCATGAAAACATGTTACAAAATTTGATAAACCGCCACATTGCAAACAAATTTCATTTAAACAGTCATTGCTGTAAAAAATGACACCATCACCTCTAACACAAAAATGAGTCTAACAAGTCCCAAGATGACTTGGGGAGTTGCATTGCATGACATTCCTGCAACATTTCGTTAGTATGCATAATTGAATGAATATGGCATAATAATTCATGATACATTGAAAACTCAACATGATATTTACATGTATTATGAATATTAATAGATACAACATAAAATGAATTACATGACTCAAAAGCCCTTTGTGAGATTTACAAATTTGGATGTTCTTCACAAAATTGTTTGTACAATATTGTTTCACTACATTCTAAGAAATGTTTAGGATGCGGTGTGTGATCTTGATTTCCAATTCTTAACTTTAAAACATCCTTTACATTCGGTTATACTCTAGAGTGAGAGCTCCAAAATTGTTCAATTTACATCTTTCCATTATCGGTTAACTTCTTATCAACACATGGAAGCCTCTCACTAAAATCCCATGTATCATTTTGAAGATGACTATTGAGTCTTCTTCTTCTTGAGAGTGCTCTAGACAGTGTTTTACGATCTAGATTTAAATCAATACAAGATTTTCTCATTAAACTAGCCTTTCTCAAATTATGGATTACTAGTGATGTTATGATCACTCTACAACCAACTCTTTTATCTTTTTCCTTACTAATCTTTCCAATAGAAGTTAGAGCATTAAAAAGATTCTTTACAATAATACTATTTTTTTCTGAATTTTTGGTGACACAAATCCTCAATTTCATTAATAATGGTCTCATTTTGTAAGACTTCAGCAATTGCACAAAAATTTGACTTTGTTCGATTAATGTCTTATTGGAAAAATATTGATTGAACATATTGGTAGCCCACAACCGAACCATTCGTGATGAAATTTTCGCGTCAAGATTATCTATTGTGTTTTCATCTATTTCAAGTAACCATTTAGGGGTTCTTGAATGTTGGGATTTTTCATTGGGTTCATTACAAATAGATGGATTTAGGATTTCATTTTCTTCTACATAAATATCATCTCTTCTTGCAAAATTAAGAGATACATTGACATTCATTGTTTCATTTTCACCTATTTCATGTTCAACATTAATATTTTCAATTGAGTGTTCAACGTTTTGAATTTCATTTTCATGCTCAACATTTACAATTTCATGTTCAATATTTTTCACATCATTTTCATGTTGTAAAGTTTCAATTTCAATTTATTTTTCAATATTTTCAAATTCAATATCATGGTCACTTTGAATTTCATGTTCAACATTTTGCACATCATTTTCATGTTGTAAAGTTCCAATTTCAATTTCTTCTTCAATATTTTCAAATTCAATATGATTGTCACTTTGAATTTCACTTAAAGGTAAAGATGAGCCTTTCCCTTGAATATAATTTGACATACCTTTTCTTTGCAACCTCTTCCTTTCTTTATCTTTTGCTCTACTTTCCTCAATTTCCTCCACTGAATAATTCCTCTTCCTTTTCGCTTTACGACGACTGTTGCTTCCCATTATCCCAACCCAAAGATGTACCAAATGATTGAAAGTAAACTTTTTTTGAAAATGAGTGCTCCAAAAGTGATCTCTTGACTGTAATGCACATAAATCATGATATTCTTGACGGAGCAGAGAATGTAGGGGATTTTGGAATGGAGAAAATTGAATTTTATCTATTTTTTTCACTCTCACAAAATGGATATCCATTTTGGAGAGAAACAAATATCCATTTTGTTTACAATGGCTCTTGAGAAAGTATGGTGGGTGTCTCAAAATAGATATTTGTTTGATAAAATAAATGGATATTTGTTATTTCTAGCATGTTATATTAATATAAAATCTATAATATAATTTTGTGCATATTATCTATTACCAATATATATAATGTGAAGGGGAAATCAATAACGGATATTCGTTACCAATAACCATATTTGTTACTTAAAGCTCACAACATATCACGCTTGGCTTAGCATGATGCCAAAAATGGATATCCGTTATATCAAAATTAAAAGTTCTATAATATATTGAATTTTAAATTATATGATATACAATATATATTACATATTATTATTATTTTTAATATATATTATTATTGTTGTCAATTCAGATTGCACCCGTATGCTTGAATAATTAATTCAACAATCTGTTGACACATGGGAACTAATTCCAGGCTGTGGGTATCCTATAAGGAATTAGACCTCCAGATTCTAGGCTGGTTCCTATGAATTGCTTCTGATTAATACTTGGGTAAATTGTTGGGAAAGGGATAAAAAGAACTAACTCGACTGCAGAACTATGAAACTTTAATTACGGTGATGCTTGCATCACCGTAATGATGACCTAAAAGGCAGTTTAGTTCACAATTGATTCTCAATATATCTAACTTGCACATCAAAATCTAAACAGTTTGAACTCATATAAATGCTTCATACATAGGCTCATAAAACTATTTTCTTTCAAAGGAAAAGAACAGTGTTCTCACAATTAAGAAAATACTCTTAAATTACGAACTCAGTGTATGACCTATGAATTAAACTAAATGCATACATATACTTATGATTGAGACAAAAAAAATAAAGGTTTCAATGTTGAGACACAATATAATTTGATCAAAATCAAGCACAAGAATGTTGCCTGAAAGCTTGAAGGAAAAACCTCACACTATTGAGAAGATAAAAGGAAAAACTCCATGCTAAAACCAAGGGTAACCTGTAAAACCTGCTATGTATTAATCTGAAATGAAGCTAAGTTACAAATCATTCGCTTTGCAGAGTGCAAAGGAGAAAAAATAAGAACTGAATTGAAAAAGACACTTTTTCAATATATACAATATGAAAGCACTCCAAAGTGCATGACTAAGCAACTAAAAGTGATCTGAAAGTGAAAAGATGACAATTCCAAAGTGAAATCCGAGCACAAGTGAAAATCCCTAAAAAAGTGGCTCAAACTCATGCAAAAATGAGTGAACTCAATCTCAAACTGGCAGTCATAAAGCATGTAATTGATCTGCAACTCGAACTGGACTGAAATCCCTGAAAAAGTGGGCTAAAGCACACAAAAACCACCTCGTTTGTATCAATCCTCCCATAACAACTGAAACTCCATCCATTTTTGCCTGATAAACCTTCAATTAATGATCTGATATGAAACTAAAGTAAATTGTGATTTAGCTTTATATAATATCTTTATTTGCATTTGAAAAAGATGAATTAATTAAATGATTTATCACGCATCATTTAATTAATTAATTTACATTATTTAATGCAAATAGCTTGAAGAATAAAGCTAATCTCATACTTAGCATATATTTTGCATTCTTTTAAAAAAAAGATTGTTTGATTTAAATATTAAAATAGCCATAAATGATTATTTTAATATTTAATGTTTGATAGTTCTTCCTTTCACGCAATATAAGTAAATGTTAAGGTAATCATTTGTGGCCATTACCATTAATATTTAAATACAATTCTGACTTGTCAATTTCATGTAGAAAGAGTGAATTCACCATTAGTCTAAAATAGATGATAATGTAAAAGGCAAACTCACGAGCTCTTTTGATCAATAAG
>VDFB02193867.1:23575829-23614469 GCA_007258455.2 Sequoia sempervirens
CTCTATCACTCCCACCCCCTCCCTCTCTCATTCCCTCCCTCCATCTACCCCTCCTACCCCCTCTCTCTTAGGTACCTTGCTCCCTCTATCCCTCCCACCCTCTCTCTCATTTTTCCATCACTCCCTACGTAAATAACTCTCTCTATCTCTCTCCCTCTGTCTCTCTCATGTGTCTCCATCTCAAGTACCTCTCTTTGGTTACTCCCTCCCTCCCTACCTAGATAGCTCTCTCTCAAATTCATATAATTATGTATTATTAATATAAAAAAATGTATTATATTATATGTTATATATATACTATTGGAAGAATGAAGAAGAATCCCTTTGGTGTGCTGTCATTGATGTCAACATTGTTTGGTGACAATTTTTTTTCCATCCAGTAAATAGTGCTTATGTTACTCTAATCCGGTAATTTGGTTTGGAATTGTTCATATTAAAAGATCAATTTATGTTATTTTAATATGTTATTTAGGACTATTAATTGCACCTATGGACAAGTTTTCAATGATTTTGGTTGAAGGGGCTAAAAGATATAAATGACAGAAGTTTGGTATATAGGTTTGGTATCTTTCTCTGGCCGACATGGATAAGTGGTGTGAAGATACACTTCATGAATGTTAAAGATATCTTTCTTGGGTATGAGCTAACCTACTTTATGTCTTGTACATTTTGTTTTGAGCATGAAAGAAGTTTTGGTCTGAGCCGACAAGCTATTTTGAATCAATTATGTATACACCCAATTAGGCCGACCTAATTGATGTATGTAGATGTAACCATATATATATATGTGAAACATTTTTGTGTTGAAATATACACATAGATATAGGTGTGATATGCAAAAAATAATAAGCAATGATGCACGACAATGTGATATTGTGTGAAGTTGTAGGTAGTTGTTATGAACCTGCAAATTGGTGCAAGATTTTGCTTTCTCTGAGAGCTTAATTGGAATTGAACTCAACACATAGAAGGTGTATTCATTAGTTCATCCTTTTGGCAGTGAGCCACACTCCCTTTTTGTAATATTTTTAGGCCGTGAGCCTTTCAAGGACAGTGTGTTATGGCAGTGTGCCCCTGTAATATCTTATGATTGGTTATAATATATTGTGACCTAATCCTCATCGTGGTGTTTCCCATTTTGGGTTTTCCCCGTAAAAATATTGGTACTCATGTGTCATGTAGTTTGATGATTCCTTTCATGTCTTTGTTTATAGTTGCAGTTAGATATGTTTTAATTATTGAATGGTTAGCAATTAAATGGTTTAGTAGAATATTGATTCACCCCCCTCTCAGTATTATGGGTGTTCAACATTTGGTATCAGAGCTTGGTTCCTTTGGAAAAGCTTAGCAACTTAAGGAAGATATTGAAGTTTGAACACATGGCTAACAAAAGGTGTCTTGCTCCTCTAGAAGAGATCTCTACAATTGAAGAAATCCATGTTGGTCTTGAAGATCTGGACATAATTGAGAATGAGAAAGAAACTTTGAGGGAGAACTTAAAAGAAGCAAATGAGTGCATCAAAAAACTAAGAGAACACATCAAGAAATTCAAAGAAAGGCATAGAGAAGTTAGTGATCAGTCGAAGAAAGCAAATGAAGAGATCACCAGACTAAAGGTGCAAGTGGAAGAAAAGAAAATAATTGATGATTGTCAAAAAGCTAAAATTCAAAGCAAGGTTGATGAATTTACAAAGCTTGAACAAGAAGTAGTAACCCTAAGGTCTGACCTAGAGAAAGCAAGGGCTCGTGAGGAAATATTCAAAAGAAGTACTATAGTGCTTGATGATTTGATTGCATTTCAGAAACCTTCTAAGGATAAATGTGGTTTAGGACTTGAAGGAGGAAAAGATAAAAAACAAATCAAACTCCTAACAAGGTTGACAATCAAAGGAAGACTCAAGGCAATGGTAGATAGAACAAGAACCTAAGAAGCAATGTCAGAAGGACTCCTATCAGACAACCTAATGCTCAAAGGTACCCATCTTTCAATGTTATTTGTTTTTCATGCAATAAATTTGGTCATAGAGAGACAAAATGTAGAAGTAGAATGAATCAAAATGTTGGATTCTTTTTTGGACAATGTTTTGCTTGCAAAATTTTTGGACATAGAGCTATTGAGTGCATAAGTTAGATAATGATGAATAGATTCAATACTGGTAGAATGATTCAATCTTTGCAAGGTTACTACTACACATGTAATGCATTTGGACATAAAGCTAACTAGTGCAGATCAAGGTTAAATGCAAATCAGTCTGGTTAGAAGAATGTTGTATGTTATACTTGCAATAAACCAAGACATATTTCAAGATTTTACAGAAGTAAAAATGGGAAGAAATATAATCTGGAACAAAGGAATAAACCTATAAATAAAGTGGATCCTACTGAATTCAAAAAGGAAATGGAGAAGATTTGGAAGAAAAAGGAAGAACCTGAGAATAAGGGTGAATCAAATGCATTTGTACCTGCATCTAGTGTAGATACTTCTTCTAAAAACCAAACCTAGTAGTGGATTTAGGGTGAGCAATTACAAAGAAATCTAATAAACCCCTTATATAAGACATTTCAAGTAGTGACACAAAGATATGTAATGTGAAGTTTCATTTTGAAGATGTCAAAAAAACTTTCATTAGAAAAGATGCAAATTTGGAGATTTGCAGAGCATTTTAGGGTTTATAGTGTATTCATAAAGTGTTTATCAACTTTTGTATGGATGGAATGCATTACATGTGAAATTAGGGTAGATCAATAAGGTATAAAGTAAGAAGCTAAGTTGAGTTAATTCATGTTTACACATTTGGAAGAAAAGAGGAGCGAGTTGAAGCGATTTGAAGGCAATTAAAAGCATCTGGCATCAAACCCTAGTTTTCGTCAAAGTGTGAAAAAGGTATTTATAGCTATCTCTACTTTGTGGGTTTTAGTTAGAAGTAATTTCCATAAGCATATACAAGAGAATTGAGGGAAAAATGGCCACTCCCACTATGGTTGAGACTTTTGAGAGGCCCCGACCGAAATTCAGAAGGTTTTCATGGAAGGATTATGAAATGGACCCCATGGGTGTGTTTTCACAAATTCCAAATCATGTCTTACCCATTAAGGATACTAGAACCTACATTCATGGGAAATTAGAAGAATTTGATTTCCAAGAACTCACAAATATATGGCTAAAGGATCTAATGAGAGATAATTCTTCAGTGAAGCCAAATATAAAAATCTTGTAAAAAAGAAGCTAGATGTATGGAATTTGTTCCCAGATATTTGCAATGGAATGGATGAAAAGTTTGTAAGGATAGCACTTAGCAGAGTGCACAATAAATTTGTATGGACAAGTGTGCCTAGAGTAATTACCAAGGAAGTAATTAAAGTTGTGACTGGTCTCTGTGAAATTGGACCTGTACCAATGCTAAAGGCTATGAAAAATGATGTGGTTATGAAACTAACTGGTGCCACATATGATGGGATAGCACTAACAACCAAACCCATTACAAACCCTGCTATGAAGTATGCTACAATCATGATAGGTCAAAAAATCTACTTCACCAATAGAGGAAATTTGATGTCTACAACTGCAATTTATGTTGCACATGACATGGTGGTAAATGGAAGAGACTATGATTTGTGCGAGTTGCTTTGGTAGAAACTTATGGATAACTTAGGCTAGACTAAGACAAATAAATATACATTCAAGTTTGGTACATTGGTAGTCTATTTGCAACTTTACTTTCCAAGGGAAATACCTAGAAAGAAAAATATTATATGGAATATCAATAGACCTGTGGCACATCAAATCTTTGAAAATTTACATAGCATTGGAGAATTCAAAGCATAGGGTGGTGCTCTAACTGCATTCTTTGCAATTTTTCAAAACAATATTTATGAAAGAGAAAAAGTTCCAAGGAGCTTAGTAAAGAAATATGCAAAGGAGATAACTTTCCTGGTGTCCACTAATGAATGCATTATAGAGGTAGTGGAACCTAGAACTCTATGGATAGAGCCTCTAGGATATGAGATTGATGAGCAAGTGGCTGAGAGACTCATTGAGATTTTGCTAAGCAACCCTAAGGTCCCACTCTACCCCGACATGGTACATATGAAGAGAAGTCAGTCAAAGTACATTTGGAAACTTTAGCACCTCACAGGGCTAAAAGGGTAAATATAAATGTTGAGGAATTTTTCAAAATGCATTCACTGTTTAAGGATGATGTTGAAAGGCTAAGGGAAGTTGCAGAAGAGAAGAGGGCTAGATCAGTTGAAGTTCCCTCCAGGCCTAGAATATTAGGAAGAACACCTTTCACCACTACCTCTGTATTACCTAAAACACCCGGTGTAGCTACAACAATAAAAGGAAAGAAGGTAGAGCACAATAACCCAGTAGTAGTTAATGCAACTACTTCCTTTGGACCCAACACCAAAGCTTCTAAGAAGAGAAATGTACCCCCTGTTGCACCATCTGCCACCCATGGAAGAAGAATAAAGAAAAAGGAAAATAGGAAAAGGAACTTGAGTGATGTTTTACAAGAAGAGATTGACCTTGGCTTGAAAGAAGAAATTTAGTTGAAAAGGAATAGGAGAAGCGGTGCTTCCACCAGCAATGAAGAAGCAGAAACCAAAGACAATGTTGAAATCTCATCTAATGAAGAAGAGACAGAGGAAGAAAATAATGCTTTCACAATTCATGTTCATAAGAAGAAGGGTGAAAAAGACACATCAAAACCTATGCAGGACATTCCCAACTCTTCTCTGGTAAGAGATCACTTACCCATGTAGTTGGAATCTTTAGTAAATAATATGATAGAATTTGAGGATTTCTACTACTAAGTTGTTTGATGAGGTTAATGAAGAGGATAAGGAAACAATTATAAATTATTTCATTCAATATATGGTTATTTTTATGAGAATATGGAAACCATAAGGAAGAAGGTGACTGACAATGTATGGGAAGCTCTAGTACAAAGAAGGCATGAAGTTGTGACTGTTGATGACAAAATCAAATTTGATGCCTTGAACACATACGGATCCTCCTTATCTGAGGAAGATGTTGCTACCATGTTAAATGAATGTTCTAAGTTGTTCACAAAGAGTCACTCTTTTAATTACTAAAGATAAATACAATACTAAAAGTTGAGGCAAGAGACTCTTGATATAGTAAGGAAAATGGCAAAGAATTTATGGGATGAGAACTGGTTCTTCATTTCATACAACTCAAGCACATGATCCTGCTAATGTCAAGGGTATTGACATAGAAGTAAATGACCATCCTTTTCTAGATAAGGTTGGTGATATACATGTTGCTTCAAAGATGTCTACTCCTTCGAATGATACCGGGGATACAACTAGTAAACACACTAAAGGTCAACATAAAAATGATACCGGTAACAATCCAAAATAACACCATGAGAATACCGGAAATAGTGGAGAAGACAAGAATGAAGATGAAGGAAACAAAGATGAAAAGAGTAATGATGGAAAATATGATGAAGGAAAGAAGGAGGAAGAAAACAAAGACAAACCATCAGAAAAACCCTTTGATGAGGAAGAAGAGGAAAAGAAAGAAGAAAATAAGGAAGAAACAAAGGTTGGAAGAAGTGAAGAAGAATCCTCAAAGACTATTGAGCCATCAAATCCATTTGAAGAATCATTCAGAAATACTCTTAAGGGTTTATTGATAAAGAAAAAAAGGATTCAACTTGTGCTACCACCTCAATTAATTCAACTTTCATCACATCTAGGCTATGTGGATTTGAGTAAGATCTCACTAGTTGAAAGGATAAATATTTGTGGTACTTTTCTTGACTTCAATACATAGGAAATTGTTGAAACCTATCAGAAAGGGACTGAATTGGTAAATGATGCTATTAAAGATTTGTAGGAGACAACTCTCGGTGCCACAATTGATGATTCCTTAGCTCCTATTGAAAAATTAAAGTTCCTGGTTGATTTAGTCAAAAAAATCACCCCTAGCCTTAAGAAGCAGACTAAAAAGAGGTAGAGTCAATACTTTTAGAGAAAAGGTTACTTGTACTATAGGATAAATGTGCTATTGCACACAACAAGGTGTTACAATGCCTAAAGAGGTAAAGGTTTGTGAAGAGGAAGCCTAGATACTGTTTGTGTATTGCATGTGGTGGTCAGATGCCACTTGAGGCATTAAATAGTTAATGGAATCAATAGAGTCTCAACTTGTCAATGCCTCTGGAGCCTATAAAATTGAAAATGACAAAAAATATACTACCTAGACTTCTATTGTAGACTTGCAAAGCAAGTTTTTCACCTTACAGAGGCAAAAATAAGATGCAATGAGGCAGTTTGGACAACTTGGAGGTCTAGTAATGTCCAAACACATTCTTGTATAAAGTTCCTTGGTGGATGTAGAGAAACTAGAAAAAATGAATCCTAATCCATCCACTCCAGAAGAAGGAGAATAATTCTTAGTAGAACTAGAATCATTGCATAAAACACTTGTTAGAGTGAAGGGGATCTGGGACGATGGAAAACCTACTTTGGAAGTTATTCGCAAGGAATTAGAGGGTGCCCCTAGTTCCAATTAGATGTCTCTTACTTTTTTTTTGTTTTTTCAAGTTCATCATCGACACACCCTTTTGTCCTTGATGTCAAAGGGGGAGAAAGATACTGTTGTGAAAAATTTTGGTTTTTGAGAAGTCTTGTATAGTTTTGTGTACAGTTGAAAGGGGGAGCTCACATAGCTTGAGTGAAGACATTTCTTTTCAAAGATCCATTTTTGGCACATGTTTCCATCAATGACAAAGGGGGAGATTGTTGGACGAATGAAGAAAAATCCCCTTGGTTTTTTGTCATTAATGCCAACATTGTTTGGTGACAATTTTTGTCCATTCAGTAAAAAAAGCTTATGTTACTCTAATCTAATAATCTGGTTTGAAATTTTTCATATTAAAAGATCAACCTATGTGGTTTCAATATGTTATTTAGGACTATTAATCTCATCTTTGGACAAGTTTTCATTGATTTTGGTTGAATGCGCTAAAAGATATAAATGACATAAGTTTGACATACGGGTTTTGTATCTTTCTCTAGCTAACATGGATAAGTGGTGTGAAGATACACTTTGTGGATGTTAAAGAGATCTTTCTTGGGTCTGAGCTGACCTACTTTTTGTCTTGCACATTTTGTTTTGATGCAGAAGAAGTTTTGGTCTGAGCCGACAAACTATTTTGAATCGATTATGTATACACCCAATTAGGCCGACCTGATTGATGTATGTAGATGTAATAGTATATATATATATATATATATATATATATATATGAAATATTTTTGTGTTGAAATATACATGTAGATATGGGCGTGATATGCGATAAGCAATAAGCAGTGATGCACAACAGTGTGATATTGTGTGAAGTTGTAGGTAGTTGTTGTGAACTTGCAAACTGGTGTAGGATTTTATTTTCCATATCTTAATTGGAATTAAACTCAACACATAGAAGGTGTATTCATCAGTTAATCTTTTTGGTAGTGAGCCACACTCCCTTTTTGTAATATTTTTAGGTTGTGAGCCTTTCAAAGACAGTGTGTCCTAATAGTGTTCCCCTGTAATATCTTATGTTTGGTTATAATATATTGTGAGCTAATCCTCACTGTGGTTTTTCCCATTTTGGGTTTTCTACGTAAATATCTTGGTGTTCATGTGTCATGTGGTGTTATGATTCCTTTGATGTCTTTTTTTACAGTTGTAGTTAGATATGTTTTAATTATTAAATAGTTAGCAGTTAAATGGTTTAGTAGAATACTGAGTCACCCCCCCTCTCAATATTTTGGTTGTTCAACATATACTATATATTATATGTTATATAATATATACTATATTATATATAGTATATAAATTATATTATATATTATATTGTATGCATAGGGTAAAGCTTCAACAGAGTTGAATTTCTTAAAAATGGATATTTGTTTTTAAAAAGCGGATATTCGTTACTTAGCCCACAAACACCCTGTGTTTGAAGACATCAAGGGGTTTGTTTCGGGCTGTAAGTAACGAATATGCATTACTTTAGCATACCGAATATTCGTTATGGACATAATGGGTACCCATTTTGTTCTGTGTAAATTATAAATATCTACACATTATACATATTATATACAATATAATATAATATAAATAATTTAATATTATATAAATAATATAATATATTAATATTATATAAAATATTTTATATTATATTATATAAATATTATATATTATATATTATATCTTGTATATGTTATATAACCTTATATATATATAAATAATATATTATATTATTAAAATATAAATAAATATTATTATATATTATATAGCCTAATATAAAATATATAAATATTATGTATATTAATAAGAATGTGTCAATAAATGGATATCCGTTATTTTACCAGCATTAATGGATATCTATTTTATATCCACTAGTAGAATTTGACAAATAAATGACTACGTGACTAAAAATTTTAGTCATGACAACTAAAAATGACTAAATTCTACTATTTTTTTGCAACACAGCTATAAATGACAACTAAAAATGACTAAATTCTTCCCCACATTTAAAAATGTCATTACACTTAAAAGTAATACGTAAAATATTTGGAAGATTTGAAACTGTGAAAAAATTTCTTGTGTTTATCCTTCATAGGGAAGGGTTTCTCCTCGCCACTAGGTGATCCCACAATACTTGTTTACAATTTTTGGCCAAACTAGACATTGAACTGAATTTTTTAACTAAATCTTCACTTTCGAGCACCTACAACAGCTAAATGGTGAGAAATTTGAAGATGATGCAAACTAGTGATTTGTGACATTTTATCTGTAGATTCTAAATATATTTTTTTCAATTTTTTTGGAATCAGATTGCACTTCTTTTTCCATCTCCTTCAAAAACTAGTTTTTAACAATAAACACCATTTTAAAGAGTGACGTTACTTGCTAATACATAACTTTTTTCTATGAAGGATAAGATTCTAATTTTTCTAAATTTAGATTTGTAACTACGATATCTAGTGCATGGAATTAGTTTCATAGCATTTCATTGACTATTTTTTTCTTAATTAAGTTTCAAAGTCAAATCGGTTACAATTTAGACATGATTTACTGGCTAAAACATAACTTTTTTGTATGTATCGAAATTCTTTTTTTTTGTTGGATCATGGACATCAATATCTAGTGCACTAATATTTTTCATTTTTTTTTTATAATCTACTATTTTTCCACATGTACAGAACATAGAGCTTGATTATCGGTGAAAAACCTACATTCACAAGAAATAAAAAATAAATATAGTAATCAAATTAAATTTATTTAAAATTATACTTTTTGGGAATCTTATAATAAGGACTACATACTTACAAAAAATAAATTTTAGATGAATTCATTTGATCCCCCAAAAGGTGAATCAAAAGTTGTTTTTTTATCAGCATTTTGATAGGTGTAAAGGAGACTCCATTATAGGTATGGTTTAAAACTAGCAGGGTTCTATCAAAGGGGATTTGATCTAAGGTGGTTTGATCAAACCCTCTTCAATTGGAATCCTTTAAATGCAACTTTTCAAGGCTCAAATCATTATATTTTCTAAAAATATGTGATTTCAACAAAAATTAGGATCTCCCAGAAAGTGTAAACCACTATTGTGGGATCACCCCACTCCAAGGAGCAGAGACTGACACCACACAAAACTAGATTTGAACACTAAAGGAAACTTGTAGCCTGGAAGTCATTCGAACATTAGCTCTAGATTGTGATGAAACCTAGGATTTTTTTTGTTCCATCTTAAACCCTTGTTACATTTAGATTTAGGACTGATATATGAGGGTTTAGGATTCTTGCTTCCATAAATGCTTGTAATCTTCTATTTTGTTGTTGACTCCCTTTTTCCCGTATCCTGTCATCTTAAAACTTCTTGTGTCTATCATTATTGTCTGGTAACTGGTTCCCCAATCCTAAGTTCAGGAATCATAAATTTTATAAGGTTAAGTTAAAGGAATGTTTGGCCTTTACATCCTTTGCATTATAATGGCTTAGGTGTTTGTGAGTCATTTCTATTGTATCATCCTAGAGGGTTCCCTCCCATTAAAATAACTTATGAGCACGTGCCTAAATATTTTCACCTAAGTTCTATAGGCCTCTATCTTTATCATTCATCGGTGATTACTTTTGAAGTGTATGTTCCAAATCGGTGACGAGCGATAAGGTGGTATCTCTTTGTTATCGCTCATCGTGAATAGTTGTGGAACTCTTAAAATTGAATGTACGATGAGCGATTTCCTTTTTATTAATGAGGGATTTCTTATCGCCAATAGTTTTTGATCCTTCAATGTTGTAATAGTGATAAGCAATGCCCTCCAGCATTATAATCTTATCACCTATCGCAGATATGTTATGAAATGTCAATTTTTATTAGCAATGAGCGATGGATGGATTTCCATTACGTTGTGTATCATGGATTTCTTTTAAATTCCAAGTTCTACATTAGCGACACATGATATGTAATGGCACTATGATGATCTCTCATCGCTGATTGCTTGCAAATCATATGAGGAGAATTAGCGATGAGTGATGGCCCGATGTTTTTTTATCATTCATCGTTGATCCATTCCAAAGCCTTCAACCTTGATTAGTGATGAGCAATAGAGTCCCTTATTTTAAAATCTTCTTTCGCTAATTTGAGGACATCTTATCTATGATGCCTTTTGTGGCATTGATTTTCATGCAGGTGTACGTGTCTAAATCTAGTGCCTTCACTATACTCCCTGTCGCTGATAAGAGCCTAGATGCAAGGTTGGATTAGCGAGGAGTGATGGAAGTGAACACGATCAAAGGATAGGCCGCAGATCCAAGGGTTGTGATTTCATCGCATAAAAAACTTACATCGTTGATGGAGTTGGATAAGGATGCGGTGTATAAGTGATAAGAGACAACTACTACATGAAGAGGCAATGTGGTGGAATCCTAAGCACCTCGCATAAAGCAAAGAAGAAGGTGGTGAGATGAACTAATAACCATTGATGTAGTTTTAAAGCCAAATGATTCATGATCAGGGTTTAAACCTTGACGGCTAATTGTCAGTTCGCTCATGCAAACTTACTATCAAGAATTAATGGTGGCATGCTTCTCTCTTGGTCATAAAAGAATGTAGATACTTGGTTTATCATGCACTTGGAATCATTCTCTAGCAAAAGGGATACCACGAGCTAAATAAATTGTAAAGGAAGCATAAAAAATTACTAATAACAAATGTGGCATAGCATTCACCTGGGTAAGCAAAACTAATATCTCCTTCTAGCAGAAGTATTGAGGTGAATAACTTAGAGAGCTGATAAGAAATTGGGGAATTGTCTATTTTTTCACTACTAATAGCTTTAATTTGGTGATTAAGCAATGGATAGATTTTGAGGAAAGTGTCATGTTCAATAGTAGTGTTTTGTGCTCTCATAATTGTAAGAAATTGTAAACCCTAGTTCTATTACATTGCAAACATGAGTGACATGGAGCCCAGTGAATCAAGTATTAGACAAGAGAGGAAACCAAAATAAAAGAGGCTTAAATGACTTAAAACTCAAGATGTTTCAGCTGAGGTTAAGTCTGAGCCATTGGTAGTGTCCAAAACCCTTCACCAAGTACTCCTGCAATGTCCACTAGGTCTAGAAGTGCAAAGAAAGAAACCGAGAAATTTATGCAAGAGAGCTCTAGATATATAAAGGAGGGAGGGTCACAAATTGGTAAAAGACCCACAGGCCAAATTTATGTGACCACTACGTTGATTGATAGTGCCGGTGAAATTGGTGAGAAACCCCAACCTTAGAGTAGATGGCAATTGTTTTGGTATGCTTTCAATAGGTGACATTCTAGCAAACCTACATGTTATCTATGGGGGTTGAACCTTGGAAAGCTGGTGGTCCCGAATATGTTTGTGGAAGTGGACTTAAATATGGAACTGGCTAGGCACTATAACCCTATGGACAGGACAATCAGAAGTGAAAATGGTGATATAATTTTGGAGGTAACAAAGGATAAGATGATAGATATATTTGGGTTAAATCCCAATTATACTATAAAGTTTAGGCGTGCTAAGTTGTATGCTAAGTATGAGAAGAGGAAATATGCATACAAAGAAAGACTGCTTGTGTGACACAGGAGCAAGGAGAAATTCACTGCTAAGGATGTTGAGCCTTTCAAGTGTGAGGAGTTTGAATATTACTTCAAGAACACTTATTATTGCTTAAATCAAGTATTGGCTCAGGACTTTGAGGTTAGGATAGCCCCTGATTTTTTGGTGATGGTGGCAGATATACAAGGTCATAATCAAAATACTGGTTTTGATTATGCCAACTTTGTTGTTGAACGGATGCATGAGGATTTTCTCAATCTCAAAAAGGAAGTGCTCCCTTTATGTTTTCCCCATTTCTATCTTTTAATGCATATGCTCTTATGGGAGGGTGATTATGAATGGAAGAGAAAATTAGATCTAAAACTTAGGGACAGTGAAAATAATGTTCTACCAATATAGATATAGACATACATTTGGGATCAGGAGTGCTCCAATTCCAATTATATCTTGTTTTCTAATACTGTCATATACAGTATCTTAGAAACATTAGGTGTGACACCTATATTCAGGCTTTCTCTAGAGATCAAAAGTATCATGCATCCAAAAGATATACCAGGATCAAAAGCCACACATAACTAGTCAGATTGGTTTTTACATTCTAAATATACTTTGATTAGAGCCTTTGGAGTTAAAGTGGCACCTCATTGTCTACCCCTATATGTCTCAGACAAATTTTCCTTTATGGAGCTCATGTGGAAAATTGATGTCATGGATTATGAGATGTTTAGAAAGCCTAGGAAAGGTACTGTGTTAAATCCCCAATGTGCTTTTGCTTACTTCACATCACTGCCCCTGAGGGGTATGAAATGTTTGGCATCATGATAAATAATCTTAGAATTGTTGTTGATAAGATTAGAGTTTTTGATCCAAAAGGGTTTGTGGTAGGAAGAAGAAGACAAAAAATCTTAGGCATCATACATCATGAATTCTTATATAAAGATGATGTACTAAAAAATCTGATAAGTGATGAGGTTGTAATGACAAGAAAGAAGGAATGGACAACTATAATGAACATTGAGGAAAGTATCATTAAAAGGAATGTCTTTTACATAATTCCATACAATGTAATTGCAAACCCATTGGAAAGAGCCTTCACTATGCTAAGGTATTATCAACCTGGTGAGTTTAAGGTAAAGGTAAAGGTAAAGGAAGTCATTGATAAAGCACAGGTTCTCCTAGAACAACAATGACAACAACAGGCTATGGATATCCCAGAACAACTTGTAGATGTTCAAGAGGTCATGGAGGAACAAATGGCAGAACATGTGCCAAGAAATGAGGAGGTGGAGCAAAAATTTCCTCCTCCCATTATTGAAGAGACTCATAGTTCAGATGTTCCCCTTGACAGAATTGTCAAATGGCAATATGACAGATAAAATGATGACAATCCCAGCATTAGGGAGTGTGATGAATTTCTGGCTGATGATAAATTTGTACAGACCAAGGAATTTCAGGAGTTTATGATTCAACAGTGGAGTAAGGAGATAAAGGAGAGACTTGAATCAGCTCAAGCTAATGTTCAACCTTCTCATCAGGAGGAAGTTGAGAAAGTAGAAGAAGAGAAAATCAGGGCTGAAATTGTAGCTATTACTTCCACTGAGGCTAGAAAAATTGTCAAGGATAGTGGAATCATGTTATTGCTAGGATGTACTATCACTGTTGTCATAGCATATGATGCAGTGAGAAGAGACCCTCAAGCTTTAATATCTGAAAATCAATTTGAGGATAAAGTGTTTGGTTCTAGATATAGTCCAAAGTTGCATACTCTTGCAATTTGGTCTATGGCACCTAATACTGGAAAACATGACATTGCTAGACCTATTGAAGAAGTTATTGGTTCTGTAGTGGTCAAAAGAGCTACTGACATAACTCCTCTCCAAGAAGCTAAGTTAACTGCCCATGATGCAATGCTTAGTGTGGATATTGCACATATTTCTCAGAAAAAATATGATTCTTTGGTTAAGGAGTACAATAAGGCCCTAGATGAGCTAAATAAGATGAGAGCCACTGTTCAGGCTACTAAAAAGAAAATAACTCTGACGTCCTCTTATTCATTTGATTTGTCTACATAGGATAGGGAGACCTTGGCCTTGAGAATTGATGATCTAAAAGCTAAGTTGACTGCTAAGAAGGCAAATGTCAAGCAAGCCAAACTTGAAACAGTCAGGGTGGCAAATGAAATTTTTTAGGATGTACTGAAGCATAGGGTGACCAAGTTGGTCCACAAGGCCAATGATGTTTGGGCCACTTTCAAGAATATTAATGAGGCAAATAAAAAGTATCTACAAGTACAAGAGGCCTTCAAGAATGAATGGAATAATTAGATTACTAGGGTAAATTGTTTGAAAGAAATGATGCCCAAAATGAATGAGGACCTCGAGGAACCTACCAATATTCCTAACATTTTTCAAATCATTGACTCAGTAAATGAAATAACTACTCTCCATGGAAAGTTAGGTATACAGCTCCAAGGTAAGTTGAAGATATGTAAAGAGATGGAGGAATGTGGTATGCCTCAGATATTGAGTTCAAAAGGTGAATTACATCCACTTGACACCTGGAAGAAATATTTGGGAGGAATGATTGCAGCAGCTATGATGACCTTGACTGTCACCGATTACATCTTGCTCAATTCAAATATTGACACAATGGTGGAAATTGAAACAAAGATGGACATATTTGTTAAAGAAGCCAAGATTTTAATTGATGCAAGATATTCTCAGTACATTACTAAGGTGCAGGACTTTTTGAATGTAAAATGGCCCACTAAGGAAGAATATAACACTTGGTTGGAGAAATACATAGAGTGAATCGGTGTAGGGATTGATGAGTAAGATGAATAATGGATGGGAGAAGAATAATACATAACCTGAATATAGTACAGATTAGGCTTTTGATAAAAAATGGTAAAATATTATTCTCTCTCCAATTTGAAATGGACAACATGTGGTGCTAATGTGGATAAGTTAATTTTGACTTTTGTTTGCTTTCCCTGTCTTGCTTCATAAGTTTTGTTGTTTTGGTTTTCCCACGATTGGAATTTTTTGAACGCATGGAGAATATCTTGAAACTGTTGTAACAAAATAATGATGTCTTTGGAGGTGGGACCTATTTTCTACAACGAGTTGAGGTCAATTTTTCCTCATGTTTATTTCCTTCACCTAAAGACTCTAGTGTAACTGAAAATAGAATATTGTTGCAATGGTCCAATGAAATCTTGACATCTGTGCTTTCTAGTCTAAAGCTTGTTTTGCTCCTTCATCTCTATAAGAAGGAATTCAGGGCCAGAAGTAGGAGTTAGTTGAAAATTTTGAGTTAACACTATGAAATTGTCAAGGCAATATGAAGCAAGTTTTAGAGTTTTTGTTTTAATTTTCTTTTGGAGTTGGTATTTATGCATGTAAGTTTGATAGCAATATAACATTGATAATACAAAGTAATATTAGTTTCATGGCTATTGTCTCTCCTTGTATGCGTTCTATTAGTTATGAGTGAAAGCAATCTAGGATTTCTTTCATTTGTATCTATCATTTCATGGTAGATGTTTAGTTTCACACTTGCTTATTGATTCAATGAATTGATGTAAATTCTTGGATGAGATTAATAACTTATAAGAACTAGATGCTAGGATGGTTATAAGTAGTAATAATCATGAATGTCATACAGAAATGTTGTAATGCAAGGTTTCTTGAGGTTAAAGTTGTTGCTTAAATTTTTATCAAGTCACAGAAAAATATTGACTTCATGCTTGGAATAAAGGCATTGGTTCATGCAGAGTATTTGTGGTTCATTTTTCAGTGTTGATTCATTAGCTACTCAAATTTTAAATCATAAACTCTCAAGTGGATACTGTTGATGCCAAAAATTGGCAAGGTAGCAGCCTTTATGGGAAACTCAATTAATGGGGGACCAATTGCGCTAAACTGAGTGACCTACAAATTTTTAAAGAATCCAGCTTCTTCTTTAACTGGGGTTTTGAATGGGAAAATGAAGCAGATATATAAAATGAAAATATAACTAAGGTGATGTGCCAATATGTAGATAAAGGCATGGTAAATCTATCCTTTGGGAATAAATTCAAGGGCTCATTCAGTAATCTGCTATGTTTTAGAATCACATAAATCAAAATAAAAGCTCTAAACAATTCATCTAATGACATAAAATGATTATAGCATACATTCATTGAAAAGAGGAGTCAAAGACATGATCTAAATCAGTAATTTGTATTTAAAATCATATATAAGTTCTTGCAAATGAACAATCTATACAATAATGGCATAGTATTAATGTCTTATCAAATAACATAAGAAAAATAGAAAGGTTGAACAATGGCACAGTCTAAAAGTTTCATATAATAATCTTAAAAAACAATACTAAAGGCTTGGTGTCTTTCTCTAATTTTTCTGCATCTTTCGAACTCATTTTCTGAAGTGAGAAGTAGTATCTATAGCCAAGAATCCACCACCTGGTGATCTTGTAAAAGAAAATATACAATATCATTTGGCAATGATGGCTACAAGAATGATTTCCCTCAGCCATTGAAACAAAAAATATTTGGGCATGGCATGTAGACACTTCCCAGCCAGATGCATCCCCTACAAATGATGGAAGTGGTCCAAGAATATCCCAACTAGACAAGTGTCACTTCCCCATGGAGGTAGTTACAACACGTGGTAGCATATCGGAGCTTGGCGTTTGCACCACTCTTTCCTTTTGATGAAGTCCCCGCAAGGAGACAGGTGGCAGCATGGTGTAGCCCATGGTTCATTCCTTCCCTTTTTCGTTCAAAGTTTGCATTGGGATGACACATAGTAGCAATGTTTACTAGAGACATCATTTGTGGGGTCCGCCAAATCTTTATGCGAATGGAAGCTATGTGGCATGCAGGCGGGGCTCAACTGGAAAGTGAAGGGAAGTAGTTATAAATAGCTCACGGTGAAGACACATGGTGAAGACACGTGGGAGCATAGCAAGAGCTAGTAGAAGTGCAAAGGAAGCCTTTGCTATGAGGAGCATTGGGTGGACACATGGAAGCAACCGACAGAGTATAGCAAAAAGAAGCCTGATTAAAGGCTAAGGGTGGCATGTTGAAAATATGAGGCATGGGTCGAAACCTAGCAAAACACAAAAACACCCGAAGGGATCTCAAAGAATTTCACATTCACAACTTTTGGCAACTACCAAGGGTGTTTCGCCTGTAGAATTATGAACCCAAAATTTTCTTTGGCTCGCAGACCAGAGTACCATCCATAGGGCGACAAAGTCAAAGTTTAGAAAGAGCTGCCTATAGGGGCAGCTAGTCGGCCTCGGATGGTCTCAATACATCACGCAGATTCTCTTGTGCTCTACTCAGGTTGAGAATTTCTTTATAATGCACCATCATAGGTAAACCGGCCCCAGCCTCACATTGGAAAATCAGCCACACTATCGGATGAATGATGCCCTCAATATTTGTCATGGTAGGAGGCTGACAAAATATGGAAAGCAGTTGGATCCTACTCCTTCTCTTCAAATTTCGTCGCAATTTTCTCAACTGTGGCAACTAACTCATCTTCAATAAATGGGGACGGCATGGCCATCTCAATTAGATGGGAGAAATTTTCCCACATGCTATCCATAGTCCGGTTCAAAGTAGTTGCGCAGGCATTAGTATGAAGGATGGTCGAGTGGCAGTGGATGAATTTATTCACCGTCTTGGCAACAACATTCTGATCCTTGATCCCTACCTTTGTTAAGTTTTCATCAGAGACCATGTATAGCTTACTTAGCAAACTCTTTTCCTCAGGAACCCTTTTCGTGATGAACCATGGGAATTGTTCAATTGTTCCATGAACCTCCCTACTCAATTTTGTTACTGTCGACATGAATCAAAGCATTGGATGTAGTGTTAGGCAAAAGGCCTTTACCTTTTCCCAATATGAAATATATAGCTGTTGAGCTACTAGGATGAGGTCCGGTTGAGCAGCAGGGGTCTGGGGAGCACTCCTTAGAAGGGAAATCTTTGTATCCTTCGAGTCGACATCCTCTGTTAATTCCACAATTCTCCTATTTTCATATGCAAGTTGTCCTTTGATGTTACTTAGTTCTTTGGACCAGTTTTCTTCAGCCCTACTCTTGTTTATTAACTCTGATTCAAGAGAAATTTTCATCTCTTGAAGCTTGTTTTCCAATTTGGCCTTTTGGGCCCCAAATTCTGCCTCTTTCTCTTCAATTTTTTGCTCAAATTGAGCATGCTTCTGTTTCATCACCTACTCTTCCAAAGTTAACTGGTTATGATAGTCTTGGTTCCTTTTCTGCAACACATCAACCAAGGAGGGCTCAACGGATTAGAACTTGGCAAGTTCCTCTCAGAGTTTGTTCTACTCCACCTTTGTTGCTTGCACTTTTTCTGATAAGCACGCAACATCTACCTACATCGCCTTTTCCTTTGCTTGCAGGAACTCAACCCTATCTTTCACAAGCTTCAACTCCTCTTCTTATTTTTTAGTTGGTGACTAGACTTGAGGAAGTCTGTGGTCACCACCCATTGCGTTTCTTCCACGAGTTCAACCTTGTCCTGTGGTCGGGTTGCTCTCAGATCAAGTCCCACGGCATACATGTTGTAATCATCCGACAACATTTCCCCTTGTGTTTTGACAACATTCAGGTACATGGTGGAAAAATTTAGCATTTCTTTTGCTTCATTGTACACAATATACACCTTTGGCTTCGCCACCTTTATGTCATCCTTCACTTTTCTCTTTTGGATCCTAAGGGCCCATGCTTCCTTTGTAGCATCACCCTATGCTATAAATTGGGATGGAAAATGAACTAGGCCGCTGCAAAAGGTGCACTAGGAGGTAGGGAAAAATGGAATGTAAGTGTAGTAGGCCCGTGCGTTTTCCTCTTTAGGAGATTGACAGTCTGTGGGGAGAAATTGGGAATTTTCCAAAGTTCAATCTGTGAACCGGCAGGAGAACTCATCGGTTGCTGCGGTGATTCTGGACTCATGGGGGACTCTAATTGTTGGGTGAACTATGTTGTACTTGATATAGTAGTAGTAGGATGAGTTTCAATAGCGGATCACTTGACAGAAGAGATGCCAGAGCAGATTGGGCAACGACGGAGGGTGTAAGGGTTTGCAAAGGCATTAAGAGAAATGGCCTCATTTGGGAGAACTAGGAGAAACCTTCTGTAACCATTGTGGCAGAGACTAAGAAGGTAGGGCCGATGCTTGTAGTGATGGGTGTCGTAGAAACAATAGGGGCTACTAAAGATTACGAAGTTAGAGAAGAAGGAGCAAACATTAACTACTGACTGGATGATTGTGGCTCCTAGCTTGCTGCAGGTGTTTGTGAACTCTCCCCGACAACTGCTTTTGTGTACTATCGTTTGGTGAGTGAAGTGTCCTCTACTGCTTTAGTTTCTAACTGTTGTTGGGTCACTCTTGTCCTTGCAGCATCCTATGTGAGTGTTTGCAAAGCTCTTGATAGATTCAGCCACACATTTGAAACAAACTGGATAGGTTGGTCAGTCACCTTTCTCTTTTACTGAGCGGAGGTTGACGATACTTTAGATTCTTACTCTTTGGGCTCTTCACCAAAGTCATTTCCCTTGTCTGTGCTTGAGTTGGAAACAAGATGTTCATTGTCCCATATCTCATCACATTGGTCATCCAATGCCACACTTCCATAATCGGCCTCGGGTTTTCCAGTCTCTTGGCAGTATACCCAGAAACCTCTGATCCTTTCCACGCTCCATTCTTCTCCTTGTCACAACTTGTTGAACAGGGTGACTCCCATTTATTTCTTCTCATCATACACCATTGTAGGGAAATAGAACTTATGCCATGGTGGCCTATTATCTGCTATAGGAATGTGGATCAAATCAACCAGTAGATCATCTAGATCTTTTAGTGGGTTCCTCCTCTTTTCCCAGTAATGACGTAGGCAGTATATCACCTTGAAAAATTCATTTGGTGCATCATTCTTGGGGTTGTAATCCTAGTTATCACAAATCATCACCAACCTGAGATGACCTAGCTTATCTTCTAGTAGGTCGTGCATCTGTTTCTTATTCATGACCACTATTTTGAAGGTTTTCGGGCAGCCAAAGAATCCCCTCTTTTTGGCCTTCCCTCCACAAAATTTGTAGTCAATAAGGGATACTTGTCAGAACATTTCGAGGGCTAGCACCCGATTCGTAACACAGGTCAAAATGCAAAATGGTTCTCTGGTGAAACAACACATTTGGATGAATGTGAAATCCACTTCGAGAAACCAGTCACACTTGGGAGTAAAGGTCTGGATATATGTAGTCTACTCCTTGGTGAGCCAGTCGAAACCATCATCCCCTTTTAAATATTGCAAGATCGGAGTCAAGAAATAGTCTGAAAATGCATAATAGTCATAGGTAGAAGAGAGGAGACGAGTCCATACAAAAACTAGCCTTCATTTTCCCGACTCATAAAAAATAGACAACCTCATATACTTTTGAAAGAAATCAGGGTTTTGGTGCAAAAATATGTGACCAGGGAAGGAAGGAAATCTGAATTTCCATTGCATTGGGTAATCCCTGATTTTCCCTAGCATCTCATCAACAAGGTATTCTGCAAAGTCATACCAAAAAAAGGTATGCTGCTTGTGGAGCTGAAACCCTAGACCCAACTAAAATTTGTGAACATCCTTGTCGGTGTCAAGGCCACAAACAAATTCCAACATTGAGAATGCATCCTGCATGTCCACGAGCAAGGCGATGAGCGACGTTGGAATATTTGGTGGCTTTTGATTATTTGCATCAGGCTTTTTGGTTTCTTTGGTGTAAAATTCCAAATCCTTTTTCATGCCTCTCCATGTTGCATCTCCCTTTTTTGGGTTGAATGACTCTATCTCTTCTTGTCTGGAGTTGGGGTTAGGGATGCATAGCATATTCCATATAGCTTTCGGACAAATATTGACCTTTAATTTATGGCCCTCAATGGTGCTGGTGTGCGGGTTGAAATGTTCGATGGCCGCATTGACTAGTTCTGGGCAATAGTGAACAAATGAGACCATATACTATGGGAGCTCGTTGTAACATAGCTTCTGCGACATTGACTTTAGGTCAGTGGATACCTTCATTCTTTCATAGGATGCCTCCCTCAAATTCTTGGGGTTTTTTGCAAGGATGGGATCATGAACATTATCCCAATCCTCCTTGATTCGGCTCTGATCCCTGTACTTTTTGGGCTTCTCCAGAACCTTTGTATTAGCCCATTCTGGCTTCTCTGGTATACTAGGCAAAGTGTAAGAAACATTTTCAAAATGTAGATAGTTGATGCTCTATGCATATCATCAAACAAGCTCTGTGTTTCTTCTCCTTAGGCCTCTACTCATGCTTTTGTTTGAGAACTTTCTGCCATTTCCTTTTGCTAGAGATTTTTGCTTGGCTCAAATTTTTTGCAATTTTACCTTGGCTCTAGTTGCACTTAAAATTCCGTTTGCTCTGGGAAATGTTTTCTGAAAAGCATTCACAATACAAAAACCTTTTACATGTGACACTTAGCTATCTCCTTCTTTGGGTGGCCTACTACACTCACCTACTTGCATTAAATTCGGCATGTACTGCCAGTTATTTGCTTGTGCGAAGCAAATTACTTGCCATTTTGAAATGACAAGAATTCATAATAACCCTTGGCAATGATGTACTCCGTCATGATTTTTTTGGAACTTGAGTTGACGATTTAAGGAAGTTTAGGCATCATATGTCGTGGCAATTAATATCCCAAACAGAATGATTAAGCCAAACTATGAAATAAGTACCCGAAAATATGTGTCCCTCTTTGAAATTTGAGAAGCGCCTGCAGAATGACACCTTAGCATTTAGCCATATGGACTGCCATCGGTGACTGCCACTAGTTTATGCTAATTAATTAGATTCCACTAATCCTAGACGCAGCAAATTGTACCTAGCAGACGCAACTGGGTGAGAGTTTCGAGCGAGCCTTGGTGCAAATTTTGAGGTGGTACTTGATTAACCTCATGCTTATGGTATGCAAATTACCACGCTTATCCTAGCCATTTCTATAAATAGACGCTCTAGGAAATAGTGAAATCACACTTAGCAACTTTTAGCAGAATTGGTATTAGGTGATTGGCTTAGCATTCGGTGTTTGTAGTTTGCGTAGTATTTGCATAGAGTTTAGACTTAGGTGATTGGCATAGGGCTTGTGTCTGAAAATCATATAGAGCTTTGTCGCCATGGATACCCCAATTAGGTTGGTCTCTCATAAATCCCAAATGGCTTTTCTAGGCGAGATTTCGACTAGGCACCTTAAGAGGATGACAAAAAAAAAAGCATTCCTTGGCCATCATAGCCATCAAATGGGTTTTGGGACGTGACTGCCTTAAATATGAAGATAAATACAAAGTTAACACTGATGTGTGCTCTCACTTTTTCACGTCAATGCTTGACATCAAGATTCCCAAGCCACTCATTTTTCGCCTGGAAAAAGATATTTTTCCAAAGAAATACCTGAACGACCTCAGAGAGGTGGTGGTGAATGTTGCATTTGGTGGAGGTATTCTAACTGCAAGTGACCTCCATAGGTTCATTGAAGAAGACGTGATTGTACCATGTTTGTCATTCCTTAGTGGTTTCCAAATCGAGACATGGGAAGAACATCGCCAGAGGGTTACCTGTGCTTGGCACTTCCTCTTCTGCCTGTACAACGTGGTGCCATTTTATGACATTGATTGATACACTGACTTCAAGAACCTCGTGTTCCCTCTGCCACTTTCCATTGCTCCTATGGACATTGCTGCTGGTGAAGACACTACCTCTGATGATGAAATGATTCTAGATGCTACCATTAATGTTGCCATTGTTGTCACCCATGCTCATGACTGAAGAATTATTTTTATATGCTTAAAAACTCAAACTCGTTAGTCTATTTTTTTGTATATATGTTTGGAAATTCCTTACAGTAGCCGTATAAATAAGATACAAAAATATATAGATATATACTCTAAAAAGCATGGCCTCTAAGCCATTTTGATACTTGTATTTAGCGAAGTATATATAAATATAATAAAATATAGCTTATGTTAAAAAATTTGTCTCCTTTGCTTGTTGTTCTGCAATATGGGTTTTCCTTTCTTTTCCTACATATGCATACCCTGTTTCAATTCAGTATGTGGGTGTCATTTTTTTGTGGCATGGGTTGTTTTTAACTTTCTCTGCACTTTGTAATGATGGGTTCCATTCTCTTTTTCTTTCTTGCACTTGAAGAAATAATTATTGAAAGACTGGCCGACAAAAAACACAAAGAAAAAAGAAAAACACTATTCACATACTTACATCAACGGAACAAACTAAAGTTTAATTGAATAATTTTAAATGAATCTCGTTGACCAAGATTCCCAATGGTTCATGTTCCATAGTTTCTAATTCAAATGCATTGTGTTCCTTTCACTAAATTATTCTGAAAGGGCCTTCCTAGAGGCTATCAAACTTCACGTGTTGGTCAGGCTTTGCTGCCCTTTCATTAAACTTTAGCACTAGGTCGCCATGCTTCAGACCTTGGTCTAAATCCTTTTTATCAAACCATCTCTTAACCACCTACTAGTGATTGGTCATAGCTATTAGGGCCTTTTATCTTTTCTCCTACACTTCCAACAACTTGGCTAGTCACACCTCCATTGTGCTGTTTTTCTCTATCTCGAGAGATTTGAGCAATTGCAGTGTTGGAATCTCCATGGAGATAGGAAATAACGCTTTCTTTTTGTATACTAACTCGTACGACGAAGTCTTGAGGAATTTCTTAGAAGTTACGTGATCTACCCAGAGCATCGTCTGAAGGTTTTTATGTCATTCCCATTGGTGTTTTGAACCGATTCTTTTGAGGAGTCAAACTAAATTTTTATTAGTTGATTCTGCCAGGCCATTACCCTACAAATAGTAATTTGATGATGTTTTCAAGAATATGTCATTCATCAGTGTGAATTGACATACCTTAGAGCCTAGGAAATCCTTGGCATTGTTAGAGATGATGATTTTAGGAGGGCCGAATCTTGTCACAATCTCTTCGAGAAAGTCTACTATTTATGCCTCTGTTGCATTCTTCAAGGGCATGGCTTTGGTCCACCTTGTGAAGTAGTCTATTACCATTAGAATCCATTTATGTCTGGTGCTAGAGGTGAGATTAATCATCCCGATGAAATCAAGGCCCCATTGCACAAATGGCTCATCAACTACTATCGGGTTGAGGGGCATAGCAAAAAAAATTCTTCTCCCTACAAAGAATTGGCATTCCTTGCAAGCTTTTACTAGGGAAAATGAGTCATTAAATAGCATGGGCCAGAAGTACCCAATGCACATAATTTTTATGGCGGTGGTCTTTGTGGAGAAATGGCCACCTGTAGGACTGCTATGGAAAGTGTCGAGGATCCTCTTAGCCTGCTCTGTGGTGACACACCATAGCAAAACACCGTTAAAGTTTCTCTTGAAAAGAACTCCTTCAATGAGCACATATCCACTGTTCTGTAGTTGGTAGAATCTTCTCTTTTGATAAGGAAGGCCAGGTGGATATTTTCCTTTGTGCATGAATCTTACTCTATCCACCAGCCAGTAGCCTTCAGACTTGAACTCATTCATTAGAACCAACTCTGACTGTTCTTCTTCGACAGTCATTTCTTCATCGTGCACGAGATATTCACACAGTCCTCTTCCTCAGATGGTCTTTGTAGGCTTGAACTCAATGTCATACTCAAGGATCTTGGTGATCCAATTAGCCCTTTTTTTGGTGATTTCTCCTTCCATGATATATTCACATACACTGGAATGTGCGACATAAACAACCACCTTGTTGCAAGAGATTAGGTTCCAAAACTTCTTCAATCCTTTAACTATTGCGAAAGCTTGCCTCTCAATGAATTTTTAGTTTTTCTCATATTCTTTTAGGGTCTAGGAGTGGAATGCTATCGGATGTTCTCCCTTTCCTTCATCGTATTTCTGTGTTAAGATAGTAGCAATGCTTGATTTGCTGCTGAATAAATACATTATGGAGTCCTTTGATAAGTCTAGATTAACCAGCACAAGAGTTGAGGAAATAGCATCCTTAACTTTCTCAAAGGATTCTCTAGCTTCTTTAGTCCATTTAAATGTTTGATCCTTTTTTAGCATTAGAGTGACTGGCCTAATTATTCTTGCAAAATCAGAAATAAATTTTCTCACAAAATTTACCTTTCCTAAGAAAGATTGGATGCCTTTCTTGTTGACCGGAAGGGGAAGCTCTTTGATTGCTTTCACCCACTTAGGATCAATTGAAAATCCTTCTTTGGACACTACATTTCCCAATAGCTTGCCTTGAGGCACCCCAAAAACACATTTTTTTGGGTTCAGGGAGACCCCGAACTCTTGGAATTTTTTAAAAACCATCTCAAGGTGATCAAGATTATCATCCTTGGACTTAGAGAGCACAGTGAGATCATCTAAATAGATTAGGATAATCTTGTTAATCAATTCACTAAAAGCCTTTCATCTAATATGACCATGAAACTACTCCTTCATACCTCTCGCAAAAGTTGATGAGCCTTTCTTTATCATGGTGCCAGACATCTTTCTCAACTTTGAGATTTCTCCCATCTCCAACCTGAAGGTCCAAATAGTCGCTTTTATTTTCCACAAATTTTCTTTTATCATTTCTTGCATCGTCATAGTCAAAAATATTTTTGAGAGTGACAAGCCCCTTCAGAAGCTTATTAGACCTTAGCTGAATGATTTTCCCATCGTAGGCTTCATTGATCTTTGTTTGGAGTTGGTTGGAAAACTCTCTTGACTGTTGGATGAATGAGGTGATGTTTTCATCACTTTCAAATACTTGCCATCTTTGATCATTATTTGGAATCGTCAGTCAGACTATCACTCGTACAAAGTGCTTGTTATGCATTAGGTCAAAGGCTAGTTCAAATTGAGATTCGACTGCGGCCATGCAATCTGCATCAGTATTTTTTTCTTGGGGCACTGTTTGGATGTTGAAGGCTTCAAAACCCTCAATCAAGTCCCAAACCCTATGTCTATAGGATCTCATGTGGATATTCTTGGCTGCAGAAATCCCTTGGACTTGGTTCACCACTAATTTGGAATCTTCAAACACCATCAATTTCTTGATTCCCATCTGTTATGCGAGGCTCAGACCTTGCACTAGGCCTTCATATTCAGCTTCATTATTCGAGCAAGCGAACTAGAAGCAGAAGGACTGAAGTGTCTTTTCATTGTTTGGAGATGCCAGACATATTTCGGCTCCTGCGCAGACTTGGCATCTTGCTCCATCGAAGTGGAGCATCCATAGTTCTAAGCCTTGGTTACTTTTGGGTTCCTTCACGACCTTCAGAAGCACTTGATCTTCATCGTAGATGACATAGGTGCCTAGCCCGGTAGCATGATAGTTCCTGAAAGGGTTAGCATCTATGTATTCACTCAAGAGGACCTCTTCTTGATAAGTTTGATCTCTGGTCATCTTTTCATCTTCAAGCAGCTTAGTGAAATATGTTTATTCCTGAGTGAAAGAAGTATGGGCAGCCTCAAAATTAATTTTGGCTTCATCGGCCACATGTTCTGAATGTAGAGTTTCAAAATTTATCTTTATTTTGGCTTCATTCTTGGTCCTTAGGATCAAGTGTGACTAGTCCAGAGAAAGATACCCACCTATTTTTGAAGTAAACTCCTGGGATAGGCAGAGACCAAACATAGGTGGAACATCTATGATCACAGTGTCTTGTGGGACTATGATACTAGGGAAAGCAAACAGAGTCAATGGGAGGTCCTTGATAAGGCCTACGGTCTCAACTTTGTTTCCATCAAGCTGCATAAATCCCTTCTTTAAAGGTTTGTAGCTAAGTCCTAAGGCCTCAACTATTTGCTTGGGCATGATTGTAGTGCTAGCACCAGAGTCGATCATGGAATTATGTAATAATTTCTCCCCTATAATGAGAGTTAAGAAGAAGGGTTTAGGCTTCGGCTTGTCTCTTACCTCAGCAGGGGCTTCCGTTGTGCTATTTGTGAGAACATTGGTAGGAGGTGATTGATCAATAACCTTCCCTTTGAGCGATTGCTCTTTTGGTTCAATGATTGGATCCCCCCGGAGATCCTTCTGTAGCAATGTCTTATGCTCTAAAATGGCTAAGATATCCCACAGGGACACATTAGTGGATGATTTTTTTAATTGTTCCACCACATTGAACAATGGTGGGTTTGGAGGTTTCTACTCCTTAGCTCTTGTTATAACAATTTCCCTCTGTGGTGTACATTGTGGCACTATTGCAAAGGTACTGGGCCTCTGGTCGGAAGCACTTTTAGGTTGCGGACTGACTAGTTGTGGGACGACTAATTCACCTGTGAATATCCTCTTGTAGCGAGTGTTGTAATCAGATTGTACTTGCAGTTTTTTAGACGTGGATGCATTATTGGTGGACACTGCCTCTTCCTCTTCCATCCATGAGAAGAGTGTGTGATTGAGACCAATATTTGTTTCTTATTCAAAAGACATCCTTTGCATTTGAGAGGTAAGAACTGCATTTTCCATTTGCGGAGAGGCATACACATAACCTCCATGGTCCGACATTGCACCTTGGTTGCACTACTCCACCACCTTTTGTTGTAGATTGTTGCGTAGGAAATTTTGAGGCATATGTGAGTCGCCACAAGGGAAGCACCAGGGGTTGGTGTCATCGACTAAATTGTTTTACCCCATCGTTAGCTCTATGCTCAGGCTTAGATTGGTGCTTTGCAGCGGAGTGGGTACTAGCACTATTTTATTTGTTGTTTGCGCCTACAGATTTGTGCAATCACCTCCTTGGAACTGATTTTGTTGGTAAGAAGACCTTCCGCCTTGATAATTCTGATAGGTCATCTTTAGAGGTGTGGCCTGGTTGCACTTGATAATAGTTATCTCATTGGCCATAGCCCACAACATCTCCTTGATGTCACTTATATCATCCTTTGAAGACCCAGATGGGGAGGCAACGTTCTGTGGCGCACTCAGATATGTGTACATAGACTAGGGAGGAGTAGGGGCACTAGTAGATGACATTTCCTGGGTGGGAACTAATACCTCAAGGAATATAGGCATGGTAGGCTGAGGTGGAAACTTCCTGATGTCTATTAGATTATTCTTTTCTTTAACTGCGACAATGTATGCATCAGGTAAAGTGGTTCCATCGAGTGACTAGATCATCATCGAAATATCGGGGTTGATAGATTTCAGGTAGAACATGAATGCGAGTTTGGCTAGTAGGCGAATAGCGACTTGGATTCTATGCCAAGTTATATGGAACCAGGCATTAAAGTTGATCATGGCTTCATATGGGGCACACTTTATGACTGACAACTAATGATACTACGAAGACCTATCTCCATCATTAGAGAATCTCTTGTAGAAAGGTTCTCTCAGCTGATCCCAGGTGCAATTAGTATTACACTATAGCATGCGGTACCAATCTAGTGCCTTCCCTTGAAAGAGGCTGCAAGCAACCTTAGCACTACATTTTGGGTTGTGATTCCATGTACCAAACATACATTCGCAACATCTTACAGATGTTCAGACGATGTTCTTAAGCCATCTCCAGTGAACTTAGGTATATATTTTAGAGCGGTGACCAAGATAGGAGCTTAAACGGTGGGTGGTACTGGTGCAACAAGAGGACTTTTGGTGTCCCATGCCACATAATTTCTATTAGCAGCGGGCAATATGGCCAAAGATAGGGGCAGAGGAAGCGAAACGTTCACTAATTGGGTCGAGGCCTGTACTATCCCTAGTGGTGGTACTAATAAACTGGGATTATTCGTTGTTTGGGACCTAGTAACAGGCCGATGGCTCATACACCCTCTTTGAATTGACATTCATTTAAGCAAGTCCCACCTGGTGTGCCAGAAAAAAGGAAACTATTGAAGCCAAAAATTGGCAAGGTAACAGCCTTTACAGGAAACTTAGTTAATGGGGGACCAATTGCGCTAAACTGAGTGATCTCCAGATTTTTAAAGAAGCTGACTTCTTCTATAACTGGGGTTTTGAATGGGAAAAGGAAGCAAATATATAAAATGAAAATCTAACTAAGGTGATGCGCCAAGATGTAGATAAAGGCATGGTAAATCTATCCTTTGGGAATAAATTCAAGGGTTTGTTCAGCAATCTAATATGTTTCAAAATCATAGAAATCAAAATAAAAGATTTGAACAATTCATCTAATGACATAAAATGATTATAGCATACATCCACTGAAAAGAGGATTCAAAGACATGATCTAAATCAGCAATTTGTATTTAAAATCATAGAAGTTCTTGCAAATGAACAATCCAGACAATAATGGCATAGTATTAATGTCTTATACAATAACATAAGAAAAACAGAAAGGCCAAACAATGACACTATCTGAAAGTTTCATATAATAATCTTAAAAAACATACTAAAGGCTTGGTGTCTTTCTCTAATTTTTTTGCATCTTCCGAACTTGTTTTCTGAAGTGAGAAGCAGTATTTATAGCCAACAATCCACCTCTTGGTGAGCTTGTAATAGAAAATATTAAGTATCTTTTTTCAATGATGGTTGTAGCAATGATTTCCCTCGGCCATTGAAATAGAAAATATTCAAGCCATGGCATGTAGACGTTTCCCAACCAGATGCATTCCCTGCAAATGATGGCAGTGGTCCAAGAATATCCCGAGCAGACAAGTGTCACTTCCCCATGGAGGCAGTTATAACATGTGGCAACATATCGGAGCTTGGCATTCACACCACTCTTTCCTTTTGATGAATTCCCCGCAAGGAGATAGGTGGTAGCATGGTGCAGCCCGTGGTTCATTCCTTCCCTTCTTCATTGAAATTTTGTGATGGGATGACATGTAGCAGCAATTTTTACTATAGACGTTTGTGGGGTCCACCAAATATTTATGCAAATGGAAGCTATGGGGCATGCGGGCGGGACCCGACTGGAAAGTGAAGGGAAGTAGTTGTAAATAGCCCGTAGTGAAGACACGTGGGAGCATAGTGAGAGCCAATAGAAGAGCGAAGGAAGCCTTTGCTACGAGGAGCACTGGGCGGACGCATGGAAGCAGTTGAAAAGGTATAGCAAAAAGAAGCCCGATAAAAGGCTAAGGGTGGCATGTTGAAAATATGAGGTAGGGGCTAGAACCTAGCAAAACACAAAAACACCCGAAGGGAGCTCAAAGAATTTCACATTCACAGATACTATTGTTGTTGTTTTGTGTTAAAGTTTCATCCTCTCATGCACAATATATATGACATTGATTAATAAGTTGCTAACTTATTTGATGCATATTATTGAATGGTTTTATGAGATATTTGTTATTGGAAATGTATTTGATTGTAATTGTGTGAAGTGTCTAAGTATACATTGTGGGATCACCCTTCTGGGTTTCACAGAGCCCAAAGAGTAGGAATAGAAGTCTTGCAGCTTCTATTCATTCGTTGGCCAATCCCTTTAGAAATACTGATAATTGGAAACAAAAAATTCCATAGGTATCTCTGGAGATTAGTTTGGTTCTTAAAAAATAGCCAACAAATTGGCGACTCTGTTGGGGAATAGTTGAGTCCAAAGTATCTAGTTCGGATCTGGTACAATTAGAGTAAGATGTTCATTGTGACATTCTTTATTGTTTGAAGAATAACTGGTTTTAATTATATTGCATTGGTCCCATCATACCAAGTCTTATGTGTCAAGTGTTATTCCATTCTACCACTTTTTGTCAAGTAATGTTTAAAATCTTTTCTGAAGTAACAAGTACAAAATCAAAGTGCAATCACTTTTTATTTCCCAGTGTTTTGGGTGGTGACTTTGAGTTCTCTAGTACCAGTATAAAGATTATTTCTCAAAGGGAAGATAAGAAGAAAGATTTTGTAGTACTCAACATTATGAGGAAGACCAGAAGTTATGCGAAGAAGCACCTTGAGTAGAAGGCAAAATCTGAACCTACAGAAGAAAAGCAACCTAAATGGGTTAAGAAACGCTCTGAATCAAGTAATTCTATCGATTTCCCTCCTAATGTATCTCCTACTTTCAATATCAATATAATTAGTGCTAGTATCCATGAAGAAGGACATGAATTTCAAGGGTCTAATATAGACCAAGGAAGTTTTCCGGTTGAACAAGGGTTTGACAGTGAGCTATATATTTCAAGAGAGGAAGATAGGTGGGAGTTTTAGGAAAAGAATACGAAGTTCTCTGATCCTTCAACTCTTGGACTAGGATATATTTTTAATGGAAAGAATATTAATCCATGAGGTAAATATCTTGATGAGCTAGTCCAATTTTCTCTTGAGGAAGACCCTGTTGACCAGCCCTACTTTACTCCCACCCTAAGTGAGCATGGGGATGTTCTAGAAAATGAGGAAGACATAGATAATGACATGAAAGCTATAGAGGGGGAAGAGCTAAGGCTTCAATAATAAGAGGGAAAAAGAATGAAGGAGTTAAAAGAAAAGGAAGATAGGATTAGAGCTAAGCAAATTGAGAGAGATGCCAGAAGGAAAAAATTGGAGAAAATGAGAGAAGATGTTGCACGACGTAAGACTTTTGAGGAAAATATTTTTAAATTTTCCTCTAAGATGACCAATGATATTCCTGAAGCAATAGTCTCAATGGGAGCCTTAGCTATTGACACCTACACAACATTTGTTTCAACTACTAGAGCCTCAGACCCTCCTGTTAGTACTAAGAAGACATCATTTGTAGATCATGAGAAGAGACCTATTGACCAACCCAAGAAAACTACATTCAATACCAATAATAATACTAATACTTCATTTGCTAAAATCCCCACACATAAGGCAAAAATTGACCCAACCACATCTAGTGAACCTCCAGATCCTGAGATATTAAGGTTACAATTGGAGAGTGAAAAGTTGCAAGAAGATTTGAGGAAAGCTGAAATAATAGCTTCTAATGCAGAAATGGCTAGGAAGATTGCATTCCTTAAAATGTCCACCCATACTCCAGAGGCTTCAAGCTCTGGACATACCAATAGTGAGTCACAAAAGAAGTTTGATGAACATACTCCTAGTGGAGGTGGTGGTGGAGGAAAAAATAACAATGATAATTCTTATTTTGAAGATGATGAGGGAAGTAAGAAAGGGGGAGGTGATGGTGAAAGTGGAAAGGGTAAAGATAGTGGCCACTCTAATAGCAAGAAAGATGATGAGCACAAAGATGAGCATAGGGATTGATGCACTAGGAGGCCACTCCAAGTAGATAGATACCAGCAATTGTGTTTCACTGGAATACCTTGCTACCCTAACCCATTCCCTAAAGATTCCAGGCTTGCTCTCGTCAAATTCTCTAGAAATAATGCCTTGAGTGGTGACCATCTCAAAGCATTCGCTAATGTTATGGATGATTTGAGGTGGAGGAAAAAAATTTCATGATGAATTTGTTCATGCAGTCTCTTATTAAGGATGCACAAGAGTGGTATAGAAGTTTTCCTACTAAGAGCATTGGCTCTTAGGAGGAATTCAAAAGGGTTTTTAGAGAACAGTATGGTGACAAGACTGATTCAAGCTTTCTATTGAATCAATTTAATAATATTATTAAAGGATCCAACAAATCTATTGTTGAGTTCAACACAAGGTTCTAGAAGGCTAGGAAAAGATTGCTTCCTCATCTACAACTAAATGATCATGTGTGTATGGTAAATTATTGCAATGCTTTTGATGCAAAAATGAGTTACCGCTTGCTAGATAAGCATCCTCAATCATTAAGGGCATCCTTTAAAATGGCAGAGCATATTGAGAATATTAGAAAAGCAACTGGTAAGGTTGGAAAAAGAGATGATCCAAAAAAATTCAAAATTTCAAGAAAGGAAGACAAGAGTTTAGGTGTTAAAGGGGGAACCATTAAGGACAAGCTTGATAGTTTTATGAAAACCATCAATGATAAGATTGTGAAACAAGGAAGGTTCAACCTAAAAACTATTAGAGGAATGAAAGACCCCCTAGATTGCAAGACCACCCATACAATACCAATTGGTATTGGGAAGCCTGTCCTAAACAATCAGAGAAACACCCAAAATAAATTTCCCCCAGACCCTCTACAAAATAATTCAGGAAAAAAATTTGACGATACTCCTTGATGTATGACTTGCTAAATGCCACATTCCTCACAGTAATGTGTAGTAGCATAGATGGTTGAAGTAGATGATGACATACCCGAAGACTGTGATCAGCAAGATCAAGAGGATGGTGATGTACTTATGATTATGGGAGATTCTGATGTTGCCTGCAATGAGTACTCTTCTGATGAAGGTTCTTATGAAGTGGATGTAGATAATCAAAGGCAAGTTTCTAATGCATATCATCAACAAATTCTTTCTGATGAGGATGCCAATAGTGATGTTGAGGCTTGCAACTTGGACGAAATTGAACATGGTGTTTCATTGAGGAGACCCTCAAAGGAGGAGATTACAAAATACACTGCGGTGTTAGTTTCCCAAGCTAGAAGTTCCTATCATTTGAGGAATAGAACCGTTGGAGGTGAACAACGTAGTCCTGCTAGTCTATTCATCAAGGAACAAAACACCAAGGGAAGAATACATGAACCTGATGAAAAAATAGAAGCAGTCAAAGCTAAAGAAGGCAGGGGAGATAAAATTTGGGCCAAGAGAGTAGAAAAGCCAAAAGTTATTCAAGGACACAAATCCCCTGCTGAGAAGTTAAAGACACAGAAGAAAGCTCATGAAGTCACAAGGAAGGATGCTAAACACAAGGCTAAGGAAATAAAAAATCAACAAAAAGATAATAACAATGAACAAGGTATGTCCTCAATTGAACTTCCTAAGTATACTCCTATTGATATTTTTTAGTTACTTAGTCAAGTTAAAGTATATGTGCCTTTTCTTGAAATGGTGAGGATAGAGGAACATAAACAAAAGGAAATAGCCCTCATCAATGGTGTTGTTATAGCCTATAGTGATTTAGTGGTGCTCACTCCACCCAAATTGAGTGAAAAGGATAAGAAAGGTAAAGAAGTTGGGGGAGTAATTACTGAGATTCCCCATATTTTCCTAGGAAATTCTATAAATACTTTTCCTGACAAGATAGATCCATTTTTCCTTACCCTAGTGGTTGGGGAAATTTTATAAAGAATTGTATCATTGAATTTAATCCAACAATATCATGCCAGTTAAAATCATGGATGCACTAGGGTTAAAGGTTGATAGCACTCATGGTAAGTGTTATGCCATGGATGCCAGAGAAGCCCCTATTATAGGTGTGATAAATGAACTTCCTTATAGGTTGGAAGCCTACCCTAACAAAGAATTTAAAATGAGTGTGGTAGTGGTAGATATCCCACCTAACTATGGAATGTTGTTGTCATGAAAGTGGAAGGAATCTATGGGAGGCAGTATGCAGTGTGACATGTCTTATGCCACATTTCCCATTGATGGTAAGAATGTCCAAGTAATGAGAGAGCCTAGGGTACCACATACGTTGGAGCATGTTCCTGAAGATGACACAATTCTTTTCATAGATACTGATATTGGTGAGTTCAAGGTAGAAGAAGTACCAAGAGAGGTTGAGAGGTGCCTTTCACCTATAGAAAATGAAGTTTCAAGAGTATCTAATAAAGAGGGATTGTGGAAAATGTACTTTGATGGTGCAAGCTCCAAAGAGGGATCTGGTGCAGGAATTTTATTAGTATCACCTACTAGAAATACTTATAAGTTCTCTTTTACATTATCTTTTGTCTGTACAAATAATGTGGCAGAGTATGAGGCCTTATTATTGGGATTGAGACTCACTGAGTAGCATGGAATAAGAAAGCTAATGGTGATTGGTGATTCTGAGCTTGTGATATCCCAAGTAAGAGCTAAGTATGCCTGCAAGAATAACAGACTAAAGCAATACATGAATGTTTTCTGGGATTCCATTAAGCAGTTTGATGCTTTTTGGATTGATTGGATGGAAAGAGGACATAATAGAGTAACTAATTTACTTGCTAATATTGCATTAAGATCCGATGATGTAACTTTCATAGGAATATCTAAGGTCGAGATACAGACAAGGTCGTCCATCCCTGACAACATATACAACTGGCAGACTTTTAATGATGATGAGGATATTCCCAGATTCCTAAATTGTGCTGATAAATATGAAGGTCAGGAGATTGACTTTGGTGGATTTGTTGAGAATATTGATGGAAAGGACATGGTGTTTGGTAAAGAGGCCATCCAATTAAAAACAAATAAAATCCCCAAAGGCCTTGTAGCTCTTGAAAGGATCTTTGATTATCAAGATAAAAACAAGGCCAAAACAATTGTTGCTCACCTAGAGGACCTGGAGGAAGTAAACTTAGGAACTGAAAATGCCCCAAAGAAAGTTTATATAGGAAAGAAGATGAAGCCAAAGGTGAAGGAAATGTTAATTTCCTTAATCATAAAATACAAACATGTCTTTGCTTGGTCATATGATGACCTGAAAGCTTATAGAGAGGAAGTGATTCAACATGAAATTCCTTTAAAGGATGATGCAAAACCTTTTAGGCAAAAGCATAGACCAATTAATCCTACTTTAGCTCCCAAGATGCAAGAGGAGTTGGTAAAGTTGAGGGATGCTAGTATTATAAAGCCCATTAGACACTCTTCATGGGTATCTAATATGGTACCAGTAAAAAAAAAGAATGGTGACATAAGATTATGTGTTGATTTTAGGAACCTAAATGTATCCTCATTAAAGAAAAATTATCCATTACCAAACATGAAAGCTATTTTACAAAAGGTAACTGGTTGTGAGCTACTGTCGATGATGGACAGTTTTTTAGGTTATAATCAAGTAAAATTAAAGGATTTTGAGCAGTACAAGACTGCATTTACTACTCCCTGGGGTACTTATGTTTATATTTGAATGCCTTTTGGCTTAACAAATGTAGGTGCCACTTTTCATAGAGCTATGGATGTAGATTTCTTAGATTTTATTGATTTATTTATGGTTGTATATCAACATGACTTGACCACTTATTCTAAGAAAGAGGAAGATCATTCTATGCATTTAGAAAAGGTATTTTTCAGGTCATTAGAATATGGGATATCTCTAAATCCAAAGAAATGTACCTTTGGGGTCATTGAGGGAAAGTTGCTAGGGAATATTGTATCCAAGGAAGGAGTAAGGATAGACCCTAAAAGAGTAGCAGCCATAGACAAGAACCCTCAGCCAAAAAATGTCAAGGGTATTCAGTCATTTTTTGGACAAATAATTTTTTTGAGAAGGTTTGTAACCAAATTTTTAGAAATCACAAGACCTATTTCCAAAATGTTGAAGAAGGGTGAAAAGGCTCTTTGGAGTGAAGAACCTAGTCAAGCTTTCAAGAAAATAAAACAAGCTATTAAAGAGGCTCTAGTTTTAAAGTCTCTTGATTTTTCTAGACCAATGCACATTTTCTCTTTTGCCTCTTTGCATACCATTGTTGTTGTTTTACTTTAGAAAAATGAGGAAGGTTTTGAACAACCTATTTAATTTTTTAGCAAATATTTACAAGCTGCAGAATTGAAATATGCCACTACTGAGAAACAGGCATATGCTTTGGTAAAGGTTGTAAAGAATTTCAGGACTTACTTACAAGGGGCTACAGTCATAGCTTTTGTACCAAGTGTTGTGAAAGATATTTTTACTCAGCAAGAGACAATAGGTAGAAGGTGTAGATGGATCAACAAGATCCAGGAATTTAACATTGATGTTTAGATTACCAAATTTGTAAGAGGACAGGGCCTAGACAAGTTAATGGCAGAGGCTAATTTGGAAGCTAATCAGGTTAATCAAACTAAAGTTATTAATGTTGCACCTTTTTGTGATATGAAAACATGTGAATGATATAGAAGAATTATACAATATTTCCAAACCTTGCAATGTCTTATTGACATGGCTGACAACAATAAAAGAACACTAAAATTGCATGCCATCTGTCGGCCTTCTACAATGATTCAATAATTAAGCTTTTACAGCCATGATTTAGAGATTGGACATCTAACCTGAATAACTATCTAAATCATCATGAATATGCATTTAACTTGTCAACCCAGGGACGTAAACTTGAAATGGGTCAGCATTGTATGTGCACTAGGAACTCAAAGTAGCCATATCTACACTACAACTGAGAAAAATGTAATATTGGAAAGTAAACTGCTTGGAAAGAAATAAAGAAAGATTGAGCATCAATTAACAACTATGCTAAGCTGAAATGCATAACAAAAATAAAGATCTGGGTGAACAAACAGGAAACTACTCTGTCTTCTTTGGTTGTAGGAACAGTCACAGAATGGAATTCTAGTGGCTGCAGGAACAATCAATGCCAGATTTTAAACTAAGTACAGAACATGAAATAATAACTAAAATGATTACTCTAAAGAATGGATTACTCACCAAGTGGGCTCCCTTGGATGAGTATCCAATAAGACTAATACAAACTCAAATGCTTAAACTCGAACTATCATCTCATTCATGGAAAAATGTGTAAACAGAGTAGCAGCATGGTTGTATTGAAAAAATGGAGAATGCTTAATACATCATCAATATCATTTTAACAACAAAAATAAAGAACTAAGAACCTCCAAGAAGAAGATTCAAATCCTTATTTATTCTACCATCTAAACAGGGCGGTCAACTCCCACTAACTAAGAGGACGCCATTTAGGGAAAACAAGGAAAAGAGTGGCAGAGCGGTTACGTATGCAGGGAATCTAGTCAGACATGCATGCCCAAATGTGGACTCAATGTTGCAATAACACCCGTGATTGCTCAGTTCCATAAATACAAGGTGGTTACAATTGACTGTCATGGGGAATCCATTGTTGTTGTCTTTTAGTTGACTCATTTGAATGATTCCCATGTATAACCATCTGGTGGTTTCCTTTCTCAACTTAGCATCCAGGAATTGTGTCTTGCATAGCAATGTCAGTACACATAATAATTGCATATCTATAATCACCTTAAAGAACATCCATCAACCATACACAAAATCAATATAGATAATTCAAATAATATGCCAATGTCATTAAAACTTCATAGAGATAGGGTTAAACCCAATGTCAATGGTTTGAGGGAAACACTATGCAAATATTAACATTTAACTACTAAAGTTCATGACACTGCCAGCAAATGGACTATAGATTCTACCCAAAATTTGACCAAAAACTAGGCTCATCATTCCCCCCTAACCTAACGTCTTGCTAGTCCTCCAGCAGTGGAAGGGTTCTTTTGTTTGGTCAAAGCTCTAAAGTTTGCAACTACAAGCTGGCCAACATCTATCTCAGCAAAGCATGAGTCTAGATCCCAATAAAATTCTCCCAATCTGTCAAACTTGTTCCATCTTTTCCTTTTTGTAGCAATATCATATTGGTAGAATCTATAGTTTGGTACTGGCCACATGAGAATGGGTGGCTGGAAAGTCAGGGGAAGCCAAAATCTCCCCTTTGTTCTACCAATCTATATGTACCTGTCAATTCACTTCAATGTTGTAGCATAATTGTGAATAGAATGGGGCTCAACTTGTTTTAGCTCATCTGTCAAACTA
>VDFB02193867.1:23614569-23624572 GCA_007258455.2 Sequoia sempervirens
ACCCAACTAAAATTTGTGAACATCCTTGTCGGTGTCAAGGCCACAAACAAATTCCAACATTGAGAATGCATCCTGCATGTCCACGAGCAAGGCGATGAGCGACGTTGGAATATTTGGTGGCTTTTGATTATTTGCATCAGGCTTTTTGGTTTCTTTGGTGTAAAATTCCAAATCCTTTTTCATGCCTCTCCATGTTGCATCTCCCTTTTTTGGGTTGAATGACTCTATCTCTTCTTGTCTGGAGTTGGGGTTAGGGATGCATAGCATATTCCATATAGCTTTCGGACAAATATTGACCTTTAATTTATGGCCCTCAATGGTGCTGGTGTGCGGGTTGAAATGTTCGATGGCCGCATTGACTAGTTCTGGGCAATAGTGAACAAATGAGACCATATACTATGGGAGCTCGTTGTAACATAGCTTCTGCGACATTGACTTTAGGTCAGTGGATACCTTCATTCTTTCATAGGATGCCTCCCTCAAATTCTTGGGGTTTTTTGCAAGGATGGGATCATGAACATTATCCCAATCCTCCTTGATTCGGCTCTGATCCCTGTACTTTTTGGGCTTCTCCAGAACCTTTGTATTAGCCCATTCTGGCTTCTCTGGTATACTAGGCAAAGTGTAAGAAACATTTTCAAAATGTAGATAGTTGATGCTCTATGCATATCATCAAACAAGCTCTGTGTTTCTTCTCCTTAGGCCTCTACTCATGCTTTTGTTTGAGAACTTTCTGCCATTTCCTTTTGCTAGAGATTTTTGCTTGGCTCAAATTTTTTGCAATTTTACCTTGGCTCTAGTTGCACTTAAAATTCCGTTTGCTCTGGGAAATGTTTTCTGAAAAGCATTCACAATACAAAAACCTTTTACATGTGACACTTAGCTATCTCCTTCTTTGGGTGGCCTACTACACTCACCTACTTGCATTAAATTCGGCATGTACTGCCAGTTATTTGCTTGTGCGAAGCAAATTACTTGCCATTTTGAAATGACAAGAATTCATAATAACCCTTGGCAATGATGTACTCCGTCATGATTTTTTTGGAACTTGAGTTGACGATTTAAGGAAGTTTAGGCATCATATGTCGTGGCAATTAATATCCCAAACAGAATGATTAAGCCAAACTATGAAATAAGTACCCGAAAATATGTGTCCCTCTTTGAAATTTGAGAAGCGCCTGCAGAATGACACCTTAGCATTTAGCCATATGGACTGCCATCGGTGACTGCCACTAGTTTATGCTAATTAATTAGATTCCACTAATCCTAGACGCAGCAAATTGTACCTAGCAGACGCAACTGGGTGAGAGTTTCGAGCGAGCCTTGGTGCAAATTTTGAGGTGGTACTTGATTAACCTCATGCTTATGGTATGCAAATTACCACGCTTATCCTAGCCATTTCTATAAATAGACGCTCTAGGAAATAGTGAAATCACACTTAGCAACTTTTAGCAGAATTGGTATTAGGTGATTGGCTTAGCATTCGGTGTTTGTAGTTTGCGTAGTATTTGCATAGAGTTTAGACTTAGGTGATTGGCATAGGGCTTGTGTCTGAAAATCATATAGAGCTTTGTCGCCATGGATACCCCAATTAGGTTGGTCTCTCATAAATCCCAAATGGCTTTTCTAGGCGAGATTTCGACTAGGCACCTTAAGAGGATGACAAAAAAAAAAGCATTCCTTGGCCATCATAGCCATCAAATGGGTTTTGGGACGTGACTGCCTTAAATATGAAGATAAATACAAAGTTAACACTGATGTGTGCTCTCACTTTTTCACGTCAATGCTTGACATCAAGATTCCCAAGCCACTCATTTTTCGCCTGGAAAAAGATATTTTTCCAAAGAAATACCTGAACGACCTCAGAGAGGTGGTGGTGAATGTTGCATTTGGTGGAGGTATTCTAACTGCAAGTGACCTCCATAGGTTCATTGAAGAAGACGTGATTGTACCATGTTTGTCATTCCTTAGTGGTTTCCAAATCGAGACATGGGAAGAACATCGCCAGAGGGTTACCTGTGCTTGGCACTTCCTCTTCTGCCTGTACAACGTGGTGCCATTTTATGACATTGATTGATACACTGACTTCAAGAACCTCGTGTTCCCTCTGCCACTTTCCATTGCTCCTATGGACATTGCTGCTGGTGAAGACACTACCTCTGATGATGAAATGATTCTAGATGCTACCATTAATGTTGCCATTGTTGTCACCCATGCTCATGACTGAAGAATTATTTTTATATGCTTAAAAACTCAAACTCGTTAGTCTATTTTTTTGTATATATGTTTGGAAATTCCTTACAGTAGCCGTATAAATAAGATACAAAAATATATAGATATATACTCTAAAAAGCATGGCCTCTAAGCCATTTTGATACTTGTATTTAGCGAAGTATATATAAATATAATAAAATATAGCTTATGTTAAAAAATTTGTCTCCTTTGCTTGTTGTTCTGCAATATGGGTTTTCCTTTCTTTTCCTACATATGCATACCCTGTTTCAATTCAGTATGTGGGTGTCATTTTTTTGTGGCATGGGTTGTTTTTAACTTTCTCTGCACTTTGTAATGATGGGTTCCATTCTCTTTTTCTTTCTTGCACTTGAAGAAATAATTATTGAAAGACTGGCCGACAAAAAACACAAAGAAAAAAGAAAAACACTATTCACATACTTACATCAACGGAACAAACTAAAGTTTAATTGAATAATTTTAAATGAATCTCGTTGACCAAGATTCCCAATGGTTCATGTTCCATAGTTTCTAATTCAAATGCATTGTGTTCCTTTCACTAAATTATTCTGAAAGGGCCTTCCTAGAGGCTATCAAACTTCACGTGTTGGTCAGGCTTTGCTGCCCTTTCATTAAACTTTAGCACTAGGTCGCCATGCTTCAGACCTTGGTCTAAATCCTTTTTATCAAACCATCTCTTAACCACCTACTAGTGATTGGTCATAGCTATTAGGGCCTTTTATCTTTTCTCCTACACTTCCAACAACTTGGCTAGTCACACCTCCATTGTGCTGTTTTTCTCTATCTCGAGAGATTTGAGCAATTGCAGTGTTGGAATCTCCATGGAGATAGGAAATAACGCTTTCTTTTTGTATACTAACTCGTACGACGAAGTCTTGAGGAATTTCTTAGAAGTTACGTGATCTACCCAGAGCATCGTCTGAAGGTTTTTATGTCATTCCCATTGGTGTTTTGAACCGATTCTTTTGAGGAGTCAAACTAAATTTTTATTAGTTGATTCTGCCAGGCCATTACCCTACAAATAGTAATTTGATGATGTTTTCAAGAATATGTCATTCATCAGTGTGAATTGACATACCTTAGAGCCTAGGAAATCCTTGGCATTGTTAGAGATGATGATTTTAGGAGGGCCGAATCTTGTCACAATCTCTTCGAGAAAGTCTACTATTTATGCCTCTGTTGCATTCTTCAAGGGCATGGCTTTGGTCCACCTTGTGAAGTAGTCTATTACCATTAGAATCCATTTATGTCTGGTGCTAGAGGTGAGATTAATCATCCCGATGAAATCAAGGCCCCATTGCACAAATGGCTCATCAACTACTATCGGGTTGAGGGGCATAGCAAAAAAAATTCTTCTCCCTACAAAGAATTGGCATTCCTTGCAAGCTTTTACTAGGGAAAATGAGTCATTAAATAGCATGGGCCAGAAGTACCCAATGCACATAATTTTTATGGCGGTGGTCTTTGTGGAGAAATGGCCACCTGTAGGACTGCTATGGAAAGTGTCGAGGATCCTCTTAGCCTGCTCTGTGGTGACACACCATAGCAAAACACCGTTAAAGTTTCTCTTGAAAAGAACTCCTTCAATGAGCACATATCCACTGTTCTGTAGTTGGTAGAATCTTCTCTTTTGATAAGGAAGGCCAGGTGGATATTTTCCTTTGTGCATGAATCTTACTCTATCCACCAGCCAGTAGCCTTCAGACTTGAACTCATTCATTAGAACCAACTCTGACTGTTCTTCTTCGACAGTCATTTCTTCATCGTGCACGAGATATTCACACAGTCCTCTTCCTCAGATGGTCTTTGTAGGCTTGAACTCAATGTCATACTCAAGGATCTTGGTGATCCAATTAGCCCTTTTTTTGGTGATTTCTCCTTCCATGATATATTCACATACACTGGAATGTGCGACATAAACAACCACCTTGTTGCAAGAGATTAGGTTCCAAAACTTCTTCAATCCTTTAACTATTGCGAAAGCTTGCCTCTCAATGAATTTTTAGTTTTTCTCATATTCTTTTAGGGTCTAGGAGTGGAATGCTATCGGATGTTCTCCCTTTCCTTCATCGTATTTCTGTGTTAAGATAGTAGCAATGCTTGATTTGCTGCTGAATAAATACATTATGGAGTCCTTTGATAAGTCTAGATTAACCAGCACAAGAGTTGAGGAAATAGCATCCTTAACTTTCTCAAAGGATTCTCTAGCTTCTTTAGTCCATTTAAATGTTTGATCCTTTTTTAGCATTAGAGTGACTGGCCTAATTATTCTTGCAAAATCAGAAATAAATTTTCTCACAAAATTTACCTTTCCTAAGAAAGATTGGATGCCTTTCTTGTTGACCGGAAGGGGAAGCTCTTTGATTGCTTTTCTACCCATCGCTGAAAAGTGGCTCGTGCATTTTAAAGGCCAAAAGGCATTTTAGAATATGCAAACGTTCCCCACTTGGTAGTGAACGTTGTTTTGTGTTGGTCCTCCTCTTTAACTAGATTTGATTGTAACGGAGAAGCCATCCAGCAGAGAAAACATTTCTAACCCTGCCACTATTTGCAAGATGGTCTCCATAGAGGGAAGCGGGTAATGATCCTTTAGGGATGCTCTGTTCAGGTCCCAAAAGTCAACACATAGGTGGATGCCACTATTCTTCTTTTCGCTGAACCAGGTTAGACACCCAAGTGTTGTGCTTGATCGAGAAGAAAATCTAGGACTGAATTAGCTTGGTCAGCTCTTATGCCATCATAGCCTCGATCTTTGGATTAACCGCCTCTATTTTTGGCAGACTATTTTAGCACATTTCATCAGCTCAATTGTATGTTGCTGATGATGTCGATCATATCCCTTAAGGTCATCATATGACCATGAAACTACTCCTTCATACCTCTCGCAAAAGTTGATGAGCCTTTCTTTATCATGGTGCCAGACATCTTTCTCAACTTTGAGATTTCTCCCATCTCCAACCTGAAGGTCCAAATAGTCGCTTTTATTTTCCACAAATTTTCTTTTATCATTTCTTGCATCGTCATAGTCAAAAATATTTTTGAGAGTGACAAGCCCCTTCAGAAGCTTATTAGACCTTAGCTGAATGATTTTCCCATCGTAGGCTTCATTGATCTTTGTTTGGAGTTGGTTGGAAAACTCTCTTGACTGTTGGATGAATGAGGTGATGTTTTCATCACTTTCAAATACTTGCCATCTTTGATCATTATTTGGAATCGTCAGTCAGACTATCACTCGTACAAAGTGCTTGTTATGCATTAGGTCAAAGGCTAGTTCAAATTGAGATTCGACTGCGGCCATGCAATCTGCATCAGTATTTTTTTCTTGGGGCACTGTTTGGATGTTGAAGGCTTCAAAACCCTCAATCAAGTCCCAAACCCTATGTCTATAGGATCTCATGTGGATATTCTTGGCTGCAGAAATCCCTTGGACTTGGTTCACCACTAATTTGGAATCTTCAAACACCATCAATTTCTTGATTCCCATCTGTTATGCGAGGCTCAGACCTTGCACTAGGCCTTCATATTCAGCTTCATTATTCGAGCAAGCGAACTAGAAGCAGAAGGACTGAAGTGTCTTTTCATTGTTTGGAGATGCCAGACATATTTCGGCTCCTGCGCAGACTTGGCATCTTGCTCCATCGAAGTGGAGCATCCATAGTTCTAAGCCTTGGTTACTTTTGGGTTCCTTCACGACCTTCAGAAGCACTTGATCTTCATCGTAGATGACATAGGTGCCTAGCCCGGTAGCATGATAGTTCCTGAAAGGGTTAGCATCTATGTATTCACTCAAGAGGACCTCTTCTTGATAAGTTTGATCTCTGGTCATCTTTTCATCTTCAAGCAGCTTAGTGAAATATGTTTATTCCTGAGTGAAAGAAGTATGGGCAGCCTCAAAATTAATTTTGGCTTCATCGGCCACATGTTCTGAATGTAGAGTTTCAAAATTTATCTTTATTTTGGCTTCATTCTTGGTCCTTAGGATCAAGTGTGACTAGTCCAGAGAAAGATACCCACCTATTTTTGAAGTAAACTCCTGGGATAGGCAGAGACCAAACATAGGTGGAACATCTATGATCACAGTGTCTTGTGGGACTATGATACTAGGGAAAGCAAACAGAGTCAATGGGAGGTCCTTGATAAGGCCTACGGTCTCAACTTTGTTTCCATCAAGCTGCATAAATCCCTTCTTTAAAGGTTTGTAGCTAAGTCCTAAGGCCTCAACTATTTGCTTGGGCATGATTGTAGTGCTAGCACCAGAGTCGATCATGGAATTATGTAATAATTTCTCCCCTATAATGAGAGTTAAGAAGAAGGGTTTAGGCTTCGGCTTGTCTCTTACCTCAGCAGGGGCTTCCGTTGTGCTATTTGTGAGAACATTGGTAGGAGGTGATTGATCAATAACCTTCCCTTTGAGCGATTGCTCTTTTGGTTCAATGATTGGATCCCCCCGGAGATCCTTCTGTAGCAATGTCTTATGCTCTAAAATGGCTAAGATATCCCACAGGGACACATTAGTGGATGATTTTTTTAATTGTTCCACCACATTGAACAATGGTGGGTTTGGAGGTTTCTACTCCTTAGCTCTTGTTATAACAATTTCCCTCTGTGGTGTACATTGTGGCACTATTGCAAAGGTACTGGGCCTCTGGTCGGAAGCACTTTTAGGTTGCGGACTGACTAGTTGTGGGACGACTAATTCACCTGTGAATATCCTCTTGTAGCGAGTGTTGTAATCAGATTGTACTTGCAGTTTTTTAGACGTGGATGCATTATTGGTGGACACTGCCTCTTCCTCTTCCATCCATGAGAAGAGTGTGTGATTGAGACCAATATTTGTTTCTTATTCAAAAGACATCCTTTGCATTTGAGAGGTAAGAACTGCATTTTCCATTTGCGGAGAGGCATACACATAACCTCCATGGTCCGACATTGCACCTTGGTTGCACTACTCCACCACCTTTTGTTGTAGATTGTTGCGTAGGAAATTTTGAGGCATATGTGAGTCGCCACAAGGGAAGCACCAGGGGTTGGTGTCATCGACTAAATTGTTTTACCCCATCGTTAGCTCTATGCTCAGGCTTAGATTGGTGCTTTGCAGCGGAGTGGGTACTAGCACTATTTTATTTGTTGTTTGCGCCTACAGATTTGTGCAATCACCTCCTTGGAACTGATTTTGTTGGTAAGAAGACCTTCCGCCTTGATAATTCTGATAGGTCATCTTTAGAGGTGTGGCCTGGTTGCACTTGATAATAGTTATCTCATTGGCCATAGCCCACAACATCTCCTTGATGTCACTTATATCATCCTTTGAAGACCCAGATGGGGAGGCAACGTTCTGTGGCGCACTCAGATATGTGTACATAGACTAGGGAGGAGTAGGGGCACTAGTAGATGACATTTCCTGGGTGGGAACTAATACCTCAAGGAATATAGGCATGGTAGGCTGAGGTGGAAACTTCCTGATGTCTATTAGATTATTCTTTTCTTTAACTGCGACAATGTATGCATCAGGTAAAGTGGTTCCATCGAGTGACTAGATCATCATCGAAATATCGGGGTTGATAGATTTCAGGTAGAACATGAATGCGAGTTTGGCTAGTAGGCGAATAGCGACTTGGATTCTATGCCAAGTTATATGGAACCAGGCATTAAAGTTGATCATGGCTTCATATGGGGCACACTTTATGACTGACAACTAATGATACTACGAAGACCTATCTCCATCATTAGAGAATCTCTTGTAGAAAGGTTCTCTCAGCTGATCCCAGGTGCAATTAGTATTACACTATAGCATGCGGTACCAATCTAGTGCCTTCCCTTGAAAGAGGCTGCAAGCAACCTTAGCACTACATTTTGGGTGATTCCATGTACCAAACATACATTCGCAACATCTTACAGATGTTCAGACGATGTTCTTAAGCCATCTCCAGTGAACTTAGGTATATATTTTAGAGCGGTGACCAAGATAGGAGCTTAAACGGTGGGTGGTACTGGTGCAACAAGAGGACTTTTGGTGTCCCATGCCACATAATTTCTATTAGCAGCGGGCAATATGGCCAAAGATAGGGGCAGAGGAAGCGAAACGTTCACTAATTGGGTCGAGGCCTGTACTATCCCTAGTGGTGGTACTAATAAACTGGGATTATTCGTTGTTTGGGACCTAGTAACAGGCCGATGGCTCATACACCCTCTTTGAATTGACATTCATTTAAGCAAGTCCCACCTGGTGTGCCAGAAAAAAGGAAACTATTGAAGCCAAAAATTGGCAAGGTAACAGCCTTTACAGGAAACTTAGTTAATGGGGGACCAATTGCGCTAAACTGAGTGATCTCCAGATTTTTAAAGAAGCTGACTTCTTCTATAACTGGGGTTTTGAATGGGAAAAGGAAGCAAATATATAAAATGAAAATCTAACTAAGGTGATGCGCCAAGATGTAGATAAAGGCATGGTAAATCTATCCTTTGGGAATAAATTCAAGGGTTTGTTCAGCAATCTAATATGTTTCAAAATCATAGAAATCAAAATAAAAGATTTGAACAATTCATCTAATGACATAAAATGATTATAGCATACATCCACTGAAAAGAGGATTCAAAGACATGATCTAAATCAGCAATTTGTATTTAAAATCATAGAAGTTCTTGCAAATGAACAATCCAGACAATAATGGCATAGTATTAATGTCTTATACAATAACATAAGAAAAACAGAAAGGCCAAACAATGACACTATCTGAAAGTTTCATATAATAATCTTAAAAAACATACTAAAGGCTTGGTGTCTTTCTCTAATTTTTTTGCATCTTCCGAACTTGTTTTCTGAAGTGAGAAGCAGTATTTATAGCCAACAATCCACCTCTTGGTGAGCTTGTAATAGAAAATATTAAGTATCTTTTTTCAATGATGGTTGTAGCAATGATTTCCCTCGGCCATTGAAATAGAAAATATTCAAGCCATGGCATGTAGACGTTTCCCAACCAGATGCATTCCCTGCAAATGATGGCAGTGGTCCAAGAATATCCCGAGCAGACAAGTGTCACTTCCCCATGGAGGCAGTTATAACATGTGGCAACATATCGGAGCTTGGCATTCACACCACTCTTTCCTTTTGATGAATTCCCCGCAAGGAGATAGGTGGTAGCATGGTGCAGCCCGTGGTTCATTCCTTCCCTTCTTCATTGAAATTTTGTGATGGGATGACATGTAGCAGCAATTTTTACTATAGACGTTTGTGGGGTCCACCAAATATTTATGCAAATGGAAGCTATGGGGCATGCGGGCGGGACCCGACTGGAAAGTGAAGGGAAGTAGTTGTAAATAGCCCGTAGTGAAGACACGTGGGAGCATAGTGAGAGCCAATAGAAGAGCGAAGGAAGCCTTTGCTACGAGGAGCACTGGGCGGACGCATGGAAGCAGTTGAAAAGGTATAGCAAAAAGAAGCCCGATAAAAGGCTAAGGGTGGCATGTTGAAAATATGAGGTAGGGGCTAGAACCTAGCAAAACACAAAAACACCCGAAGGGAGCTCAAAGAATTTCACATTCACAGATACTATTGTTGTTGTTTTGTGTTAAAGTTTCATCCTCTCATGCACAATATATATGACATTGATTAATAAGTTGCTAACTTATTTGATGCATATTATTGAATGGTTTTATGAGATATTTGTTATTGGAAATGTATTTGATTGTAATTGTGTGAAGTGTCTAAGTATACATTGTGGGATCACCCTTCTGGGTTTCACAGAGCCCA
>VDFB02193867.1:23624592-23686233 GCA_007258455.2 Sequoia sempervirens
TCTAGCATTTGAATTCATCTCTCTTTTAAATTTTTATAAAATATATCAAAACAATATTGGACAAACTCAGATGAATGTAATCGATTATCACTTACATAAAAATGGTACTCTCTCAAAATTTTCCTATTATCTTCTGTACTATCTTCTGCATGTCTATAAACAATGTGAACAAATATAGCTACTTGCATTGAATTATAATACTGTGATTGAATTTCTTCTTGTGGAGCAAGAGTATAATTTTCAACAAAATCAACAGCTGACAATATACTTCCAATTGGGAATGTGTTTTTACATAAACGAAATTGATTATCAAGCCAATGAGCATTATGAGAGTGTTGAACATATTTAGGTACAAACTTATCTTTAAATTCATTAATAAAAGCATGCGCACTAACTTTTTCCACAATTAGCTCAACACGTTTTCCAATTTTTCCATCTTTTAAAGAATACTCAACATTTTTAAATTTTTTACATCCACTAATTGTTGTCCAAATTCATCTAAGCTACTTTCATGCATACATTCTCTAATAATGTGAAATTTTACCACATCTATCGCATTAAATGCATGCTTTAAAAGAAAAATGAGTTTTCTATTTAAAGAGGGATCACAAAACAAACCTGCTATAAAATCTTTGATTCTTTCAGGTGGCATATTAATGCCACAAATGTCCTGTATAATTTGGTTAGCATGCAAAGTGCATCGTATATATTGAAATATATCATAATAATAACGAAATTGTACATGAGTCTTCCTGACAACAAGAGATTTGTTGCTTATTAATTCTAACATACCAAGGGTTTACGCTTTTTGAATGATCTTTTGTTATGTTAATATTCAATGGTAAGATTATGAAGCAACTAATTTTTTTATATAATTCAGTTTGAGTCATATCTAAGAGATTAGTTTGATGAGGGTTCTACTTGAATTTGGAACCACTGTAATTTTAAGACATCTCTAATGTTAGGTGATACTCTCTTGTATTATCATGCCAAAGTGCCGATTAAATTTTTAATTTCCATTAGTTAATTTCATGTCTGATCTTGAAGTCTACCACTTTAAAACTCAACATTGATTAATAGGATCCTTTTCAACTCTCTTCTTTTAGCAGCTCTTATCAAAGTTCTAGGATTTACTTTTACACATTTATATTTTTACTTAATTCTTTTATTTGAAGTTGTTTTGCATCAACTAAGTAGTTATTGCCACGGCGAGGCATTCTTATCTTTCGATCGAATTTTCTTATCAATAACATCAATAGCATTAGCAACACTAGATATGACTTGTTCTATTGAATCATTTTTCTTTTTTGATTTTACAAAAACACCTAATTTTTTCATCACTTTTCTCATTTTCAACATTCTCATCAATTGCACCATGAGTTGACATTGGAATCCTAATTTCTTTCTATAAAAAAACATTTTATATATTTTATTTCCATAATTTCTAATTTGTCTCGAAGAAACTTTACCATGAAGGTTATCTAGCACATCTGTTTCAATTGTAAAAAAAAAATTTTCACCTTCATCCATAGGAGTTTCATTTTCATTCACACAAGGGGTTTCATTTTCATTTTCAAATGTAAAAGGGATTTCATTATCATTTTCATTAATATGAGGGATTTCATTCTCATTTACATTCTCATAAGATATAATTTCATCATTTTCTTTTTTCTGCATTGTTTCAACCCTAATATTATTGATCTCATCAATGGTGTATCCAACTTCATCTAAACAAGCAATATCAATATTATGAGAAATTGGGTTTGAACACATACCTGGATAGATTGTTTGAATAGGTGCATTTTCCATACCATTGGGAGGTGGATTTGAAGACACACCCGAAGTTGTTTGCATATCATTCAAAGTTGAAGTTGAAGGCACAGTTGGGTTTGTCTCCGTAATTGCATTTTCTTCTATATTCACCATCTCCACATTTGCATCATCTACATTCATTTCATCATTCATGGCTTCCTCTTCAACATTCTTGGAACTAGATGTCTCCAAATCTTTCATTTGATGATTCCTTTCTCTCCTTTCCCTTTGTCTTTTTGCCTCCTTATCTTTATTTGCTTGAACTTCTTCGAGTGTCATTAACTTTCTACATCTTTTTTTTTGTCTTTGCTTATCACCCATGGTTACCAAACCCTCTTTGATGACAAAAACAATAACTCAAAAAAATTATTTCCAAATTTCCACCTCCTTCAAATATTCAAATTAAACTAAGTACTATGAAGATCATTTTTTCTATAAACTCTGAAGTATAAACACATCATGAGTACATCTAAAAATTCACTTTTTCCAAATCTTCTTGTAAAAAGTTCTTGCACTTGATTCCACTTCAGAAACTTCAACCTGCACTTTGTCTCTTCCAATGATTTGAATAGAATATTCCCTGTATAAGACAAATTTGCAATAAAAAATACAGAAAATGACACTTTCAGACCATACTGCAGAAAATGAATGTTGCAAGAAAATCGTGTTTTACCAGAATTTTCAAAATCAGCAAAAAATGGATATATTAGAAATGTGTACGCGTTCTAAAATGTGTACGCATTATTTTAAACAACACATACGCATTTAATAACACGTACGTGTTCCATTTTCGCAACGGGTCAATAGGAAACTCGTATGCATTACAAAATGCGTACGCGTTTCATTTAAATAACGTGTATGCATTTCTGTAACGCGTACACATTATTTAAAAATTGAATTTCCACACCACTTCCAGGCTTAGTTTTAAGCTTGGAAAAGGCTTGGCAATCTGAGCCTTAGCCTTTGACTTGCAACTAAAAAACTAAGGCAGATTGAAGAAGAATGTCCAACTTTGACAACATAGTTGATGGACTTTTTTTCTGAATGAATCTATAAAATTAAAAACCCATTAGAGAACACAATGTCTAATTTCTAAATATATAACTTTTATTAAGATTGGATTATGTTTGCTATTTTTTGATTAATTTCTAAGCAAACTAGTCCTTAAACTTGAAATATCAGGTTTTTTTTGTTTTTTAATAACTTTTTATTGATTAAGTTTCTTGTAAAAAAATTTATATGGCATTAAACTTCAGACAATTATCTACACAATGAAAAAAAAGAGTAAAAAATGTTTTGTTTAGGTCCAATTATGTTGTCCGTACACGTTGATTTTAAAAAACATCAATTAAGGCCAATAAAAAATTAATTAAAAAAAAGTATTCAACCAAAAATTACAAAAAAAAGTCCACATCAAACTTCATGTTGTTAGCTCTCATTTCCCAAAATGAATTAGTAAAATAATTTTATTTGGGTCAAAAAGTGTTGTCCGTACACCTACTTGGTATGGTTAAAAAATAGGGACTTTTAAAAAGTGGTTTTTATAGATCCCTATCAAAATTTAATTTCTATAATATGGGTATTTTAATAATTTACATATTTGGAAACTTGATTCAAAATTTTAGATTTCATTTACTAAATTTTTTTAATATTCATTGTGTAAGTGCCTCAAATTTTCAATCAAATGTGACAAATTCTGAAAAATAGCAAAATATTTCCACTTTTTGAGCTTTTTGTGTACCCAACCTCTTTGCATCGGCCACGATAATAGCTTCTAATGCAGAAATGGCTAGGAAGATTGCATTCCTTAAAATGTCCACCCATACTCCAGAGGCTTCAAGCTCTGGACATACCAATAGTGAGTCACAAAAGAAGTTTGATGAACATACTCCTAGTGGAGGTGGTGGTGGAGGAAAAAATAACAATGATAATTCTTATTTTGAAGATGATGAGGGAAGTAAGAAAGGGGGAGGTGATGGTGAAAGTGGAAAGGGTAAAGATAGTGGCCACTCTAATAGCAAGAAAGATGATGAGCACAAAGATGAGCATAGGGATTGATGCACTAGGAGGCCACTCCAAGTAGATAGATACCAGCAATTGTGTTTCACTGGAATACCTTGCTACCCTAACCCATTCCCTAAAGATTCCAGGCTTGCTCTCGTCAAATTCTCTAGAAATAATGCCTTGAGTGGTGACCATCTCAAAGCATTCGCTAATGTTATGGATGATTTGAGGTGGAGGAAAAAAATTTCATGATGAATTTGTTCATGCAGTCTCTTATTAAGGATGCACAAGAGTGGTATAGAAGTTTTCCTACTAAGAGCATTGGCTCTTAGGAGGAATTCAAAAGGGTTTTTAGAGAACAGTATGGTGACAAGACTGATTCAAGCTTTCTATTGAATCAATTTAATAATATTATTAAAGGATCCAACAAATCTATTGTTGAGTTCAACACAAGGTTCTAGAAGGCTAGGAAAAGATTGCTTCCTCATCTACAACTAAATGATCATGTGTGTATGGTAAATTATTGCAATGCTTTTGATGCAAAAATGAGTTACCGCTTGCTAGATAAGCATCCTCAATCATTAAGGGCATCCTTTAAAATGGCAGAGCATATTGAGAATATTAGAAAAGCAACTGGTAAGGTTGGAAAAAGAGATGATCCAAAAAAATTCAAAATTTCAAGAAAGGAAGACAAGAGTTTAGGTGTTAAAGGGGGAACCATTAAGGACAAGCTTGATAGTTTTATGAAAACCATCAATGATAAGATTGTGAAACAAGGAAGGTTCAACCTAAAAACTATTAGAGGAATGAAAGACCCCCTAGATTGCAAGACCACCCATACAATACCAATTGGTATTGGGAAGCCTGTCCTAAACAATCAGAGAAACACCCAAAATAAATTTCCCCCAGACCCTCTACAAAATAATTCAGGAAAAAAATTTGACGATACTCCTTGATGTATGACTTGCTAAATGCCACATTCCTCACAGTAATGTGTAGTAGCATAGATGGTTGAAGTAGATGATGACATACCCGAAGACTGTGATCAGCAAGATCAAGAGGATGGTGATGTACTTATGATTATGGGAGATTCTGATGTTGCCTGCAATGAGTACTCTTCTGATGAAGGTTCTTATGAAGTGGATGTAGATAATCAAAGGCAAGTTTCTAATGCATATCATCAACAAATTCTTTCTGATGAGGATGCCAATAGTGATGTTGAGGCTTGCAACTTGGACGAAATTGAACATGGTGTTTCATTGAGGAGACCCTCAAAGGAGGAGATTACAAAATACACTGCGGTGTTAGTTTCCCAAGCTAGAAGTTCCTATCATTTGAGGAATAGAACCGTTGGAGGTGAACAACGTAGTCCTGCTAGTCTATTCATCAAGGAACAAAACACCAAGGGAAGAATACATGAACCTGATGAAAAAATAGAAGCAGTCAAAGCTAAAGAAGGCAGGGGAGATAAAATTTGGGCCAAGAGAGTAGAAAAGCCAAAAGTTATTCAAGGACACAAATCCCCTGCTGAGAAGTTAAAGACACAGAAGAAAGCTCATGAAGTCACAAGGAAGGATGCTAAACACAAGGCTAAGGAAATAAAAAATCAACAAAAAGATAATAACAATGAACAAGGTATGTCCTCAATTGAACTTCCTAAGTATACTCCTATTGATATTTTTTAGTTACTTAGTCAAGTTAAAGTATATGTGCCTTTTCTTGAAATGGTGAGGATAGAGGAACATAAACAAAAGGAAATAGCCCTCATCAATGGTGTTGTTATAGCCTATAGTGATTTAGTGGTGCTCACTCCACCCAAATTGAGTGAAAAGGATAAGAAAGGTAAAGAAGTTGGGGGAGTAATTACTGAGATTCCCCATATTTTCCTAGGAAATTCTATAAATACTTTTCCTGACAAGATAGATCCATTTTTCCTTACCCTAGTGGTTGGGGAAATTTTATAAAGAATTGTATCATTGAATTTAATCCAACAATATCATGCCAGTTAAAATCATGGATGCACTAGGGTTAAAGGTTGATAGCACTCATGGTAAGTGTTATGCCATGGATGCCAGAGAAGCCCCTATTATAGGTGTGATAAATGAACTTCCTTATAGGTTGGAAGCCTACCCTAACAAAGAATTTAAAATGAGTGTGGTAGTGGTAGATATCCCACCTAACTATGGAATGTTGTTGTCATGAAAGTGGAAGGAATCTATGGGAGGCAGTATGCAGTGTGACATGTCTTATGCCACATTTCCCATTGATGGTAAGAATGTCCAAGTAATGAGAGAGCCTAGGGTACCACATACGTTGGAGCATGTTCCTGAAGATGACACAATTCTTTTCATAGATACTGATATTGGTGAGTTCAAGGTAGAAGAAGTACCAAGAGAGGTTGAGAGGTGCCTTTCACCTATAGAAAATGAAGTTTCAAGAGTATCTAATAAAGAGGGATTGTGGAAAATGTACTTTGATGGTGCAAGCTCCAAAGAGGGATCTGGTGCAGGAATTTTATTAGTATCACCTACTAGAAATACTTATAAGTTCTCTTTTACATTATCTTTTGTCTGTACAAATAATGTGGCAGAGTATGAGGCCTTATTATTGGGATTGAGACTCACTGAGTAGCATGGAATAAGAAAGCTAATGGTGATTGGTGATTCTGAGCTTGTGATATCCCAAGTAAGAGCTAAGTATGCCTGCAAGAATAACAGACTAAAGCAATACATGAATGTTTTCTGGGATTCCATTAAGCAGTTTGATGCTTTTTGGATTGATTGGATGGAAAGAGGACATAATAGAGTAACTAATTTACTTGCTAATATTGCATTAAGATCCGATGATGTAACTTTCATAGGAATATCTAAGGTCGAGATACAGACAAGGTCGTCCATCCCTGACAACATATACAACTGGCAGACTTTTAATGATGATGAGGATATTCCCAGATTCCTAAATTGTGCTGATAAATATGAAGGTCAGGAGATTGACTTTGGTGGATTTGTTGAGAATATTGATGGAAAGGACATGGTGTTTGGTAAAGAGGCCATCCAATTAAAAACAAATAAAATCCCCAAAGGCCTTGTAGCTCTTGAAAGGATCTTTGATTATCAAGATAAAAACAAGGCCAAAACAATTGTTGCTCACCTAGAGGACCTGGAGGAAGTAAACTTAGGAACTGAAAATGCCCCAAAGAAAGTTTATATAGGAAAGAAGATGAAGCCAAAGGTGAAGGAAATGTTAATTTCCTTAATCATAAAATACAAACATGTCTTTGCTTGGTCATATGATGACCTGAAAGCTTATAGAGAGGAAGTGATTCAACATGAAATTCCTTTAAAGGATGATGCAAAACCTTTTAGGCAAAAGCATAGACCAATTAATCCTACTTTAGCTCCCAAGATGCAAGAGGAGTTGGTAAAGTTGAGGGATGCTAGTATTATAAAGCCCATTAGACACTCTTCATGGGTATCTAATATGGTACCAGTAAAAAAAAAGAATGGTGACATAAGATTATGTGTTGATTTTAGGAACCTAAATGTATCCTCATTAAAGAAAAATTATCCATTACCAAACATGAAAGCTATTTTACAAAAGGTAACTGGTTGTGAGCTACTGTCGATGATGGACAGTTTTTTAGGTTATAATCAAGTAAAATTAAAGGATTTTGAGCAGTACAAGACTGCATTTACTACTCCCTGGGGTACTTATGTTTATATTTGAATGCCTTTTGGCTTAACAAATGTAGGTGCCACTTTTCATAGAGCTATGGATGTAGATTTCTTAGATTTTATTGATTTATTTATGGTTGTATATCAACATGACTTGACCACTTATTCTAAGAAAGAGGAAGATCATTCTATGCATTTAGAAAAGGTATTTTTCAGGTCATTAGAATATGGGATATCTCTAAATCCAAAGAAATGTACCTTTGGGGTCATTGAGGGAAAGTTGCTAGGGAATATTGTATCCAAGGAAGGAGTAAGGATAGACCCTAAAAGAGTAGCAGCCATAGACAAGAACCCTCAGCCAAAAAATGTCAAGGGTATTCAGTCATTTTTTGGACAAATAATTTTTTTGAGAAGGTTTGTAACCAAATTTTTAGAAATCACAAGACCTATTTCCAAAATGTTGAAGAAGGGTGAAAAGGCTCTTTGGAGTGAAGAACCTAGTCAAGCTTTCAAGAAAATAAAACAAGCTATTAAAGAGGCTCTAGTTTTAAAGTCTCTTGATTTTTCTAGACCAATGCACATTTTCTCTTTTGCCTCTTTGCATACCATTGTTGTTGTTTTACTTTAGAAAAATGAGGAAGGTTTTGAACAACCTATTTAATTTTTTAGCAAATATTTACAAGCTGCAGAATTGAAATATGCCACTACTGAGAAACAGGCATATGCTTTGGTAAAGGTTGTAAAGAATTTCAGGACTTACTTACAAGGGGCTACAGTCATAGCTTTTGTACCAAGTGTTGTGAAAGATATTTTTACTCAGCAAGAGACAATAGGTAGAAGGTGTAGATGGATCAACAAGATCCAGGAATTTAACATTGATGTTTAGATTACCAAATTTGTAAGAGGACAGGGCCTAGACAAGTTAATGGCAGAGGCTAATTTGGAAGCTAATCAGGTTAATCAAACTAAAGTTATTAATGTTGCACCTTTTTGTGATATGAAAACATGTGAATGATATAGAAGAATTATACAATATTTCCAAACCTTGCAATGTCTTATTGACATGGCTGACAACAATAAAAGAACACTAAAATTGCATGCCATCTGTCGGCCTTCTACAATGATTCAATAATTAAGCTTTTACAGCCATGATTTAGAGATTGGACATCTAACCTGAATAACTATCTAAATCATCATGAATATGCATTTAACTTGTCAACCCAGGGACGTAAACTTGAAATGGGTCAGCATTGTATGTGCACTAGGAACTCAAAGTAGCCATATCTACACTACAACTGAGAAAAATGTAATATTGGAAAGTAAACTGCTTGGAAAGAAATAAAGAAAGATTGAGCATCAATTAACAACTATGCTAAGCTGAAATGCATAACAAAAATAAAGATCTGGGTGAACAAACAGGAAACTACTCTGTCTTCTTTGGTTGTAGGAACAGTCACAGAATGGAATTCTAGTGGCTGCAGGAACAATCAATGCCAGATTTTAAACTAAGTACAGAACATGAAATAATAACTAAAATGATTACTCTAAAGAATGGATTACTCACCAAGTGGGCTCCCTTGGATGAGTATCCAATAAGACTAATACAAACTCAAATGCTTAAACTCGAACTATCATCTCATTCATGGAAAAATGTGTAAACAGAGTAGCAGCATGGTTGTATTGAAAAAATGGAGAATGCTTAATACATCATCAATATCATTTTAACAACAAAAATAAAGAACTAAGAACCTCCAAGAAGAAGATTCAAATCCTTATTTATTCTACCATCTAAACAGGGCGGTCAACTCCCACTAACTAAGAGGACGCCATTTAGGGAAAACAAGGAAAAGAGTGGCAGAGCGGTTACGTATGCAGGGAATCTAGTCAGACATGCATGCCCAAATGTGGACTCAATGTTGCAATAACACCCGTGATTGCTCAGTTCCATAAATACAAGGTGGTTACAATTGACTGTCATGGGGAATCCATTGTTGTTGTCTTTTAGTTGACTCATTTGAATGATTCCCATGTATAACCATCTGGTGGTTTCCTTTCTCAACTTAGCATCCAGGAATTGTGTCTTGCATAGCAATGTCAGTACACATAATAATTGCATATCTATAATCACCTTAAAGAACATCCATCAACCATACACAAAATCAATATAGATAATTCAAATAATATGCCAATGTCATTAAAACTTCATAGAGATAGGGTTAAACCCAATGTCAATGGTTTGAGGGAAACACTATGCAAATATTAACATTTAACTACTAAAGTTCATGACACTGCCAGCAAATGGACTATAGATTCTACCCAAAATTTGACCAAAAACTAGGCTCATCATTCCCCCCTAACCTAACGTCTTGCTAGTCCTCCAGCAGTGGAAGGGTTCTTTTGTTTGGTCAAAGCTCTAAAGTTTGCAACTACAAGCTGGCCAACATCTATCTCAGCAAAGCATGAGTCTAGATCCCAATAAAATTCTCCCAATCTGTCAAACTTGTTCCATCTTTTCCTTTTTGTAGCAATATCATATTGGTAGAATCTATAGTTTGGTACTGGCCACATGAGAATGGGTGGCTGGAAAGTCAGGGGAAGCCAAAATCTCCCCTTTGTTCTACCAATCTATATGTACCTGTCAATTCACTTCAATGTTGTAGCATAATTGTGAATAGAATGGGGCTCAACTTGTTTTAGCTCATCTGTCAAACTATTCCATCGTTGGGCCAGGTATCCTCTCACGAGCTCCTCTTTTGTCGTTGCTTTGACCTCATACTTAGTGTAGATAGCTTAAATCTAGGGCATGATTTTGTTTCCATAGCTCGATCTGAGAACTATTTGAGCCATTCTCTGTGAATATCCCTTGGGTGGCTTAACTCAGCCCTAATGGCTAAGGGGATGTTAGATTCCATTTTCTTATAAGCATTTTTTTGCTCACCCCAATTAATCTCATTTTGTACCCAAGACATAAATGCTCTCAATTTAATATCCCCAACATATAGCAATGAGTTCCAATCATAATCCTACGTAACAACATAATTGTGCAAATAGAATTCACATAACAATTTTTTCATCTTAGGGGAAGCAATCATGTAGGCATTGAAGAATTCGGTAGGAGTTTCAATGGAGGGGTTTAAATCTGAAACAATTTTTGACAACTTGAAAGAGAGATATTTCTCTCTCAAGTGCAGGGCATAAACCCTTGGAGGAGCTCTGCATTCTAGAATTTGTGGCACTAGGATCACAATGTCATCTAATTTCTTCTTCAAAGTAGCAATCTCCTCATTTTTCTCCTCAATAACCTCATCCCTCTCTTGGATTTCTTGTTTCAGTCTCTTCCTCTCTTTTTTCCATTCTTCCTCCCTCCTTTCTATTTATTTCCATAAATTTAAAATTGTTGCATGAACCGTAAAATCAAGAGGGTTATGAATTCCTACTAGTGCTTTTATCGATGGCTGCTCCCCATACGGTACTATCTGCATGAACTCGGGTTGTCCAACTATCTTTGGCTATGGGGATACTATTTCTTCACCCCCTTCTTGCTGCAGGACCTCTTGTTCCTATTCCTGGTTTTGCTCTGGTTCTTGTTGTGCTTCTTGTTGTGGCTACAGGAACTTCTCTTGTTCTTTGTTTTTCTACAGGAACCCCTACTCATCCTCAAACTCCTCTACGATATTAGCAAGGTCTTCCAGTGTTATTTTTGTTTCTCTCTCAAATATATCCTCTTCTTTTTCTTCAACAATCTCTTGTTCCATTGGAGCTTCAGTGTCCCCATGTGATGTCTCACCATGCCCAGGGCTTCCCTGTGAAGGAATACAAAAAGGTGGCCCAACTAGTTTTGACTTCCTAGGGGTGCTCTTGCGTTTTCCTTTGGCTATAGGATGAATAGGGTCAGCCTTTCTCTTCCTAGCACTCGACACCTCTTTCTCCATAGGTTGTGTTTGGGATTTTTCTTTTTCTTTTCTCGTTTCAGCCTCTTTCCTCTGTGCCCTGGTTCTTATAAGGGTTTGTAGGGGGGCATCATCATCAAAATTAGATGAAGAGCTTGATTTTTTTGAATGCTATATTTTAGAGGAACTAATGTTTATGGCTTCTTCTGCTGCTACAGGAGGATTCATACTAGAACTAGCACTAGAAGTTGAAGTACCATGAGTGGCTTAAGCTATGCTTAATCTTCTGCTAACCCTACGAGGCTGGGGTAAAACCCTAGGTTGTAGTTCCTTAAGTCTAGATTGATCAATATTTCAAAATTCTTCCCAAGACATCTCAGATACACTATGCAAAGATTTCTTAACCAACAATTTTATCAAGCAATGGTGGGAGATAGAGTTGTCCCTACCTTTTTGTGTTTTGACTTCCATGATGTAGAGGATACTGTATAGAACATTGGGCATGTTCATCCTCCTTCCGTGCCTCATGTGGCTCAAGAGCTTGCAATGTACCGAATGCAGGTTTGACAAACATCCCTCATAGGTGAGATAGCTTATAATGTAGATAGTTTCCTACTTCCATGGTTTAGGTAGAGACATTCTTTTTGCGCCATGCTTGTCTATGCTAATTGGTGGGTCGCCATGTACTGTAAATTCTGCTATGGCTGACCTAGCATCCCTAGAGGCAGGGTAATGCTCGCCCTCAGCAGGTAACCCTAAAACTTTTGCAATTCCCTCCTCATTTTCCACAACTTCTAAACCTTTTACTATGCCTTTTCCTTCAGAGAATGTTTGAGCGAATTCGAGTGCAATTCCCTCGTCAAATCCATCCATCTTCCTAAAAAAATAAAACCATCCACAACGTTGAAATTCTGCCAGGCATTGTGCATCTTGCAACAAAAAATCATGAACTGAGGGATCATTCGGAATTAAGCCGCCTCCCATTGTCTGAAATCACTATCACTCTGCAAAATTTCTTTCCTCTACAATTCTTGTCTGAAATCCAACACCTTTCTACTAAATTTTCACTGCCAGCGTTGACTGAATTTCCTTCTTTGTCTCTATTTTTACCATTTACTGCTTATAACTCAAGATTACGATTGGGAAATTAAGGTGAGAAAAGGGGTGATAAATGAGAGTGATAATGGAAAGAATTGGTGGCTCAGTTAACATCACCTCACACATGCGAGCCAGATTTTCAAATCAGCTTATTTAAATTTTCTGACGTAGCCAAATTATGATTTGACGCATGGGCAGTATATTTGCATTTTTTATTCCCCCCCAACCTAAATTTGGACATGTGTCCACACATGTGAGAAGGGAGTGGTGAATTGATAGGAAGTGATGACATATTATGTAATCACCTATAGTAACGTGCCATGATTAAATAAATACACTTTAAAAGGTAACTAAGAGATGATAATTATTGTGTACATACCTAAGCATGTGAAGGATGTGGTACAAAGATCGTGGAGAGAAAGTATCATTTCACCTTTTTTAGAAATAATTGAGCAATTAATGAAAGTGAAGTGAAGTGAAGTGAGGTAGAATGAAATGATCGAAGAGAGAGAAAGGTGATACAGATGGATAGATGGGCGGATGGGTGGAGAAATGGATTTCCACTAAAGTGGAAATCTTTATTATGAAAAGTACATACCTTAATTTAGCCAAAAGGTGGGACACTAGGTCCACCACTTTCGGCTACATGAAGCTCGTGTGTTGAACACTTGGTGAATTGTTGCATTAACTCTTCCTTGGAGGCTAGCTTATGATATAATCTAAGACGATGACCATTGACAAGTAACTTGAATCTAACAGGGTCAATGGTGGTGAGCTGAAAAACTCCACTAGGAAAGACCTCAGCAACTTCGTACAGTCCTAGCCACCTTGTCTGTGGTTTTCCTACAAGTGAGTCCAAAACTTGATCAATGAAGGGTAAAGGAAAGTGATCCTCCTTGGTGGCAGCATTAATTTCCCTATAATCAGCACAAACTCGCCATCTTTCTCCCTTCTTTGGAACAATCACTAATGGAGACACCCACTAGCTATCTAAAATAGGATAGATAACTCCATCATCTAACAATTTATGCAGTTTTGTTTTAACAATTTCTCTCAATGCAGGGTGGATTCTTCGTTGAGGCTGCCCTACTGGTTGACAATCATCTCTAATGTAGATCCTATGAGTGTAGAGTTTAGGATCTAGTCCCTTCATAACATGATAGTCCCATGCAAATGCATGCTGATGAGACTTCAGTAAGTCTGTTGTAGGAATTTTGTCTGTAGGAACAACATCTGCAGGAAGAGTGGTTGCAGGAAGAACATCTGCAGGAAGAATTTCTGTAGGAATAGTGGCTGCAGGAAGAGCAGGCAGAAGTGTCTTGACAGAAGTAGAATCTCCTGACCGAAGTAGAAGATGATTCTTCCTTCACTTCATAATGGTTCTGAATTATACTAGATAACACTTCATCTTCGTCTTGAAATTACAGGAAAGGAATTTTATCTAACATCATGAACTATGCCACTGAGTTAACTTCCTCGGCCTCTTCACCAACATGTGGCCATACAAAATCCTCTTCATTATGGGTCGGCTGAGCAGGAGGATAAAGAACTAGCTTTTTAGAATTCCTGCCATCAGAAATAGTCATATCACCTGACCGACACCCAATATAAGCATCTGCTATTGCTAACCATGGCCTTACAATAATTATAGGATATCCCTCTAGGGTGGCCTTAGGAGAGAGAATCATGAAATCTGGTGGATACTTCCAAGAGTCTAGAATTACCACAAGGTCTTCAACTATACCATCAGGCTTCACAGTAGAACTATCAGCAAGCTACAAGATAGTAGGAGTGGATCTCATGCATGCAACATTTATTTATTGCATGATGTCCTTAGTCATCACATTGATTGATGCCCCTAAATCAATCAGAGCATTCTTCACTTGAATCTTGTTTATGACAACTGCTACCACAAGACTACTTGGGTCATTCTACTTGGGAATAGTTACTTTTCCCAACATGATATCAGCTAGTTGGCCCACCATATGAACTGTAGTTGTGTCTATTTTCTTCCTTCCTAGCTTCTTAAGACAAGCTTCCTTGATAGCTTTGACATATGTAGGAACATCTTTAATGGCTTGAAGTAGGGGTATCTAGACATAGATGTGCTTCAACTACTCCAAGTTATCAAAAGTAGTATCTTCCTTGTCTTCCTGATGCTTGGAAACTTCCAATCCTCGAGGAAATGGTGGCTCTTGTGCAATCTTCCTGGCTGGAACTGGTTCAGTATTTTTAGGCATAGTTGGCTGAATAGGATCATTCAGAGGCTCCTCCTCCTCTTCCATAGGAAGCTCAATGATGATGGGTGTGGAAGGAATTAGTAAAGTAGTTCTTGAACGTAGATAAATGTCACTGACACTCACAACACATGCAAGAAATTGATTTGGATCAACAGAATATACTAGTTGTTGTTGTGGTTTGTTATTTGGGTTTGGTGTGGATTGAGCTGGTAGCTAAGTAGGTTTGGGTGCATTGGAGCTTTAATTAGTAGGTGGAGGCATTATAGCAAGCTGCTAGGATTAAGAAGATGACATACCTTGTCTTGGAACCCATGGCTTCCTTTGTGCAACAAAGTAGACTTGATCTTCCTCAGTCTGAATTGGTTTGAACTTAGGTGGAATCTTGCTTTCAATGCTAGCTACCATCTTGCATCTGCAATCCTTCTTCTTCTTTTGTCTGCAATGAGGGAAACATTATGTCAATGTTTCATCTACCTCCTAATGTTTGTCTTTGGCCTAAAGTGTATCCAGCTGAGTAGCTAGATTGTTTGTAATATCCTACTTGAAGTCTGCCAACAAATTAGTAATCTCCATCCCTGAAACTCTATTGGTAGATGACTTACCCACATAAGATTGGTAAGCTCTCCCTACCTTTGAAGCTGCTCTGGAATAGTTCTGACATATTTTCTTGATATCCTCTAAAGGAACTTGGGAGATATCTCCTCTTGCCATCAGGTCCAAAGCATCAGTGCAACTCTCATTGATTCCTTTCAAGAAAAGCAGCTTTTGTGATTCTTCATTGAGTGTATGGTGTGGAGATTAGTGCAAGAAAAATAGAAACCTTGAAATGTAATCTTCCAAGCTCTCATCTTTCTTTTTTTTCATTCTAAAGACATCACCTCCTCTCGTATCATTTCCCCTACAATGTTCCTTGTATTTTCCAAGGAAATTTGTCTTCATGTCCTCCCAAGTCTCCACGGTGTCTCTGCCTAGACTCATAAACCATCTTAGTGCAACTTCTTTTAAAGTGGTAGGAAATAGATTAAGCCTATGAGCATCAGTGGTATAGTCATAACTTTTTCATAGCATGTCAAACTCAAACAAGGAGGTATCACCCATGTCTTCTTGATGGATTCCCAAGGCAAGGGGTTATCAATCTAGTGGAGGCTTCAAAACTAGTCAGATCTATGCATGCAGTATCAACTCAGCATCAACTAACTCACACAGATAATGAGAAAAAGAATAGAAGCTCATTACTCATCTAAGCAAGGGGGTACTCTAAGAACAACTCAAGAGAAGTTCTATAGAAGAGAAACTATCAATGACTCCAAAGAACTTCCTAGCTTGACACCATCCCCGACAACGGCACCAAAAATGTCGGCCTTCTACAATGATTCAATAACTAAGCCTTTACAGCCATGATTCATAGATTGGACATCTAACCTGAATAGCTATCTCAATCATCATGAAGGTGCATTTAACTTTTCAACCTAGGGACGTAAACTTGAAATGGGTCAGCATTGTATGTGCACTAGGAACTCAAAGTAGTCATATCTACACTACAACTGAGAAAAATGTAATACTGGAAAGTAAACTGCTTGGAAAGAAATAAAGCAAAACTAAGAATCAATTAAAAACTATGCTAAGCTGAAATGCATAACAAAAATAAAGATCTAGGTGAACAAATAGGAAACTACTCTATCTACTTTGGCTGCAGGAACAGTCACATAATGGAATTCTAGTGGTTGCAAGAACAGTCGATGCCAAATTTTGAACTAAGTATAGAACAAGAAATAATAACTAAACTGATTACTCTAAAGAACGGATTACTCACCAAGTGGGCCCCTTGGATGAGTATACACTAATACTAATACAAACTCAAATGCTTAAACTCAGACTATCATCTCATTCATGGAAAAATGTGTAAACAGAGTAGCAGCGTGGTTGTATTGAAAAAATGGAGAATGCTTAATATATCATCAATATCATTTTAACAACAACAATCAAGAACTAAGAACCTCCAAGAATAAGATTCAAATCCTTATTTATTCTACCAGCTAAACAAGGTGTTCAACTCCCACTAACTGAGAGGATGTCATTTAGGGAAAACGAGGAAAAGAGTGGTAGAGCGATTATGTCCGCAAGGAATCCAATCAGACATGCATTCCCAAACGTGGACTCAGCACTACAGTAATGCTCGTGATTGCTCAATGCCATAAATACAAGGTGGTTGCAATTGACTGTCGTGGGGAATCCGTTGTCATTGTCCTTTATTTGACTCCTTTGAATGATTCCCCTGTATGACCATCTGGCGGTTTCCTTTCTCAACTTAGCATCCACAAATTGTGTCATGCATAGCAGTTTCAGTATGCATAATAATTGCACATATATAATTGCCTTAAAGATCATTCATCAACCATACACAAAATCAATATAGATTTAATTCACATAATATGCCAATGTCATTAAAACTTCGCAAAGATAGGGTTAAACCCAATGTCAATGGTTTGAGGGAAACATTATGCAAATATTAACAATTAACTAATAAATTTCATGACACTTCCAACAAATGGACTATAGATTCTACCAAAAATTTGACCAAAAACTAGGCTCGTCACCATCAAGTATGTGATTATTGACAATGAGTTATGGTGGAGAATCCTGGATGGTGTACTTCTTAAGTGTGTAGCTGGAAAGCATGCATTGGAACTTTTGCAGGAAATGTACAATGGGGTGTGTGGTGGTCATTACATGGCAAAGACCACTACACACAAGATTTTAAGAGTTGGATTCTAGTGGCGTACTATTTTTAAGGATGCTCACAGGTTTGTTAAAACTTGTGATGCTTGTCAATGGTTCTCAGGAAAGTTGAAGTTCTCCAAAAATTTACCACTCATACCTATGATAGTTGAAGCCCCTTTTCAACAATGGGGAATTGATTTCATTAGAGAAATACCAGAGAAATCTAGTGGAGGCCACTCATGGATTCTTGTTGCCACTGACTATTTTACAAAATGGGTGCAAGCAATACCCACAAAGAAGGAAACAAGCAAGGTGATAGTTGATTTTCTATTAAATAATATTCTTATTAGATTTGGAGGATTTTCTATTAAATAATATTCTTATCAGATTTGGAGTCCCTGAGAGGATTATCTCAGATAATGCTATGTGTTTCAGGTTAGATGAATTCAAGGACTTTTGTGAAAGTCATGGTATACAAGTCTCTTACTCTTCACCTTACCATCCTCAAGGAAATGGTCAAGTTGATTCTAGCAATAAGAGCTTGATGAAGATAATCAAGAGAGTCATGGAAAAGAACAAAAAGGCTTGGGACTCAAAGCTAAAATTAACACTTTGGGCAGATAGAGTGACTGTGAAAAAGGCTATTGGTTATTCACCATTTGGCTTAGTGTATGGTCTAGATGCTAGATTTCCACAAAATAACCTGCTCAAGATGTATAAGTTCGTGAAAGAATATGATGAAGAAATGTGATGATATGCAACACAAAATAAATAATCTCATGCAATTAGATGAGATCATGAGGGAAGCTCAAGTTAAAAACATGAAGATGCAATTGCAAGTTAAGCATCTATATGACAAGAGAGCTTCTCCCAAAAAGTTTGAAGTGGATAGTATGGTGTTAGCCTATAATGCAAGGGCTCGGGATAAGGGAAAGCATGGGAAATTTGAAGCATTATGGACTGGCCCTTATTTGATAATCAGCACTCATGTAGAAGATTCATATTTCCTTCAGAGCTTAACAGGAAAACTTTTTGAACTGTGAGTACATGGACAGTTCTTAAAGCCATACTTCTCCTAAGTATGTTATTTTCCATGTATGATTTGGTTTTGTATATTATGTATATAGGTGTATTTGCTTTCATCCTACTACCTAGTTTGGATATCTCCCTGGTTTGGGTCCTCTTGTTTTTATCCACATTTTTGGTCTACTTCAACTTTAGATTCTCAGGATCTCACTATCCCTGCAGGAGGCATACATCCCCAGTCGGAGCCACTGATGGAACCTACAAAAATTTGTGTTCCATCTTAAACCCTTGTCACATTTAGATGTAGGACTGATATACGAGGGTTTAGGATTCTTGCTTCCATAAATGCTTGTAATGTTCTATTTTTTTGTTGATTCCCTTTTGTCTATAGTCAGTTATCTTAAAACTTCTTATGTCTATCATTATCGTCTGGTAACCGGTTCCCCAATCCTAAGTTCGGGAATCATAATTTTTATAAGGTTAAGATAAAGGCATGTTTGGCCTTTACATCCTTTGCATTATAATGGATTAGGTGTTTGTGAGTCATTTCTATCGTATCAGCCTAGAGGGCTCCCCTCCATTAAAACAATTTATGAGCACGTTCCTAAAGATTTTTACTTAAGTTATGTTGGCCTCTATCTTAATTGCTCATCGTTGATTACTTTTGAAGTGTATGTTCCAAATTGGTGACAAGCAATGGGGTGGTATCTCTTTGATATCGCTCATTGCAAATAGTGGTGGAACTCTTAAAATTGAATGTGCAATGAGTGATGTCCTTTGTATTAATGAGGGATCACTTATCACCAATAGTTTTTGATCCTTCAATGTTGTAATAGCGATAAGCAATGCCCTCCGGCCTTATGATCTTATTGCCTATCACAGATATGTTATGAAATGTCAATTTTTATTAGCGATGAGTGATGGATGGATTTCCTTTGCATCGTGTATCGCGAATTTCTTTTAAATGCCAAGTTCTACATTAGTGACACACAATATGTAATGGCACTATGATGATCTCTTGTCGCTGATTTCTTGCAAATCATATGAGGAGAATTAGCGATGACCGATGGCCCAATGTTTTTTATCATTAATCGTTGATCCATTCCAAATCCTTCAACCTTGATTAGCGATGAGCGATAGAGTCCCTTATTTTAAAAGCTTCTTTCACTAATCTGAGCACATCTTATCTATGATACCTTTTGTGCCATTTATTTTCATACAGGTGTACGTGTCTAAATTTGGTGCCTTTACTATACTCCCTGTCACTGATAGGAGCCTAGGTGTGAGGTTGGATTGGTGAGGAGTGATGGAAGTGAACGTGACCAAAGGATAGGCCGTAGATCCAAGGGCTGAGATTTCATCGCATAAAACACTTACATCATTGATGGAGCTGGACAAGGATGAGGTATATAAGTGATAAGCAACAACTACTCCATGAAGAGCCAACGTGGTAGAATCCTGAGCACCTCGCATAAAGAAAAGAAGAAGGTGGCGAGATGAACTAATAACCATTGATGTAGTTTTAAAGTCAAATGATCAACAATCAAGGTTTAAACCTAAATGACTAATTGTCAATTCGCTTGCGCAAACTTACTATCAAGCATTAATGGTGGCAGGCCTCTCTCTTGGTCGTAAAAGAAAGTAGATACCTAGTTTATTGTGCACTTGGACTCATTGGCTAGCAGAAGGGATACCAGGAGCTGAAGAAATTGTGAGGGAAGCTTCAAAAATTACTAGTAACAAATGTGTCATAGCGTTCACCAGGGTAAGAAAAACTAATATCTCCTTCTAGTTGAAGTATTGAGGTGAATACCTTTGAGAGCTGATAAGAAAGTGGGGACTGTCTATTTTTTCACTACTGATAGCTTCAATTTGGTGATTAAGCACTGGATAGATTTTGAGGAAAGTGTCATGTTCAATAGTAGTGTTTTGTGCTCTCATAATTGTGAAGGGTTTCTTTTGACTGTAAGAAATTGTAAACCCTAGTTCTATTACATTACAAACATGAGTGACCCAGAGCCCAATGAATTAATTATTAGACTAGAGAGGAAACCAAAATAGAAGAGGCTTAAACGACTTAAAACTCAAGATGTTTCAGCTGAGGTTAAGTCTAAGCCACTAGTAGTCTCCAACCCTTCACCAAGTACTCCTACAACGTCCACTCAATCCAGAAGTGCAAAGAAAGAAATAGAGAAATTTATGCAAGAGGCCTCTAGAGATATAAAGGAGGGAGGGTCACAAATTGGTAAAAGACCCATAGGTCAAGTTGCCATGACCACTAGGTTGATTGATAGTGCTGGTCAAATTGGTGAAAAACCACAACCTCAAAGCAGATGGCAATTGTTCTAGTATGCTTTCAATAGGCGACATCTTAGCAAGCCCACATGTTATCTATGGGGGTTGAGCCTTGGAAAGATGGTGGTCCCGAATGTGTTTGTGGAAGTAGACTTAATGATGGAACTGGCTAGGCACTATAACCCTATGGATAGGACAATCATAAGTGAAAATAGTGATATATTTTTGGAGTTAACAAAGGATAAGATGATAGATGTATTTGGGTTAAATCCTAATTATATTGTAAAGTTTAGGAGCGCTAAGTTGTATGTTGAGTATGAGAAGAGGAAATATGCATACAAGGAAAGACTTCTTGTGTGACACAGAAGGAGCAAGGAGAAACTCACTGCTAAGGATGCTAAGCCTTTCGAGTGTGAGGAGTTTTAAGATTACTTCAAGAAAACTTATTATTTCTTAAATCAAGTATTGGCTTGAGAATTTGAGGTTAGGATAGCCCCTAATTTGTTGGTGATGGTGGTGAATATAGAAGGTCATAATCAAAATACTGGTTTTGATTATGCTAACTTTGTTGTTGAACGAATGCATGAGGATTTTCTCAATCTAAAAAAGGAGGTGCTCCCTTTATGTTTCCCACATTACTCTTTGTTAATGCATATGCGCTTATGGGAGGGTGATTATGAATGGAAGAGAAAATTAGATATGAAACTTAGGGACAGTGAAAATAATGTTCTACCAGTATAGATGTGGACATACATTTGGGATCAGGAGTGCTCCAATTCTAATTATATCTTGTTTGCTAATACTGTTAGATATGGTATCTTAGAAACATTGGGTGTGACACCTATATTCAGGCTTTCTCAAAAGATCGGAAGTATCATATGTCCAAAAGATATACTAGGATCAAAAGCCACACATAACTGGGCAGATTGGTTTTTACATTCTAAATATACTTTGATCAAAGCCTATGGAGCTAAAGTGGCACCTCATTGTCTACCCTTGTATGTCTTAGATAGATTGGATTTTATGGATCTCATGTGGAAAATTGATGGCATGGATTATGAGATGTTTAGAAATCCCAAGAAATGTATTGTGGTAAATCCCTAATGTGCTTTTGCTTACTTCAGAGTCACTGCCCCTAAGGGGTATGAAAATTTTGGCATCATGGTAAATAATCTCAGAATGTATGTTGATGAGATTAGAGTTTTTGATCCAGAAGGGTTTGTGGCAAGAAGAAGAAGACAAAAACGCTTAGGCATCATACGTCATGAATTCTTCTATAAAGATGATGTATTAAGAAATCTGATAAGTGATGAGACTATAATGACAAGAAAGAAGGAATGGAAAACTATAATGAAAATTGAGGAAATTATCATTAAAAGGAATTCCTTTTACATAAGTCCATACAATGTAATTGCAAACCCGCTGGAAAGAGCTTTCACTATGCTAAGGGATTATCAGTCTAGTGATTTTAAGGTAAAGGTAAAGGAGGTTGCTGATAAAGCATAGGTTCTCCTAGAACAACAACAACAACAACAACATGCTATGGATATTCCAGAACAACCTGTAGATGTTCAAGAGGTTAGGGAGGAACAAATGGCAGAACATGTGCCAGGAAATGAGGAGGTGGAGCAGAAATTTCCTCCTCCCCATATTGAAGAGACTCATCGTTCAAATGTTCCCCCTGACAGAATTGTCAAATGGCAATATGACAGAGAAAATGATGATGATCCCAGGATTAGGGAGTGTGATGAATTTTTGGTTGATGATAAATTTGTGTAGACCAAGGAATTTTAGGAGTTTATGATTCAACGGTGGAGTAAGGAGATAAAGGAGAGACTTGAATCAGCCCGAGCTAATGTTGAACCTTCTCATCAGGAGGAAGTTGAGAAAGCAGAAGAGAAAATCAAGGCTGAAATTGTAGCTATTACTCCCACTAAAGCTAGAAAAAATGTCAAGGATAGTGGAATCACGTTATTTCCAGGATGTACTATCATTGCTGCCATAGCATATGATGCAATTAGAAGAGACCCTCAAGCTTTAATATATGAAGATCAATTTGAGGATAAAGTGTTTGGTTATGGATATAATCCAAAGTTGCATACTCTTGCAATTTGGTCTATGGCACCTAATACTAGCAAACATGATGTTGATAGACCTATTGAAGAAGTTAATTGGTTATGTAGTGGTGAATAGAGCTACTGACATAACTCCTATCTAGGCAATTGAGTTAACTGCCCATGCTCCAATGCTTAATGTGGATGTTGCACATATTTCTCAAAAAAAATATGATTCTTTGGTTAAGGAGTACAATAAGGCCCTGGATGAGCTAAATAAGATGAGAGCCACTATTTAGGCTACTCAAAAGACAATAACTCCACCATCCTCTTCTTCATTTCATTTTTCTACATAGGATAGGGAGACCTTGGCCTTGAAAATTGATGATCTGAAAGGTAAGTTGACTGTTAAGAAGGAAAATGTCAAGCAGACCAAACTTGAAAAAGTAAGGGTGGCAAATGAAATTTTTGAGGATGTATCGAAGCATAGGGTGACCAAGTTGTTCCACAAGGCCAACGATGTTTGGGCCACTTTTAAGAATATTCATGAGGCAAATACAAAGTATCTACAAGTACAAAAGGCCTTCAAGAATGAATGGAATAATTGGATTACTGGAGTAAATACTTTGAAAGAAATGATGCCCAAAATGAATGAGGACCTTGAGGCACCTACCAATATTACTAACATTTTGCAAATCATTGACTCAATAAATGAAATAACTACTTTCCATGGAAAGTTAGGTATACAGCTCCAGGGTAAGTTTAAGATATTCAAAGTGATCGAGGAATGTGGTATGCCTCAGATGTTGAGTTTAAAAGGTGAATTATATCCATTTGACACCTGGAAGAAAGATTTGGGAGGAATGCTTACAACAGCTATGATGACCTTGATTGTCACTGATTACATCTTGCTCAATTCAAATATTGACACAATGGTGGAAATTGAAACAACGATGGACATATTTGTTAAAGAAGCCAGGATTTTAATCGATGCAAGATATTCTCAGTACATTACTAAGGTGCAAGATTTGTTGAATGTAAAATGGCCCACTAAGGAAGAATATAACACTTGGTTGGAGAAATACACAAAATGAATTTGTGTAGGGATTGATGAGTAAGATGAATAATGGATGGGAGATGAATAATACATAGCCTAAATACAGTACAGATTCGACTTTTAATAAAACATGGTAAAATATTATTCTCTCCCCAATTTGAAATGGATAGCACATGGTGCTAATGTGGATTTAAAGTGAATTTTGACTTTTTTCTGCTTTCCTTGTCTTGCTTCGTAAGTTTTTTTGTTTTGGCTTTCCCATAGTTGGCATTTTTTGAGTGCATGGAGAATATCTTGAAACTGTTGTAACAAACTAATGATGTCTTTGGAGGTGGGACCCATTTTCTACAATGAGTTGAGGTCAATTTTGCCTCATGTTTCTTTGCTTCACCTAAAGACAAGAGTGTAACTGAAAATAGAATATTGTTGCAACAGTCGAATGGAAGCTTGACATGTGTTTTTTTCGGTTTGAAGCTTATTTTTCTCCATCTCTAGAAGAAGGAATTTAGGGCCAGAAGTAAGAGTTAGTTAAAAATTTTGAGTTGACACTGTGAAATTGTCAAGGCAATATGAAGCAAGTTTTAGAGTTTTTGTTTTAAGTTTCTTTTGGAGTTCATATTTATGCATGTAAGTTTGATAGAAATATAGCATTGATAATACAAAGTAATATTAGTTTCATGGCTATTGTCTCGCCTTATATGTGTTCTATAAGTTATGAGTGAAAGCAATCCAGGATTTCTTTCATTTGTCTCTATCATTTCATGGTAGATGTTTAGTTTCATGCTTGCTTATTGATTCAATGAATTGATGTAAATGATTGGGTGAGATTAATAACTTATAAGAACTAGGTGCTAGGATGGTTATAAGTAGTAATAATCATGAACATCATAGAGAAATGTTTTAATGCAAGGTTTCTTGAGGTTATAGGTGCTATTGTTTAAATTGTTATTAGGTCACATAGGAAAATATTGACTATGTGCTTGGAATAAAGGCACCGGTTCATGCAGAATATTTGTGGTTCATTTTTCAATGTTGATTCATTAGCTCCTCAAATTTTAAATCATAAACTCTCAAGTGGATACTATTGTTGTTTTTTTGTGTTAAAGTTTCATCCTCTTGTGCGCAATATATATGACATTGATTAATAAGCTTCCAACTTATTTGATGCATATTAGTGAATGGTTTTATGAGAGATATATGTTATTGGCAATGTATTTGATTGTAATTGTGTGAAGTGTCTGAGTATACATTGTGGGATCACCCTCTCGGGTTTCACAAAGCCCAAAGAGTAGGAATAGAAGTCTTGTTCGTTCGTTGGCCAACCCATTTAGAAATAATGATAATTGGAAACGGAAAAGTCCATAGGTATCTTTGGAGATCAGTTTGGTTCTTAAAAAATAACCAACAAATTGTTCCAATGCCCTACAACCGTGTCTTTTAGGGAATCCCCACAAAATAAAAGTTTAGAGGTATTGCATGGTGAGGTGTTTGACGGCCTGGAAGTAGTTTCACTCATCAAGACTTATTATGTTCTCAAGTTTTCACTTAATAATGATTCCATGATGAAAATAAAGATTTTTTATGGTTTTTTCTTTCAGAATCTTCCTGATCTATTGATTTGTTGTCTCTCTCTAATAGCTTTTGGAGATGATTTCTAGCACTAAACACCATTTTATATCTCCTTATTTATATTTGTTTTGTATACTAGGCAGGGTCTCCATGAATTGAAGCCTCTATACTTATTTGAAAATAAAAAATTATTGGGTGTATTTTTTTCTTCAGATTAAGGATTTATATCTTAGATTGTGAATTACTATTTTTTAGAGCACCATTCATTAAGGAAATAAATCGCTATTGCAAGTTTACAATCTTCATAGATCTCCTTATTTATGGGATAATTCCCTTAAATTTGAACCACAAAGATTCCTCATACCCAAGGATAACAAAGATATTGAAAGTTGGGCTGGTTTTTCTCCATACAAAAGCCAGGGTGCATTGTACCCAAATGAGGAGATTTACTTTTTTTTGCATGCTTTACCAAATAGATTTAGATTTTTTCTCTGCTAAAGGAATGTATAGAGTTCTTACTTGTGTTCTGTTGTAATTTTTCTCTTTATGTATTGTCAAATGATGATATGTTTGGCGCTCCTTTAACTTTTGATGGATTTGTGCCTGATGCATCAAATAATTATTTGGTTAGGTCATATCAAATTTTGCATTTCTTCCCTTTGGGGGTAGTTTAAATCCAAAATGCTTTAGAGAGTATTGTTTTGATTTATCTTTACAATGCTTTTTTGAATCAGGCCCCATTTCGATGGGATTCGAAAAGTCCCCTAAACACAAAGAGGAGGATAAATCATTTTCCTTAAATGACAATTTCTAACTCAAAAAAGCATTAAAACCTAAGTATATTTTCTGTGAGGAGGCATCAAACCTTGCTTAGGGTTCACTGTCAAGAGTTTGATGATAGTACCTTGAGACCTTTGAGATAAGAGGATAGTCAAAGAATGCAAAGGCAACCATCTAAAGTCCAATGCAATGAAACACTACCCTCTGATGTAGGGAATGTCCTCTTCCTTTTATATGTTTTCATCCTTAATCACTTCACCTCATAGTGTTGTTTACTTGTAGTCACTAATCTACCATGTGAACCTCAAGACACTATCATCAAGCATTGACTCCTAGAGGACTATCTTTGATTGATAATTCTTCATGAACCTTCAAGACTATCCTACCTTTGAATTTGATAATTGTCTTACACTTCATTGGTCATTTACTATCACAAATAGCAACCAAGTTCTTCCTTACAGTCCTAAAGACTATCCTTTACCATTTGATGCTTGATATTGTATGGTCTACCTCATGTCTTATGACTACCTTTTCACTGTACTCTGTTACCTTTGACCCATCAATATTAATTCCATTTGTTGCATTCATGGTTTTGATCCAAAACATAAGCTATGAATTTCTTCATATGAGATCACTTGAATCGTCCTTCTTCAATATGGACTATCATACTTTACGATTCATAATATTTCCCCTATAACTTCCTCAAGGCCACTATCATAAATGATAAACCACTGTCATCAATTAAAATGACTTACATAAAGTTATGGCTATCCTTGCATGCCATAAAGAACTTGGTCTTCTTTGTTACACATTCCTTCAACCTTGACCAATGACAAGGTAGGGTTACAAGAGGTTATGAGCTTAATGGTGACCATCACTTCTCATTTATTCCCTTGTACTTCATGATAAAACTCACCATCTTCTTCATAGTGACTTCCACTATCTTTATCTACAAGAACTTTGAACTATCCTCACCTTGTTTATCTTTAATTTATACCTTTGATCAAAACTTTGTCCTCTAGTGCAAATAATCTCTTTAATAGACTATTTACTTGAGGTCTTGTTCATATAGCTTGTCAATTGCAATACATATATACCTTCTAGCAAAAATCACATAGGAAATAAAATCAATTAAATTAATACTTTCCAGCAAAAGTAAAAAAGACTCATATGTCCATGGTTAAGGTTTGTAGTTATCCCATTGGGACCACTCTCCCTCTTTGTAATTTCATGGTTTGAAAGCTTCTCTTATGCATCTTGACATGGATCACTACCTTCTAGACTCCTCTTTATTATCATTTAGATGAGAGGATTGTTCTTGACTGTCATTCTTGGTGGTCATTTTCATTTGATGAAGTCTTCATGTTACCCTACCTTAGTAACCTTGTTAGGATTGTGATTGGCACTATGGTGATTCCATTATCTTGAATTAGTGATTAGGTGGCAGTCCTCTCTTATATCCTAACCTTGAATATCCCTTAGTCATATCCATTGGCCATTGAACCCTTGACTGTCACTATATTCCCTCTTTTCAATTGTCCATTCAAGACTTTACCCTTTATTTATATGATTTCCCTCATTTCTTGATTTACATGCCCTAGGTTTTGGTGAATGATGATTATATTTATTATAGTCAAAGACTATCCTTAATCCTAATGATAGTCATTAATACTATCTTTCTTTAAAACCTTGACTATTTAATTTGACTATCCTCAATTATCTTTATCACTACCTTTGTCAAGGTCTCAAATACTCATGGATAAGACTGTCCTTTTTTGTCTTCCTTCATCAATGACCTTTATGAAAATCCTCCTTAGTTGGTTGTGGCTTTAAAAATTATGTTGATCCATGGCCATCTTTGTGATTGTAATCAAAGAAAGTTACCTTATCTTCATGCTTTTAGACTACCATTTCAATCCTTTGGGTGACTATCCTTTCATCTTCATACCTTCATTGCCTATAGCCAAAAAGATTTTTCTTATGACTATACTCTCCTTCATGATGCATGCTACTGTTCTCATAGAATCTTCATCATGTGTATTGCGAGTGCATTAGAATTTGTTCGAGTGTCTTTTGATGACGTGATTATGACTCTTCAGTTCATTAGCAACTTGATTGTCATAGTTTGCATCTACAATACATCTATACCTTCTAAAATCTTGCCATTTATCTTCTTTACTACCTTTGGAAGAGTTGTAGGTTGTCATCTTGGTACATATCTTTGTAATGATTCCTTTTAGCCTTTGTCCTTTGAAACTTCTTTCATAGCCACTATCTATGCATTTCTCAAAATCAAACTAAGGAATCCTAGTAGTCCACCGAGCTCTTATATCTTGTATATTCTTTAAAAGAAGAGATAAATCAAGGGAGATAAAGTAATAAAACTTAAATTCCTTGATTTGATCTATTTTATAGTAACTCTCAAGGAGAATCACCTTGCAACCGACAATGTTTTCCATCTTATGAGAAAAACTTGTTTTGCCAGATCCACTTGGTCCTCCAATGCCTACAATCACAGGAAGGCCCTTGGTATCAAGTAAGGTTTGAAATTATTGCACAATAAGAAGAAATCCCTCGTACAAGTCATATGAATCAAGCATGAGTACTAGTTGATTAGCATGCCTACAAACTCTTTTTTTGAATATTCCACAACCCCTAATACAATAGCAACATGCCATGATGCAACCACCAGATCCACTTCATATTTTGTTGGAGATTTGGTCCAAGGATCTACCATGTCTGAGATATTATGAGAAGATACTGGCCTTTGGTTTACCTTTTTCCTATTAAACACTTCTACTCATAATTTCACAAATCTATAGCACAAAATCATATTCTCTCTTAAAATTTTCATAGTCACATGACTATTTGTCACATTACCATTCAAACAATAGCATATGTTAAAGCTTTTCCCAACTATATTATGCATAATAATCTATCTTAACTATGATATGTGAGTTCATCATACCTTCTCTAGGATATATATATAAATCTTATGCATAATACTGCAAAACTCTTGCCAGGGACCATCTTCTACAAGCATCATAGCTCCCTCAACATCTGTGTAGAGAACCTGCTAACCTTTGTTTGGATCCTCCAGTTGTCCTTCAAAATTGAACATCACCTCAAGACCATGGATGAGCTCTGAGTATCCTTTAAATTTTGTAAGATCCACAACTCACCCAAGATCACTACCCAACTTGATTAGTACAATTCATCATAGAATTACTCTAAGCTTTGTACTATGTTTCTTGTAATGGTCTCCAAGATGATTTTTTCTTCTCACAACTCACAATAAGTGTATCAGACTTGGTGATCCTTTTTTTTGTCATATGTTGTAGTTACAAGTGCCTTTCTAGACATACATGAAAATGTGGAAGCATAGACAAGGAAAATGAACTATTTCAAAAAATGCCTCAAAGAAATGTGATATCATAGAAGGCCATGATTAAAGGATATGTTTAAAATGGGTTTTTCTGAAAAGTCCTCAGAAAATTTTAAGAAAATGCAACCAATGGGTGTAAATCCCAACTCCTCAACCTTTGAAACCGTCATTGTATGCCTCCATCACAACACCACATGGTTTGTTGTTGGCCTTTGTGGTGATGCGAGAGTTCCCTGCTAGACATACATGAAAATGTGGAAGCATAACTATTTCAAAAAATTCCTCAAAGAAATGTGATATCATGGCACCCGCTCTCCCGCAAACACTTCAAGTCATGCCATCAGTGATGTGGGAAAGCCTATCTAGACATACATGAAAATGTGGAAGCATAGACAAGGCAAGTGAACTTCTTAAAAAAATGCCTCAAAGAAATGTGATATGACTACCCTACTAGACATACATGAAAATGTGGAAGCATAGACAAGGCAAGAGAATTGTTTTAAAAAATGCCTCAAAGAAATGTGATATCATGGCACATGTTCTCCCGTAAACACTTCAAGTCATTCTAGCAAAGTCTGAGCACAAAATATGAGCATGGCTTCATAAAACTGTCAACTAATACTGACTGTCCTAGAATTTGGACCTCATATTGATAATGAACTAAGATGGTCTAACTCCCTACCTTTCAATCTCTCATGAAGCTCACAACAAAACCCTTAGTTGCTTACTTTTATAAGGAGCTAATTGATTTTTATCAAAACCCCACCCCTTTAGTATCATTTATGTAGCAATGTTATAATGATACATGCTCCTCTCAAGGATAGATTTGATACAAGCACTTTATTCACCAAACCTATTCAAGACTACACTTTCATTGTGTATATGCTTAATATGATACTCACTGAATTCACTAACTTGCACTTAGCATCATTCATTTAATTTGCACAGTCCCATATCCCTACAATCACCTCATTACAATGTTCTTCAATGCAACCCTAGCAACCACTGAAAGAAGCATGTATTCAAGATAAATTGACATGAGTACCTTTATTAAATCAGTCAATTTCTTACTGCACTTGTCACACATGCATAATAACCAAACCCCAACTGTCATATGTACTAGGTCTAAGATGATATCATAACATGTAACATGAACTAGCTCTAGCTTTCCAAATGATACATCATTGTATTTTATAATTTGCATTGTCACGACACGTTTGAGGGACATGTATCTGTTGAGTTTAGAGGCACCATATCTCTCAGGTGTATGGAATCAGATCTTCCTTCAAATTGCCACCTTTGCATGACATATGACTGTGACATCTTTATCTCTTTGCTCAACTCAAGGAAAGGAAATTCCTTGCAATGAAAAATAGTAGGAAACAATAATGATGTAGTGGTCTTTGCACTAGGTGTTGATAAAACCACCTATGAAGTCCATGGGATTAGATTCCCATGATTGAGAAGGCCTTGGTAATGGTCAATATGATCCAACCTTCTAACTGGTAGCCTTAATCTAATCACAAAGAGATCAAGAAGATTGAGCCCTTAAAATCTATTATGTGATGAAACAAGTAGAAACTATTGGGAGACTCCTAAATTTTAATCAATGAGTACATTAGAAGCACAAAGATAAAAACTTGGAACTTGATTGATTTTCACTTTTTCTATTATGCTTTATATGAAGAGACCTTTCTAAAGTTAGATATATATTCACATGTTTAAATTTTAGCAAATGATTTCTATGTTTTTTTTCAATTTATCTATTGTTGAGTTTTTCTTTTTGGTCCAAATGATAAAATTATGTATATTATATATGCATGTATAATTAAAATAAACACACCACTTGAAGTTTTATTTTAAGGGATAATTTGACCAAATCACATGTATTATTGTTGAATCATTCAATTAGCATAATAAATGGAATTTTTGTCAAGTTCAACATGGATTGCAAAATAATGGTAACTTTATATTTTCATTGAAATTTTATTGAAATTTTTGAGAGTTATCTTACATTTTTGTAATATTTATCTATATGATAAAGTTTTCTTTTTGTATTATATGTTGTTTTGATGCACCACCTGAAATTTCTTTTTGTAAGCTAGGTCTAGATCATTATGGGCATTATCTTGGCACTAATGTGGATTAATTCTACCAGGTTGTTGGGGGTATTGACATGATGGCACAGGCAATAGCATTGGCCAAAAGACCTCATGTTGTGGTAAATGTCTCATGTCAACTAGAAGTTATTTAATCTTCAATAAGAAATGGTGGAAAATTTTGGTTACAAGTTGTTTTTGTCCATCATAGCATTATATATTTTGATCCTTTTCTTTTGGTAATTCTTTTCCTAGAAGGATTTGCAATTTCCATAATGCAGTATGTTATTATGAGTCTTTATATATTTCATTAATTGACTACTGGCATAATCAGATTTTGTGAGTACTCATCATTGTTTTCTTTGTTTATGTTACATTCAGAACTATATGTTCAAATATGATAGTGTCCATGGCTTGTGGAAGAAACATGAAGTGAAGGTCAAGGATGAAAAAAAATTACTTTTTGGTGAGACACACGTTGTTGTATTTGGTTGTAGATAAGTCATTTTAAATGTCCAATGATAAGCTTCTATGAGAGATTTTCATGAGAAAAGTGTTTACAAGGGTCAAAGTTTTTTCTTTTATTTGATGTGTTGTTATGCATATTTACATACATGTCTAATCCAATTCAATTCTTTAGAAATTTGGAAGAAAATCCCCAGGGTGAGGTTGGTACAAAGTATGCGGTTGAATCAACAGGAGTCTTTACTAATAAAGAGAAAGCAACTGCACACTTGAAGGTATGCCTTTTTTGACCTCTAATAATTTTGAATTAGCAAGCTTTTGGTAGAAGACTATGTGCAAGTGTGTTTTTGTATCAACATTTTGGATCATTCTGGGATCGTTTGGTAGATGGCTTTCTTCATCTTGATGATTGGATCACAGAATGTGATTTTTTTATACAAAAAAAATTGCACAGTAATGGACCATGGAAATATCATGTCTCTAATAGTTTTATATATAGGGTGTTTGATATTCTTTTCAAGTAGCTAGTTAGTTACATTAATGTTGTTCTAGAATTAGGAATGTTATTCTAGATGATCTTAAAGTTAGCAGAAGTTCATGTGTAGACATTATGGTTCAATTCATATATGTCATTTTGATGTTTCATAGATCCTACAGGGTATACCTTGGATGTTAATGAAATTTTTATGTTTCTAATAATAAGTTTTAAAATAATTTTATTTGTATTGGTGTAAGAGTGTTGAACTTAACAAATGATTTTTAGGTGACTCTTTACTTTAGCAGGAAATAGTAATGTTTTTCTTCTTGTTGGTCATTCTCAGGTAGGTGCTAAAAAAGTAATCATCTCAACTCCTACCAAGGATGCCCCAATGTTTGTTGTTGGGGTTAATGAGCATGAGTACAAATCTTATTTAAACATTGTTTCAAATGCTAGCTATACCACTAACTACCTAGCTCCTTTGGCTAAGGTTTGTAAGAATATGTTAAATACTTGAATCATACAATTTCAAATGTATTTAATCTTTAGACATGAAAACACTATATTTTTACTAGAGAATAAAATTTAGAGTTCCACAATTTTAAACTCTCTTATCCTTTTCAGGTGATCAATGATAAATTTGGAATTGTTGAAGGTCTTATGACAACAGTACACTCCATCACAGGTATGTTACAGTAGCTCTCACTCGAGTGAAAATATTGATGTGAAAATTTCTTATCTTTGTTTCCTATCAAAGCTGCATTAAAATATTCACATATAAAAGTTGCTACATTAACATTTTTAATGCAACAACTTTGTTAGGTGCATGGTTTCAGGTTTCCTATTGTTATTTTCTAGTTTCTTATAAATATTTATCGAATGTTTTATATCTCAATATAATATATATTTTTTTTTGCAAAAAATGTATTGATAAACTCCAAGAAGGGGATAAAGTTGGGGTGTTCGATTTGTTTGATGGTGTTGCTATGGGAATTGGGCGGATTCACTCACTATCTATTGTACATGGAGTCAAATTGAAAGGAACAAGAGATACAAATGTAAATATTTTAAAGGTCACAAGTAACATACCCCTTGCTTATGAAGAAAAAATAGATGGAGTTGTCCATCTGAAAGAGAAAGAAGGGACCTTCACACGGTGGCCACTAAAATATTTTTAAAAAATGACAGTTGATGTTTATCATGTACTAGTTGTTAGACAGCTTGGCCCACTACTTTATGCAATAGTTTGAATGTGTTGTTTAGGGATCTTAGTGTTTTTTGTTTGTTTTGGAGCTGTATAAGCAAACAAATGCATTGTAACTCATTTTTCTTAGTCACAACATTGAGAAACACACTTTGTAACACATTTTTCAAAAAAAAGACACATATTTTTGTCTTGTATCTATTGTAAAAATGCCTTTTCTCAATAAAATTTTAGTATTTTTCCTTCTTAATAGCCATTTCATTATGTGCAAATGAATGATTGATTGTGTTTTATGTGTTTTATGTTTAGACCTCAAAAGCATTGTCTCATTAATTTCCAACATTTTTAGATAGAAATCAGTGAACAAAAACAATTAAATAAACTACCAATTGACTAAATATAATACCAATTGATAGAATTCAGTGAATAAATGACTAAATATAATGATTAACAATTAATAAACAATGCATCAATATACTACCAATTGACATAAATCAGTGAACAAAAACAATTAAATAAACTACCAAATTGATAAAAATGATGATTAAAATTAGTGACTAAATACACTACCAATGGACGAAAATCAATGAGTAAAAATGACTAAATAAGTGACCAATTAACAACAATCAATGACTAAATTAACGACTAAATATATTAGTGAATAAAAAATGATTAAATAAGTGACCAGTTTACAACAATCAATCACTAAATTAACGACAAAAATATACTACCAAATTGATTAATCAAAACAACCAATAAATGACTAAAAATGGTTTAGTCATCAATCTGGTTGCATTATAGATGACTAGCAATAAACTACTAATGGTCGCGTGATCATGTTTAGTCATTTAATCCAATTTTTAGTAGTTTTTAAATCATATATTGTTGTTTCTGTACTAGTGATCAGATATTCGATTTGGTCAAAATGGATCTTCGTTTATATCAGATATTTATTTTGCTTTGGTACTTGGCTTGGGGACTACCAAGCCTAAAATTCAACAACCTCAACTTGTTTACAGGAGTTCTAAGAGTTTCTTGGACTTTACCCTTTGTGCTGACAACATTTTTTTTCATCCTATTTTGATGAAACGGAAAGGTTTGTTCAACAAATTGTCAACATTCTACTGCTATAAGATATGATTTATTTTGAATTTAATAGATAATTATTATTGATTTTCTACATGCACTATGTGTAAAGTTTTGATTGATAGGATGATTGAAAAACATCTATAACTTTTAAACGGATATAGATTTTTTGAATCCGAAAGATGCACCACACACTATGCTTTACAAGCTATTGTTTAAAAAAAATGAATTTCATAATGTTTTGACCAAGTTAGGGTGGTCGGAAAAGTGGTTTTTAATATTTTTAAAAATTCCTACTAGAAAATTAATAACTAATTATTTACTTACAAAAAAATATGCGTCACATCCAAGCATGTGTCATCTACTTATATTGAAAGATTAAAAAAAATTGCTCATCGTTAGGGTGGCCGAAAAAACACCTGCTTTTTATTTTTTTCCTGAAAATTTAGTACTACTGCATTGAAATTGCAAATTTTAACTAAATAGATTTACTTTTTTCCAAAAAAGGACTAGTAGCTTAGAAACTGCATTCAATTTGCTACAAATTATGTTCTTGCATATTATTCAAATTATGTTAATAACCTATTCAAATTTTTATGTCAAGTTGTGTAACTCTATTTTTCTTAATTCTCATTGCCACTTAGAGGCCTAGTTTGGCCCCTCATGATCCTGTACTGACCCACTATTTGGATGTGCCGAATCATACTCCTCGTGGATGCAATCTAGATCCTCTATTACTTGTTCATCCTCCTTGGCCCTTCATCTTCTCACCTTCTTGAATTGAGGAGCTTCATAGATCTGATCATTACCTTTGAGAAGTGCCTCTTGGACAATTTCCAAAGCAAGCTTCATGGAATTAAATGCATTGGTGAGCTCACTATCCTCTTCCCTTAATTATTTTTTCATGGACATGGTCTCATCTGCAAACTTGTTAGCTATGCCTCTATCATGCATCATTTGCAAATAGGCTATTCTAATCTCTTCCATGGTGTTCTTGATTGTTTGTAAATCAACAAAGGCAACATAAATCTTATTTTGGCCTCTTGGTCTAATTGGAATTATTCTTTCTACATGCCTTTGCATACTATCTAGTCTAGATAAAACTTGTGTAATACCCCTCCATGTCGGTTGTTCTGGTCTTGTGTGTAAGTATATGTGCATGCTTCATTGATCACTATGTTATTTGATTGTGTGAAAAATATCAAATGTTAGTAGTCATGTTTAAATAATTAATTTAAATCATAAGTGAATCTGCGAGGTTATTTAAAATATAATTAGAAATTAAAATAATAATCCATTAAATTAAATCAAATGATTTAGATCAAATGATCAAATTAAACTAATTTGTTAAAAACACCAGTGATATTATTAGATAAATTGATTTAATAATAATAATGAACAAAATAATCTGGAAAAGAAAATAATAAAAAGGAAGGCAATTGGAAAATGGAAAGTGAATAGTTTATTAATTAAATAAATCGTGATAAGATTTTTGGGAAGTGTAAAAGGCAAGAGAAGCTGGAAAAAGATGGTATATGTTTTATCTTCCTTTGTCTCATCACCTTCCAGGCAAAGATTTCAATTATTGAAACTCATAAATTAGAATTAAAGGGACATCTTGAGGGGGGGTTTTTGGGTGCTGGCACTATTCTATCACCACTCCGTCGGATGGATTGTCCTATAATTTTTATCGATCTCTCCCTTATAAAAACAAGAAGTAAATAGATCAATTGGAGGTGGGGAAATTAATTAGGAAGAGGTAGAGGCGTGGAAGGAATTTCAGGGATCCTTGCTGTTGTAGTGATTTGGAGTCATACGGGTCATAGCAGGCAGTGTTCTTAATATAAGTAATTCAAAACTTTTGAAACATGTCTTTAAAACAGCAGCGCCCTCCTTCTGCTCTGGGTTTGAAGGCTGATCCAGGGATGCCATCTTCACATGCGCAGAACATGGGGTATCTTACTTTGTATGCCGCTTTATCTTGTAAGTATTCCACAAAGCTCATATTTACATATAGAGTTCATTTAGTTGGTAATGATTTTATAGGTTCTATCCATTAAAGATTTAATTCTTTTCTTGGAAATAATGATTTCATTAGATTAGAAAAGGAGGGTAGTTTCAAGTTCGCTGTTTATTTGCCTTTGTTTCTTTCTCTGTTGCAGCATAAGTGTTGTTTCTGTTATCATTGGGAAAGACTTTGGAGTTCGTTTTCATGTCTGTCAATTACATTTGCTTGAATGGTTCTAAAGCCATTTTATTTTATGTTATTCCTTTCTATCCTGCGACCATTGCATTCCATGAGATTATATTTCTTAGAGACATTTTATCAAATAGTTCACGTGCCTCCTATGCTGTTCATCTTGCATACCTACCTGCTGATTAATGCCATAGAACTCGACTTTACACCTGGCTCCTCCTGCTCTGAAGTCACGTATTTGCACCTCGCCTTTCTCCTTCTTTTCCGTTGTATGGATAACATTTGAGATTTGATAATAATGCAAGTAGATGGTGATATTTCCAATTTCCAGTATTCATTTTCTAATATACTTGGCAACCTGTCACAGCCGCAGCTCTTGAACATGGTAGGGTTATAGATTTATTTAAACTCTCTGTTTTTATTATAAAAATCCCAAATGTTCTCCATAAGACTGAAGACAAGTGCCTTCTCACATTTTTGCAACCGTAACCATCTCAAACTTGGAGAAAGCTTGGTTCGTGTGTCTTCTCTGATGTCGTCAATGAGCAGATTGTTCAAGTGAAGAAATTGAGGACCAATGAGCAGATTATTTAATTCTCTTGGTCTGCGCAATGTTTCAAGCCTTTGCCAATTACCTTCGTTCAGTCGAAGCTGAGAGAAATTGATGTTATTGGATTCAGCGTTTAGATGAGCTTCTTCACATAGTCTGGTAATCTAAATTTATTTAATCTCCCTGATAACTTTGGCTACCTATCACCGCTGCAGCATTTATACTTAGGAGAGTGTACAGATTTAAATAACCTCCCTGAAACCATTGGTAACCTATCTCAGCTGCATATCCTATATTTTCAAAGATATAGTAAATTAAATTAACTTTATGTTTTCTTTGGCAGCTGTAACATTTGGAATTTGATAAATAATGCAAGTAGACAGTGATATTTCCAATTTACAATCTTCTCTTTCTGTTATACTCGTCAACCTGTCACAGTTTCAGCATTTAGAGTTGAGGCGTTGTACAGAATTAAATAGTTTCCCTGAAATCATTGACCACCTTTCATAGCTGCAACTTTAGACTAGCAAAGGTGTAGTAAACTTATTAACCTCTATGATTTCGTAGTTAATCTGTCAGTGGCGCATTTGGTCATGGTACGGTGTATAGATTTATGCAATCTCTCTGATCTCATTTTCATCTAGTCTCAGCTGTATCATTTAAATATTTTGGACTGATAGTGATGGCCTCCCTCTGGTTTATATTTCTTATATCGTATTTAGCTCCCTTTATGTTTTGTAATGAAATTTTACTTATTTATTCTCTGTACCTCATGGGTTGATAGGCTTGTTAATCTATCTTTGATAAACAAATCCTTAGATTGAGAATCAGGAAATATGGGAATAGAGAAATAAATAAAGATGTATATTTATGTGTGCTATATAGAGATATATGTAATTTTGGTATATAAATATTATGATTCAAGAAAGAAGACCTTTTTGTCTTGTATTCATTAGAGAATATAGTTAGTGAATTTGAAAATAATAAATAAATAAAATGAAGAGTAGTTTCATTGATTTAGATCAGAAAAAGGGGATGCGAAAAATAATGTATATTTGGAAAAGTGTAAGTTGCAATTGGTAGAATAGAATTGTTGACCGAGTTCCTTTTTAGCGTCTTAAGTTTTGTAAGAAAGGATAAAATTAGTAATAAGGTATTGATTAATTCAATTGTTGAATAGGTAGTTATTGCTAGTAAGTTATAGGATGTTAAATTAGATGATTATGGAAAATAATGAAATTGAAATATTAAGTCAATTAGAAGAATTAATTTGAAATAGGAAGAAAGTATAATGTCATAGACTTATTCTTTTATTATGATTGGCTACTAGATACTCTTGGCAAATAGGTAATGGAATCTTTTATATTTATTTCTGAGACCTAGGAATTGTTATGCGAAATGAACATTTTTGTATAAATATTCATTCATGTAATTGTGTGGTGTGAATATTAGTGTGATTGCTTTATATTTATAAGTTTATGAAGTAGATAGGGATATGTTGAAGATATGAAAAATTCTTGGTTAGCATAGTGTTATTTTGGTAATAAGGAGAATTGATAGTTGTAAGAGTTGATTGTGTATAATTGGATAAATGTAGGGTTTATGTAAAATAGATGATTTTCTAAATGATGACTATTCCTTATTCCCTTTCTCGTAAATTCTCTATAAGGATGCTTACTTGTTTCATAGTTGATTTGATGGTTTGAGCCAATTGCTTTGTATCAAGTTGATTTTGTATTTTATTTTATTTTATTTGAGTTTTGTTTAAGGAGGGAGCTCTTTTGTGTCATAAGGTTGTGATTATATTTTTGGTCCTTGCGGAAGGATAGAAAGTGTTTGTTGGTTATTGTTGTTCATTAAGTGTATCCCCGTGTTTAATGGTTGTTATGATGAATTTATTTCGATGTATCTCTTGAGTTGTTGGGTTTTCATAGGTGATTTTATTTACTGAGTTCACATTTGATCAATGAATGAGCTTGATGGATCCCTATTATTTTGGTCGCCCGCTTGAGTCCTTTTTGGTTGAGGTGATTTCCGTATGATAAGTTTTTTTTTGTGTTGAGATTGTATTGCTTCATTTTATCCTCATTTGTGGGTTGTCGTTCTTTTGACTTCCAGAGGCTTGAGATGATTGTCAGTTGATGTTCTCTCTTTATGTACTCTTGGCATGGCAAGATATTGGTATCATTATTTTGAAAAGGGTTGTACGAGAATTGTTGAGACTCTGATTTTGTACTTGTTAGCAAGATGGGTAATGCCTCGCAACGCTTTTGTGTTGTGATTCTTTGTTCAAATTATGATGGTACAACCCTTGGTTATTTTGTGGTTTGAGATTGTTGGGTCTCTAGGGAGAGTGGCTCCTCGTGGGGGCCGGTGCCCCGTGTAAGGGGAAGAGCACAGGAGAACCCACGAGTGAGTTAGTAAACAAGTGAAAACCTAATAATTAACTTAGGAGGGTTGGATAGTAATATCATTATAAGATTAATAAAATGGATGCCTCGTCTTCATTAGTGCTTCCGTAGACTAATGGAAGGCTAAGAAGGTCGTGGTTGGCAAGGTCGTGACCTCGTCTTCACGAGAGGTCTATGGCTCCGCATGAGCTACCCTATGGTGCCGGCGCCTCCAATTGGGAGGAAGAGCACAGGAGATCCATAGATGGGGGCCGACACCTCAGTTTGGGAGGAAGGGCTAGGAGAACCCATGTGGGCTATGCGATGACACTCTCCCCTAGTTGCCCATGTGTTTTACTTTATTGTGTTCCTCTGGAAGTAGGTTATGGGAGTTGGTTTAGATTGTTGTTTTAAATTGATTTAAATTGATTTATGATTATTGTTTTGATCCATCTTTAGTATGTTTTTCGGTCTTGTATGATCTCATTTATATTTGATTTACAATCTTATATCTTATGATACTGTGATGTGATGTTATTATATTGTTTAATTGTGATTTGAATTGTAAGTGTTTCTTGATCATTCTTTGGTTACTTGCTTATTGGTCATTGCTTTGATTTATGTGTTGGGATTTGCGACTTTAAGTTATTATATGGACTCTTGTAATCCTTGAGTTTTATGATACTTTTGTATGTTGTGAGTCTTGTGATTCCGTGTTGGGATGTTCTTGGTTGAGGACTCTTATTGTCAGCTCCTAGCACGGGGGGTGGGTCTTTGGACTCACATGGTCGGGTGGAACGTGCTAAGCACCCCATTGGGTCCCCAGTCAAGGATCGAGAGGTGCGGATTGGTGCGGATGCAGCGACTCCAGAGTTGTATTTGTCTTGGAGCCAATTATGATTCTTTTACTTGTATCATGTTATCTTGTGTATGGTTTCCATTTATGTTGGAAACACTTTTGTATCATTGTACCTCTTGAACATTGTATTGTAATGTAATGTTAAACCCAATGTGGTTGTTGGCCATGGCAGTTATTATTGTGTTGAGTTAATTATGTATATGTTGTATTTACTCAGATGGTTCTTATCAATGATTTATCATGTTTGTGCTTCATTTGATATTTTTTACCTTATATCTTTGGATTTTATTCTTTATTGCTGTTGTATGGATCTAAGTCGCGTAATGACTCCTCGTGTACCCCAAGGGATGTATGTGTTAGTGAATCTATTTAAATGAAATTCATGTTATGACTTAATGTGTATGTTATGTTTATTTAAAAAAAAAATTGTGCTGTAATTATTATGTATTTGTCCTTTGGGGTTCGCACGGCGGGGCATTACAACTTGCACTGTATTTTTAGAGAACACCAATAATTTATTCTTACAAATCTCCTCATGAAATTCAAATTTTGTAAGATTACAGTACTATCATTGTATTGCATGCAAAAATAAGAACCTTCTTCATATAGGTGTCATCACCATGGCTCTCCCAAATCTCATAAACTTCTCCTTTTCCCTCTTGATGAAAATGTGTAGGATTGGGTTGAGGATCCAAATCAATAATGCTATTGTATCTTTGCTCATAATCAAAACTTCTATGCCTCTTCTTAAAATCAAAACCAAGCAATAATAAATCAGATTTGTGATCAATATCATACCTTCCAACATTAGCTTCCTTAATGCCATCCTCCATGCATGTCTCTTGAGATGAATATGAAACTATATTGAAATGAAAGATAAATTCATCCCAAGATAGTACCACATCATACTTAGATGATAACACACCTGTATCCCAAGTGAAAGAGTGTTGATTGCTTCGATCAAGGTATAAGTATTCATTGTGCTACTCATGAGAAATTTCCTCTTTGAAAGATTCACTCTGGACATCTTCTTGGGACTGAAATCTTCATCAACATCTACCTCTGTAGGCTTTGTTTGGAAGCCAAACCCAAAACCACCTGAAATCTCATCAATGAAATAAGATGAGTGATCATCAAGAACTAATTTGGAGCTATCATCACCTTTGATTCCTCCATGTTCATCATCTAGAACTACATCAAAGAGATCATCATTAGTATTTTCTCTAGTAAAAACATCAAGGTAGGCATCAAGATTGGAATGACCATTGGATGAATCCAAACTAGGATTCAAGGCTAACAATTTATCATGTTCTTCTTGCACAACCTTATCCTCAATTATTGCATGCATGTCCAAGGATTCTTCTTGAAACTCTGTCACACATTCATCATTCTTTAAAGCAATCATTGCATTATAATCTCCTGCTATAAACTCTTCTATAACTACCTACTCCTCTTCAACCTTTTTTTCAAATCTATCAATCAACCTTTGACAAAATTTATCAAAATAATATACCTGAATGTGGACTTGGGTGTTCATACCTTGGTACCACCAATCATGAGGAAATCCTTCAAGATGCAAGATCATATACTAAATGAAAAATTTATCCTCCATGGAACTAATTAGGTAACAGTCCTACATCTCAACTAACCAATCTCTAACTAAGATCTTGTATGTTCCATCAAAAAATGGAGCTAAATATTTTATGATTTTGCTCCTGAGATATCTTCCACCAGAATTTGAAAATTGAGATCTTGTCTGTTCCATCAAAAAATGGAGCTAAATATTTTATGATTTTGCTCCTGAGATATCTTCCACCAGAATTTGAATGTTGTTTATGACCCTTGATGACCATAATTTTTTGCATCTGAGTGATATAATCACTGTATGGGACTGAATTTCTAAATTCTTCATCTTGATTAACATAAGTTTCTCTAATGGCTGCTAGATTTCTTGCCAAATCTTCCATGGGATCTAGAAGGGAAATGGATGTAGTAGTATCCCCAATATTATCCATATTTTAACTCCTCTTTCCTTTTGTAAAAAATATAATCAAACCCTTAGATTGGAAAGATTGTGGCTCTAATATGACTGTAATATCCCTCATAAAAAATCAAACTCAAATCTAAAACTTTTTATTTCTACCAAAATCTTAAAACAAAGCAAATCGGGTATGTTTGAATATTCATCAAAATACTCCAAATTTGATTTGAATAATATGTAACTGGAATAGAACAACTTGATACAGATTTAATTATCATTTTTACATCATATTTCTGCTAATAACAATAACGAACAAAAATAAAGATCTGTTGCAAATTTGCATTGAAGGAAACTCAATTTTGGAGTTGAAATACACAAAAAATCCATCAAACTGGAAATCAAGTGGAGAGCATCTCAAATATAACTATTTAATATGGGTAACTTCATGGAATTACACTATATTTTTTTTTCATATATAGTAGATGAAATCCATGAACATCTTCAACAAATCATATAGATGAATCTCTAATTGGGAACGCAAAATGCACCCTGAATATGAAGCAATTTCCACACTAACTCACAAAACTTCACAAATAATAAAGAACAACAAAGTACATTATAAAATTATAAAATAGCATCTAAATATGCTCTTAAAAACAACATTCACATAGAACAGCCTCTAATCTGAAAGATGCACACCAAATTGAATCTAAATTCCTGCAATAAGATGAATACAAACTCCAAACTGAAAGCTTTTTGGCACAATGGCAATCTGTGGATGAAATTACACATGGAGACCCTTGAAACCACTGTCTCTAAGCCTCAATCCCCTTGGTTTACCAATTTTAGAGATTATTTCTTCATTGGTTTACTAGTCTCTAAAGAAAAATCATAAACCTATGAAAGGAAACAATATTTGGAATAGTGTAAACTTGAGAGAGAAATTGAATCATATTCATTTCCTTTTTCTAGCACCAAGTTGGGTGCCAAAATCCCATGCCCAAGGGAGGGAAACCTTATTTTGAAAGATTGTAACTCTTGATGCTAACAATAGAATCACCCTTAAGAACTCCACTCCAAACTACCAAAAAGCAACTGTTAACTCTCACTGCTAAAAAGAAAACAAATCACAAGTCATTTGATTTTTCCCAAAAGGCCATGCCCACCTTGGACCCTAATATCATTTCGTGAATATTTATCAATTTAACACCAAGGATAATTTAATTAATTTATTTAAAAAAATTAACTTTCATGGTTCATCCGTAGGACCTGACTTGCTCTTTTAGGAAATTGGGCTTGCTAAAAATTGTAAATGCTATTTTTAGAAAAAGGGACATGGCATTCTTGAGAGTGACTTACACTTGCAACTCCCCCACTATATTCTATCAAAACCTGTATTACCTCTAATGAAAACCTGATCAAGTGTAATGTTGTTCCTGCATAAACTTTGAGATGAACAAATCACAATGACTTGATATGGAAAACATGCAACACCTAAGGAGAAAAGAATAAAACATTATCATCTTGCAACAATGTACATAAATTATGGTAGAAAATTCTACCCACTGTCCCACAAAAAAAAAACATTGAAAATGAATGCTTGAATACCTAGGATGCCACCCTCATTAAAAGGAAATCCCTTCCCCGGGTCATGTTGGGAAACAACAAAAACAAAAAGTTAAGCTTTGTTGAGGATGATGAGGGTCCCATTAACATACTTGATGTTGAAGGTGAGCATCATGCTCTTCTACTTCCAGAGAATAAAACATTGTTATCTTTTGGGAGTCGAAGATCTACCAGGTTAGCCAATCTACCTACTATGGGCATTTCTTTGGAGACTAAAGGTAAACATGTTGTTTCCTCCTTAGATATGGATGAGGATGAATTTAAGGATGCTGAGTTTTTTCCTCATCTTGAGGATTCTGAGGATGATATCCTTAGTATAGAATAAGAGGCCTACCTATAGAATGAGGTTATGGAAGAGTAGTGTGAGGACATTGAAGAGGAATTGGGTCATGATGCTGAGAAGGAGCTGCATGTTGAAGATAAGGAAGATGGAGATAAGGAGGACATTGAAGCGGAAGATGGAAATGAAGAAGATGAAGATGGTAACCCAAGAGAGGAAGATAGAGTTGAAAAAATAGATAGTAAGAAGGAATTGCCTACTCATAATAGACCTCATATGGAAAGTTTACAATAGAATGCCAAAGACATGGAGTGTAAGTTGAAGGCCAACAAGGAAAAAAATAGAAGAATGGAGTTGTCTATCTGCAAGATTACTTTTTTCACTCAAAGAATTATGTTGAATGTTCTCATGGAGACAATATTAGACAAATCTAAAATCAACAAGTAGAGAAAGAAACTTGGTAAAAACAAAGATCCTCAATTGAATAAATCCAACAACAAAAAAGGGAAGAAGGTCCAAAGAAAAGATGATTGGGAGGTGTCATTGGACACTTTGTTGGATGAGTGTGACCTAATCAAATAAGTTTCTTGGGTCTCAAGTGTTGTTTCTTCTAGCTGTTGGTATGGTTTTTTCTTGGATTTGATTTTCTTTTTTTGTTGTTCTATTTCTAGCAAGCTTGTGTGCCTTACTGATCTTTTGATGGCTTGCATGCCTTTTTTTTGGGTTTTGTTTATGATGTTGTCTTGAACTCAAGGGTTAGGGCCCATTTCACCACTGATTTTATCAAAAATAATAGTACCCAAATTACAGACTTCAATTTGATGAGTGATTGGATGATTGAAAACAAATGATAAACTTATGACCAAGACTAGTACAAGTGAGAAACTTGCAACCAAAACTAACATGATAGAGATACTTGATGCACAATTGATGTATGTCAATTAAACGAGCATGAAAAGGTTAAAAATTGGCAAGGTAAAGGGTAAGTGTAGAAAGATATCCCATGAAAGACATAACATGAGCGCATTATAACACAATGCGCTCACATTTCCAAGAGGCTAAAATACTTCTCTTTCTTTCTCTTCCCATCTCTCTCTACCTTAGACTATATACATGAAATAAACATTTATATATGGACATTTATTTTCTTATACTTTATGTTATATTTCATGTATATAGTTTCAAGATGTTTGAGAATGGTTTCAAATCTCTAGGAGTTATAATGCAAATTCTAGGTTTTGGAAGATCTTATAATTTTTCATACAATTTTTAGTAATCAATAACCTCCTACCATATTTCTCTCTCTATATATATATCTCACTCTCTATATCTCCCTCGAGCTCTAGACCTCTCTCTCTCTCTCTCCCTATCTCCATCCCTTTCTTCTCTCTATCTTGCTCTTTCTCCTCTGAGCTCAAGACCTATCTCTCTCTCTCCCCTCCTACATTCTCTCCCCCTCTTCCTCTATCTCTACCTCTCCCTCCCTCTCATCCCCTTTTTAATTCTCTCTATTTTCCATCTCCCTTTTTATAAGTACCTCTCCCTCCCTCTCTCTCCCCCTCATCCCTTCTCTACTTCTCTCTATCTACCATCTCCTACTCTCTCTACTTCTCTCTATCTCTGTAAGAACCCTAGTTCTCCCCAACTAAAACTCTGATACTTCTAATGATAGTTTTCTGACTTTTTAATTGTTGGTTGTTTTAGTTTTATGCTTTTTTTGTGTTTTTGAATGATATTTAATTTTTTGTATTTTCTCGAAATAATGCCAGGCATAAAGAAACTAAGTATACAAAATACTAAAAACTCAAAGCTGCAAAGATATATTCTATTTATTGATTATTTTCAAAAGACTTTTACATTCAAATGCATACCCGAAAAACAAAGGAGTCAACCCTATTGAATTCTAAAAATTAATGACAACAAGTTGAAGTCTCCTTGAAAAGTCCGATCTTCCTTTGAGATAACTTTCTCCACCTCGAAATCTGTCCAAAATTCCTTTATTGGGATAGACGCCACCCTTGAAGGAGGAATGAGCCAAAAATGCAAGGCAATTTGTCCTAGGGAAAACATGCCAGGCTTGAATGATGGTACAACTGGCCAATTTCAGATTGTACGACCTTGAAATGTGTGCCCAATAATGAATAATGTCATGCCCATAATTTTTCACTAGAAAAACCCAACTATTTTTTTCTTAAATACCACCCTCATTAAGGGCACAATTTAATATTAATATATTAATATCAATATTAATATTTATATTTAATATTATTTTTACTTAAGCAATACTGAAGATAGTATTACCAATTTTTCTCTTACCATTAACATTGATTATATATTTACTAATATTACCAATTCTTTGTTTACTTCGTCAAAATCATTATTAATTGGATAATATAAATTTACTATTATTAATAATAGTTTTACTCACTATAACTTTTACTATTAGTTTTACCATTTATTCATATTTTTCCCATTTACAAATACTATCAATTTACCAAATAATAATTAAGTAATAGTCAAACCTCTAAACATATCGCCTTTACCTTGGATAGTATTATCGCTACACTTGTAAAAAATAAATCTTACTATTCACATAGTTAAGTGCTTTTACTATTTATTTTACTCCCAATTTTACTATGAAATTAACCATAGGAATATTAACTCTCTTTGCCATTAATACAATTTTTTTTTTTTAACCTATGGATAAAATATTCCAATATTAAATGTTCTTTTAAAATGCTAATATTAATGTTAATTTGTAATGTCCCCATTTTCTTGCCTGATGTTGCTTGTGGTTGATGGTTCCTAGACTCAGTAGGATAGGGAGAAATAAGGGAGATAAATAATTAAATTAATTATTTGTAAGGTTATTAATAAATAAATATTTTAAAGTAACCTTATATTTAATTAATTTAACAAAGTGACTAAAATAAAATATTATATCATAAAGTCACTAAAATAAAATAAAAATAAAATAATATTATTTTCTAGAAGCTTCTTGAAGTTGGAGTCAAAAAGTATAAAACAACAAGTCAAGCTTCTAGGCATCTAGTATTTGACAATTGCTTTGATATATTCTTGTGGAGCCAAGGGTTTCTACAAATTTCTATTTTGGTCTTTGGGAATGATAACTCCCATAGATTAGCATAACTGAGGTGGTGAAATATCCTCCGAAGGGTTGCAGATTGGGAAGGATATCTCAGTCCTTTCATCCTTTCATCAGTGCCAAAATTTGTGGCCAAAGGCCAATTTTGTTTTTAGTTCAATTTTGGAGTTAGAGATAGCTTGCATTTCAATTAAGGAGTCCATTAGAGTTTTGCACTTGTAGATTGGTGAATAAATACAAAGCTTATATGAAGTTTATAGTCATACCTGGGTACCATTAGAGACCATGATTTTTCGTGCAGCTAGTTCATTTGGCATCAATTTCTCAAGGAACTTACAATGCATCATTATAAGAGGTCAAGGGATGATTTTTAATGCAAATTAGATGAGGTTACAAGCTACTATCAATTGCATCAGAAGTCTAATTTCTGAAATAGGGCCGGCCAACATAGGTGGTGCAATTTCCAGCTAGAGGGGATAATAAATTCAAAATAAATTTCTAAAGCAATGTTTGGTGGTGAGAAGGATGGGTGCCACACCCTTGAAGGAAATTTCATTGAAAGCAAAGAGAATCAAACTTCTTAGTCATGGAAGCCATCAATTACCAAGTTCTTTATCAAAAGTTGTAATTGCATTTGAGTTGGCTTTCCATCAGCATATGAAGCATTGTAATTAGCAGTCATTCGTAGTTGCATTGGCTTGACTTTAGTTGCTACTGTAGAAGGTTCTTATTGTAACTTTGCATGGTATATGTCATCAATATGATAGATGTTGTAGGTGCATGATTATATTTGCATTGTCATATCTTTGGGGATCTTGTAAAAAGCCAAGAGTCTTGGCACTATTTTGTAATCAAAACATCATATATTTTAAGGAGAAATAAGGTTGCAAATTATATGCTAGTCATCAAGGCAATATTCATTTGATAATGCACTTGTATGGCAAGTGTTTGACATAATGTCCAAAAGTTGTTTACTTGTTGTTACAGTCATATTAGTTCATTGAAAGGTTGCATTTAGATTTATCTTTGTATTACTTTCATTTCCAGTATTTAGAGTAGTATCTTTCACTTCATTTCAAGCATATTTGCATCAAATATCTACAACAAAACAAATCAAAAAATCAAACAAAAAATTTAGACCTTGCAAGCCAACTGTTTGATGTTATTCCTTGAGCTCTAAATCACCAAGTTAAGGTCAGTTTGAGCAAGGGACATTACATAATTCTTTCTTAAACTTAAATTAAAATTTATTTCATAATAATAAATAATATTGGCATGCCCATAACTTTTACATGTGAACATGCAACACAACCATCAATTTTTTTTAATACATTAATTAAGTTAATTATCTCTCTAAATATTTTGGGTGTAACAAAATCTCATACTTTATCCTTGTTGGTCACATAATTATTATTATACCCTAACAAGGGTTACATGTATGCCAATAGTCTAATCACTATGACTGATATTGCTTGGGCATTTAATCTAGTGTGCAATCAAATCTAATATCGTGACCAGTACACGCTATGAATTTTATTAATGTTGCAACTACTAATATTCGACTACTCGACACATCATTAATCATCTTAGATCCTAGCTTATCCTGCATATTTGGGTATTCTTGATTGCTTTGACAAGGGTTCAGTTCCCTCTTTCCTTCAAATGCTAAAATGCATGAGCAGGAAGTTCAATTTTAATTTAGTTTGCATATAAATTTTAATACCTATAAAATTTGTCACAAGAAAAATCCGTTAAAGGGATAGACCTCATTTATTTATTCTTTCCTAGATACACAAGTTTGATTTAAGTGGCATATTCCTTATCTTTGAGCATAATTTTCTTTTGGTAGTGTCCACTCATCTTATAACTTAATGCTTGCATGGCATTTAGCTCATGCACAATGGGTTTGTGACTTCAAACTCTATTATCATTTATAATAGTATCATGTTGTGATCGAGCATCATACTTATAAGGCATACTCTGAGAGATCTCATATTGACATTGTTGAAATATAGTTTAAACATCGAGGGATATATATACCATGGGTAAGAAAACTAATATTATTCATTCAGCTAGACTATATAAATAAAAGGGTATTAGTTGATTATCATTTAAACATAACAAGGGGCTATTAACATTCATGCAAGCATTAATGATGTTAGCATCGTTTAATCATTAAAATTTATGATAATATTACTCGATTCTAAAAAAGAATTAGTAAAATTGTTTACATTTGATTAATGCTTAATCCCTAATTAAATAAAAAAAATTATCATTTATTTATCAATTCTTAGGTTATAGTAAGGACATTACCTATTCATTTGTCTACTCACCAATCTTATCCAAATGACTATAAATAAAGGAAAAATAAAATAAATTATAACAACACTGTTATTTATTTTTTTTAAAAAGGGGGTAAAGACTTTATTGAAAATCAAAACAACACTTTACAACAATAATCGATGGCCCTAGCCCCAGGAACCATCAGAACCAATTCAACAAAAACATCATCAACTATTAGCATGTAGCCTCCTATCCTCCTAAAGGAACCAATCCAAATCCTGACATAACTCAGGGGAAACCTGCATCCATTCCTTAATCTTCCAGCCACCATCATGATCAAAAGCCCATTTGGCCAAGTAGTCGGCAACCCGATTCCACTCCCTCGGGATATGAACAAAGGAGACCGCCACCAACCTAGAGCTAACTTGAAGAATCCATTGAACCACCGAAACCAACTGCCAATTAATACTAGACACTTTCCGCTCATTCAAAAGAGAAATCAAGACTTGTGAATCAGCTTCACAAATAACCTTTTTCCAACCAAAATCAAAGGCATGCTCCATAGCATAAAGAATCGCCAAACCCTCCATGAGATTAACAGTCTTCACCCCCTCATGAATAGAGAAAAGAAATATCACCGAACCTGCTAACTCCTTGCCAACTCCACCAATCCCAGCAAGACCAAGATTACCTCTAGAAGATCCATCCGTATTGATCTTCAAAACACCATATGAAGGAGGTAACCACCTACCCGCTCGTTGGACTCTCTTCTTCCCATGTCGGCAACTCCTGGAACTAGCAGAAGAAGAATGTATCTCCTAAAGTCCCATTCTTTCCACCAACTCAACATCCTCTTTCCCCAAGGGAAAAACCACATTACTTTTAGCCACCACCGACTCCTAAATCATTCCTAACATACACATCCACACTTGTTGACCCAATTTTCATACCACAGAATATCCTGCGATTCTGCTCTAGCCAAATCTGCCAAAGAAGAAAGGTAGGTCCAACATACCAAACATCCTGCAAAAAGGGAGCCATAGAGAGGGGTCTACCCATACTATCCCAGAATTCCACCAAAGAGGAAGCATGAACACAAGGTTGCTTCCAAACCTCCCACCACATATGCCAAAGTTGCATAACAAAGGGACACTGGAAGAACAAGTGTGAAGCGTCCTCCTCCCCGTTCCCACACATAACACAAAAAGAAGGCCCCTGGAATCCACGTTTATGAATGTTATCCTAGGTCAAGCACCTATTCCATGCTAGATTCCAAACAAAGCAATTGTATTTTGGCCAAGAGAGCTTATTCCATGCCCTCTTCCACCAATGCACCTCCACCCCAGCCACTTTTTGAGTCAATAACACATGATAACCAGAAGCAACAGAGTAAATCCCCTTAGGATTATGGGTCCAGGCAAGAATATCCTCTTCCAAAAGAGAGCAACAACGTCTACTACAAAGAATTGTATGAAGTTCAGCACTTCCTCCATTCCCACAATCGGCCACTCCGCGAGATCCTTCCAACCAGCCACCTCGAACAATCCAGAAGAAGAGAAAGACTTGAAGTCACTCACCCTAGACCAACTAGCCACAAGAAATCTTTGGCATAAAGGCATTAGGTTAGGGAACTAAGAGATCAGAGGAGGGAAGCCATCCCAAGAATCCGACCAAAAAAGAGCTTCAGAACCTTGTCTGCAAATCCAAAATAAACCTTCCTTGATGAGCTTCACACCCTTCTAAAGAGTATTCCAAAGCACTGACCCTTTCCCCTCAAGAGGGTACCTAGGGAGATCGTGTCGTGGAATTCCCCTAAAATACTTATGAGATACAATCTTGGCCCACAGCTGATCCTGCTCCACACACCATCTCCAGAACAACTTAGCAGCCACAGCCACACTGGCCAAAGTAAATTGTCGAAGACCAAGACCACCATATTGCTTTGGGCTACACACAACTTCCCACCTAACCAGGCTCCATTTGGAAGCCAAAAAACATCTATCCCATAAAAAATGCCTTTCTAAAGCATCCAATTCTTTAAGAAACCCCGTCGGAGCCACCTGAAGTATGCATTTGTAGGTAGGAAGATCCTGTACAACAGATTTAAGAAGTTGAACCTGCCCAGCAAAAGACAACCATCTATGGGTCCAATGATTAACTTTCACTCGGAACTTATCAATAATATTCTGCCAAGAACCTTTGGGAAGACGACTAACAGAAATTGGAATACCTAGATAAGTAAAAGGAAGAGCCCCTATTTGAAACCTCAAAAGATTAGCAATTCCTCTCTGGATGGGACCAACGTATTGAAGAAGAAGATGGAGGATTTATCCCCATTAATCAATTGCCCCGATGCCACAAGGTAAATGTCCAACAACTGCCTCAAATTAGTAGCTTCCCTAACTCTAGCCATCCCCATCAAAGCAGTATCATCAACAAACTATAAATGAGACCGCGGAGGAAAATATCCACCCCAACGCCATCCCTAAATGATGCCTAACCCAACATTTCTTTTCAACAAACATCCAAGACCTTCAACAAAGAGCAAGAAAAGATATGAAGATAAAGGATCCCCTTGGCGTAAACCCCTAGAAGCCCCAAAAAGTTTAGAATGATCTCCATTTATCAGCACCAAGAAGGACACTGATGTCACAAAACTCATGACCCACTGGATCCACTCCTCACAAAACCCAAAAGCAACAAGGATCTTTCGTAGGAAAGACCAACCCTGTCATAAGCCTTAGCCATATCCAACTTAATGAACATTGCCTTCTCCTTGGAGCTGGCCATGGAGTGAACGGTCTTTGTAGCAATAACAACCTCATCAAGAATTTTTTGACCTACTACAAATCCACTATGTTCCTCTAAAATCAGCATATTAAGCCACTTCTTCAACCTTTCTACCAATAACTTCGAAATAATTTTATAAGCCACATTGCAAAGGGAGATAGGCCAAAACTGAGTTAACCTATCTGCCCCTTCACACTTGGGAATGAGGGCAAGGAAGGTGGAATTCAGAGCCCTCAACATCTGCTTATTCCTATGAGACTCTTGAACAACTGCTAGAAGATCCATCTTTATGATACCCCAAAATTCTTGGAAAAACTCAATTGGGAAACCATCAGGGCCAGGAGCCTTTCCTTTCTTCATCTGAAACACAATCTCCTCCAAATCCTCTAAAGAGATCTCTCTCATTAGATACTCATTCGCCTCCCTAGAAACCAACTGAGGGATACAAGAAAGAACATGTGCTTCCTCAATAGATCCCCCTTACAAATCCTTCCTGAATAGAGCAACAAAATACTGTGATGCCTCAATAGAGATTTCCTGAAATGAGGAAAGACGTTCACCCCTATCATTCAGTAGAACTGGGATGGAATTACCATGCCTCCTGTCCTTCACAGAATTAAAGAAAAAGGCAGTGTTTTTGTCTCCCTCCTACAGCCATTCAACTCGGGCCTTTTGTTTCCAATAGATCTCTTCCCGCAGTTCCCATTCCTCAACCACTTTCAAAGCCTTGGCCTCCTCCCTTAGAAGATCCTTAGAAACCCCATTTTCGGGAATCAGCTATGTAATATTATTCAACTCATCTTGAGAAACACCCTTATCATGAAAGATATTACCAAAACAACGTTGATTCCACCTTTTTAGCTGATACTTGACAAACTGGAGAAGCTTGGAAAAAATTTACATTGTCGTACCAAAAGCAGGTCTACAAATTCTCCACCAAACAACCATATGGTCAAAAAGAGTAGAATCCCTTAACCACATAAGCTAAAACTTGAAGGAAGGAGAACGAGGCATTCGAGCAGAAGTAATACTAAGCTTGATAGGCCAATGGTCAGAACCCCTCCAATCCAGAATTTCAGAGGAAGTATACCACAAGTCTCCAATCCAAAAGTAGGAGACCGAGAATCGATCAAGTCTCTCAACAACACAGTTATCTCCAATCCTCCTATTATTCCAAGTAAAATGACCATTACTGGGCTGAACATCAAACAAATTTTAATCTGAGATGTTATCCCTGAGAAGCAACGTCGAAGGCTCTAGCCTAGCAAGCCCACCCCTTTTCTCTGACAACTCCATGATAGCATTGAAGTCACCAGCCAAGATCCAAGGATGGAAAGGAGCCAAGCTATGAACAAAACGAAGATGGGACCAAAGAAGTTGTTTTCCCTGAAACTCAACATGAGCATACACATTAGAAAGGAGGATATGCTCTCTAGTCTGAGAACAAGAGTCAACCAAGGAAATAGAAGATCTAGAAGTCATCCACCAAAGAGGGAAAATCTTCTGAGGATTCCATAAGCAAGCCACCCCCCAGAAGCACCAAGAGCCCCAATACACTGACACTCACCAAATTTCCACAACTTAGGAACGAAACTCAACATATTCTCTACAGATAATTTAGTCTCTTGCAAAAAAAAAAAATCTGGAGAATGACTTCTAACCAACTCACGAACAACTTTTTGTCGAGGACCGCTATTCAAGCCCCTTACATTCCATGATAGGGCAACATCTATGGGGGCAAGAGAAATGTGAATCCAAGGTCTTGACTGCCCCTGACTCAACCAAAGTTTCCCCAGTTGATTTAATCTTTTCCATATCCTTTTTCCTACCCAGCTTGGGATTTTTCTCACCAACCCCTTTCTTTGGTTCCTTTTGTTGAATACCCATGCGAGAAGAGGACAAAGAGCTCTTTCTAACTTCCACACCATCTTTTTGGGGCAAAGGAGATCCACCCCCCCCACACCCCGTTCTTCATAAATCCAATACCAAAATCCTGCTTAGTCTGGACAATCAAATGTTGATCCGAAACCATCTGCCCAACACCAACATCCTGCACAACCTGCATAACCTCCAAAGGTTTCCCTTCCTATCCTGTACCCAAAACTCCCTAGTCCAAATTCATCAATCTTGGATTCACCTCATAACAACACTGTTATTAAATCCACTATCTAACCATTAATAATATTATTAATTGTCACAATCCCAAATATTTATGTTGATAAGATTATTATTTGATCCAATCAATGTTTAAACCTCAATAATAATATTATTGTTTAACCAATGTATATGAAATATTAAAAAGGCAATACTCTAACCCATACCATTAGTAAATTTTATTTAATGATAAGGAATTACTTAAAGACTGCGACTTAAATCAAATTAACATAAATTCCAACCCATAGTTTCCCCAATTGACTTTGATGTTTCCAAATTTTAAAATTGCAATAAAGAATAAAGTCTATATTTTTTTAAAGTCTTCTAAAATAACTTTAAGTTATCATTTAAATAAGGGTATCCCCACTAAAGTGAAATTAGAGAGTTGGGTGAGATTAATTAATATAATGACAAATTAATGGTTAATGGGTGTCCATCAAATCTTGACCATTAGATTGTTTTAATTTCAACTCTTGGATTATAGGGCAACACCAACTAACCCTAAAACATAAAGATAGACTTCTAACCTATTTTCTTTTCATTTTCCCTTCATTTGTCTTTGTAGGTTATGGAGGAAGGAGGTAATGAGGCTTTAATGGAGTTAGAGATCATTTGCCTCTTGTTTGTTTTGCGGGTTTTGAAGTTCTTGTAAATTTTGCTATTATTTCCTTTCTTCCATCTTTTGCATAGATTTCTTTTGTTGGGTACTGGCTATCTTCTTTTCTTTTTCATTTTGTTGATGGTTTTAGAAATGGAGTATATCCAAATCTTTGAAAATTTCCCCTCCAACCAACAAATCTGTATATGTATCTATTTATATACAAAACAAATACTCTTTTTAACATTTTTTTTCTGGTATAAACCCTCTGTAACTTACAGCTTCCATAGAGAGTACCAAAGCCCATTCAAACGATTGCATTTTGTCTTTCTTTATTTTTTTGCCAAATGGCGTGTTTCTAACAACAATAAAATAGAAGAATATGTCACATTTTATTTATTTTCATTTTCTTTTTTAAAAAATGCATTTTTTTTAATCTTGAAGGGGTTGCGGCCCTGGGGCCACGCCCTTAGCAGGTTGTGCCCTGCAAGGTAAGGGGGAGGGCGAGGGTCGGCCTCCCAACCGCCTTCTCCTCTCAATAATTTTTTTATATTATTATTTTTTTAAAATAAATTTCTTTTAACTTTTTTTTAAATAGGTTTGAATTAAAATATCAAAATTTGTATATTGTTTTAAATATCCTTTAATTTATTCATGAAATTAAAATAATCTGAATATTGTTTGGAATGATTTATTATTATTATTATTATTTAAATAAATTTGTTTATCTGGACTTTATTTATTCATACTTACCGCATGTCCCCATGTGGTTGCTTAGCTTATTTTGATTAGCAGCCACTGCTAAATTTATTTAGGAGTTATTTCATGGAGTTGATGGCCCCATGAATGCTTTTTTTTTTTCGCAGCCAACTTAAATTTGTATTAGGAGTATTAGTAATAATTTGTACAAAAAAAATTAGAAAAAGAAAAAAGAAAGCAAATCTTTAAAAAGAGGGAAAGAAATTTGTGGAGCCACGTGGATTTTTAACAATATGCAGTTGTTATTTATTTCCAGGCTCCCCTTTTTTCCCACATTTTTTTTTCAATTCCTAAACAGTAGTTGTTCTATTAAAATAGGAAAATATTCCAAATTATCCTTTCCCAACAATAAAATTTATGCATGGGAACACTCCCCCTGCTTAAATTTAAGCAGAAAATGGAGTTAAGTAGCCACATGGGGACATGAGGTTATTGCTTTGTTATAGATGGAAGGTATCCTAAATCCCTAATCTTTATTTCAATATTATTTAAAGATAAATTCTTTTTTTTATAGCTCTCTATATGTTCTTATAGCAATCACATGAAGTTATCATAAAACATATATAACTAATATTGACTGAAATGGGTTGTTCGGTATTCTATATTTCTTTGAGCAGGATATAATGTAGGATTCTCTAAACACAATGGCATGAAATAAAGAACCCAGATAAATCGATTTTATAGGGCTGGATACTTTCCTAAAGTATAAGGGTGGAAGTTTACACAATTTACCAAATAAAATAAAAAAGCTCTTTATCCACTTCTACACTATTAGTTCACTTACTAGCATGTCTCTTTCTTTTATTTTTTATAAAGTGGAAAGGACACATGCCCTTTGTTTTTGCATAAAATGGATCATAAGGTTTAGATTGAGACACAACTCATCCTACAAACAAAGGTATATAAAATTTACCAAAGGCACTTATCAAAATTTTATTCAAATTGAGTCCATTATAGCTTAGAAGGGCTGAAAAGCAAGTTCATTATTTTTTCTCTTATGATGAGAGTGGATGACATACCTTTGTCAAACGTGAATACATGTAGTAATACCAATTTATTATGCCGAAAGAAATTCATACAACTTGTTTTACACTTTTAAAGGAATATAGTGAGATAATACAACAGGTTCCGTATCAATAAAAATAAACATCACCTTTTCATGACACAATGGGACTCTTAACCAAGCCATTATGAATTAACTCTTAGGCTGCCATCTCAACTATTCATATCATCCTAAAGATAAACATTTCAAAAGAAATATAACACCTATAGAACTAGTTCCTTTCATCCTTCCCTTTTTTTTTTTTACAAAATATTAACTTTCAGTATTGCCACAAAGTTTAATAATATAATGAATAATACATACAAATTAGTAAGGCTTTCTCTCCACCCAACCGTAATGGCATCATGGAGCCTCGTGGGCTCTAGCCATACCTCCGAGCAAGTTATTTCTTTAGCTCCAAGATGATGAATGGAGTCTTTCTACAATTTTATGAAGGGATAAGAATAACTTAGCACTAATTTCATGCATTCATATTCTATACTTCCTATTTATAATCATGATTCACACAATATTTCACCTTCTTACAACAAATACACAGGAAAATGGAAGTAGGAAAAACTTATCTCTTTTTTTTCTTTTCCTTCCTCCCTCTCCAAGCCAAGCCATCTTGACCACTATCTCTCAAGAGTGAAGACTTTTATTCTCCTTTCCTCTTCCTTCAATCACAATCAAATTATCCAAGAGGAGAAGTGGGTAACACCCCACTCATTCTTCCTCTTCAAAATATATAGGAGATTCAACTTGCAAACTTTGGATGGGGAGGTGTGGAGTATACCTACCTCCATCAATGAGAGTCTTTTCCTTATTGAAGAAGAAACATGCATTTGGACAATCCCTTCGGCTTTCCATCCCATCCTCTCTTCAAAACTCGTCACTCTCCATAATGAGGACTTTTCAAGGGTCAAATCATGTCCTAGGGGCACTATTGTATGCCTACTTGACCCCTACCACTATGGTATAGACCCTAGAGGGTTTATTTTTGCATCCCAACCAAGGAAATTGACCAACAACCCTCTTTAAAGACCCATTTAAGGACCTATCCGAATTTCAACTTGGATAATGGTTTCTAAACCTTACCCCCCAACTTACAACTCACTTGGCACACAAATAAATACCCTCTCAACCCAAAATATAAATCATCCCTTTTATATCAACCCTTACCACCTTACTCTATCAACTTGTTAACTTTATTTCCTCTAAGCCTCAAAAAGGAGGTCAAATTCATGATCATAAGGAGATGTCTTTTTGATGTGCTCTCAAAGGTCTTCCCTTCTTGTACTGACACTTCCCTTCTCGTACTAACACCGTTACCTTCCTGCACATTACCAACACGATCATAAGTACCAATTGTATATCACATCAATCTATCAACTCAATATTCTAAACTTCAGCTATATAATTAACCATTTGAAATTTCAATTTGTATTTCATAGTATATGAGTGCACTCCACCTTTATGGTAGTGACAATAAAACATAATGTCAAAATGAAATGCAAGAATATTGCCTTATTTATCATCCACAATATATATCTACTCATCAATTCAAGAAGAAAAACACATAACAAGTTAGGGTTGTATTAAGTACATACGAGGCGAGGTCTTACAAATAAACAAAACCCTTATGATGTTTGATCTTCACAACAAAATTTTCTCAAAACCCTTGATGAACTCTTCACATTTTTGCACAAAGTTGGCCTTTGAATGAAACCAATTTGATAAGAAATCTTTAGCTAATGTTGCAACAACCTCAGAAAGCGAAAAAAAGAAGAATGCACATTCTCCAATGCCTGGAAATCTCTAGAAATGTAGAAACCCTTGGTTTCTCTTCTCCACTCCAAAGAACTTCAAAAAGACAAATGGCAATATGCTCAAATGATAGGTCGAACTCGTCTTTGGATTAATTATATACTTCTCTCACAAAGGTCGATTCCTTTCAGTTGCTTTTTTTAATCATTCAAAATAATATTAAATTGCACATTAGCTTTATTAAATATTCACCTCAAAGTTGGCGCCCCATATAAATAATCACTAATGGCCCGCTTTTTATGTCTCATGGCCCCATTAGACATAAAGTGCAATTATAACTTTATAATATGATTTATAATATTAATTATTATCAAAGTCACCTTTAATAATAATTAAACATTATTGTTACCTGATTTTTGCTTCCAGCTAAATTAGGTAACTTATTGTTGTGTTTGCATTCTAAAAATTAAAAGATATATCTTTTTCTGCTAAATTTCATTAATGTGCATAAAGGAGATTGTCAAAACAGATTGCATTATCCCAGTGTTGCAATTGCATTCAATAAGAAAGAGAACCAACATGTATTGCAAATGTAATCTTTATTGATGATTATAAGTGTATAATGTCCCTCACAAGCCGAGGGACTCACTAGTCTAATGCTTATAAAGAAAAGACTATACAAATTCATAGATAAAGAAGGAAATGCACATATAAAATGAAAAGGGACCCGCTACGTTTTTGCGGAATGCTTAATCTCACTGGCCTTTTCCTACATCATCTCGGTCTTCCCAATTTGTCATGCTTTCATTTGGATGCTACCCTCTTATGTTTTAGGAGGATAGAAATTGAGAAACTTAATCAAATCAATGGAGAAATATATTCTTGATGCACAAATCAATATGGAATCACACTAGTTCATCAACTTTCATTATCAAATTCAAAAGATGCAACAAATAATGTGAACTATCAAGAAAGTTACTCCATATTTTCACAATGAATCAAACAATAGGCTACCATCATGCCAAAAGGGGTAGTAATCTACTAAATATGTCTTTCAATCTTCTTAAGTGGATCTGAGATCCATTTTAATATGAAGCACATGATTTTTGTGATCAAGTTCAAGCACAGATGCATCAAGTTCAATTATAGATGCATCAAGTTCAATTATGCATCCATCAATAAATAATGGAGGAGCTATCAAGTCCTGTCTGGAACCATCATGAGTCATATGGAGCAGCAAGTAATAACAAGACAACTACAATGAATGCATGCTATAGGACAGTTCACCATGAATGCATGCTATAGGACAACAAGGGAAACCAATATCAAGATCATAATTATAAAGGATTGGTAGGCAAAGGTAAATATCCTTGATAATGTTAATTAGAGTACAAAATGCTCTGAAAGTTAATTGCAATGATAGTCAAGGGTTGTAAAAATAGTGTTTATATTCTATTTTATATAAAGAAATGTGGTATACAGTACAAGTGAGTTAGGAATAGTGAACAAGAACAACCAGGGACTTAATTATATATCTGAGGAATAACGCCAAGCTGGAAATCAATTGTGCTTTTTGTTGATAATTTAATGATAGCCTGGGAAGAAGGCAGTCATAGAGCCTAAAAGGATAGTGACCTTATAGCATGACAATCTTTTTCATCAAGTAATATGTGGAAACCAAACATGCATATTGATTAGAATGATCGTGAAGAATGGGCAGTCACCTTTTGTGTGACAAGGACAAATAGATGCATAACGGTTCATGCATGGCATTCATAAGGAGAATTTGTGACAATGACATTGTAACAGTGAGAGTTTTCTTGTAGCATTTGAACAACGGCATATGGATATGTTTGACAGTCATTTAAATCTCAAAACACAAAATGTTGTCATGTATCATAAAGAAGTGCTATCAAAGGTAACAAAGCATGTGTGAAAAGTAACATAAATCGCCAATACTCTCATATTGATAGTCACTAAAGAAGATAAAGAAGACAGTGATTGCACTCAGGGTACATGTAAGAGTCATGGGGCTTCTATCTCAGTTTTGTAGAGGTATTACTTCCATTTGTTCAAAGATTGTGAATAGGCTTATGCTTTTCCAAGATAACAAACATTCCCTTTTAGAATCCTAATGAATTTTTATCTAATGGAGTGGGGGCAATAGATCATAATTGGAGAAGAGTGCATAATAGTGTGAGGCATGAAAAATAGTATGTAAAAAGAAGGCTTGCATCAGATATTGAGAAGTTTCTTAGGAATGCCTCTCTTATAATCAAAATCTATAGCCGTGGGAAGTATACTATATGAGGTTTTGTTGTG